>CM060365.1:121838468-123038468 GCA_030545235.1 Helianthus tuberosus | reverse complement strand
TGCAAGCACTTTGTCAGCCATTTGCTTCAGGTTTTCTGCGGTGAATTCTTTTGACGTGTCAATAATCCCGTCATCAACTTTCTTTGGCTGCAATTCTTTCTCTTTTTCTTTTTCTTTTTCTTCAGTTTCTCCTCCTCCCCACCACATTCTTTGTCTTGCTTCTTCTTCTTCAGGAATTTGTTCGGTGAGAGTTTCAACACTGACAGAATCTGGATCAACAGCTATGTTTCCGTTGAGATCTAGGTAACATTCTCTATCCGCATCCCATCTATTCGCCCTTTTTGCTTCTTTCCATGTATGATAAATTTTACTTTTCATGTACTGAGCTTGCATCTTTCTATTGATGTATTTCACTTCTTCTTTTCTAGAATCTTTGAAAGGAACAATGTTTGTCATAAACGCATAGCCCACTGCATCTTCTTCTGGTAACAATTCACTCCAATCGAAACCCTCGTCATCATCAATAACAGCAAGTGCTCTAGATTTTTCTTTGGGAGTATCTTCTATCTGCTTCATTCTGGGGGGTTCAGATTTGTTTTGATGGTAAATTGCTCTTTTGTAATAATCTTCACGGAATGGATTTGCCGTATCATCAGCATATGCATTTCGACATTCTCTTTTAAAATGTCCCTTTTGTTTACATTTAAAACAAGTGACCTTTGACTTATCAAATCCTAGCTTGGTTGAAGGTCCACCAATAGAATGTCTACCGGTAATCTCCATGAATCTTTGCGCTCTCCTAACCACACTCGCCATACACCACCTGATATCAATCAACTCCATCTCCTCTGGGTCGATCTGATCATAATCTTCCTTGGTGAGGTTAGTATTTCCGATCTTTCCCGCAACGAGACTCTCATAGGATTCTAAAACAGATGCCAAAAACACCATTTGCTGCTTGGCGGATTCTTCACAGAAATTATGTGCATTCTTGAGATCCACAGCAATGTTGCATTGAAACATATTCTTTGGAACTGAATGACTTGAAGCAGTTGTTAATGACCCTCCATGATATCCACTGCTTGAAGTTTCTTGATTCATCATGTTTGAATTTTCTGCTGAAAATGCTGTCTTTGGTGACACAGATTTCGGGATCATACTTCCTCGATAATACAATTCAACATTTTGCTGATACGAGGAATTGTTGACTTTGTTGGTCTTTCTAATCTCCAACTCATGACTCTCCAATCTTTCGATTAATAGATCAACTGTTAGATCATCTGGCTTTACTGTATTCTTCAGCATTAAGGCAAAATTCTGCCAGTCTTTTTCATCAGGCAGTGAGTCAAACAGTTTGTCAACCAATTCTTCCTGAGTATACACAATTCCTTGTCTTGCAAGTTCCATCTTCAAATGTCCAAATCTTTCAATCATCTTTGTCACAGATTCGTTTTTCAAACATCCAAATAGATCAAATTCTTTTCTTAACAACTTCTTTTTGTTTTTAACAATTTCGGCACTGCCTACACATTTTATTTTCAGTTTCTCCAATAGATCTCTGGAATCTTTGTACTCGATCAATGATATAATGTCATCCCTCACAGATTGATGAAGCAAGGCGATGCATTTTTATTCAGCAACAAATCTTTCTATTTGATTCTCTTCTATATTTTCTGTCACACCCCCAAAATCCACCATGCAGAGTACCACCGCTTGGAGGCGTGACGTGACCAGGATCGAGCCACCAATCATATTGAACAACACAATTAAGTAAATGAAACCAACTACAATATGATTGGTGACCTAAAGAAGGTAACCGATTTTAAGATAACAGCGGAAGCATAAAACGTAAGTTCAAAACATAAGTTCACAGTTCATAAGTTTAAAGTCTCAAACATAAGTTCCATAGGTTTATAAAGTTCAATTATTAAGTATGGGATACAACAACCCATATTCCACAACAACCTTCTCCTCATGCAAGCTCCAAAAGCATCTAGCGACTTGTAAGGCATGTAACAACGAGTCAACAACAAAGTTGAGTGAGTTCACATTTGGTTGTTTAGTTTTAAGTTGTTTCTGAAAAACGTGGTTTGACTTTCGTTCGCTTAATTGCCGTGGGGGTTACCCCGTAGTTGAAAGTATGTTTAACCTGTTCCTTTTTCATTACCCAAACCATAACCATAATCAGTGGGGGCTTTCCCCGTGTGAACTACTAGACCATACATATCGACAACTGACGAATAATAGTTGTGCCCTACATCAGTGTCTATCATCACTGACAGTTTGCCATAGTCCATTAGTACACGCACGTCCGAATGGCACGGTGTGAGGTTTGTTAAACCTAATAGCGCTATTAACTAATGACCCGCTCGCCATTGGCCTCGGCGATTAAGTCGATATAAATTGAGGGACTTCATGATAGAGTTTTGTCTAGCTAGTTTTAAGGTTGTTGTCCTGCACCAGGAGGACGAACGTACGTATTCTGCACCAGGAGAATTCGTAGGATTAATAATGGCATCCTATCTATGGAGGATGGCCGTACATATCTTCCCAAGGGGATATGTAGATTTAGTTTTAATTCTTTAACCCATTCCCAAACCACCGGGAATCCCATGCCTTGTAGAAAGTGTGAACTCACCTCGGTTTGCTCGGTTAGATTCTCAATATAGCTAACAGTCAAGGTCGGTCAATCACGTCCTAGTATGATTTACCAGTTAGTCATTTAGTGGCTTTCAAATAGAGCACAAAGTTCCTACACGTATCTATCACACAGCATGCATCACTTTGACGGTTTATGCCCATGTATACTTCCCATCCATTCCCCACTCATAAACAAACAAACGATAATTCACATAACACATATAACATGTTATATCATTCACAGATAGCATACTCGACATTTAGACACGCAAATTACAGCTTATGTCATTTCAGCATAAATATTCAAAACCAGGCTGTTTTCGGACATTTTAATAAAATAGTTAACTTGTTCCAAAAATTCCCAATTTTTTACAGAATGTCTTAAACGTTCCAAATTTTATTGTGTAAAAATATCAGGGTCCAGTTCATTACTAATATTTTATAAAAATTCATTTTCCGGACTGAACTCAGATTTAACTTTTTCTGACCACAATCCACGGAACAATTCATTTAAAATCCATTGAGCGTCCGATTTACGAAATTCCAGTGGGGTAATTACAAATACATCGGTGGTCATCTACAGTACAAGTTTCATGATCCAATTCTACACAGAACCCAAGTTATGACAGAAAACAAAACACATATTTTCAGCAGAAAAATGCAGCTCTAGCTGCTGTTACGAAATGATGCTTTAAAAATAGTACACGGAGTCCAAAAATTATGATTCCGGTGCCATTAGAACCGTATTTCATAATAACACGTTTTAGACTAAAATTTATCAGTTTTTCGTTGAGTTTATGACCTGTTTACAGCCAACTGATGTTGGCTGTAAAACTTGGACAGATTCTGTTTTCATTCTTTAACTTACTAACTTGTGTTCGATTGATTCCGTTAACATGTTTAGTGATTATAACAACATCAATCATCAATATTAACCAGAAAAACATCAGATAATCAACCAATAATCATCACAACCCAAGATCTACATGATTTACACACATAACCTCTCTTTATCCAACTTATTCATCTTAGGTTCAAGACTTTGTGTTATCTTATTTAGTGTTCTTCATATTTCATCATACAAACATCTATTAACCACTAAAATCAAGAACAAGATGGTGATTTAGAACACTTACTACTAGCACAAGGCTAGGGAAGAAACAAGGCGAAAACAAGGTGGTTAATAGCGATGTAGAGAGGTCCTTGAGATTCCGTAAGCACCGGGCTTGTTTGTAGGACACCTTACACCCTTGTATATATGAGGAATGATTGAACAAGATCAAATGATGGTGGTGGTGGTGCTTCTTGGTCTCGGCCGAGAGTATCAAAGGGAGGGAGAGAGAGCCAAGTTCTTGTGTTGTTGAAGTAAATGGTAATGTGGTCTTGTGGTCATTTTTATAAACCATTTTTAGTGTATTATCCATCAAATATTATGTCCACTAGATTCTTGACAATGTTAAATAAAATATTCAAGAGTGTAAGAGGTGTGTCCCCTCTTGGGGACCAATTCGGTCAAGGGGGGGGGGGGTTAATAGATTGTTTCCAACCAAATGGTTAAGTGTTTAGTTTGTTAATTAGGAACTTAAATAGTTTACTAGTGTGTTATGAATATAACGGGTGTTAGGGTGTTCGGGGACCCTAACTGGCTCAGAAAGGTGTAAACAATGTCATTGACATTATTTTTATGTTCCAGGTAAAGTCCGGTTGTTCGGTTCGATACTGTTCCGTTAAACTGCTTAATTAATCCGTAAAGCGTCCTATTTATATATTTTTGTAACGTTTTTACTTTTCAATACTCAGGAAAGCACACAGGACTTTTTAGTAACTTTTCTGTATACTACTAGTATGTTAACATGCACATGTAAGTATAACATAGCTATCAGAACGCAGTTAAGTAATTCCACACAGTCGTCAAGCACATTAATTATCATTAATAAATTGTACGGAATTCATGGAACTATGAGGGTTGTCACATTCTCCCCCTGTTAAGAGAATTTCGTCCCAAAATTTAGCGCGTGGTTACTGAGGAAGCTAGTTAAGTTGCGTTGTTTTCCTGATTTTCCTGGGGTGTCACATCATCCCCTCGTTGATTTGGAATTTCGTCCCGAAATTCTGCAGTAGCTTCAGCCTCAGTAGTGGTTGCGTTTTTCTTAAACAGCTGGGGATACTTGAGTTTCATTTGATCTTCTCGTTCCCAGGTATACTCTGCGCCACGACGAGCATTCCCACGAACTCGGACCAGAGGTATCCTGGTACGCTTGAGGATCTTAACATCTCGATCCGTAATCTCTACTGGTTCCTCGACGAATCGCAGCTGGTCGTCGATCGTGAGTTCCTTTAGAGGAACTATGAGAGTCTCATCTGACAGACACTTCTTCAAATTTGACACGTGGAATACGTTGTGAACTCCGCTGAGTTCTGCCTGTAGATTCAGCCTGTAGGCGACTTTGCCAATTTTCTCGGTGACTTCGAATGGTCCGACATAACGCGGGTTGAGTTTGCCTCGTTTGCCAAAGCGGACTACACCTTTCCAAGGTGAGACTTTGAGTAGCACTCGATCCCCAACCTGGAACTCGAGTGGTTTTCTTCCCTTATCAGCATAGCTTTTCTGACGGTCACGAGCTGCCACCATTCGCTGTCGTATCTGAGCAATTCTCTTGGTGGTATCTACCACAAGTTCTGGGCCAGTGATTTGGCTGTCACCAACTTCTGCCCAACAGAGAGGTGATCGGCATTTGCGTCCGTACAATGCCTCAAACGGAGCGGCTTGGATGCTGGTGTGGTAGATGTTGTTGTATGAAAACTCCACTAGCGGAAGGTGCTTTTCCCAGCCATTACCAAAATCGATTACACATGCCCTAAGCATGTCTTCAAGGGTTTGGATGGTGCGTTCAGATTGCCCATCCATCTGTGGGTGATAAGCGGTGCTCATATCTAAACGTGAGCCAAAAGATTTGTGCATAGCTTGCCACAGTTCAGAAGTAAAACGCGCGTCACGATCAGAAATGATGGAGGTTGGCACTTCGTGCCTTGATACCACTTCCTTTAGGTAAATTTCTGCAAGAGTAGAAAACTTATCCGTTTCTTTGATAGCCAGAAAATGTGCAGACTTGGTCAGTCGATCTACGATTACCCAAATGGTATCGTTTCCGCGTTGAGATCTAGGTAGGCTAGTAATGAAATCCATGGAAATTTGCTCCCATTTCCATTTCGGGATCTCTGGTTATTGTAGTAGGCTTGATGGTTTCTGATATTCAGTCTTAACTCTCGCATAAGTCAAGCACTTACCGACGTAGGTTGCTATGTGGGCTTTCATGCCAGGCCACCAATACGTAGTCTTGAGGTAGCGGTACATTTTATCCGAACCAGGATGTACCGAATAACGAGACTTATGTGCTTCATCCATCACAAGCTCGCGTAGGTCTCCATAAAGTGGAATCCAGATGCGCCCTGTTACATAGTAAGCGCCGTCTTCCTTTTGCTCTAATCGCTGCCTTGATCCTCGCAAGGACTCGGCCCTGATGTTCTCTGCTTTCAATGCTTCAACCTGAGCATCGCGAATCTGAGCGGGAAGGCTAGAGTGAATGGTAAGCTGTAACGCACGTACACGCTTAGGTATAGTATCCTTTCGGCTGAGGGCGTCGGCCACAACATTGGCCTTGCCCGGATGGTACTTGATCGCACATTCGTAATCATTTAAGAGCTCGACCCATCGGCGTTGTCGCATGTTTAACTCCTTTTGCTTGAAGATATGCTCGAGACTCCTGTGATCGGTGTAAATGGTGCACTTGGTACCGTACAGGTAATGTCTCCATATCTTTATTGCAAAAACAGCTGCTCCCTGCTCCAGATCATGAGTAGTGTAATTCCTTTCGTGAACTTTAAGTTGGCGCGATGCGTAGGCAATGACCTTGTCACGTTGCATCAATACGCAACCAAGTCCTTGGATGGAAGCGTCGCAATAAACCACAAAATCATCTGTGCCTTCAGGCAATGAGAGGATAGGCGCGCTACAAAGTCTATCTTTTAAGTGCTGAAATGCAGACTCTTGTGCATCACCCCAATGATAGGTGACACCCTTCTGAGTCAGTGAAGTGAGAGGTTGCGCAATCTTTGAGAAATCATTGATAAATCTTCTGTAATATCCTGCCAAACCCAAGAATTGGCGGATTTCTGTTGGTGTGCGGGGTGCAGGCCAGTTCTTGATCGAGTCAACCTTGGATGGATCTACATGAATCCCATCCTTGTTTACCACATGGCCTAGAAAGTGGACTTCGCGAAGCCAGAAGTCACATTTCGTAAACTTGGCATACAACTGCTCTTTTCGAAGAAGTTCCAGCATAAGTCGTAGATGCTGCTCGTGCTCCTCCTGACTCTTCGAATAGATCAGGATATCGTCGATGAACACAATAACGAACTTATCCAGGTAAGGCTTGTACACTCGGTTTATGAGATCCATGAAGACCGCTGGTGCATTCGTCAGCCCGAATGGCATAACCAGAAACTCGTAGTGGCCGTAGCGGGTTCTGAATGCTGTTTTGGAGACGTCCTGCTCTCGGACTCTCAGCTGATGGTATCCCGATCTCAGGTCAATTTTAGAGTAATAGCTTGACCCTTGCAACTGGTCGAACAAGTCGTCAATACGCGGGAGAGGATAACAATTCTTCACGGTTACCTTGTTGAGTTCGCGATAGTCAATACACATTCTGAAAGTACCGTCTTTCTTCTTCACGAATAGTACTGGAGCTCCCCAGGGCGAAGAGCTAGGACGTATAAAACCCTTTTCCAAGAGTTCTTGTAATTGCGTGGATAGTTCTTCAAGTTCTGATGGAGCTAGACGATAAGGCGCTCGAGCTATAGGTGCTGCTCCAGGAGCTAGCTCGATTTGAAACTCAACTTGACGATGGGGCGGAAGACCAGGTAATTCCTCAGGAAATACCTCGGGAAAGTTACGTACAACAGGGATGTCTTCAATTCTCTTCTCTTCCGTTGATGTGTCAGTAACGAGTGCTAAAATGGCAGTGTGGCCCTTTCACAAACACTTCTGGGCCTTAAGGAAAGAGATAAAGCCTACAACAGCACCACTCGTATCGCCCTGAATCACCAGAGGTTCTTCATCAGGACGAGGAATGCGGACGATTTTCTCCTTGCAAACAATCTCCGCTTGATGATGAGATAGCCAATCCATCCCAATAACGACGTTGAAACTACCCAGTGTGATAGGAATAAGATCGATAGAGAAAGTTTGACTAGCTAAGACGAGGTTACAACCTTTAACTACGTGTGTGGCTTCAAGACTTTTACCGTTTGCTAGTTCTACCGTGTGTTTGGTGTTTTAAGGATAATGGGGTATGCCTAAGCACTTGACTAACTCTTAGGAACACATATCTAACATCTGTACCCGAATTAACAAAAAAAAAATAGAAACAAGGAAATTGTCTGGTAGGAACTTACCCGCCACAACGTTGGGGTTGTTTCCTTCTTTCTCTTGTCCATTCAGGAACTCATGCTTACCAGTCCTGCGGTTATCCTTATTGTTTCCGTTATTGTTCCCGTTGCCCTGGTTGCCGCTGGTGTCACGATTCTGTCTCAACTGCGGACAGTTCCTCTTGAAGTGACCCTCAGCACCACACTGATAGCATTCCTTGTTACCCTGTTGTTGCTGTTGGTTCTGTGGAGCTTTTGGCTGCTGTTGCCGATTCTGATTCGCAGGACGTGAGCTCCTGCAATCTCTGGCTTTGTGTCCAAGCTTGTTACATCTCTGACAACGATCCTTGTTGCACGGCCAGCTGTGGTGCAAACTACATCATTTGCACTTAGGGTGTTTTCCCCTGTATCCACCCTGACCTTGATTTCCAGAAAACTGCTGACCGGGGCTCTTGTGTTCATCTGTGTTTCGCCGCTGGGACTGAGACTAAACTGGAGTGGAACCCCTGCCTGAATTTCTGTCCCACTTGTGCTTGTCATTGCTGGGGGCACCAGTACTAGTAGTGCTAACGCGCTTGGGCAGCTTGCCCTCTTCCACGCCTGATCGGTGAGTTGGTGCGCCAAGCGAATGACTTGCTGGATTGTGGAAAGGTTGGCCTCAATTACCGACCCTTGGATCTCCGGGACTAAGCCTCTGAGGTATAGCTTAATCCGTCTAGATATGGGTCGTGACAAGTTAGGACATAAGTCAGCCAAGTCGTTGGATCTCTTTGTGTACGCCTCAATTTCTGATCCCTCCATCTTCAAACCATAATACACTGTTTCAAGTTCCAGAATGTCGTCCAGGTGGCAGAATTTTTCCTTAATCAAATCCTTGAAGTTGCTCCAGATGATGGCATTCGCGTCTGCCAATCTGAGCATCTGAACTTGTGCGCTCCACCAAGAATACGCTTTCCCTTGCAACATTCCAGTAGCGTACTCTACTCGTTTGCTGGCAGGGCTTTCACTCTCGTCGAATGTATATTCGATTCTCCGGATCCAGTGTAGAAGGCCGATTGTCCCTTCAGTGCCGTCGAAAGTGGGAGGTTTGCATTTCAGGAACGCCCCGAAGGTGCCCATGCGTGTTTGAGAGTGCATGGGTTGACTCCCTGATTGGGTTGCTAAGGCTTCAGCAATCCGTTCGTCAATCAAGGTCGTCAGCTGACCCTGGGTCATGTGGAGACGTCCACTCATGATCTTCACATCGAAGGGACACACGTAAGAAAGGTGTCGCAAGTGCGTAATTGTGGAGTGACAGAAAAGAGTAAGCACACAAGGTTCAAATAGCAGTTATCACATTAACTAATGCATACCATGAACAATGTACCATGTAACTAACAACTAGGTAATATAAACATAAACCGTATCACCTAGGATGTTGAGTCTTGCACGTGGAGCGAAGCTTCGTTGTGGATCGTTGAGCACTGTACTGGTTATAGTCTGGTTTTATCAAAAACTTTTCCCTTTTTAAACCAAGTTCACTATAGCCAATGGCTCTGATACCAATCTGTCACACCCCCAAAATCCACCATGCGGAGTACCACCGCTTGGAGGCGTGACGTGACCAGGATCGAGCCACCAATCATATTGAACAACACAATTAAGTAATTGAAACCAACTACAATACGATTGGTGACCTAAAGAAGGTAACCGATTTTAAGATAACAGCGGAAGCATAAAACGTAAGTTCAAAACATAAGTTCACAGTTCATAAGTTTAAAGTCTCAAACATAAGTTCCATAGGTTTATAAAGTTCAATTATTAAGTATGGGATACAACAACCCATATTCCACAACAACCTTCTCCTCATGCAAGCTCCAAAAGCATCTAGCGACCTGTAAGGCATGTAACAACGAGTCAACAACAAAGTTGAGTGAGTTCACGTTTGGTTGTTTAGTTTTAAGTTGTTTCTGAAAAACGTGGTTTGACTTTCGTTGGCTTAATTGCCGTGGGGGTTACCCCATAGTTGAAAGTATGTTTAACCAGTTCCTTTTTCATTACCCAAACCATAACCATAATCAGTGGGGGCTTTCCCCGTGTGAACTACTAGAACATACATATCGACAACTGACGAACAATAGTTGTGCCCTACATCAGTGTCTATCATCACTGACAGTTTGCTATAGTCCATTAGTACACGCCCGTCCGAATGGCACGGTGTGAGGTTTGTTAAACCTAATAGCGCTATTAACTAATGACCCGCTCGCCATTGGACTCGGCGATTAAGTCGATATAAATTGAGGGACTTCATGATAGAGTTTTGTCTAGCTAGTTTTAAGGTTGTTGTCCTGCACCAGGAGGACGAACGTACGTATTCTGCACCAGGAGAATTCGTAGGATTAATAATGGCATCCTATCTATGGAGGATGGCCGTACATATCTTCCCAAGGGGATATGTAGATTTAGTTTTAAATTCTTTAACCCATTCCCAAACCACCGGGAATCCCATGCCTTGTAGAAAGTGTGAACTCACCTCGGTTTGCTCGGTTAGATTCTCAATATAGCTAACAGTCAAGGTCGGTCAATCACGTCCTAGTATGATTTACCAGTTAGTCATTTAGTGGCTTTCAAATAGATCACAAAGTTCCTACACGTATCTATCACACAGCATGCATCACTTTGACGGTTTATGCCCATGTATACTTCCCATCCATTCCCCACTCATAAACAAACATACGATAATGCACATAACACATATAACATGTTATATCATTCACAGATAGCATACTCGACATTTAGACATGCAAATTACAGCTTATGTCATTTCAGCATAAATATTCAAAACCAGGCTGTTTTCGGACATTTTAATAAAATAGTTAACTAGTTCCAAAAATTCCCAAATTTCTAAAGAATGTCTTAAACGTTCCAAATTTTATTGTGCAAAAATATCAAGGTCTAGTTCATTACTAATATTTTATAAAAATTCATTTTCCGGACTGAACTCAGATTTAACTTTTTCTGACCACAGTCCACGGAACAATTCATTTAAAATTCATTGAGCGTCCGATTTACGAAATTCCAGTGGGGTAATTACAAATACATCGGTGGTCATCTACAGTACAAGTTTCATGATCCAATTCTACACAGAACCCAAGTTATGACAGAAAACAAAACACATATTTTCAGCAGAAAAATGCAGCTCTAGCTTCTGTTACGAAATGACGCTTTAAAAATAGTAAACGGAGTCCAAAAATTAAGATTCCGGTGCCATTAGAACCGTATTTCATAATAACACGTATTAGACTCAAAATATCAGTTTTTCGTTGAGTTTATGACCTGTTTACAGCCAACTGAAGTTGGCTGTAAAACTTGGACAGATTCTGTTTTCATTCTTTAACTTACTAACTTGTGTTCGATTGATTCCGTTAACATGTTTAGTGATTATAACAACATCAATCATCAATATTAACCAGCAAAACATCAGATAATCAACCAATAATCATCACAACCCAAGATCTACATGATTTACTCACATAACCTCTCTTTATCCAACTTATTCATCTTAAGTTCAAGACTTTGTGTTATCTTATTTAGTGTTCTTCATATTTCATCATACAAACATATATTAACCACTAAAATCAAGAACAAGATGGTGATTTAGAACAGTTACTACTAGCACAAGGCTAGGGAAGAAACAAGGCGAAAACAAGGTGGTTAATAGCGATGTAGAGAGCTCCTTGAGATTCCGTAAGCACCGGGCTTGTTTGTAGGACACCTTACACCCTTGTATATATGAGGAATGATTGAACAAGATCAAATGATGGTGGTGGTGGTGCTTCTTGGTCTCGGCCGAGAGTATCAAAGGGAGGGAGAGAGAGCCAAGTTCTTGTGTTGTTGAAGTAAATGGTAATGTGGTCATTTTTATAAACCATTTTTAGTGTATTATCCATCAAATATTATGTCCACTAGATTCTTGACAATGTTAAATAAAGTATTCAAGAGTGTAAGAGGTGTGTCCCCTCTTGGGGACCAATTCGGTCAAGGGGGGGGGGGTTAATAGTTTGTTTCCAACCAAATGGTTAAGTGTTTAGTTTGTTAATTAGGAACTTAAATAGTTTACTAGTGTGTTATGAATATAACGGGTGTTAGGGTGTTCGGGGACCCTAACTGGCTCAGAAAGGTGTAAACAATATCATTGACATTATTTTTATGTTCTGTGTAAAGTCCGGTTGTTCGGTTCGATACTGTTCCGTTAAACTGCTTAATTAATCCGTAAAGCGTCGTATTTATATATTTTTGTAACGTTTTTACTTTTCAATACTCAGGAAAGTACACAGGACTTTTTAGTAACTTTTATGTATACTACTAGTATGTTAACATGCACATGTAAGTATAACACAGCTATCAGAAAGCAGTTAAGTAATTCCACACAGTCATCAAGCACATTAATTATCATTAATAAATTGTACGGAATACATGGAACTATGAGGGTTGTCAATTTTTCATAATCTGTTCTTCCCATATCAAAACCATTTTTCAAAATCTTCCAGCTTAGGTATGCAAAAGCTTTCAGCCATTCTTCAAACCTAGTAGCCCATCTATTGTATTCCTCTATCGCCATTAGCTTGGGCGGTTTATTATAGGTACCATAGGCACTATCAACACTCAAAGAATCAGCAATGGTTTTCTTTGCACTCGGTGGTGGAGTATTTTCATTCGTGTTACTTGATGTGTTGTCTCCATTGTTTCCAGAACTACTAGTGTAAGCAAAAATGTCACTGAACGGATTCATAAACTCATCCATCTTTCAAGTACCTGAAACAATCAACAAACACTTAGAAAAA
Source organism: Helianthus tuberosus (assembly GCA_030545235.1). NCBI lineage: Eukaryota > Viridiplantae > Streptophyta > Magnoliopsida > Asterales > Asteraceae > Helianthus > Helianthus tuberosus. The sequence continues at coordinate 123,025,638 of CM060365.1, read as the reverse complement.
TTTTTGGTTTTATGAAAACAATTTCAAACGAAATGACTTTCAATCGAAACAACTCAAGCGAAATGATCCTCAATCGAAATGAAGTTTTCACGCGAAATGCCAATTTGGTGCAAAATAGTAGTCTTTCAAGCGGAATGACTATTTCGTGCGGAATAGTCAAACGAAATCACACTTTTCAAGCGAAATAGCAGTTTTTGGTGCGAAATAGCTACTTTCGTACGAAATGAGGTCCAAAGTTTTGATTCCGTGTGAAATGACATTTCTGATGTTGATTTCGTGCGGAATAATGCTGACGTCACTCAATCAGCCACCATTTTGTCCAATTGATCTGGTTTTACGTCGAATTAAGGTCCAATTCTTTCAAGGATTAGTTAAAACTATGTTATATGTGATATATGTGAAATTTAAGCCATTTTAACCGTAAAATCTCATTTAATTTTGAAAAGAATGAGTAGAAGTGAGAAAATCTGATGAAAACAAGCTGAATTGGTATGAACTCTTCATCCTGAGCTCTGATACCACTTGTTGGATCGTCATGTGACCCGAATGAGTCAATCAGAAGAGTTTTGAGTCAGAATCAAAGGCGGAATCAATGATTCTAACTTGATACAGCTTGATTTTCCCAAATTATCTTCTTATTACTGATTTCAAAGCCTTACAGATCGTTTGACAAATCGGCATCACCTCGGCTCTGAAATCGGAAAGTTACAAATGATGAACCAGCTCAGGTATATATAGGGGTGACTATTTCGTACGAAACCAGCATTGCTATTTCGTGCGAAATACCATTGTGTTATTTTGTACGAAATAGCCCTTGCTATTTCGTGCGAAATACCCTTTTTACATACAAATCCTAATTTCTATCCTGCTGAGCACTGGATTATCCTATCTAGACACAAGACTCTATAAAGACGAAGTTAACAGACATCTATGCTCCAACATGTATCATCGGATCTTGTCCTCTTGATTTTATGTCTTATATGAATCAATTGTATACTTGTATTTTTACCAATTATGTCATTGGGCCTAGCCCAAGAATTTATGTTATTGGGCTTAATGTTATTGGGCCTTGGCCCATAGGTTTGGTATTGGGCTTAGCCCATCAGTTTTGATGTTGGGCTTAGCCCATGTATTTATGTTAAGCCCATTTAGGAAGATAAGTCCATTAGTAAGTATAAGCCCATTTGTAAAATATACCCGTTTGTAAATTAAGCCCATTTGTACATATCTAGTAATTTTTATAAAAATCACTAAGTATAAGTTAACATAATAATTTTTATAAGTTCAAAACATCCGGATATTGTTATCGGTGATTTATATGTATTCGCGTCGAATGATCGCCTAAGCGTAGTAGTAACTTCTCGGATTGGCGTTATGTTATAGATTCGTCCGTCGTCCATTTTGCCCATAAGTTGTATCCGATGTCCGAATCATCCATAAATTGTATTCAAGTGTATATATATGTATTCTTGCAAATCTTTACTTGTAAATGTGTCTTGTATTTATTTGTATCATTGATTTCCAGATCCTAAGTTTTATATATATCTAATACCATTAGTAAACACATAGCACATAACTTGTTAAAATCACTAAATATATATTTTACCAAAAATATATATTTATACTCATTTTTGCTTTTAGAAAGACCAACTTTCTAATCTTGTATTCTTGTAAAGATTTTGTTAAAACATGACCATTTTTATAACACATGATTTCTAGTAAAAAAAATTGGCCATAGTTTCCTTTGAAATATAAACTTTGCCACGTTTATCAAACATATCATTTTCTCTTCCAATTCAACCACAAGATCCTCAAATTATTTCTACACAAAAATAACTTGAAATTTATAACAAAGTTTATCAAGATGAACTCATAAACATGTAGGGTTTTAGTATGATCATCAAATGTGTTTACTTGTATAAAAATCATACTTAACTTCAAGTTTTATCAAACATTTAGAAAAACCCATCTATTATGTTACTTTTGTAAACCTTTCAAAGTTTATAATTTTTAGTGAAATCTTTTATACACTTTATCAACACCAATATTTATGTTCATCCATTTAATCATCATGTTCAAATAAACCCTTTTAAGACTTTCATGTATACTTGTTAGATTATGTTTTTAAACATCATCTAACAAGTTTATATATGATGTTCATCATAACTAGCTCAAATAAACAAGTAATAAGTCTCAAATCACCACATAAACAAACATATATATCATGATTATTAATTTGCTTCTTTGTATTTTCATATTATTATGTATGATTATTTAGTTATAACATGAAATTTTAACAATCATATACATAAATAAATATGAAACTAAGAGATTTAGAAGCTCACTTCTAGCACTTGTGGCTAGGGATGATCTAGGTGATGATAAAGAACTAAGAAGATGATGATCTTGATGGTATAAGACTCTTGAATGGATGAAAAAGCTTCCTTTATCTTGTAAATGCTTTAGATCACCTTATGTTTCATGAAACTCCATGTTGATCATCAAAGAAATGATAAAATGAAATGAGTTTTTGGATGGTGTTCTTGGTGAAAAGATGAAGATTGAAAGAGTTTCTTATGTGTGTGTAAAATATGGTGAAAAGTGATGATAATGTGATAGTAAACTTAATGTGATAGTAAACTTAATGTGATTAAGTGTTATAATCATCCACCCATTTCATCCACTTGAAATAATGTAAATATCTAGATATTTTAGCAAAATATTAAGGGTATGTGGGCCCCTTATTTACGAAAATTACATGGGGGGGGGGGTCTCATGTTTTGCTTCTTGTTTTACTAATAAAAGTGTTAGAATTTATTAACAAAAGTTAGAAAGTTTAGATGTTTAGGGATTTCCAAATGTTTTCAAGATGTTAGGTGATCATTACTAGTTTAAAATGATCCAAATAATGATTGATGGTTGATGCGTGTGAAGTGTGTATATAAGTTTAAGTATATTTTAAGCCCTTTTACACTTTTTTAGTCAAGTTTAAAATTTATAAAACATGATATTTACTAACACTAAACACACATATGGGCAAGTGCACCCATCGTGAGCGTAGTATAGTGTTGGTAAGATACCGAGGTCGTCCAAGGACACAAGAGTTTTTAGTACCGGTTTATCCTCAACGTCTAATCAAATCAAAAGTTTAGAAAAAGGTTTTAAACTAAGAAAAATAAAAACTAACTAAAATGCTAAAAAAAGTAAAAACAGATAGACAAGATGAATCACTTGGCTCTGACTCGTGTTTAGTGTAACCTTTGATTATTTCCGCACTTTTGCACTTTTTAAGAGATTATCTTAGTTATTGTAGTAGGCCCCTCTTTTGAAGGTGACGTTACCCTCAACCCAGTAGTTTGAGTCAGCAAGGATACAATCCTAAAGGGTCGGATTATTGAAAGATAATTAATTAAGTTATTAATGCATATTGTGGTAGGCCCCTCTTTTGAAGGTGACGTTATCCTCGGCTAAGTAGTCTGAGTCAGCAGGGTTACAGTCCTAAGTAGCCGGGTTAAAGTATTAATAGTAGCTTACATATGAGGGGATCAAAGAGTTTGGACCCCCGCCATCCAATACCGGTGGGTATTGAAGGAGGTCCTACTAAATTTGACCCAGGTCCTTGCAGGATCTATACACTGAACAAGGCAAGACTCTTACCAAACCGTTCCCTTAACCCCCGACCAGGTAGCCAACATACCTCCATATAGACCGTGGAGATATGAATGGTGAAAATCTTTTATTTTATATAGACAGTAAAATAATGCCAAGAGTCCACGGAGAAACGATAAGGAAGAATCACCTTCAACATAAGAAACTAGTTATTAAAGTCATTAATACATAACCAAGTTAAAAGTGCGAAAAGATTAAAAATAAAAAGTATTACACTAGACACTTGTCTTCACCAAGTGATGTAAGAGACTTAGGCAAACATGGCCTTTGATTATCAAGAACTTTTACGATCAATCTTGGATCCCGAGACGACTCACACACTCTATGATGGACAATGGATGATGGTGGTGGATGATGGTGTTGTGATGGTGGTGGGTGGTGGGTGAAGTGTGAGAGAGGTGGTGTGCCAAGGGATGGTTTGCAAATGAGCCAAGCACCCCTATTTATAGCCTGAACAATAGCTCGGGCGCGGCCCCGTGTCCAGTGGGCACGGGCCCGTGTCCATCCTCTTCTCTGTCTTCATTAATTGCACTTTGTCTGCATTAGTTGACCACACCCCCGTGTCCGCTGGGCACGCCCCCGTGTGCAGAAGCATATCTGTACTATCAAGATTTGCCTGGATTCTGCGAATCTTATAGTTGACCACGGCCCCGTGTCCACTGAGCACGGCCCCGTGGTGGGCGATGGAAGCTTCTATAGCTTTGTCTTTTATGCTAGCACTTGGGCACGCCCCCGTGTTCACTGAGCATGGGGCGTGTTCAGCCTTCTGTTCTCTTGTTTTGCTTGGGAAGATGTTGTCGGGGAGGTCGGGCATGCCACGTTTGTTCCTTTTCTTGTATTTATGTTAGATTTAGCAGCCTTGTTGCTTCTTTTGTTAATTTGAGCTCATTTAATCTTGAAAATACAAAAGGAAGACAAAAGCACTCTTTTTCCAACATTAGTACTAAAAAAGGGTTAGTTTTATGCCACAATTGATGTAATTTATATGTTGCATTTTGCACACATCAAATACCCCCACACTTGAATCTTTGCTTGTCCTCAAGCAAAACTCTTTATAATGTGCCTTTACACTCCCAAATGGAATAGGTAGAAGAGAAGGTTTTTGGGCTTGTCATAGAGTGTCGGGATTTCCAAGATTCTTTATTAAGTTTTATTTTTATTTATTTACAATCCTATTCGTCATGATTTATTTAAAACTTTACATCAGGTAAATTACTTATTAGGGCATAACATGCCTTTTTAAAATTCCATTTATATACAGGTTCACATACCTCACGGGGATCACTCAACACTCGGCCGAAGATGTATTTTAGTGAATCCCTCGAGAGCGGCATGGAACTTACTCCTACCATAGGCTTGCCAAACAATCAATCCTCCTTCTTTTTAACTATATACCTTTGTAAATATCAAGAGGACTTTTGGGTGAAGGGTTAGGCTTGGGTTAAAGGTAGGTGGTTGGGTTAGTGATTAGTAGAAAAGGGAGAAAAGCGTAAAAAGCATCGGTTTTCATAAGACTTTTTTATTTTTGCACTTTTTATTTTGATGAAGCTATTATTCAAACAAAGTTATTTTTGATGAACTTGCTTGTTTACTTCTTTTGCTTCATTTTTTTTTAATTTTTTTTTTTGAAAAATTCATAAGAAAAACCGAGCTTGTTACTAAAACAAAGGGTTAAAAATAAAAAAAGGTTTTGGTGGGTGAAAGGGTGTTTGGTTTGGGTTAAGAAATGAAAAGGTTTAGGCTCAAAGGGGTTAACTAGGGGGATTTTGGGTAGGGGGTAAAAAAAATGGTGTAGAAATAAAAAGGGTTAGTCCTAATGCCTCCATCATTTACTTACTCGGGTTTAAGTTGATAAGGACCGGGAATGTATCGTCGTGGCAAGTTCTAGAGTCGTAAGAACCAAGCGGCTATTCACACAAGAAACGAAAAATGAGCATTTTGTTTAAAGATATGTATTTGTATGCTCAATAAAGGCTCAAAACTCACTTTTGTGGGAATGGGTTTTTATGTGATCAAGTATATATAATCAAATTTTAACTAAGCTTGTTATGCCTTTTTATAATTTTCTAATGTTGGTTCTTTTTATCACGACGCTATCGGTTGTAAATTTGTAAAAATATAACCTTTTTAGAACTTGAAATTCCCAAGTTAAACCTAGACAAGTAAAAAAAATTGAAAATTTTTGAAAAAATTTGGGGTGATTAGCGGTTCCAATAGAGTTTTGTGTAAGGCTTGTAATTAGGACTTGCAAGATTCAAAGTTTTAGCATCCCCCCCACACTTAAATTACACATTGTCCTCAATGTGTCCCAAAAATAAGTTTTTAGGTTGATTGAATGTGTAAAACGGTGTGAAAAAGCAAAATTTTATGTTACTGGGCATCTGGACACGGCCCCGTGGTGTCCGGGCACGGCCCCGTGTTCAGGTGCCAGTAACAGAAAGTTGTAAAAAGAAAAAGAAGCCTGGACACGGGGGCGTGTTGGGTGAACACGGCCCGTGTCCAGTGTACCTGAACTGGGCATTTTCTGCAGACTGTTCAGCACAGGGCCGTGTTGGGCAGACACGGCCCGTGCTGAACTTGCTGTAATGAAGAAAATTTCATCGGATGGCCCTGTTTTCGTGCATGGGGTGCTGGTCCAAGTTTCCCTTGTTATCCTTTGCCATCCCGAGTGTGTTTTATTCCTGAAAATTAAAACTAAACTAGAAAACATAAAAATTAATCTATACTAAACTAAGGATAGTTCCGCGGAATGCCTCCGTGGTGCGCCACGTTTATAAGGGTCCTTGGCTAAACCCAAAGCCTGGTCATATGTTACCCAAGTGGGATGTTTTTCATCCCATGCTACACCGTCGGAGAGCATCATCCAAGCTTGAGTCTATGACCTTCATGTAGTTGACCGGGTCTTCGTCTTCTACTCTTTTTCCGACTCCAAACTTCACTTCCTCGTCCCCGAACTTCAATGTTAGTGTTCCGTCATTCATGTCTACCACTGCTTGGGCAGTGGCTAGAAATGGCCTCCCTAGGATGAGAGGGACTTCGGTGTCTTCTTCCATGTCTAGTATAACAAAGTCGGATGGGAAGACGAAATTGTCTACTTTGACCAATAGATTTTCAGCGACACCTTGTGGATATTTGACGGATCTGTCTGCAAGTTGTATGCTCATCTTTGTAGGGCTCGTTTTTCCTAGGCCGAGTCGTTTGAACATTGATGCGGGCATGAGGTTGATGCTAGCCCCAAGATCGGCTAGTGCATTGCGAATGGGGGATTCCCCAATCGAGCAAGGAATCGTGAAGCTTCCAGGATCAATCTTTTTCTGTGGGAGTTTGTTGAGTAGTAAGGCGGAGCATTCTTCGCCTAAGTTAACAAATTGCATTGATTCAATTTTCCTTTTATGAGTGAGGAAGTCCCTCATAAATTTTGAATATTTAGGCATTTAAGTTAGGACTTCGATAAATGGAATATTAACATGCAATTATTTTAGTAAATTTTCGAACTTTGCGAATTGCTCATCGGTCTTTTGACGAATTAACCGACCGGGGTATGGAACCGGAGGAGTCTTAGTGTCACACCCTGACTTTTGCGGAAGCGTGGTTTATTTGGTGTGACTTCTTAATACCATAGCATCAATCATAACAATGCTATATGTAAAAAAAACATGAGTTATTCATTTATTAATAAAGTTTAGAAACATTCCATTTTCAACAATCACAAAATAATTTACAAACCTTAACTTGATTTATTTGAGTTCATAAAGACTTAGCAAAAGACTTTAAACAAAACCAGGCTTAGGTGTATATAACCCGTCCAGGAAGAGGTTACACCTTCTAAACCCTGGATGACTTCTTTATTCAAACGCAGCTTGAAAATACGTGCATACCGTGCCAGATCCGTTAGTTTCCTGAAATACATGTAATTTGAAAAGTCAACATAACGTTGAGCGAGTTCATGTGTAAGTGAGTAGGTATAAACCTTTGTAAAAATGTCTGTATGTATGAAAATCCCTGGTATGTAGCAATTAAGGAAAAAGAGACCACCATTGGGTTGCATAGCCAATGATAAGTGTGAAGTGATGCAGGAAGACTCAAACCTAGCAGATTTGTGCGTCGGGCACTTAGTCACTTCATGGTCCACTCGGCGGACTCAGGAGTGGGGCTCGCTACACCCAAATAGATCTATCACTAATGTGTCTCGGTCCTACAACGAGGATTGATGGCCTTAAGTGTTGTGCCCACCACTCACATGTTCACGTAATAAAAACCCTCCTTAAGCTAACCATACCATAATAAATGTCTGTAAATGTCTGTAAATGTCTGTAACATGTATTTCACCCCCGAGGTGTAAAACTGAAAATAGTTAAGAGAAAAGGGGGACATGAACTCACAGTATTGCGTCTTCGGTACTCGTAACCCAAATCCCCTCCGCAAACACGACTACCTACAATGGTCTAACGTCTATTAGACGAACGGGTCGTGCCTTGTCTTAGTATTGATTAGTTCCTTTGAGTTATGTTTTAAAGTGTCTTCACTATTTTCGTAATAATACTCCTCATGCTTGTGCATTCGTATTTCCTTCCCAAGGATGGGATATTTTTCATATGTCTGTTCGTATTGGAATTATATTTTTAAGTCCCACTTTAGAGAATACATTTTTAACCATATTCCTGTATAAAATCAACCTCCAATACTCTGTATTTCGTTATAAAAATTATGGCGAGTTTTATGTTTGAAAAACATACTCTAAAACTTGCTAGTAACCACTTGTTTAGAAAAAAATGTTTACTAAGTGTTAGGATTTTCGGAAAATTTCGCCATAGTCTCCTTTGTAAATAGAGGTGTCCATGCTTAATAGCATATCATTTTCTTTTACCTATATTCCGTAGATTGTTCCCACATAGCCAACCCGACAATCATGCATGCAATACACTACTTATGTCATTTCAGCTTTATTAAACAAAACTGGACTGTTTTAGAGTATTTTAATAAAATATTTAACCTTTTCCAAAAATTCCCAAATTTTTACAGAATGTCATTTGTGTTCTAAAATTTATTGTGTAAAAATATCGGGGCTCAGTTCATTACCAATATTATATAAAAATTCGTTTACCCGACTGCAATCAGATTTGTTGCTTTCTGATTGCAGTCTACGGAAAAATTCACTATAAATCACTCGTAAGTCCGATCGACAAAATTCCAGTTGGAGGATCACGGAAACAACAGTGACCATTTACTATAAAAATTCCATGAGCTGTTTCTACTCAGGTTTCAAATTACAACCCCGAATGCAACACACTTTTTCAGCAGAAAAATCGCAGCTAGAGCTGCTGTCTTAAAACAGTTCTTTAAAAATAGTAAACGACCTCGAAAAATTACGATTCTAGTGCCATTTGTTTTGTTATTCCAAAATACACATTTTAGGCTTCAGAAAATCAGTTTTTCGATTTAAAATGGTCCCGTTACAGCCTGTTGAATTTGGCTGGAAATTCAACTCAGCAAGCTGTTTACATTGTAGAAGTGACTAAAAACGCATAAACAAAGACCCTAACCATGGTTTATCGATGAATAAATGTTCAAACCTCAATCATGCTTTAACCAACCCTAAACCATCCAGATTTCAACTTCATACAACCCTTTTATCTATGGTTTTTATGCATAATTTCAAGTTCAACTTTTTAGTGCTTTAGCTTTTGTGTGCCATGAACATTTAAACAAATCATAACAAGAACAAGATGGAACAAGGGTGTGAAGGGACTTACTACTAGCACAAGGCTAGGGTAACAATCTTAGGGCAAAGATGATGGAGAAATGTTAGTGACAAAGGCTTGAATCAAGCTTCCTTGAAAACTCTTCAACTTGCACTTCTATGGAGGAACTTCCAAGCTTGAAATGAGACTTGTATGAAGAAGATGAAGGATGTGAGAGGTGGTGGTGGTGAAAATCGGTTATGGGGGGAGGGGTTGAGTGAAGAGTTTGATGGTGATGATGATCTTCACCTTGGAAACATGCATCCTACAACTCCATAGCCATCATTGCTTAACTATGGTCCAATAGGAAATAAGATGGCAAAAACAAAAATCTAAACATAATATTTTTGTAATCATTGGCAGATTTTCGGTTGGGGGGGGGGGGGGGGGGGTAAAGTGAAATTTTTTTTTGTTAATTAATAGGTATTAAATTAGAAGGTTAAGGGTATTTTCAAGTTTAGTGGGTGTATGTCACGTTTACATGGCGTATGGGGATTTTTGTGACTGTAATTAATTAAGAATGATAAAATAATATTTCTGACAATATTTTCGTGTCTCGGGTATTGTCTGGTTGTTCGGTTACGTATCGTTCCGTTAAAGCGTTTAATTGTACCGTATAGCGTCTTTTATGCAACTTTTTGTAACGAAATCATTCCTGGCACTTAAGAAAGTATACAGGACCACTCTGCTATATTTGTGTATTCTATTGGTACAAAAGAAAGCAGAATTCTGTAATTAACGCGTGTTTTAGGCACTTCCCGGCATTATATCTATCACCTAATGACGCAGTCTTATGGTCCTCACTTCCCTACACTCCAAGCCAGTGTAGTGCTCTATCCCTGGCTCATACTGGCCATAAAACATTGTCTGTCTATGTGCTGGTATTGTCAGCATTATTTCTGAATCAACCGTTCAGTGTGTCAACTGTGCTGAGTGCATCAAGTATGTCACTAATGTTGGTGTGTAATGAATGGAGTGACTGTATAAAATATGATGCATGTATATATGATATAGAATCATAGAGCAGTTTAAATTATCAGTTGTAATCAAGCACCGTAATTAAGATTAATTGATTTGTACAGTACCTGAAATTTTGAGGGTTGTCACATTCTCCCCCCGTTAAGAAAATTTCGTCCTCGAAATTTGTACTACCTTAACTTCTTATGCTTACGTCACACGATTATATATACGAATAATACTGAGGTAGATAATCACCGAACCAATTCAAACCTTATTCACATTAAGTGACTCTAGGATATATATATAACATCACGATTCCAATAGTTAAAAAGTATGTGCTTATAGCATTTAATGTCAAAGGTACAGTACGCATTTGACGTATAGTCTAGTGTAATCCAGCTTGCAGTGTTCCACAAAAGAGGAGTCTTATCCAATAGAGTTTTCAAATGACTGGTCATAGTATGCAAATTTTCACAAACCATAGCATCCGCTATATGAACTCAAAATCAACAACTTGGAGATGAAAATGACCTGCCAACTGGCGAATAAGTAAATGATAAGGATTTGTGTGTTGACATTCTCGAGTTGCGAAAATACACCGAATGAAGTACAAGCGAATCTGGTGTATCATTGTCTAAATTTGTAGTTGCATCAGAAATGTTTAAATGACAAGTCAAACAAGAGTATATGTAGTTTTGTGAAACAGTTGACCATAATTAGCACAAGCTAGTAACACCACAAGGTGCCGAAATGACGAGATTCAATAATAATGGTGACTGAACAAGTTCACCGTGCCTGAAATCAAATGATAGTGTATCGAGTCAATCTGAAGATTTGATTTACACAATGTCACAAAGTTTTTAGTTAAATACGGAACATCAAAGAGCCACTGCCTTTGATTAAAGGTGAAAAGCATTAAGTTTGGCAAGGTATTTGATTGACAATGAAGGTATCGTTAGGAGGTACATTGTGCTTATGAAATGAATATATGTACCGTTGCCTTAACACACAATTGTGTTGAGACCGCTTTGATCGTGAAGATCCAAAATGGATTGTTGATAACTAAGTAGGGAATTGAATTTCGTGTACGAAGTGAGTAATCAAATTAGCGCAAGCTTCAATTTTGTGAAAATATCACCGCAAGGTATCGAAATAAATCAAACATTTTAGTGGAGTCGTAGACCAACCAAATCTACTACGACTTGGAATGAAAGAATCTCTGCAAAATAGTTGAATATGATGCTCCCAATACATCATATAGCGTTTCAAATTAATCCAGTGAACTGGATAAGTTCAAGCAATTGAACTTGGTTTCAACGTAACCCGATAATAAACGTATGAACCAACAAAGGAATTTTCGGCATGGTAGCAAAATAACCCATGTCTGTAACTTGAAAGAAAGCGGTTTCAAGAAAGTGCGTTGGCTTGGTAACAAAAGAGTTCAACAATAACAATAATGTAGGTCACTCGAATCAAGAATTTGTAATTAGGCTTAGCAAAATGATATGTAAACTCCAATGAAGTTTTCATTCAAAACGAAATCACATGCGTAGCATGATGCATGTATGTCAGGTAAGTTTCCTAGAAAAGGAACAACGAGTATCTGCTAAAGTGATGAAATGACCAGCTATCGAAGCAAATGTGTGTTCGCTCTCAGCGAGAAAATTAATGTGATGCAACTACCATTAAGGGGAGTAGAGATGCAGACACCTACTCGCCAGAAGTGAAAGAAACCCAAGTACTCTCTGTTAGGTCAATGGAACTGGCATATGTGCCAGGTTAATGATGGTTGATTTAGTTGACAGATATGGTTCCTAAATAAAAACCCTTACGAGTTTGGACCTGGGTTCACAAAGGTCATAAATATATGTTTTCTAAATCCTCCATATTTCGTATCCCGTGTAGACTGGTTTGGGCATTGTGTAGGAAGCATTATTTTTGTGTACGTCTAAGAACAAGTCGTTGTCCCACAAATTTTTTTTTTCTCGGTATACCTCCTTACTGAATTTACCGCCAATGACACTCGATCGTCGATCAGTCGTGCAATAGTAATTGGATCCTCACAGTTAGTTAAATACGAAATTCGTCAATCCTTAGCAAGAGCCACCGACCCTGGTTGGCTAGCTCGTCCGACTTCCGATCATTTGAAAGTCATCGTCCTTTTTCTTGATGAGCGGAACTGAGGTTACCCCTAAAAGGGGAATTTTGGTCTGTTATCTTCCTTCTCTATCAACTTCTGAGGTTACACTAACAATTCTTGCATCTCCGACGGTGTAAATCACTGAGGTGTATTGACTGCAGGCGCGGCGCCTGGAATCAAATCGATGCGAAAATCAACTTGTCGTTGAGGATATAATTCTGGCAAGTCTTCGGGAAAGGCTTCAGGATATTCCCTATCACAGGAATATCTTCGAGTTTTGGTTCTTCGGCTCCCTTGTCCCCGACATGAGCCAAGAAAACAACTCATCCTTTACGCAACAGCTTTCGTGCCCTCCGGGTTCTATTTTGTCATCTCTAGTTACTGCGTTGGCTTCCACTAGCTTCCCATTAGCTAGTTCTTTCGAGTGCGGATAATCTACTTACTTACTACCAAACCAAGTACACTTTCAAACTCTAAAGCTAAAATTTGTAATAATATCAAGTAGCACAGATGCATAACATTGATTATTATGGAATGTATGGATAACCTTGTTTGAATTCTGACGTGCTTCCCCAGTGTAACACCTGTGCCTCCACGGCCATCAAACAAATGTCAAACCAATGAAATATTGTATTTCATACTTGGGATTTGTAAAAATATGTGTATCGTTTACACATATCAACTCTTGTTCGATTTCAAACTCTAAATCACTTTCTGGAAGGTTATACGCGCTTTAATGCGTAAATATAACCAGTTTAATGCAACAAACACTCCGGAATAGTGAAATAGGTTTAACATACCTTAAATAACCTTTACATAACTTAGATATAAGTTTTGGAAGGTTTGGTGTGGTGAAATCAAAGTTTAATCGCTTACAGGGACTAAAGTTGACAAACTGCGAAAGTATGCCAATTTGAACTGTAACAGACATTCCGGAACATGACCATAAGTTAAACATACCATAAATATCCTTTACATAGCTTAGAAATAGGCTTTGAGGTGTTCGGTGTGCTAAAATAAACTTTTGGGTCATTCAGGGACTAAAAGTGTCAAAAAGTGCACAAGTTTGCATTTTCGCGCATAACTTACGTTCTGAATACATCCGGACATCCAAAAATTTATGTAAGCATGACTACATTATATTTTAGTGTTCTCCTTAAGAAAAATCCATTCGTCGCGTCATTTGGATCGTTTTTCGCGCTTATGCGCATTTCGTCGTAATTAAACGAGCATCGCGTTCGTACGACCAAACGAACCATCATCCGACATATGTTTGAACATGTTTCATGTCCACAATGTTTAGGCAACATTTTAGGGCCTTAAAGATGGCTTTACGGGCCTTGGAAGTGTCGGAAATGCCTTGAAACACGTGCAGGGACCAAACATGTAACTTCTGAAACTTTTCTGAATCAGGTGAGGGTGTCGCGTAGCGCGAGACCTAGAGGCTCACCTGTCGCGCTACGCGACTGCATGATCTGGACCAGATTCATTGTTCTTGTTGCAAGTTGCAGCTGGTTGATTCGTGTCCACACATTTTCCTATCGTCTAGTCAGCGGATAAGATCAAGTTTTTAGCCACCATAAGCTTCCAACACATGTACGGCTTGGATCATGGCACGTTTCCCATGAAACGATCCTAACGGCTCTACTTTTCCTATAAATACCCACCCCCCATTTGTTCAAAACCCACAAATCTGATCAAGAAAGCTCTAAGTTGGAACCTTCGTTTCATACCTGAGCTATTTCGATCTGGGTTAGCATTCGGGGACCCTTCGTAAGTATTCTTTCGTTCTTTTCCTTATTTTTACTGCTTTTCGAGTCAGAAAGTCAAACTTTGTTTGACTTTCAGCATTGACCAGTAATGGTCAATGCGAAGTTCGTTTGAACTTCGCAACGTGATTGTAATCACGATGGTCATAGTCCCTTGGGACTATGCCTACTGATTACCACGTTGTCTAGGGTCGTAGGGTAGGCGATCTAATAAATCGCCTATACCTTCGAACCCGACCCAGTTTGGTCGATCATTAGGATCTGACCAAACACATTAGGTGACCATAGTGTAGGGAATAACCTTCCGAGGTTATACCTTATGGTCACGACGTTTAAGTAGTTGTATGATAGGTAATTTATATGCCTTAGGTAAATTACCAGAATACCCTTTTCATGTATAATTGGTAATTAAGCATATGTAACCTAAACTTTCGTCACATAATTGATTATGTAACATATTTAGGCATATAACACTTGTCATAGGGCTAGTTAGGCGGTCCGAACGCGTTTCACGCGCACGACGCGTTAAAGTAGCATAAGCTACCTTAATGGGTCGCGATGGGTCGAAAGCACTTAGGTTTGGTTTCATTGTAGTATGTAGGTCCGGTTAAACCATATCATATGAGTTCCAACACTCATTTGGTTTACCAAGCCTCATCCTATCCGATCTCCCGATTTAAGTCCGGTTTATTATATAGTTTTAGATCGCCGACTGATTCCGTGCTCCCTCAAGCTTTGTTTGGTTGTTGTTCAAGACCTCCGAGCATTATCAGGCGAGTACATTATTCCCCTCTTTTACTGTTTTCAACTGTTTTGGGGTGACTCATATGTGCTAAATGTTTTAACAATGATTTCAAGAACGATTACAATTACAATAACAATTACTATGTGGTTTCAAGAACGATAACAATTATTTCAAGAACGCTAACAATGATTTCAAGAACGAATACAATGATTTCAAGAACGAATACAATGATTTCAAAAACTAATAACAATTTCAATAAAGTGAACGAACTTGTTGGTTGTAGTTTACATGACCGATGACATTCATTAGCAATGATCAAGCCGACCAGTATTAGGTTATGGTACCATAGGATCTGACAAATCCCGTTATTCTCTATACCCATGGTTATGTGTGGATATTTTGGGTAGCGACTGAATCTGTAATTATTAACTTATCCTTTGGTAAGGGTTTGTTAAGAACGAGAACGAGAGCGAGTTGGAACGAGGAACGAGTCAAGAAGGTTTGAATGTTATTAGAGAATCGACCATTAAGTAGTTTCACAGTTAAAACAAGAACGATTTGAACGATTAAAACAAGATGGTTTAACGATTGGGTAAACATTTGGACATGATTTACATTTGATCATGCCTTTCCACGAAACATAGTATTGATTTAAACCAAGTTTTACTTCAATACTTTGTTTTTGTGCATATGGTTTAGTTGAGACATTTCACTTGCCATACATGGATATTTGACATAGACATTTGACATGAACACTTTGACATATTATTCAATACATTTGACAATTGGTTGGTTTGGTTTGGTTAAATGATTAAGTAACGATGCGTGTGTAATATGATACAAACATGGTGGATACGCCGCTGGTACTTCCTATATATAAGTGTTTGTATGGTATTACATATGGTAGCGTTATTTGAATCATTTCAGTTTGAGACATAGAACATTTTATACAAGTAACATACTTTTCACAAGACATTTATTTACAAACAACTTATCTTATACAAACTCATTTTACATGGTTATTCATTTAATCCTGCATTATTCTCTTATTTATACATATCATCTAAACTTATTGTTTTTCAAATGATTTACAAAGACAAAGCAAAATACAAGGTTCATGACTAAACATTTTCTTAAACAGAAGTCATGAACCTTATTTTCACAAAACCTATGTACTCGCCAGCATTTCTTTGCTGACCTCGTTTTCACGTATGTTTCAGGTATTGTTGGATGATATCAATTGATAAGATGCATGCTCACATAGGACTGGACAAGGCCTTAGTGACTCAATAACAATGATAGACTATGTTTAAATAGTGTATTTAGATTTCCAGGCGATGTAATTACTCAATGTTTAATAAAACGAAACACTTTTGATATCCATGGTTATGAAACATTAATTCTGTTGCAACACGCCCCGATGTTTCCGCCGCGATTGGTTGTTTTACGCGGTCGGGGTGTGACAGAAAAGATGGTATCAGAGCCAATGGTTATAGGGAATTAGGTTATTAGTAATTAGTAATGCTTTGACCTAGTCTATAACCTTCTTAGGACCCTAACGCGAGTTTACTTGCGTTTAGTCATAAAACGATACCGTCACCTTTCCTTAGGCGACGACCACAACAAGAACATAAATTTCAAAACCGCTTTGAAAACTAATCATCTGTTCTAGGATGATTAATTTCTAGGTTTTGAACCCCTTTGAATTTTCAAAATCTCGTCAAGGTTTTGGGTTTTAAATAATGTGAACACGTGCAAACTGGAAGGGTGAATGCCTGTATTCTGGGTTTTCTGTCTAGGCAAGCACTTCGTATACATCTCATCAGACGCGAGACCAGTTGTGCTTACCTGGGAATTCTTGGGATGAGTGTTCACTTATAGGCGAGCATGTCTTCGCGATACATTATTTTTACCCATTTACTTTGATTAGTTCTGTGTGTCGTTTGTTGCTTTGTAGTAACAAACAAATGACCACTATCCTTGCTTTCATCAGATTTGTTCATCTCATTCTTTTCGTCTAAATTCTCTCACTCGTTTCCTTTCATGTTTCCTCTTTTAGACAATGCCTCCTCGACGCGAAAGCCAGATAGAGACTGCCGAGTTGGCAGAAATCATTGCGCAGCAAATGGCTGCTCAATTCCCAAACCTCTTTGCTCAATGGATCCAAGCCTACAACAACAACAATGTTCCATGCAAATACAAGGATTTTAACCAGGCTAAACCACTCAAGTTTAGTGGTTCTGAAGGAGCGACTGGGCTTCTTCAGTGGTTTGAAAGCATAGAGAATACTTTTCGCCACGTGCAGTGTCTTGATAATCGCAAGGTCGAGTTTGCTTCGAGCGTATTTCAGAAGAGGGCTTTGACATGGTGGAATGGGGTTATGAGAGATAGGGGTGCTGAGATTGCCTTGGCACAGACATGGGCTGAACTAAGAGCTCTTATGATGAGGGAATTCTGTCCTCGTCATGAACAGCGAGCCTTAGAGAAGGAATTTGATGATTTGAAGCAGGATAGTGGTGAGCACAGGGCTTATACTGATAGGTTTGAGGAGCTGAGTCTGCTTTGCCCGACAATGGTTACCCCACTTGACATAGCTATCGAAAGGTACATCGACGGCCTACCTGACTCGGTACAAGACATCCTTACTGGTAGTAACCCTGCCACACTCCGTCAGGCGATCGAGTTATCAGCGACATTGACTGAGTCACAGATTCGGAAGAACAAGTTACACAGGAAGGGTGACAAGGGCAAGAAACAGACAGCTGACATGGAGAATAGCAAGAAAGGTCAAAACGAGAAGGGAAAGGAAGGTGAGACGTCAAAGAAATCGAAGAAGCGGAAGGGTGCCCAGAACTTTGCTGTTACAGCACAGACTGCTCAGAACCCGCGGAACCCACCAGCTCAGCCACCTGCAAAGAAAGCATATGCCGGTACCGCACCTTATTGTGCACGCTGCAACGGTCATCACGCAGTACAACAAGCTTGCTGGCAATGCACGACGTGTGGTAAACTTGGGCATTTGGCCAAGGTTTGTCGTTTGGGACAAAATCAGGCTGCTCAGGTTCAAGCTCCGGTTCAAGGGAATGCTGTGAGATTCCCACTGGGTTCATGTTTCAACTGCGGAGAGATGGGTCACTTCCGCCACAACTGCCCAAGACTGGTGAATGCAAACGCTAACGCAAACCCGAATGTGAACGTCAACGTCAATGTGAATCCAGCACGTGGACGAGTGTTTAACATCAATGAGGCAATCAATGATGAAGAACAAGTAGAATTTTGAAATTTCTCTGGTTGTTATCTTGTAACATCTAAAGACAATGCGGTTGTTATATAAATAAAAATTTGTGGTTTTATTTTCTAACTAATGCAATTGTATGAATGTTTGATCCAACCTTATGATGTCAACACAAAGACAAAACTACTCATATGGTTCTGTCATTTTTTTTTACGATCACTTATGATCTCCCTAAGAACCTCAAACACTTGTTTCTTTTAAATCTAAAGTATCTTATCGTCTTGCACCGTTCGAGATGCAAGAATTATCAAAACAGCTTCAAGAGTTGTCTGATAAAGGATTCATCCGTCCGAACTTTTCACCTTGGAGAAACTCTTGTTCTCCTTGTGAAAAGAAAAATGGATCTTTTTGAATGTATATCGATTAACGTAAGCCTATGTAAGCTTACCATCAAGAATCGATATCCCCCTACCTTAAATCAACGATTTCTCCGATCAACTGCATAGCGTTTCATGCTTTTCCAAGATCGATTTGCGTGTTGGGTTATCATCAACTTTGTATACTCGAAGAAGATATTCCCAAAACGGCTTTCTGCACGAAGTATGACCATTAAGAGTTTACAGTCATGCCTTTTTGGTTGACAAATGCTCCAGCCATCTTCAAAGACTTAATAAATAGAGTCTGCAAGCCTTATTTGGATCAGTTCGTCATTGTTATTAATGACGTCTTGATCTATTCATATCACGAGCCGATTCCGATCAACACCTTCGTTGACATTGGAACTCTTAAAGAAGGAACAAACTTTTCGCTAAATCCTCCAAGAGGAAATTTTGGCTTAAAGGAGTTCAGTTTTTGGGTCATGTAGTCAACAAGCAGGGTATTCATATGGATCAATCCAAATTATCGCAATTAAGAATTGATTCCTTGTATGCATTAAATACCCGTGTCCAAAGATAACAAATTTAAAGGCCAATTTAAACAATTATGCGAGTATACGATTATGCGATTATGTGGTATGTGTTTATGTGTTCTCCTCTATGTTTTTGTGTGGTAAACGATTTTCAAATCCTCATAGAATCTTTTATATCTTCATATGAGGGATTCATAGTAGGATATTCAAAAGGTACTACCTTAAATCCTTATGGGCTTCTACGTGGTAGTTAAGACCCTTGGGTTATATAGTACCATTCCAGTATTCAATGATAGACCCTTTAGTGGTCTAGTCAAAAAGATTGATTCAAGATCTGGTTAAGAATGGCATGTGATGATACAGCTGAAAGGACCCTATGGTGGTCCAGTCACACTCATCACAGGTTTGTTCATTTGGTTTTACCCTACACATTATAAAATAGACTGTGTGAACTGTGCAAGGAATTGTCTAATTATGGACGCGTACATAATTAAGAAATTTAGTGCACAGAAACCTAGTAAGGTTTATTATGTGTAAGAACCGATAGTGACAACAATAACAAAATGATAACGATGTAATGGAGACATGGTGGACGCACCAATGATGCTTTATATACTTGTATATAAGTATCCCTCTTACGTTGCAATCATGATAATTATTAAAGTTACTAGAAGTTCAGAAACCTAGCCAATATTGTTCGATCTTTTCAACTTCATGTTTTAGACTCTCACAAGTTTCCTCTAAATAAATTTCGGGACGAAATTTCCTAAAGTAGGGGAGACTGTAACACCTGTGCCTCCACGGCCATCAAACAAATGTCAAACCAATGAAATATTGTATTTCATACTTGGGATTTGTAAAAATATGTGTATCGTTTACACATATCAACTCTTGTTCGATTTCAAACTCTAAATCACTTTCTGGAAGGTTATACGCGCTTTAATGCGTAAATATAACCAGTTTAATGCAACAAACACTCCGGAATAGTGAAATAGGTTTAACATACCTTAAATAACCTTTACATAACTTAGATATAAGTTTTGGAAGGTTTGGTGTGGTGAAATCAAAGTTTAATCGCTTACAGGGACTAAAGTTGACAAACTGCGAAAGTATGCCAATTTGAACTGTAACAGACATTCCGGAACATGACCATAAGTTAAACATACCATAAATATCCTTTACATAGCTTAGAAATAGGCTTTGAGGTGTTCGGTGTGCTAAAATAAACTTTTGGGTCATTCAGGGACTAAAAGTGTCAAAAAGTGCACAAGTTTGCATTTTCGCGCATAACTTACGTTCTGAATACATCCGGACATCCAAAAATTTATGTAAGCATGACTACATTATATTTTAGTGTTCGCCTTAAGAAAAATCCATTCGTCGCGTCATTTGGATCGTTTTTCGCGCTTATGCGCATTTCGTCGTAATTAAGCGAGCATCGCGTTCGTACGACCAAACGAACCATCATCCGACATATTTTTGAACATGTTTCATGTCCACAATGTTTAGGCAACATTTTAGGGCCTTAAAGATGGCTTTACGGGCCTTGGAAGTGTCGGAAATGCCTTGAAACACGTGCAGGGACCAAACATGTAACTTCTGAAACTTTTCTGAATCAGGTGAGGGTGTCGCGTAGCGCGAGACCTAGAGGCTCACCTGTCGCACTACGCGACTGCATGATCTGGACCAGATTCATTGTTCTTGTTGCAAGTTGCAGCTGGTTGATTCGTGTCCACACATTTTCCTATCGTCTAGTCAGCGGATAAGATCAAGTTTTTAGCCACCATAAGCTTCCAACACATGTACGGCTTGGATCATGGCACGTTTCCCATGAAACGATCCTGACGGCTCTACTTTTCCTATAAATACCCACCCCCCATTTGTTCAAAACCCACAAATCTGATCAAGAAAGCTCTAAGTTGGAACCTTCGTTTCATACCTGAGCTATTTCGATCTGGGTTAGCATTCGGGGACCCTTCGTAAGTATTCTTTCGTTCTTTTCCTTATTTTTACTGCTTTTCGAGTCAGAAAGTCAAACTTTGTTTGACTTTCAGCGTTGACCAGTAATGGTCAATGCGAAGTTCGTTTGAACTTCGCAACGTGATTGTAATCACGATGGTCATAGTCCCTTGGGACTATGCCTACTGATTACCACGTTGTCTAGGGTCGTAGGGTAGGCGATCTAATAAATCGCCTATACCTTCGAACCCGACCCAGTTTGGTCGATCATTAGGATCTGACCAAACACATTAGGTGACCATAGTGTAGGGAATAACCTTCCGAGGTTATACCTTATGGTCACGACGTTTAAGTAGTTGTATGATAGGTAATTTATATGCCTTAGGTAAATTACCAGAATACCCTTTTCATGTATAATTGGTAATTAAGCATATGTAACCTAAACTTTCGTCACATAATTGATTATGTAACATATTTAGGCATATAACACTTGTCATAGGGCTAGTTAGGCGGTCCGAACGCGTTTCACGCGCACGACGCGTTAAAGTAGCATAAGCTACCTTAATGGGTCGCGATGGGTCGAAAGCACTTAGGTTTGGTTTCATTGTAGTATGTAGGTCCGGTTAAACCATATCATATGAGTTCCAACACTCATTTGGTTTACCAAGCCTCATCCTATCCGATCTCCCGATTTAAGTCCGGTTTATTATATAGTTTTAGATCGCCGACTGATTCCGTGCTCCCTCAAGCTTTGTTTGGTTGTTGTTCAAGACCTCCGAGCATTATCAGGCGAGTACATTATTCCCCTCTTTTACTGTTTTCAACTGTTTTGGGGTGACTCATATGTGCTAAATGTTTTAACAATGATTTCAAGAACGATTACAATTACAATAACAATTACTATGTGGTTTCAAGAACGATAACAATTATTTCAAGAACGCTAACAATGATTTCAAGAACGAATACAATGATTTCAAGAACGAATACAATGATTTCAAAAACTAATAACAATTTCAATAAAGTGAACGAACTTGTTGGTTGTAGTTTACATGACCGATGACATTCATTAGCAATGATCAAGCCGACCAGTATTAGGTTATGGTACCATAGGATCTGACAAATCCCGTTATTCTCTATACCCATGGTTATGTGTGGATATTTTGGGTAGCGACTGAATCTGTAATTATTAACTTATCCTTTGGTAAGGGTTTGTTAAGAACGAGAACGAGAGCGAGTTGGAACGAGGAACGAGTCAAGAAGGTTTGAATGTTATTAGAGAATCGACCATTAAGTAGTTTCACAGTTAAAACAAGAACGATTTGAACGATTAAAACAAGATGGTTTAACGATTGGGTAAACATTTGGACATGATTTACATTTGATCATGCCTTTCCACGAAACATAGTATTGATTTAAACCAAGTTTTACTTCAATACTTTGTTTTTGTGCATATGGTTTAGTTGAGACATTTCACTTGCCATACATGGATATTTGACATAGACATTTGACATGAACACTTTGACATATTATTCAATACATTTGACAATTGGTTGGTTTGGTTTGGTTAAATGATTAAGTAACGATGCGTGTGTAATATGATACAAACATGGTGGATACGCCGCTGGTACTTCCTATATATAAGTGTTTGTATGGTATTACATATGGTAGCGTTATTTGAATCATTTCAGTTTGAGACATAGAACATTTTATACAAGTAACATACTTTTCACAAGACATTTATTTACAAACAACTTATCTTATACAAACTCATTTTACATGGTTATTCATTTAATCCTGCATTATTCTCTTATTTATACATATCATCTAAACTTATTGTTTTTCAAATGATTTACAAAGACAAAGCAAAATACAAGGTTCATGACTAAACATTTTCTTAAACAGAAGTCATGAACCTTATTTTCACAAAACCTATGTACTCGCCAGCATTTCTTTGCTGACCTCGTTTTCACGTATGTTTCAGGTATTGTTGGATGATATCAATTGATAAGATGCATGCTCACATAGGACTGGACAAGGCCTTAGTGACTCAATAACAATGATAGACTATGTTTAAATAGTGTATTTAGATTTCCAGGCGATGTAATTACTCAATGTTTAATAAAACGAAACACTTTTGATATCCATGGTTATGAAACATTAATTCTGTTGCAACACGCCCCGATGTTTCCGCCGCGATTGGTTGTTTTACGCGGTCGGGGTGTGACACCCAGTTTTGCTGTTAAGCTTTCATCCTTGGGCCTGATTCATCTTAGGGCAGTATCTTCGGAAATGCTTTTTGCTTCCACAGTTAAGGCAACCTTGAGCACGTTTTTGTTTGTCACTCATCCTTCCTTGATAGTTGTCGTTGTCGTTGTTTTCTTCGTGATTCTCACTACCATCTTGGCCTCCATTTCTACTTTTAGTACCTTGCCTACAAGTTTCCTTGGGATGCCCTCTCTTGCCACAGTTATCACATTTTCCATATTTACATCGCCCGACATGATAGCGTAGACAATTGTCGCACTTAGGTAGAATACCCATGTAGTCCTTTCCCTTTTTGGCCTTCTCCTCGTTACTTACCCGAGTAACCTTCTTGAAATTCATGAGTTTTCTCTTGCTATCCCCAGATGACTCTACAGGAGCCTCGTTTTTCTCTTCTGGAGCGGAAAATTTTCCTTGTCTAATCGCTTCTTCAGTGAGCGTCACGCTCATGTCGATTGCTTCGATAATTGTTGAAGGCCTAGATGTTGTTACCAGGCTTAGAATCTGCGGTGCTAGTCCCCTGATGAAAAGTTCGATCTTCCTAGCTTCTGGTTCCACCAAACGCGATGCGACTTATGATAACTCTCCAAATCTCTGCACATATTCAGCTATCTTTGGGCCTTCCATTCTCAAGTTCCACAATTCAGTTTCCAACTTCTGGACTTCTGCCCTAGAGCAATATCTTTTGCGCATTAGTTCCTTTAGTTCGTCCCACGTCATAGCATATGCAGCGGCCTCGCCCATTGCTTGAATTTGTAGGTTCCACCATGACAGAGCCCCATCTACAAATAGCCCCGCTATGTACGTAACCTGATGTTCTGGGGCGCATTTGCTCAATCGTAAGACAGAATTCGTCTTCTCCACCCAACGCACAAATGCTAAGGCACCCCCAGTGCCGTCGAATTCTCGAGGTTTGTGGTTCAAGAACTGCTCGTAGGTGCAGCCGCTGGGTGGGTTATTTCCTGAGGTACCTCCGCCGTGTTCGGAGCGAAGGGCCTCGAGTTGTGCGATGGCTTGCGAGATGCGCCCTTGCAGTTCTGACTCTGCTGTTGTCAGCAGAGGGTTGTTGGTATCGTCGTTCCCTCGTATCGACATCTTCTGAGAAGAAGGTTGGTTAGGTCAGGTCTCATTCGTTCGGGGAGTGGATATAGTTGTTTAGAGATCGTATGTACACACACATATTAGGTTATCACACCAACCAATCAAGCAATAGTATAATCATAGTATAACCAAGAAATTTGGTAATTATGTTTAATGAGAGCATAGTAGGCAAGCACGTAGCGTTATAATTATTGTACACATATATAGATTAATAACGTGCTTAACGGAGACATAGCGACGGAGTTTCGTTGGTCATTGGCCGTAAAGTATTGTCGCATATTTTATAATGATTGGGCCCTCATTATTCCCTGACCACAATTGTATTGCCTTCCAAAATGTATCACATCAATAGGGACACAGGGTCACCCTACCCTTGTCCATTAAATGTATTAGTGTATCAAAATCACATAGTCTGAAGTGGTCTTTAAAAGTCTCCACAAACCCGGCTTTTCATTAGTGTCTTTACTTGAAAGCAATGTAATCCGCATGATCCAGAAATCACTATACCAGTGTCTGAGGGGGAGGAGGAAAGAAAAGTAAACTTGTTAACACGCGTGGACTTCCTCCTTGGGCTTGTGTACACGTCGAGGTAATTATCTGCTCTGTCGCTCGATAGTAAAGAAATGAGCATCAGAATCCTGGGAACGGTGTAATAGTAACGGTTGAGAGCGCAAAAAGGAACCTTGATAAATGTGGAGGATCAAAGTATGCTGGTAATAAACAGGGTGGAGGACGTGGTGTCTTATATAAACTTTTCAGACAATATGCTGTCTTGTGATATAAATACTTAAATCATGCGTTTAATTATGTAATGTTTGGTATTTGAAGTTACCAAATGGGGTGTCAGCTCAAGCTCCAACACTCTGCGACTCCTATCCTCAACTGCAGCTCATGTTACAGGAGCAACTCATCTCGTGTGTGGCCTCCATCATGTGAGGATCTAACATTAGCGTAGTGTATTATAGGAACCATCAAATCGGCTCGTCCAACGTTGTAGAGGTGAAAGTAGTAAATGGTGCGGCCCGTACGACCGTAGAAAATGCTGCAGCAGTAATAGGGATCGTCACGCGGGTGCCGACTTGGAGTACCTTTTCAGAGTGCGGGTAAGTCTTGAAAGGAAGCGATAGGCATGTTGGTGCAATGGACGTCGGTCTTCACAAGAGCAACATCAGCGGGTGAAGGTGCAGGTGCAAACGTCTCAACTGATAAGAAGGTCATTAGGTGCAGGTACTGGGTCGGGTATAAGGGATGCATTGTCTGGTAATTCAAAAGAAATAGGGTCATGATCAAGTAAGGGTGCAGGATCAGTAGGTGCAACATCAAGCTGTCCCAAAAGGTGCAGAAGCTAATTCAGGAGCAGGCCCTGGGTCGTGTAACGGTGTGGTGCCTCGAGCAAGTGTTAGTGCAGCAGTCATAATGGCGTCGTCGTCTGTGTCAGTAGTAGAAAGATGTGACCAGGCCGTCTATAAGGTTGTAAATGTCACAGACTCAAGGGAGTCTGAAATTGAATATACTCTAGAATCAGAGGGTGGCCTGTTAACAGGGGCCTTAAGAAGTGAAATTAGTAACAACGTTCTCGTCTAACTTTCTATCACCATAGGCATCAGCAGAAGGACCGTTAATAAATATGTCCACGTCATCATTAATTGCTCTTCGTGTAGCCAACCTTCGGCAGGAAAGTCCATAGGAGATGCACCGTCGAGGATCGGGGTCATGGTGTGCTCACTATCAGGGTGGCCAGTGATGAGGTGGTCATGGGCTGAAACAAGAGTGACAGAAGGATCCTTGTCAGCGAAACCATCAGCAAGGGTAAAGTATCGCCCGAAATCTGGTAGCGCGGACGGTTGGAAGTTGTCCTTGTCCTTGGTCAGTATATCAGGATCACTCTCAGTGTCTGACGTAAATGTCTCTGGCGCAGATGCAGTCTCATCATCTGTGACGGCGGCCGCAGGGTTATCAATGTCTGATAACTCGCCTTCTAAATAGTGTGACGTGTGTGTCGGTTCATAATAGTCATAGCATGTATATCCATAGTAATTATTAGCAATTTGTGTATGCAAATACTCACCACATATGCACGTATATCAATAATCAGCAATTAAGCGTGTAAGTAAGGACAATGTAAGCATGTAATCATCCTAGTCTTCCCCAGACTATCCCACCCAGTCTCTCAGACTAAACTCCCTGGTCTCTCAGACTAACTCCCTGGTCTCTAAGACCAACTCCCTGGTCTCTAAGACCAACTTTCCTAGCCTCTCAGACTAAATTCCCGATCTCTATGACCAACCTCCCAGTCTCTAAGACTAAATCCCTGGTCTCTAAGACCAACCTCCCAGTCTCTAAGACTAAATCCCTGGTCTCTAAGACCAACCTCCCAGTCTCTAAGACTAAATCCCTGGTCTCTAAGACCAACTCCCTGGCCTCTAAGACCAATCCTCCCAGTCTTCTAAGACTAATTATCCCCAGCCTCTAAGGCTGATCCTCCCTCAGCCTCTAAGGCTGAACCTCCCTCAGTCTCTAAGACTGAATCTCCCTCAATCTCTAAGACTGAACCTCCCTCAGTCTCTAAGACTGAACTATAAATATAAATTTGAAATGTGTATTTGTGCCTTTTGTTTGTAAAAATGTTTGTTTCCTGGATCTGGACGATTTGTGTATGCAATGTAAAAATGTTTGAAAACGTTTTCGTCAGAGCCCTGATGATCATAGTCTAGACTCAAGAAAGAATCCTAGTTCGCTATGATCGAGGCTCTGATACCAAGCTGTCACACCCTGACTTTTGCGGAAGCGTGGTTTATTTGGTGTGACTTCTTAATACCATAGCATCACTCATAACAATGCTATATGTAAAAATAACATGAGTTATTCATTTATTATTAAAGTTTAGAAACATTCCATTTTCAACAATCACAAAATAATTTACAAACCTTAACTTGATTTATTTGAGTTCATAAAGACTTAGCAAAAGACTTTAAGCAAAACCAGGCTTAGGTGTATATAACCCGTCCAGGAAGAGGTTACACCTTCTAAACCCAGGATGACTTCTTTATTCAAACGCAGCTTGAAAATACGTGCATACCGTGCCAGATCCGTTAGTTTCCTGAAATACATGTAATTTGAAAAGTCAACATAACGTTGAGCGAGTTCATGTGTAAGTGAGTAGGTATAAACCTTTGTAAAAATGTCTGTATGTATGAAAATCCCTGGTATGTAGCAATTAAGGAAAAAGAGACCACCATTGGGTTGCAAAGCCAATGATAAGTGTGAAGTGATGCAGGAAGACTCAAACCTAGCGGATTTGTGCGTCGGGCACTTAGTCACTTCATGGTCCACTCGGCGGACTCAGGAGTGGGGCTCGCTACACCCAAATAGATCTATCACTAATGTGTCTCGGTCCTACAACGAGGATTGATGGCCTTAAGTGTTGTGCCCACCACTCACATGTTCGCGTAATAAAAACCCTCCTTAAGCTAACCATACCATAATAAATGTCTGTAAATGTCTGTAAATGTCTGTAACATGTATTTCACCCCCGAGGTGTAAAACTGAAAATAGTTAAGAGAAAAGGGGGACATGAACTCACAGTATTGCGTCTTCGGTACTCGTAACCCAAATCCCCTCCGCAAACACGACTACCTACAATGGTCTAACGTCTATTAGACGAACGGGTCGTGCCTTGTCTTAGTATTGATTAGTGCCTTTGAGTTATGTTTTAAAGTGTCTTCAATATTTTCGTAATAATACTCCTCATGCTTGTGCATTCGTATTTCCTTCCCAAGGATGGGATATTTTTCATATGTCTGTTCGTATTGGAATTATATTTTTAAGTCCCACTTTAGAGAATACATTTTTAACCATATTCCTGTATAAAATCAACCTCCAATACTCTGTATTTCGTTATAAAAATTATGGCGAGTTTTATGTTTGAAAAACATAGTCTAAAACATGCTAGTAACCACTTGTTTAGAAAAAAATGTTTACTAAGTGTTAGGATTTTCGGAAAATTTCGCCATAGTCTCCTTTGTAAATAGAGGTGTCCATGCTTAATAACATATCATTTTCTTTTACCTATATTCCGTAGATTGTTCTCACATAGCCAACCCGACAATCATGCATGCAATACACTACTTATGTCATTTCAGCTTTATTAAACAAAACTGGACTGTTTTAGAGTATTTTAATAAAATAGTTAACCTTTTCTAAAAATTCCCAAATTTTTACAGGATGTCAGAAGCGATCCAAAATTTATTGTGTAAAAATATCGGGGCTCAGTTCGTTACCAATATTATATAAAAATTCGTTTACCCGACTGCAATCAGATTTGTTGCTTTCTGATTGCAGTCTACGGAAAAATTCACCATAAATCACTCGTAAGTCCGATCGACAAAATTCCAGTTGGAGGATCACGGCAACAACAGTGAACATTTACTATAAAAATTCCATGAGCTGTTTCTACTCAGGTTTCAAATTAAAACCCCGAATGAAACACACTTTTTCAGCAGAAAAATCGCAGCTAGACCTGCTGTCTTAAAACAGTTCTTTAAAAATAGTAAACGACCTCGAAAAATTACGATTCCAGTGCCATTTGTTTTGTTATTCCAAAATACACATTTTAGACTTCAGAAAATCAGTTTTTCGATTTAAAATGGTCCCGTTACAGCCTGTTGAAGTTGGCTGGAAATTCAACTCAGCAAGCTGTTTACATTGTAGAAGTGACTAAAAACGCATAAACAAAGACCCTAACCATGGTTTATCGATGAATAAATGTTCAAACCTCAATCATGCTTTTACCAACCCTAAACCATCCAGATTTCAACTTCATACAACCCTTTTATCTATGGTTTTTATGCAGAATTTCAAGTTCAACTTTTTAGTGTTTTAGCTTTTGTGTGCCATGAACATTTAAACAAATCATAACAAGAACAAGATGGAACAAGGGTGTGAAGGGACTTACTACTAGCACAAGGCTAGGGTAACAATCTTAGGGCAAAGATGATGTAGAAATGTTAGTGACAAAGGCTTGAATCAAGCTTCCTTGAAAACTCTTCAACTTGCACTTCTATGGAGGAACTTCCAAGCTTGAAATAATACTTGTATGAAGAAGATGAAGGATGTGAGAGGTGGTGGTGGTGAAAATCGGTTATGGGGGGAGGGGTTGAGTGAAGAGTTTGATGGTGATGATGATCTTCACCTTGGAAACATGCATCCTACAACTCCATAGCCATCATTGCTTAACTATGGTCCAATGGGAAATAAGATGGCAAAAACAAAAATCTAAACATAATATTTTTGTAATCATTGGCAGATTTTCGGTTGGGGGGGGGGGGGTAAAGTGAATTTTTTTTTTTTGTTAATTAATAGGTATTAAATTAGAAGGTTAAGGGTATTTTCAAGTATAGTGGGTGTGTGTCACGTTTACATGGCGTATGGGGATTTTTGTGACTGTAATTAATTAAGAATGATAAAATAATATTTCTGACAATATTTTCGTGTCTCGGGTATTGTCTGGTTGTTCGGTTACGTATCGTTCCGTTAAAGCGTTTAATTGTACCGTATAGCGTCTTTTATGCAACTTTTTGTAACGAAATCATTCCTGGCACTTAGGAAAGTATACAGGACCACTCTGCTATATTTGTGTATTCTATTGGTACAAAAGAAAGCAGAATTCTGTAATTAACGCGTGTTTTAGGCACTTCCCGGCATTATATCTATCACCTAATGACGCAGTCTTATGGTCCTCACTTCCCTACACTCCAAGCCAGTGTAGTGCTCTATCCCTGGCTCATACTGGCCATAAAACATTGTCTGTCTATGTGCTGGTATTGTCAGCATTATTTCTGAATCAACCGTTCAGTGTGTCAACTGTGCTGAGTGCATCAAGTATGTCACTAATGTAGGTGTGTAATGAATGGAGTAACTGTATAAAATATGATGCATGTATATATGATATAGAATCATAGAGCAGTTTAAATTATCAGTTGTAATCAAGCACCGTAATTAAGATTAATTGATTTGTACAGTACCTGAAATTTTGAGGGTTGTCACACTTAGTGGGCTCTTGAACTGGTGGAGAAGCCTTCTCTTGTTGGGGTGCGGGTGGAGTTGTGGTTTGGCTAGCTTGGCTTCTTTCAGTCGGTGGAAGTGGAGCCTCTTCCAGACCCACGGTACGGTTTCTCAATGTTATGAGATGTACTTGCGCCTTTGGGTTGGTTTCAGTATTACTTGGTAACGCGCCTTGTGGTCTCTCGGAGAAATTTTGAGCTATTTGATTTAATTGTTTTTCAATGTTTTGAATGCTAGCTTGTTGATTTCTAAAATTCGATTCCAATTGTTGAAATCGATCCGAGTTTTTCTTTTCGGGTCGGAGATGAGGCGAGATGCAGTATCTTTAAGCCTTTCTCGTCCACCTTGTTGTTGAGAAAAATTTTGTGGTTGCTGAAAGTTAGTTCGTTGGTTTTGTTGGTTACTACTATTGCCGGGATCTCTCCAACCAAGGTTAGGGTGGTTACGCCATCCTTGGTTGTAGGTACCTGTTGGAGGACCCGACGGCCTAGGTCTATTATCAATGTAGTTTACCGTTTCTGTTTGGTCATCTAATTCTTTCATACAACTCCAATTTTCATGTGGCCCACCACACCCTTCACAAGCCATTACCGAGACCGTTTTTGCCATTTCTAACTTTTTTATTTTTGAAGAAAGGGCCTCGATTTGAGCTTGCAAAGAAGTGCTTTCATCAACCTTATGGGCGCCCGGGGGAATAGATTTATTGCCTCGGGGAGTGTGCCATTGAAAATTGGTTTGAGCAATTTCCTCAATTTGATTATATATTTCATTTGGGCGACGATTACCTAAAAGACCCCCGGAGCTAGAATCAAGTGTTTGTCTTGTGTGTGGCAACAACCCATTGTAGAACGTGGATACTTGTTGCCATACCGCAAGACCGTGATGAGGAAACTTTCTTAATAGCTCCTTGAACCTTTCCCAAGTTTCATATAAGGATTCCCCATCCTCTTGTGAATATGTATTAATTTCAGTCATTAATTTAGCCGTTTTAGCAGGAGGGAAATACTTATATAGAAACTTTTGGGCTAGTTCATCCCAGGTGTTTACCAAGCCAACTGGGAGGGTGTTAAGCCAAGCCTTAGCTCGGTCTTTTAGTGAAAATGGAAACATCCGAAGGCGGATGGCGTCGTTTGATGCTCCATTGATCCGAAAGGTATCACATATTTCTAAGAAATTAGTAATATGTAGATGGGGATCCTCGTCCGCAAGCCCATGGAAGGTTGCGGAGTTTTGAAGCATTTGTATCAAATGTGGCTGAAGTTCGAAGTTATTGGATTCGATATTCGGTGCATTGATAGCGGCGCTGAGATTACCTACAGTGGGTCGTAGGTAATCCATGAGGGTACGTTGGTCCGCCATTGGAAGTGGGTCCCCCGAAACTTTCTCTTGGTTTTTAGCTTTAAGTCTTTTTCTGAGAAAGCGTTCGGGTTCTTCTAGAGGTTCTTTTATGTCTCTACTAGAACTGGAGCTCATACACTACGTAGGAAGTTCAAATGTGGCGCCTGGGTTCCAAGTCCTGCAATAAAAACAGAAAAGAACGATGGTCAGAAGGTTCACCACGGCCCCGTGCTCAGGTGAACACGGCCCGTGGTCGGAGATACAGTGATTGTTTTCTGGATCCCTGTTACTGGGGAGCTGGACACGGCCCCGTGTTGCACCGACACGGCCCCATGCTCAGCTCTCTGTAACTCGGAAAATAAAAAATGCCAGTAACAATGCTGGGCACGGCCCGTGTCCGACCAGGCACGGCCCATGCTGAGCGTCTGCAGATACTAAAAACTACGAAAATCCTTAAAAAAAAGAACAAAATAGAAAAAACGATTAGGCCGTTGATTCTTAACTTTCTTAAAATCCTTGTGTCCCCGGCAGCGGCGCCAAAAACTTGATGCGTGTGAAGTATGTATATAAGTTTAAGTATATTTTAAGCCCTTTTACACTTTTTTAGCCAAGTTTTAAATTTATAAAACACGATATTTACTAACACTAAACACACATATGGGCAAGTGCACCCATCGTGAGCGTAGTATAGTGTTGGTAAGATACCGAGGTCGTCCAAGGACACAAGAGCTTTTAGTACCGGTTTATCCTCAACGTCTAATCAAATCAAAAGTTTAGAAAAAGGTTTTAAACTAAGAAAAATAAAAACTAACTAAAATGCTAATAATTAAGAGATTATCTTAGTTATTGTAGTAGGCCCCTCTTTTGAAGGTGACGTTACCCTCAACCCAGTAGTTTGAGTCAGCAAAGATACAATCCTAAAGGGTCGGATTATTGAAAGATAATTAATTAAGTTATTAATGCATATTGTGGTAGGCACCTCTTTTGAAGGTGACGTTACCCTCGGGTAAGTAGTCTGAGTCAGCAGGGATACAATCCTAAGTAGCCGGGTTAAAGTATTAATAGTAGCTTACATATGAGGGGATCAAAGAGTTTGGACCCCCGCCATCCAATACCGGTGGGTATTGAAGGAGGTCCTACTAAATTTGACCCAGGTCCTTGCAGGATCTATACACTGAACAAGGCAAGACTCTTACCAAACCGTTCCCCTAACCCCCGACCAGGTAGCCAACATACCTCCATATAGACCGTGGAGATATGAATGGTGAAAATCTTTTATTTTATATAGACAGTAAAATAATGCCAAGACATCACGGACAAATGATAAGGAAGAATCACCTTCAACATAAGAAACTAGTTATTAAAGTCATTAATACATAACCAAGTAAAAAGTGCTAAAAGATTAAAAATAAAAAGTATTACACTAGACACTTGTCTTCACCAAGTGATGTAAGAGACTTAGGCAAACATTGCCTTTGATTGTCAAGAACTCTTACGATCAATCTTGGATCCCGAGACGGCTCACACACTCTATGATGGACAATGGATGATGGTGGTGGATGATGGTGTTGTGATGGTGGTGGGTGGTGGATGAAGTGTGAGAGAGGTGGTGTGCCAAGGGATGGTTTGTAAATGAGCCAAGCACCCCTATTTATAGCCTGAACAGTAGCTCGGGCATGGCCCCGTGTCCATTCTCTTCTCTGTCTTCATTAATTGCAGTTTGTCTGCATTAGTTGACCACGCCCCCGTGTTCGCTGGGCACGCCCCCTTGTGCAGAAGCATATCTGTACTATCAAGATTTGCCTGGATTCTGCGAATCTTATAGTTGACCACGGCCCCATGTCCACTGAGCACGGCCCCGTGGTGGGCGATGGAAGCTTCTATAGCTTTGTCTTTTATGTTGGCACTTGGGCACGCCCCCGTGTTCACTGAGCACGGGGCGTGTTCAGCCTTCTGTTATCTTGTTTTGCTTGGGAAGATGCTGTCGGGGAGGTCGGGCATGCCACGTTTGTTCCTTTTCTTGTATTTATGTTAGATTTAGCTGCCTTTTTGCTTCTTTTGTTAATTTGAGCTCATTTAATCCTGAAAATACAAAAGGAAGACAAAAGCACACTTTTTCCAACATTAGTACTAAAAAAGGGTTAGTTTTATGCCACAATTGATGTAATTTATATGTTGCATTTTTCACACATCAATGGTTACTAAAAAAATATCCGATATCGTTCGGATAATCGTTACACTTTGTTTCCGTTTGTCGTTATTTGAACGCTAAGCTTGTGTAAATTGTGTGAATTGATGTGATTATGGTTCGGATGATACCCGAAGGTATCCTCATATGAATTCTATGTTAAACACTACTTTTACATGTTGCAAAAATATTAAATTGCTGAATTCTGCAGAATTTCTGCGGAAAAGTGTTGAAATTGTCGTTTTTAGTGTTTTTCGGGCAGTTTTTAGTGTTATCGGACTTCGGAAATGTTTTAAACCAAACCCTTGTATTCCTAGTTAGGATTTAATGTATATTTGATGTTAGACTTTCGTCTGAGTCCTAAATATATCATTAAGATGGTTTCTGCGGATCCTGCGTTTTCGTCGGCATACTAGTTCGCTAAGTGCTTTTCTAGTTGTTTTGATGCATTGTTTAAACTGTTTCAAATGTAATCAATAAAAATGAATCATGTGCATAAAAAATAAGTATTCCATGAGTATTCTAAGTGTATGTCATGAAATATGCATTTCGGATGTTTAAAACGCATAACTCTATAGCTGAAAATGAGTAATTTAACTACATGAAAGGTACTGGAAAGTCGCAGTTATCACAGGGTAAGGGTAAGAAGCAGGGTGAGTCTTTTAAAAAGTCAAGGAAGTGCAAGGCTTCCCAGAACTTTGCTGTCACCAACCAGAACCCACCAGCCCTACCTCCTGCGAAGAAGCAATATGCTGGTACCGCACCTCACTGTGCTCGATGCAATGGTCATCATGTTGCCCAACAGGCCTATAAACAGTGCACTACGTGTGGTAAACTTGGGCATCTGGCCAACATTTGTCGTTTGGGCCAGAATCAAGCTGCTCAGGTTCCAGCACAAGTTCACGGGAATGCTGCGAGATTCCCACGTGGTTCGTGTTTCAATTGCGGAGAAATGGGTCATTTCCGCAACAACTGCCCGAGGTTGGTAAATGCAAATGCGAATCCGAACGCAATCACGAATGTGAATCCCGCTCGTGGACGAGCATTCAATCTGAACGCAAATGAGGTGAGGGCAGACAACGAGGTTGTTAACGGTACGTTCCTTGTTAACAATCAACTTGCATCTGTTCTTTTTGATTCTGGTGCCGATAGGAGTTTTGTTTCGTTATCCTTTGAGTCTTTACTTGCGATACCTAGAACTAAAATGAGGAAACCCTTATCTGTCGAGGTTGCTACTGGTAAACCACTCGTACTCGATTATGTTCTTCGTGGTTGTCAATTGAACCTCGATAACCATCTTTTTCCTATCGACCTCATGCCGATGCAACTTGGGAGTTTCGACATTATCGTGGGGATGGATTGGTTAACCAAACATCATGCTGAGGTGATTTATTTCGATAAGATCATTCGTATTCCTCTTTCATCTGGCGATGTTCTGGAAGTTTGTGGCGAGAAACCATCTGGTGGATTGAAACTCATGTCGTGTACAAAAACCCAAAGTTACTTACGAAATGGATATGTTGCCTTCCTGGCACATGTCACCGAGGAGAAAGGTAAGAACAAGAGTATTCAGGATATTCCGATTGTTCGGGATTATCCAGAGGTGTTTCCTGATGAACTGCCTGGTTTGCCTCCAGTTCGTCAAGTCGAGTTTCATATTGACCTAGTACCCAATGCTAACCCGATTGCGAAAGCACCTTATCGTCTTGCACCGTCGGAGATGCAAGAGTTATCGAAATAGCTTCAAGAGTTATCTGATAAAGGATTTATCCATCCAAGTTATTCACCTTGGGGAGCTCCTATCCTCTTTGTGAAAAAGAAAGATGGATCTTTTTGAATGTGTATCGATTTCGTGAGCTTAATAAGCTTACCATCAAGAATCGATATCCCCTACCCCGAATTGATGATCTCTTTGATCAGCTGCAAGGTGCTACCTGTTTTTCCAAGATCGATCTACGTTCTGGGTATCATCAACTTCGTGTACTCGAAGAAGATATTCCTAAAACTGCATTCCGTACGAGATATGGGCACTATGAGTTTACTGTCATGCCTTTTGGTTTGACAAATGCCCCATCTATTTTCATGGACTTAATGAATAGGGTCTGTAAACCTTATTTAGACAAGTTCATCATTGTGTTCATCGACGATATTCTCATTTATTCAAAGTCTTGAGCCGATCATGAGCAACACCTTCGTTTGACATTGGAACTCCTGAAGAAGGAACAACTTTTTGCTAAATTCTCCAAGTGTGAATTTTGGCTTAAAGAAGTTCAGTTTTTGGGACATATATGTTTTGGTCAAAAATTACCGAAGCAATTAAGTGATCAAATTAGTTAAGTAAGGTAGTGTGCTAGAAATATGTATGAAAAATATGTTAACCAAGTTGATTATAAAAACAGTTTCAGGATACGGCTCAGGATATTGAGCTGTATCTGTGATCAAACAATGAGCAAAAAGGTAAAGGTTGACACGTGATGTACGAGGAAAGCCCTTGATCAATCGAGATCGCCGACACAAAACCTCGGGAGCTGACAATCGCAGCTGTCTTGTTCTTCTATTGCTTTAAATATCAGGATACAGTGCAGCATGTGGTGCGGATCAACTATGTGTTACAATGTAATTCGAATACAAGTGTTATGTGTAGTGTTTGCAGTGAGCTAGAGAGCAGAAGTGTTTGAAAGTGTGAAAGTTGCGTGCCTTAATCTGATCCGCCCCCATCTATTTATAGTAAAAGAAATGTAACAAACTATCCTAATTCACCGGGATCCGGTGAATATTCCCCACTCGAACGTTGTAGACCTGGTCTTTCGGGTTCAACGTCTCTCCCATAACAAATACGCCCGAGTATTGAGGAGAAGAAGTCCATCCGACCGTTAGTAACCCCCAGCCTTTAACCTGCACGTGGTTATTTCAATCAACCTCAGGATATCGCTCAGGATGTTAGCAATATCCCAGTCCAGTATCCTGGTCACAAATAAACAATTCAAAGCAGGATATTAGTCAAGATATGTACGCTCAGAAAATGACCCATAACAATTGTCCCCAAATATATCTGTTGGCATACCAATCCAACGGATATATTTTAAAAGTTTTATCTCGCAAATTAAGGCAATTAAATCGAGACAACGGTCAAGATCACATCATAACTTCTGACGCGCTTTTAACTCGATGGAGATCCACAATGCTCCTATATCTTCTCTCTTCTTGTGTGACACCTGTGTCACTTCAACCATCAAACAAATGCCAAACCAATGAAATATTGTATTTTCATACTTGGGATTTGTAAAAATATGTGTATCGTTTGCACATATCAACTCTTGGATTTTAAGCTTTAAATCGCTTTCTAGAGGGTTATACGCGCTCTGATGCGTAAATATAACCAGTTTAATCCAAAGAACACCCCGGAATAGTGAAATAGGCTTAACATACCTTAAAATACCTCTACATAACTTAGAAATAAGTTTTGGATGGTTTGGTATACCAAAATCAAGTTAATTCACTTACAGGGACTAAATTTGACAAACTGCGAAAGTATGCCAATTTGAACTGTAACAGACATTCCGAAACATGGCCATAAGTTAAACACACTCTAAATATCCTTTACATAGCTTAGAAATAGGCTTTGAGGGGTTCGGTGTGCTTAAATAAACTTTTTGGTCATTCAGGGACTAAAAGCGTCAAAAAGTGCACAAGTTTGCATTTTCGCGCATAACTTACGTTCTGAATACATCCGGACATCCAAAAATTTATGTAAGCACTAAAATATTTTATTTTAGTGTTTGGCATGAGAAAAAAAATCCATTCGTCACGCCATTTGGATCGTTTTTCGCGCTTATGCGCATTCCGTCGTAAATAACCGAACAACGCAACCGTACGGCTAAACGAACCGACATCCGAGATATTTTTGAGCACATTTTAAGTTCCCTATACTTTAACTTCATTTTAGAGCTTCGAAATGGGGTTAACGGGGCTTAAACGTGTCAAAAATGCATTAAATAGCAAGTTTGGAGCTTCAGGGGCCTGTTTTGCCATTTTTTAAACTTCTGGTCTGCAGGTCCTTGCGCACCTCAACACTATTAGTGTTACGGTGCGCAAGCAGGGGCCAGATGCAGCAACTTGTTTTTAAACAGCTGTTAACAGCCCTTAACCCCTCCAAAGGCCAATGCCATGTGTCCAACTCTTGTGGTGGGAGCAATATGAGTTACCACAACATTCTGACAAGTGTACGGGCGAGATCAAGACACGTTATCCAAGAAACGATCCTAACGGTGAACCGAAATCTATAAATACCCATCCATCCCCATTGCAAAAACCACTAGAATCTGATTTGAGAAGCTCTAAGTTGAAACCTTTGTTTCATACCTGAGCTACTTGAATCAAGATTAGCATTCGGGGACCCTTCGTAAGTATTCCTTCGTTCTTTTATTGCTTTTCGAGTCCGAAAGTCAAACTTTGTTTGACTCTCTGCGTTGACCAGTTTATGGTCAATGCGAAGTTCGTTTGAACTTCGCAACGTGATTGTAATCACGATGGTTATAGTCCTTTGTGACTATGCCTACTGATTACCACGTT
Source organism: Helianthus tuberosus (assembly GCA_030545235.1). Lineage (NCBI taxonomy): Eukaryota > Viridiplantae > Streptophyta > Magnoliopsida > Asterales > Asteraceae > Helianthus > Helianthus tuberosus. Next base: position 122,986,986 of record CM060365.1, on the reverse strand, counting down.
GTCTAGGGTCGTAAGGGTAAGCGATCTAATAAATCGCTTATACCTTCGAACCCGACCCATTTGGTCGATCATTAGGATCCGACCAAATACATTAGGTGACCATAGTATATAGGGAATAACCTTCCGAGGTTATACCTTATGGTCGCTTCGTTAAGTAGTTGTATGATAGGTAGTTTACATGCCTTAGGTAAATTACCAAAATACCCTTTTCATGTGTAATTGGTAATTAAGCATATGTAACCTAAACTTTCGTCACTTAACTGATTATATAACATAATTAAACATGTTAGGCATATAATACTTGTCATAGGACTAGTTAGGCGAACGCGTTTCACGCGAACGACGCGTTAAAGTAGCATAAGCTACCTAAACGGGTCGTAATGGGTCGTAAGCACTTAGGTTAGGTTTCATTTAGTATGTAGGATTTGTTAAACCATATGACACGAGTCTCCATACTCGTTTGGTTTACGAACCCTCATTCTATCTAAATCCTCCGATTTAGGTCCGGTATATTAACATAGTTACCTATATTAGGTGCCGTTTGATTTCCGGGATCTCTAGCATTGCTTGGTGGTTATCCTAGGACTTCTAAGCAATCTCAAGTGAGTACATAGACCCCTCTTTTACTGTTTTCCAAACTGTTTTGGGGTGAAACACATGTGCCTACTTGTTACTTTCATGCTTTCACATCATATACCTGCTATGTTCATTAGTACATTTATAGTACATGACATTTTATGCTATGTATGCCCATTGTGTGCGTACTTAGTATATTGCCTTACATTACATGCTATGTGTTGATGCACAAGAATGTCTGTTGACTGCATCTTCATCAAGTCTTAAATCAAGAAAGTCAAGAAAGTCAAAATTAGGGTTTTTAGTTGGGATTTCACTTTAATGTACATGTTTATAGGTGATTTCTCTTTAAGGGACACATGGTGATTTCGCTTCAATGGACATGCCATATAAGCGAAATCAGATTCATGTGATTTCGCTCATATGGTCAGGACGTTGAAGCGAAATTAGACTTAGTATAAATACCATCCAAGTGTTCGTTCATTGTAACATTGGAGTGGAATTAGATCATTAGCTTGGTAATGAAACTCTGTCAAAATTGATTCATAAAGCTAATAAAGAGAAGAAATTGAAAAGAGAAGCTGTTGTTACTTTGCGTGCATTGATTCCGCCTTTACACGTGAAGATGAACTACCTTGACTGATCGTTTAGGGTCACGACACGGTCCAACAAGTGGTATCAGAGCTCAGGACGAGGAGTTCATACTACTACAGCTTGATTCTACCGATTTCTCTCATTTCTACTCAATTTCTCTCATACTTTTTCGATTTGAACTATTTCCTACGGATGAAATGGTCTGAATTTCAAGTATAACGTGTAAAACATATAAATAACAAACCCTAGAAAGTATCAGGTTGAAATTCGGACTAAAAATGGTGAAAATTGATTAAAAACGTGATTCCGCTTTTTCGGACATCGAGAGTTAATTGCTTGATTTCGCTTTTACGGTCATTACCTGATTTCGCTTTTACGGACATAAGTGATTTCGCTTATTCGGACATAGTTATTTCGCTCATTCGGACATTGACAGATTGTAACTGATTTCGCTTATCTGGTCAAAACTGATTTCGCTTATTTGTCACTTAGTCAACCTTAGTCAGTGTTGTCAGTAGCATTTATCGAAACAAGAAAACTATTCGGTTTAGAGTGATCATACATGTGAAATATATTGTCGGTTTAGTCTATTAAAAGGTGTCAGCTCATTAGACTTTGCATGTTTAAGTAAAAATTGAATTGTTGTATCTGATAATGTCGGTTTAGTGATTTTGGAATAAAATTGAATTGTATCTGACATTGTCGGTCAAGTAGAATTGTGGTCAAATCAGAAATTAAATAAGTATTCTAGGTGTCGGCTTGTGTAAATGGAAGTTTAGTGATAATAGAATATATTGAAAGGTCCAATCATAGTTGTCGGTTAAGCGAGAATTTGTCAGACTAGTGGATTGTGCATATATTGTCGGTTTACTGGGTTTATAGGTCCTATAAAATTGAATCTTATCATTTTTGTTGACCCAAATTAGCGGCCCAATCATAGTCTGAAAATTGAATTGAAGATAAAGACAGCTCATGTGCTTATTGTGTTGTCCAACATTTGAGTTCCAATAAGATCATTTGAAAGTTAATGACTACTTGTGTTTGTCGGATATAGTGGCCTAATCAGTAATTGTGCACATTTAAAACAACCCATTAATTGCTTGATTACATCGAGTTGTGTTATAAGTGTTGTCAGCCCAAGTAGGTCATCGGCCCAACTGTAGTTGAAATAATTTGTCTAAGTGTCTTTGGTAATTCACTGTTACATATTCAGTCAGTTTAAACTGGTCGCTTGTTTGTTTGTTTGCACGTGATTCGAGGTGATTTACAAGGCGCAAATATCAAGAAGAAGGTTTAAAATGTCAGGAGAAAGTGCTCATGATAGTTGGTGGAGAAGAGACAGTGCAAGATGGGAGATTGGTAAATTATATAAACCATTTAAAGAAGCACAAAGAGCCAATAGATGGAATGAAGAACTAGAGTGTTACATGGATCCACAGGGTAATCCAGTAGTTGATCCATCAAAAGTGGATTTTGATGCTGTTACTAATGTGTTTCCAAGTGAGGGCACGTTCAACACAAGAAGGCTTTCTGATAAAAGCTATTTGCCAAATTTGATGAAAAAGTTAAAAGAAATTTTTGAAGAAAGTCTACCAAAGGTAGTAGAAATGAAGAAGCGAAAAGAAGAAGAATCAAAGATGGATGAAACTTCGAAAAGTGAAGTTGTGTGTTCAAAATGCGAAAAATCTGAAGCAGAAAATGTCAATCTCTTGAAAGATGTGGAGAATTTGACATTGGAAAACAAAGCTTTGAAAGACGAGAAGAAAGTTGACGATGAACAGATTTTGGATTTGCGCTTGAACTGCGAAAAACTAAAATCTGAAAATGACAAACTTTTGGATAATGTTGAGAGTTTGTCATTGGAAATTAAAAATTTTAAAGAAAAAGAAAATGTTGTTGAAAATGAAAAATTAAAAATTGAAAAAGATTTTCAAAATCAAATAAAGATTTTAGAAGATGAGAGAGATATTTTTGGTAAAGATAATCTTCAAAAACAAATTGAAATCAATTCTCATCTTGCTAAAATCATTCAGCTTGAAAAAGAAGCTGAAAAAGCTCGGATTAAATTCAAAGAGCTTGAGAATAAATTGAAAGGTTTTGTGACTTCGGCACCATATGAGTGTCCAAAACTGATCAATTATGTTCCAATAAGTGACATTGTCACAAATTTTAACAAAGTCAAAATTGAAGATTGTGATGAAATATCTGATGATGAAAAAGAAAAGAAAAATATTTTTAGATTTACAAGAAAAATTTAAAAATACTGTTTTGCAATCTACTGAAACAGGTGAATGTTCGAAACAAAAATCTGTTAAGAAGAGTGTAGAACAGAAACAAAAAGATAAAAATTTGAAAAATTCTAAAAATGAAAATAAAAGCTCATCAGATAAGTCATCCAATCATTATAAAAAATCACAAAAATCTAAAAATGAAAACTCACAAAGTGTTGGTTATAAGTGGTGCAGGTTTGACCACAATGCTTCAAAGCCAAAACAAGTTTTCAAGAAGAGTGATGATCACCACAAAGCCAGACAATGTTATGATCTAAGCATATGGTGTGAAAGTGGTGAATGGTACGATAACAGAGTGTGCTACACTTATGGTGTGAGAGGACACATTGCTGTAAACTGCCAGAATTGGAGTTATGAAACAAGAAGATGCTATAATTGTCATATCAGAGGACATATTGCCAGAGATTGCTCGAGGAAATCGATGGGAAGATCGAGGGTTGAATCTCAAAGAATGGCAAAGAAGCCAGTCAACGTCAAGCCCCATGAACAAAAGGTTCTAAAACCTAAAGTTCAGGATCAGATAATTCAAGAAAAGAAAGTTAAACTTTCTCAGGGGCAGAAAGACAGACTGCGAAAGAAAAGGAAGAAGGCGAGAGAGTATCTCGAGAAAATTTTGTCTTCGGGTTCACCGGACAGATTGAATAAAAGTTCTGATGAATCAACTCACTCGACTGCAAAGCCAAGTAAATTGAATTCTTCAGTTGCAAATCTGAGGACAAAAGAGAAAAAGGAAAAGAAGAATATGGTCGGCGATGAATCTGATGTGTCAAAGTCAGACAAGCCACCATCAGGCAATGATATTGGTTCATCAAAGCCAGAGGAGCCTAGTGTTAAGGTAAAATCTGAGAATTCAGGTTTAACAATGGATGATGCAAATTTTCCACCATTGTTGAACAAGAATTCTAAATCACCCAAAGATAGTCAGGCTTGGGTGAAACTTTTCAAATAGAAAAATCTGACTTGCCGGAGCTTCCAGGTTGGTAAGTGTGAAGCAGGTATCAGCATCATTCTTGAGAAATTCACAGGTTGGTAACTGTGATATTTCGACTTACATGTGGTAAATCAGGGACATTAAGTTGTACTTGATTTTCTACTAGTGTTTGTTGTTGATAAGGATCTTGATCTGTTAAATTTTTTAAAATTGTTGAAAAAGAACAATGTGATGAAACCCCGAATTTGTGAAATGACACATAAAACTAATTTTCCGGAAAAACCATTTGATTAAAATAAACTTCAGTGTTTTGAAATCATAATGGGAAAATAGTTTGTTGTCAGGGGGAGTTCTGATTGTTAAGCCGAGTGAATGGCGAATTGAAGTGATTTGATATCAGTTTGTCACGTTTCTTGTATAGTTTGTTTTCAAATTTTACTTGAAAATCAAAATTGAAACATATTTTGATTTTAGGGGGAGAAAAATTTTTAAAAATTAGAAAATTTGAAAATTTCAAAAACATTGAAAAAGCAAAAATGAGTTTTGTTGAGAAAAGAGGAAATGATAGTAGATCAGTTGGACTATCACAGCATGCTAAAGAAATGTAATGTTAAATGTGATAAACGATCTCACTAAAGATGTGACGATAGGCTCAGCTAGACTAGTAGATTTGCGATAACGATACAAACTTAAATGAAAAAGCCTAGTTCTAGTGGGAAACACGGTTGAAAGCATAGTACTTAGTTTTGTCCTTCTTGATTGTGTACCTACTCAGTAATCGCTGATTGTCGAAAGACATAAAACTGGTTAAGTTTGTGAACTTTCACAACTTTGCTGAAAAAGTCGCTGTGATTGTGCATTTTTTTTTGCAAAGACTTAAACTTGTTTGATTTCTTTATTTTGTTTAAGCTTCGGACATCCTTTGCGTATACGTGAGTATCGACCTGGATGTTGTTGCCTAAACGTTCTGCTTTATTTTCTTTGGTGTTTCGTTTAAGCTTTGGATCACCTCTGCGTATACGGGAGTATCGACCTGGTGGTTAAAGCCTAAACAACTTCAACTTGTTTTATTTTCTTATTTTGTTTAAACATTGGACTTTCTCTGCGTATACGGAAGTATCGACCTGATTGTTAATGTTTAAACATTCTGCTTTATTTTCGCACAAATCACAGTCGATAAAAGTTTAAAGGCATTGCTTGAGTCAGTGTATTGCATGATGAGGGGATATGCTGAGATCGTGGGGTCCATAAGAATTTTAGTGCTATCTTAATATACCTTAACGTATCGGTAAGCATTTCGAAAGTTTTTAGATTGAGCTTAAGAGGACAACTATATCGTCAATCAAGGTGAATCGTTTAGAACTTAAAATGTCTAAAGCTTAACGGTGCTTGTGATTTGTTTCAAGAACTGATATGATTCTCTTACACAAACTCACAAAAATATTGTTTGAATATATTTGTTTACTGCATTTCTTTCAAAATTCAAAATTCAAAAAGATTTTCGACAACTGATGTTGAAGTGCTGATATTTAAAATTCCAAGTGCTAAACTTGATGATCTAGAGGTTTGGGAGAATATGTTGAAAACTTTAAATGTCATATACAAATGTTTTGAAAGACTGTGTGGTTAGTTTATCAAGGTCATTCATTTGAACTTGATGTAACTAGTATGATTGATTGTGTTAATGATATCTACCAGTAAGTTTACTAAATTCAATTGTTATAAATTTGTGAAACTTATGTTGAGGTAGAGGATGTGCAGGTTAACAGGTTGTAAACTTCATAATTCCCAATGGAGGCAAATTGTTAAAGCTTGAACCAGATTTCTCAGATTCTAGCATATCGAGAGGGGGAGTCTGTGAGAGGGGGAGTCTGGATCAACATTCAAAGGGAAGAAAGAAGTTAGAGTCAGGAGGACATCTGTGAAGATAGAGTGCTTATGATGAAAGGACAGAGTTAAAGAAAAGACTAAGACTGAAGACTCAGGAGCTGAAGATTACGTCAACATCCAAGGGGGAGTCTGTTGATGCACAAGAATGTCTGTTGACTGCATCTTCATCAAGTCTTAAATCAAGAAAGTCAAGAAAGTCAAAATTAGGGTTTTTAGTTGGGATTTCACTTTAATGTACATGTTTATAGGTGATTTCGCTTTAAGGGACACATGGTGATTTCGCTTCAATGGACATGCCATATAAGCGAAATCAGATTCATGTGATTTCGCTCATATGGTCAGGACGTTGAAGCGAAATTAGACTTAGTATAAATACCATCCATGTGTTCGTTCATTGTAACATTGGAGTGGAATTAGATCATTAGCTTGGTAATGAAACTCTGTCAAAATTGATTCATAAAGCTAATAAAGAGAAGAAATTGAAAAGAGAAGCTGTTGTTACTTTGCGTGCATTGATTCCGCCTTTACACGTGAAGATGAACTACCTTGACTGATCGTTTAGGGTCACGACACGGTCCAACACTATGTATGCCCATTGTGTGCGTACTTAGTACATTGCCTAACATTACATGCTATGTATGCCCATTGTGTGCGTACTTAGTACATTGCCTTACATTACATGCTATGTATGCCCATTGTGTGCGTACTTAGTACATTGTTTTACATTACATTTTATGCTATGTATGCCTATTGTGTGCGTACTTAGTACATTGTTATACATTACACTTTATGCTATGTATGTCCTTTGTTGCATACTTAGTACATTTGTTATTCATCACATGCTTACATTTTGGATACACATTACATGATTTACATCAGACATGAACATTTTACTTTGGTGGTTTGGTTTGAGTAAGTGACCTAAGTAACGAGGCGTGTGTAATATGATACAAGCATGGTGGATACGCCGCTGGTACTTCCTATATATAAGTGTTTGTATGGTATTACATATCGTAGCGTTATTTGAATCATTTCAATTTGAGACATATAACATTTTATACAAATAACATACTTTTCACAAGACATTGTTTTACAAAACAACTTATCTTATACAAACTCATTTTACTTGGTTATTCATTTAACCATACATTATTCTCTTATTTATACATATCATCTGATCTTACCGCTTTTTCAAATGATTTACAAGACAAAGCAAATTACAAGGTTCATGACTAAACATTTTCTCAAACATAAGTCATGAAACCTATTTTCACAAAACCTATGTATCTCACAGGCATTTTTATGCTGACGTACCTATTTTCACATGTGTTTTCAGGAGTTGATGCATAGGACTTATCGAGACATACTTAGGCGGACCTGTGCCTTAGCGACTTAAAACGAGACAAGAACTAGTTAATTTATGTTATGTACTCTTTATTTCTTGTTTAAAGACAATGTAACTCGCTTGTTTGATGAATAAAACGAAACTTTAATTTCCATGGTTGTGAAACATTAATTCTGTTACAACACTCCCCGACGTTTCCGCCACGTTTCATTGATTTACGTGGTCGGGGTGTGACATCTTGTTTGAAAAGCAAATATCTCCAACGGAGTCTCTAGGTAATTCCCTAGTTCTCGTTCATCTTTTATCAATTTTTCTTTCTTCATCTGCAATGGCCGCCAGAACTCATTCCCAAACCGGTGAATCATCCGAGACCTTTATTCAGCAGAATCTTCTCAAAAATCCTGAGAAGGAAGTCTGTGCCTTTGATAACGCAGACATTGCGGCTTTGAGAGCTTCCGGTGCTATCCCAGATAACACTGTCTTTAGACCATTCGATCGGTCAATTCGATCGGATATTTCTTCTACTGATTGGGTTTGCTTTCCAGCATACCCTTTCTCGCTAGGTCTCCGATACCCTTTTCCCGAATTTATGATGCAATTTTTCCGGGCCACATGTATTTCTTTTGGTCATACCATGCCCATGGTCTGGAGGGTATTAATCGTTCTAAACCAAATTAAAAACCTTCACTGTCCCGACCTTTGTATTGAAGATCTGCCCATCGCTTACCGCCTTCGATCTCATGGCTCTAGCCGGTTTTTGCTTTTTTCGACTTCCAACAAACCCCTTATTCTTAAAGCCACCAAAAACGAAGATGGATGGCAACGCAAGTTCTTTTTCGTCAAATGAGACTCCATTGGTGAGGGTGCTAGCCTTCCGGTGGAGTGGTTAACCACTGGTAGGGTTATGAATACTCCCATGTACCTTTAGATTTTTATCTTTTGCTAATATCCTTCTTTTTGATTCCTTTGCAGTAAATTTCAAGGAAGTAGCTCCCCCTACTGCGGAATCAGAGAAAAGAATCAAGACTGTTTACCAACTACCTGCAATAGACAGGAGTTTTACCACACATATCCCGAGTTCCAGTCAATACTCCTCATCTGAAATGTCTGGTAAGGATTACTCTCAAAATAATTAGTTAACACAATATAATAAAATGAAGAGTAATAAAGACGTAAAATTTTTCCCTTTATGCAGCACCAGCCAAGATCCCTGAAGTTTTTGACCTCGACGAGTTGGACAACTATTCTGATTAGGTTCAAATTAAGAAGGAGCCTAGTCCCAAGGCCACAGCCTCATCCAAACCCAGTGGTTCCAAAGCCATTGTCATTACCAAACCTTCGCCAGCTACCAAGCCCCGGAGTTCAAGCTCCCGTAAAAGGAAAGAGCCCGATTCCCCCGTTATTTCTGACACATTTCCCTATGAGAATTATGGGTTCATCGAAGCAAGCAGGTTTATGAATTCCTTTCTCAACCAGGTTAGTATTCTCAAACCATATCCTGCAGCTTATACCATTTACATGGATTTATCAAAATCAATACCTTTCTTCTTATTTTTGCAGGGTCTTGAACGTCTGGTTCATCTGTATCAAGAATCCTGCGGGCTCAACAAGACGCTTGAATCCAAGTTAAAGAAAGCTGAAGTCACGATCTCTGACCAAGGCATGATTGCAGCCGCTAAATCTCATCATTACGAGGAGAAGTTCAAGGCTATGACTCAAGAACATCAGACTGCTCTCAACAAAGCTACTCTCCAAGACCAATCTGATCTTGACGCTGCCCATGCGCAACACGAACGGGATATGGTCAGTGTCACACCCCGACCACGTGAGACAACGAAACGTGGCGGAAACATCGGGGAGTGTTGTAACAGAATTAATTGTTTCAAATCCATGGCAAATGAAGTTTCGTTTTATTAATCAAACATGAGAGTTTACATTGTTTTAAACAAGAACTAAAGAGTACATAACATAAATTAACTAGTTCTTGTCTCGTTTTAAGTCACTAAGGCAGAGGTTCGCCTAAGTATGTCTTGATAAGTCCTATGCATCATCTCCTGAAAACACATGTGAAAATAGGTACGTCAGCATAAAAATGCCTGTGAGATACATAGGTTTTGTGAAAACAGAAATTCATGACTTATGTTTGAGAAAATGTTTAGTCATGAACCTTGTAATTTGCTTTGTCTTGTAAATCATTTGAAAAACGATGAGATCAGATGATATGTATAAATAAGAGAATAATTGTATGGTTAAATGAATAACCATGTAAAATGAGTTTGTATAAGATAAGTTGTTTGTAAAACAATGTCTTGTGAAAAGTATGTTATTTGTATAAAATGTCATATGTCTCAAATTGAAATGATTCAAATAACGCTACGATATGTAATACCATACAAACACTTATATATAGGAAGTACCAGCGGCGTATCCACCATGCTTGTATCATATTACACAAGTCTCGTTACTTAAATCACTTACTCAAACCAAACCACCAAAGTAAAATGTTTATTTATAATCAAATGTCAAAATGTTTATGTGAAAACCATGTCTAATGTCTATGTCTAATGTTTATGTCAAATGTAAATCATGTCAACAGATACAAATGGTTCACACGGTTCAATAGTTACAAACGGTTCATATAATCAAAGGGTTACGACGGTTCACATAGTCAAATGGTTACAACGGTTCAAAATGTAGTATAATGTGTTCATATGCTGGATGAGCATATGCAACAGAAATGCAATGTAAAACAATGTACTAAGTATGCACGTAATGGACATCCATAGCATAAGTGTAATGTAAAACAATGTACTAAGTATGCACACAATGGGCGTACATAGCATGAAATGTATTGTAAAGTGATGTACTAAGTATGCACACAATGGGCATACATAGCATAAAATGTATTGAAATCATGTACTATAAATGTACTAATGAACATAGCAGGTATATGATGTGAAAACATGGAAAGCATGAAAGTAACAAGTAGGCACATGTGTTTCACCCCAAAACAGTTTGGAAAACAGTAAAAGAGGGGTCTATGTACTCACTTGAGATTGCTTAGTAGTCCTTGAGTAACAATCAAACAATGCTAGAGATCGCGGATATCAAACGGCACCTAATATAGGTAACTATGTTAATAAACCGGACCTAAGTTGGAGGATCGGATAGAATGAAGGTTCGTAAACCAAACGAGTATGGAGACTCGTGTAATATGGTTTAACAAAGCCTACATACTAAATGAAACCTAACCTAAGTGCTTACGACCCATTACAACCCGTTTAGGTAGCTTATGCTACTTTAACGCGTCGTTCGCGTGAAACGCGTTCGGACCGCCTAACTAGTCCTATGATAAGTAGAATATGCCTCTACATGTTTAATATTGTTGTTAAATCAGTTTAGATGTCATAAGTTATGTTACATATGCTAAAAATGAATTTTGGCATCAAAGGGGTATTTTGGTAATTTACCTAAGGCATATAAACTATTTATCATACAACTACTTAAACGAAGCGACCATAAGGTATAACCTCGGAAGGTTATTCCCTACCTACTATGGTCACCTAATGTATTTGGTCGGATCCTAATGATCGACCAAATGGGTCGGGTTCGAAGGTATAAGCGATTTATTAGATCGCTTACCCTTACGACCCTAGACAACGTGGTAATCAGTAGGCATAGTCGCAAGGGACTATAACCATCGTGATTACAATCACGTTGCGAAGTTCAAACGAACTTCGCATTGACCATAAACTGGTCAACGCAGAAAGTCAAACAAAGTTTGACTTTCGGACTTGAAAAGCAATAAAAGAACGAAGGAATACTTACGAAGGGTCCCCGAATGCTAATCTTGATTCAAGTAGCTCAGGTATGAAACAAAGGTTTCAACTTAGAGCTTCTCAAATCAGATTCTAGTGGGTTTTGCAATGAAGTGGGTTGGGTATTTATAGTATTTCCCGAACCGTTAAGATCGTTTCTTGGAAAACATGATCGAATCTCGTGCGTACACTTGTTGGAAAGTTGTGGTGACTAAAAATGGCCTCTTATGAGCTGAAAGGGCAAGTGTGAGTGTGTGGTTGGGAGTTTAACAGCTGTAATCTGCTGAGTAATTGATCTTATCTGATCTGGGAGCCTGACGCGGGCCGCGTAAAGATACACACAAAACTTACGCGGGCCGCCTGGCCTTGTCTGATCAGAACCAAGTTTGCTAAATGACAGTTTCAGTCCCTGTTATGTGTTTAAGCCATTTTCGACACTTCTAAGGCCCGTAGAGCCAACTTTAAGGCCCTAAAATGATGCCTAAACGTTGTGGACATGAAACATGCTCAAAAATATGCCGGATGTTGGTTCGTTTGGTCGTACGATCGCGATGTTCGCTTAATTACGACGGAATGCGCATAAGCGCGAAAAACGATCCAAATGACGCGACGAATGGATTTTTCTTATGCCAAACACTAAAATAAAATATTTTAGTGCTTACATAAATTTTTGGGTGTCCGGATGTATTCAGAACGTAAGTTATGCGCGAAAGTGCAAACTTGTGCACTTTTTGACGCTTTTAGTCCCTGAATGACCCAAAAGTTTATTTTAGCACACCGAACCCCTCAAAGCCTATTTCTAAGCTATGTAAAGGATATTTATGGTATGTTTAACTTATGGTCATGTTCCGGAATGTCTGTTACAGTTCAAATTGGCATACTTTCGCAGTTTGTCAAATTTAGTCCCTGTAGGCGAATTAACTTGTTTTTGCCATACCAAAGCCTTCAAAACTTATTTCTAAGTTATTTAAAGGTTATTTAAGGTATGTTAAGTATATTTCACTATTCCGGAGTGTTCGTTGCATTAAACTGGTTATATTTACGCATCAGTGTGTGTATAACCTTCCAGAAAGCGATTTAGAGCTTGAAATCGAACAAGAGTTTATATGTGCAAAAGATACACATATTTATACAGATCCTAAGTATGAAATACAATATTTCATTGGCTTGGTATTTGTTTGATGGTCGCAGTGACCCAGGTGTCACAGTCTCCCCTACTTTAGGAAATTTCGTCCCGAAATTTATTCATTGGAGTCCATCTGTGACTTTGTGTTAAGTAACCACCAGATATACAAGGCATAATCCTGTCATTTCCTTAACGGACAATCTTCAGAAATGAAAATGAACAGACGGAGTCATTTTCCTTAACGAGTATTCTTCAGAAACAAAAATGAAGGAATAAACAACCGGGGATTCATTTCCTCAACGGACAATCTTCAGAAACGCAAAATGAACAAACGGAGTCATTTTCAACGGGTGCTTCCTTAGAAACGGAAATGAAAAGGATGATTAAATGGATATTCATTTCCTCAACGGACAATCTTCAGAAACGAAAATGAACTGACGGAGTCATTTTCAACGGGTGCTTCATCAGAAATGGAAATGAAAAGGAGAAACAAACGGATATTCATTTCCTCAACGGACAAATCTTCAGAAACGAAAATGAACAAACGGAGTCATTTTCAACGGGTGCTTCATCAGAAATTGAAATGAAAAAGGATAGTCAAACGGACATTCATTTCCTCAACGGACAAATCTTCAGAAACGAAAATGAACTGACGGAGTCATTTTCAACGGGTGCTTTGTCAGAAATGGAAATGAAAAGGATAATCAAACGGATATTCATTTCCTCAACGGACAATCTTCAGAAACGAAAATGAACAAACGGAGTCATTTTCAACGGGTGCTTCATCAGAAATGGAAATGAATAGAGTTAATTTCTAGACACATGACTAAACTCGCTGTGGTTTCTGTGCACTAAATTCCATAATTATGTATGCATCCATAATTACGTAATTCCTTGCACAGTCCGCACAGTTTGTATTGTAATGCTTAGGGGAGGAAAATCAAATCTGTGATGAAGGTGACTAGACTACCATAGGGTCCTTTTAATTAGATCGACAGATGATCTTATTAATTAGGCCACCAAGGAGTCCTTTCAGCTATATCATCACATGATGTTCCTAACCAGATTTTTGGATCAATCTGTTTAACTAGACCACTCAAGGGATCTAATTATGGAGTAGTACTTTATACTCCAAGGGACTTAACTACGACGTAGTAGTCCATTAAGGATTTTATGTAGTACCTTTGGGTATCCTACTACGAATCCCTCATATGAAGATACGAAAGGTTCTACGAGGATTTGGATAACAAAACTTAGATTACACAAAAACATATAAAGGAACACATAAGCACATAATCACATAGTTGTTTAACTTGGTTATTAATTTTTTATCGATTGAGAATGGATATGGGAACCAGTCGATGGACTTAAATGTCCTCTGGGATCTATTTGAAAAGATAGGAAGATCTCCCAAAATTCGATTTTGTTTTTAAAGAAACGTAATATTCGAATTAAGGAACACAAAAATTTTAGGATTTACGGAAATACCCCTAGGTACCCTATCAAGGATTTACAGTGGTACTTTGGGTATTCGTCCAGTGTTGTAACTTGCGCCTTGTACTTCGTTTCCTTAGAAGAAACAGGTACTTAGGAATTTCGTGGAAAATGCAAGAGATCATAAGATGGAAAAATTTTGGGGGTAGTTTGCTTTTCAAGGAATACGATTCCTTGATTGTCGGTATTGTAAGAGATATGTTGTTTATACATGCAACCACATAAATACATTGCAATGTAAATAAAAGATTTATTTATAAACAATGATAACAACTGTTTCATGGACCTTGACAACAAAAGGAAATAATACATAAGACGTGATTATTTCTAAACGATGTTGTCTTCTGGTTGGTCAGATGCTCATCCCTGTGCTGGATTTGAATTAGCAAGCTTTGGGCAATTTCTTCGGAAATGACCCATCTCGCCACAGTTGAAACAAGAACCTGGTAGAAAACGACCTTGAGCAGTATTGTTGTCAGCTTGGTTTGGTGCAGCTGCAGCTGGGCAGACTCTTGCTGTATGGCCTATAAGTCCACAAGTTTGGCATTTGCGGCACTTTACATTGGCATGATGATGGAGGCTACATTGGTTGCACAAGGGTGCAGTTCCATTGTATGGCTTCCTAGCAGGGAGTTGAGCTGGTTGATTGGGGACGGCTTGATCATTGTGAGTAACCATGGCGAAGTTCTGAGAAGCCTTTCGCTTCTTTGACCTCTTAGGGGATCCAGTCTGTTCATCCATGGTCTTTGATTCCTCGATTGGGTTCGATTCCTCCACCGGTTTCTTGTCACCTTTTCGGAAAAGTTTACCTTTCCTGATCTTTGATTCAGTCAAGGTTGCAGATAGCTCAATGGCCTGTCTAACTGTAGTAGGGTTGCTACCAGTCACAATGTCTTGTATTGAGTCAGGGAGGCCATCAATGTACTTTTCGATTGCCTTATCCAAAGGCGTGACCATGGTAGGACACAACAGGCTCAGCTCCTCATATCGATCAGTGTATGCTCGATGTTCACCACTGTCTTGCTCAAGATTGTCGAATTCCCTTTCCAAGGCCCTGATCTCGTGATGAGGACAGAATTCCTTCATCATAAGGGCCCTAAGTTCAGCCCATGTCTGTGCTAGAGCAACTTCTGCACCACGATCTCTCATAACCCCGTTCCACCACGTAAGGGCCCTCTTCTGGAACACACTCGAAGAAAACTCGACCTTGCGATTGTCAGGACACTGCATGTGGCGGAAAGTATTCTCAATGCTCTCGAACCATTGAAGAAGCCCAGTCGCTCCCTCAGAACCACTAAACTTGAGTGGTTTAGCCGAGTTAAAACTCTTGAAATTGCATGGACCATTGTTGTTGTTGTTGGCTTGGCTCCATTGAGCAAAGAGGTTTGGGAATTGAGCAGCCATTTACTGCGCAATGATTTCTGCCAGTTCGGCAATCGCTATCTGGTTTTCGCGTCGAGGAGGCATTCTAAAAGAGGAAACATGAAAGGAAACGAGTGAGAGAATTAGACGAAAAGAATGAGATGAAACAAATCAGATGAAAGCAAGGATAGTGGTCATTTGTTTGTTACTACAAAGCAACAAACGACCCCGGTGATTAATCAAAGTAAATGGGTCAAAAATAATGTATCGCGAAGACATGCTCGCCTATAAGTGGACACTCACCCCAAGAGTTCCCAGGTAAGAGTGACTGGTTCGATTATGTGGATTTGTACGAACACTCTAGCCTTAGACAGAAAACTCAGGGTACAGGCACCCACCCTTCCAGTTTGCACGTGTTAACATTATTTAGATCAACTTTGACGGGATTTTGAAAACTTAATGGGTTCAAAACCATATAATAAATCATCCTAGAACAGATGATTAGTTTTCAAAGCGGTTTTGAAATTTATGTTCTTGTTGTGGTCGTCGCCTAAGGATAGGTGACTGTATTGTTTTATGACTAAACGCAAGTAAACTCGTGTTAGGGTCCTAGGAAGGTTATAGACTAGGTCAAAGCATTACTAATAACCTAATTCCCTATAACCATTGGCTCTGATACCAACTTTTCTGTCACACCCCGACCACGTGAGACAACGAAACATGGCGGAAACATCGGGGAGTGTTGTAACATAATTAATTGTTTCAAATCCATGGCAAATGAAGTTTCGTTTTATTAATCAAACATGAGAGTTTACATTGTTTTAAACAAGAACTAAAGAGTACATAACATAAATTAACTAGTTCTTGTCTCGTTTTAAGTCACTAAGGCAGAGGTCCGCCTAAGTATGTCTTGATAAGTCCTATGCATCATCTCCTGAAAACACATGTGAAAATAGGTACGTCAGTATAAAAATGCATGTGAGATACATAGGTTTTGTGAAAACAGAAATTCATGACTTATGTTTGAGAAAATGTTTAGTCATGAACCTTGTAATTTGCTTTGTCTTGTAAATCATTTGAAAAACGATGAGATCAGATGATATGTATAAATAAGAGAATAATTGTATGGTTAAATGAATAACCATGTAAAATGAGTTTGTATAAGATAAGTTGTTTGTAAAACAATGTCTTGTGAAAAGTATGTTATTTGTATAAAATGTCATATGTCTCAAATTGAAATGATTCAAATAACGCTACGATATGTAATACCATACAAACACTTATATATAGGAAGTACCAGCGGCGTATCCACCATGCTTGTATCATATTACACAAGTCTCGTTACTTAAATCACTTACTCAAACCAAACCACCAAAGTAAAATGTTTATGTATAATCAAATGTCAAAATGTTTATGTGAAAACCATGTCTAATGTCTATGTCTAATGTTTATGTCAAATGTAAATCATGTCAACAGATACAAATGGTTCACACGGTTCAATAGTTACAAACGGTTCATATAATCAAAGGGTTACAACGGTTCACATAGTCAAATGGTTACAATGGTTCAAAATGTAGTATAATGTGTTCATATGCTGGATGAGCATATGCAACAGAAATGCAATGTAAAACAATGTACTAAGTATGCACGTAATGGACATCCATAGCATAAGTGTAATGTAAAACAATGTACTAAGTATGCACACAATGGGCGTACATAGCATGAAATGTATTGTAAAGTGATGTACTAAGTATGCACACAATGGGCATACATAGCATAAAATGTATTGAAACCATGTACTATAAATGTACTAATGAACATAGCAGGTATATGATGTGAAAACATGGAAAGTGATATTCGCTAATTTACACATATTTTAGTCCCCCGTTTTACCCCTATTTTATGCGTTTTTGGACGTAAAACCGTCATTCGGATACTTAATTATCTACACTTTTGTTGACAGGCCTAAAACAGCATACCAGAAAAGATCATAGCAAAAACGAGGACTTTCCGGACAAAACGACGAAGCTGCGAACATTCTGTTAAGGAAACTGACCTGGGTATATGGAACGGTCGTGCTACCTAATGCACGACCGTGCATCTCCAACGAATGCAAGAAAGTCTGGCAATGAACGACCAGTGCGACTCATCGTGCAAGGCATTGAAGGCTACCCGGGAATGCACGGTCGTTCCATATTTGGCACCCCGTGCGGATCCGATGATCCAGCCAAACATCGGAAGTGAACGATCGGTGCGACCAGGCGTGCAACAAGAACCCGGCGAAGAACGACCGTTCCATATGAAGAACGGTCGTGCGATATCGAATCTTGTCAACGATCTGATGACGTTATGCAGTATGGTGCCCCATACCCAATAATTGCTTAAAGTGCACAGTCGTGCCATAGGAAGAACGACCGTGCCACATCGTAAAAATATAAAAACAGAATAGAAACATTCTGTTCGACATTCTGGAATTTTGGGAGCTTCACAGGCGATTTTACAGGCTCCGGAGGCTTTGCTTTTGACCCGGATTCAAGCCACATTGTGCCGTTTAGCTCCATTACTATCCGGATTCTTAGTCTAGTGCTTGTTTATGGTTTGGTTTTCTAATCTTTCCATGTTTTTGTTAATCTTTCGAGCATTTAGATTAATGTTTATGTATTATTGCAGCCTTTGGGCAAAAACACAACAATCCCTTGCTTGATTATAGCCATTAGTGTGTTAAGCTTTGTTTGTAATGACACTTGAAGTATTTTCTATGTTAATCTTTGATGATTAGTTTGCAACCTTGTTATTGATATTGATTTCTTGATTATAAGTAATTATGTTGGATGATTGATGCTTGGTTAGTTAAGATAGTTGAGAAATGAAGCTTAATTAATCTTGTATTAGTAAACTTTGAACTTGGTTAACTAGTTTAGCTTGGTTTAAATGTATGCATCATGATACTAGAAATGGTTAGTGATTTAATAAAAATGTAATTATTGTTAATCACGAGAGCTTGCCGTCACATATGGACCTTAACGGGTTAGATGGTGTCGTTATAAATTCTTGCCATGATTTGTTAGCTTAGTTAGTAGTTTAGGCCAAAATTGCTATCTTGGTGAATTATTGTGCAAGATTTGTAAAATGAACTCGGTTGTGATTTAATCTAGTTTATGCTTGTCTCGGTGGTTGCATTGTGTTTATCGGTATTGCTTTCCTTTATTAAGTGCGGTTAGAAAACTCCTAACGGATGACTAACTCATTTTTAAGAGATTTTCATAGACATTTATCAATTGCACGTTAAAGAACAATTTTAGGTGGTTAAAGTGTGTTTATCGTTTTAACTTTCTGAATGATTGTCATGTTAGGATTCCCGAAAGGGATACTAATTGTCTCAAAATTGAAGAATTGATCGAATGCTTCTAGTGCCAAAACCGACTTAGTTGACATGCTTTGGTTGTGTATTAAGCAAGGCTATTTATCTATTATCTACTATGTTTTTATATGTATTTGTTTATGCTTACTTTAGTTTAATTAAAATCGAACAACTTATGTTTTTACCGGTAGTTTAGTGACAAAGGTCTAGTATTATTTCTCCACCCATTTCCTTGGATCGATACTTGGTTCTTACCGATACTTTACTACATATGTGACGGGGTACACTTGCCTCTTTCGTGTGTGTTTTGATGTAAAAGTAATAATCACTTTTATAAATTTAAAACCAAATCGTGTGTAAATTCATTGCAAAAATATGTATAAATACACACACGTCAAGTTTTTGGCGCTGTTGCCGGGGAAATGGCGAGTTTTAGGAACGACCCGAGTCATTGTGTTATCGGCGTATATACTTGTTAATATTTGTGAATACTTTCTTGATTATTTATTTGTTTATTTACTTGTGAATATTTCTTGTTTTAATTCATTTTATTCATTTTCGAGATTATTTTGTACACTTGTAAATTTTTGTTCCTTTTATTTGTTTTAATCCGGATTTATTTATTTATTTATTCTTTGAATTTTCGGTTTAGAAAATTCATTTTGACATTACCGATTCATTCGTTTTTATTGTGTTGATTTTTATAAAATTTCGGGCCCATTTTCGGATTTTTATAAAATTTTCATCCCATTTATAATAATATTCTGCTTCTATTCAGCTGAAAAAAAAATAAATAAATAAATAAAAACACAGCAACATTATTATATTAATAAAATATTCACTGTGTCAATTTTTCGTTTGCAGGTTAATGTTCTCGGCCCCCGCTCCAGAAGTTGTTGAACTGTCAGACGAACCCGAACGTGATCTAAGGAGACGTCTTCGCGCGAAAGGGCGTGCGGTTGGGCTACTGCTCGCATCTGGTGAGCAGGGGCTGGTGGTACCCACTGAAGCCGAGGGCTCAGGGGCAGCAGGGAACGCAATCATGGCAGATGACGAGCGACCTTTGAATGAGTCTAATCAGCCTGGAGCGACAGGCCTGGAGCCGAGTATCCTTAGACCTACTATAGATGCACCTGTTTTTGAAATTAAATCTAGTATTATTAATATGGTGCAGAATTCGGTGCAGTTCGACGGGCGTGAACATGAGGATCCAGGACGACATATTGCGGCTTTTCTCGAAGTTTGTTCCACGTTTAAGATGAGGGATGTTTCGGAGGATGTCGTTCGGTTGAGGTTGTTTCCTTTCTCACTGTGTGACAAAGCCAGAGCGTGGCTTATGTCACTGCCAGCTGGGTCCATCAGGACCTGGAATGGGTTGGCGGAGCTATTTATGAAAAAGTACTTTCCACCCGAGAAGACAACCAAGTTAAGAAACCGAGTGGTGACCTTTCGTCAGGATGAGGGAGAGTCGTTGCATGCAGCTTGGGAGAGATTCAAGGATCTGTTACTTGATGTTCCACATCATGGCTTCTCCAAGAGACAGCTAGTCTTGACATTCTATCAGGGGCTTAGCTACAACACGCAGGAGCGATTAGATATGAATTCAGGAGGCGATTTGGGGACGAAGACGCCCAATGAGGCTTATGATATCATTGAAAAAGCTGCGTTGAAGTCTAGCTCCCGTCGCGAAGGAGATAGAAGTCGGGCTACATCATCGTCATCAGGATCCCGTGCAGGAGTTCATGCTGTGGACGACTATACAGCCATCACTGCACAGATCTCGGCTCTTGCATCGAAGTTTGATAGATCCCAGTTAGTTGCGCAGGCTGGATCAGGATGTGACCAGTGTGGAGTGTCACACGAGCCTGGTGCATGCTTTCAGGGAGTCATGTATGAGTGTCATGAGGAGGTAGACTTCATAAGTAATCAAACTAGGCCTCAGAACAACCCTTACAGCAACACCTATAATCCCGGCTGGAGAAATCACCCAAATTTTGGGTGGCGTGCGAACACAGGTAATCAAAATCCTTTGGGATTTACTCAGCGCGCTCCAGCGCCCCAGCAAGGTCAGGGTCAGCAGTTCCAGCAATACAACCAACCTTACCAGCAGCGTCCATATTCATATCAGAATCAGGGCACTGGGAGCAGTTCCCAGCAGCAGGCCCCTCAGTCTAGTTCCAAGCTGGAGGATATGATGGCTCAGCTTCTTACTAGCTCCTCGAGTGCGAATCAGTTAGCTGAAAAACGCTATCAGCAGAGCGAGGATCGTTTTCTCTCTCATGAGGGGGAAATGAGGAGTCACAAGGCCTTGATTCAGAAGATCGAGAATCAGGTTGGTCAGCTGGCACAGATGATGTCAAAGAGACCCCAGGGTGGTCTTCCGGGTAATACAGAACCAAACCCGAGCGGGCACAGGGATGTGAATGCGATCATGAC
This sequence comes from Helianthus tuberosus, assembly GCA_030545235.1. Lineage (NCBI taxonomy): Eukaryota > Viridiplantae > Streptophyta > Magnoliopsida > Asterales > Asteraceae > Helianthus > Helianthus tuberosus. The sequence continues at coordinate 122,965,762 of CM060365.1, read as the reverse complement.
CAGGAGTGGAAAAACTACCGGACCCGTCATATCGGTCTCATCACCGATCACTGAAGCGGTCCCGACTGACACACCAGACGAGGTGCAAGCCAGGCTACGCCCAGCAAGTACAGCACAAGTCCAAGAGCCGGTCAAAGATTACACTCCTCCAATACCTTATCCAGGCAGGCTGAAGAAGCAGAAGAATGAAGAACAATACGGTAAGTTCCTTGAGTTGTTTAAGCAACTACACATCAATATACCGTTTGTTGAAGCCTTGGCCCAAATGCCAAAATATGCGAAATTCCTTAAGGATATTCTCTCGAATAAACAGAAGCTCGAGGATATTTCATGTGTGGTGATGAATGAAACTTGTTCTGCCGTTCTACAAAATCGTCTGCCCATGAAAATGGGAGATCCGGGTAGTTTTACGCTTCCATGTTTGATTGGAAACATGTCTGTTAGCCATGCGTTGGCTGACTTGGGAGCAAGTATCAACCTTATGCCATATAAGGTTTTTACTAAACTGGATCTGGGTGAGCCGTCACCTACTAGGATGAGCATTCGGTTGGCAGACCGTTCAATCAAGTATCCGCGTGGATTTGTGGAAAACATGCATGTAAAAATTGATAAATTTGTTTTCCCCATGGACTTTGTTATTCTTGATATGGATGAGGATTCAAGAGTACCTTTGATACTTGGACGCCCTTTCCTCAATACAGCGAGGACGATTGTTGATGTGGCAGCTGGCCAAATCACGCTCCGAGTGAATGATGAGCACGTGACATTCGATATCAAAAGATCGATGCAGCATCCGCAATGTCACGTTGACAAGCTTTATTACGTCGACATTGTCGATGCATGTGTGTGCTCTCATTTTCAAGGTACTGTTGACGAGATTGATTCGGACACACGTCTGTCGTGTGGGGACCTGATTGGCATTACGCAGGAGGGCCACGATTTAGAGCAGCCAGTCTATCAGATGGGTGACGATGGTTCCCAGAGTCCGGAGAGATTTCCTGAAATTGTCCATGTAGAAGAAGAGAAAGCAAAACCATCAGTTGAAGATCCACCGTCTTTGGAGTTGAAAGAACTCCCGCCACATCTCGAGTATGCATTTCTTGATGAGGAGCATCGCTTACCGGTCATAATTTCGGCATCATTGGAAAAGGTTGAGAAAAATCAGCTTCTTGAGGTTCTGAGACTTCATAAGAGAGCCATTGCATGGAAAATCATGGATATCAAAGGCATCAATCCTTCTTTCTGTACTCACAAGATTCTGATGGAAGACGAGTACAAGCCATGTGCACAGCATCAGAGGCGTTTAAATCCAAATATGCAGGACGTGGTGAAGAAGGAGGTGATTAAGTTGTTCGATGCTGGGATGATATATCCTATTTCGGACTCTGTGTGGGTGAGTCCAGTGCAGGTTGTACCCAAGAAAGGTGGTATGACTGTAGTCTCGAATGATAGGAATGAACTAATTCCTACCCATACCGTCACTGGGTGGCGAGTTTGCATTGACTACCGTAAACTCAACGATGCTACTCGTAAGGATCACTTCCCGCTTCCATTCATCGATCAGATGTTGGAACGTCTGTCGGGGAAGTTGTATTACTGTTTCCTAGACGGGTTCTCTGGGTACTTTCAGATTCCTATCGCTCCTGAGGATCAGGAGAAGACTACCTTTACCTGCCCCTTCGGCACCTTCGCCTACATGCGGATGCCTTTTGGGTTGTGTAATGCACCAGCGACCTTCCAGAGATGCATGGTTGCAATTTTCCATGACATGATCGAGGATTCCATGGAGGTTTTCATGGATGATTTTTCGGTATTTGGGGATTCCTTCGATCATTGTTTGGAAAATTTGTGAAAAATGTTGAAGAGGTGTGAGGAGACGAATCTAGTCCTGAACTGGGAGAAATGCCACTTCATGGTGAAGGAGGGCATAGTTCTGGGACATAAGATTTCTCATGCTGGCATGGAAGTCGATCCAGCTAAAGTCGATGTTATTTCACGACTTCCGCCGCCCACCTCTGTGAGAGCGATACGGAGCTTTCTTGGTCATGTTGGGTTCTATCGGCGATTCATCAAAGATTTTTCAAAAATCGCCAGACCCATGACCCGTTTATTGGAGAAAGACGCTCCGTTTGTGTTTGGAGATGATTGCTTGAGGGTTTTTGACCTCCTCAAGCAGAAGTTGATTGAGGCCCCTATTTTAGTTGCACCGGACTGGAATCTGCCGTTTGAAATCATGTGCGACGCGAGTGATTACGCTATAGGGGCCGTTCTGGGTCAAAAGAAGGAAAAGCACTTTCACCCTATCTATTATGCGAGCAAAACTCTTCACGACGCTCAGGAGCATTACACCACGACTGAAAAAGAGCTCTTGGCGGTCGTTTTCGCATTTGATAAATTTAGATCGTATTTGGTGCTTTCGAAAACCGTTGTGTATACTGATCATGCAGCCATTAGATATCTCTTCAGCAAACAGGACGCTAAACCGCGTCTAATCAGATGGATCCTGTTGCTGCAAGAGTTTGATATAGAAATCCAAGATAAAAAGGGTGCGTTGAATGTAGTGGCTGACCATCTATCTCGGTTAGAGCATGGAGACATTGAGGATTCGCGTTGGGATTCAATCAATGACAATTTCCCACTCGAGTCTTTGATGGTTGTTGAGATATGCGATGAGTCGCCATGGTTCGCCGACTTTGCGAACTATCCTGCTTGCGGGATTCTGATTAAAGGGTTGACTCACCAGCAAAAGTGGAAATTCTTTTCGGATCTCAAGCACTACATATGGGACGACCCTTTCTTATTCAAGGTGGGTGCTGATCAGGTGATCAGAAGATGTGTATCAGGTACTACCGGAGGTCATGAGGGACCTACCGGAGGCCACCACGGAGCCAACTTCACCGTGAAGAAGGTGTTGGATTCCGGGTTTTACTGGCCGACCATTTTCCGTGACGCGCAGAGTTGGGTGAAAGCGTGCGATGCTTGTCAGAGGGCGACGAACATATCGGCACGCGACGAAATGCCCCAGAACTGGATACAAGTTTGTGAAGTCTTTGATGTTTGGAGGATAGACTTCATGGGACCGTTCCCCCCCCCCCCCCTCATGTGGATACAAGTACATACTCGTGGCTGTTGACTATGTATCAAAGTGGGCGGAGGTGCAAGCCTTACCCACTAACGACGCCAGAGTAGTTGTGAGGTTTCTTAAAAGTTTGTTCGCCAGATTTGGCGCTCTGAAAGCGCTCATTAGTGACCGAGGGACTCATTTTTGTAACACACAGCTTGAAAAGGCTTTGTCCCGATACGGTGTGCATCACCGTTTATCCACGCCCTATCACCCGCAGACAAGCGGGCAGGTGGAAGTCACGAACCGTGGGCTTAAGCGCATCCTTGAGCGGCCTGTTGGTGCAAACCGAAAGGAGTGGTCGGACAAACTTGAGGAAGCATTATGGGCATTCCGTACAGCTTATAAGACCCCTATAGGGACCACCCCCTTTAGGTTGGTATACGGAAAGGCATGCCATTTACCGGTGGAGTTGGAGCACAAGGCTATGTGGGCTTTGAAAACCGCGAATTTGGACCTTAAAACCGGAGGTGAAGCTCGGTTTCTCCAAATTCACGAATTGGAAGAATTGCGGCACCAAGCCTATGAAAGCTCCGTACTCTACAAAGAGCGCATGAAGAAACTTCACGACAAACGCTTGAAGGACCATAAAGAATTCCAAGCGGGTGATCTTGTTCTTCTATACAATTCAAGGTTGCGCTTATTTCCTGGGAAGCTTCATTCACGCTGGACAGGACCATACACGGTTAAGGAAGTGTTTCCGTATGGTACTGTTGCAGTAGAGAACGCAGATGGCGTTACATTCAAGGTAAATGGTCACCGGTTGAAGTTGTACGTTGCCGGGCCGATAGAGTCGGCGGTGGAGGTAATGGAACTCCAAACCCCGCACACATCATAAGTGTGGGGAGGAGAGAGTCTACGCTACTGACTCGCGGATCAAAAATGTAGCAAGAGCGTATTTTGCGCTTTAGGGGTAGTATCGTCTTTTTAGGAATTTTTCTAGTTTTAGCTTGGAGTCTTGCTATCGACTCGCCGACAAAAATTTAGCATGAGTCTACGCTACTGACTCGCCGACAAAAATGTAGAAGGAGCGTCTTTGGCGCTATAAGGGTAAAATAGTCCTTTTTTGTGTTTTTGTAGTTTTAGCGTAATTTAGGTTAGTTAGGTAGTTTCCGTTAGTTTGTTTAATTTTCATACGTACCGGGCGAGGGTTCTGTGTTGAAATATTGTTTAAACAGTTTGTGTGTCGAAAAAAATGGCGAAAAACGGCCGAAACAGTTGCTGGAAATAGCTTCTGCGGAAAATTCTGATCTGCACCTGATGCACGACCGTTTCAGGATTCGCACGACCGTGCGTTTCTGAGAGCCGGCACGGTGGATCGCACCCTCGGTGCATTTCCGAGAACAGTTGTTTGGGATTGGGTGATGTCGGTGACGCACGACCGTGCAATACGGAGAACGACCGTGCGTCAGGCTGAGGGCAGTTTTGTCATTTGGCACTATAAATACCCTCATCTGCAACCCCCATTCACAACTCGCGAAACCCTACCAGCACCAGGCCGTTCCAGAACGATACTTCTTCAAATCGCACGATTTTTCGCACGATCTCACACCCTACTTCGCAAGGTACGTTCCTAGTTGTAGATTTCTTGTTTCCTTGCTTTCTAGGTTAGATTTCCTCCGATTCTTCAAGGGATTTATTAGGGTTCTCTTCATAAACAAATCGAAACCCTAACCCTTGTTTAATCGTAGTATCGTGAACATCTGGTGCATTTTCTGACCCTTGTTTGTGTAAAAACTTGATGATTTGTGAAAAAAAATCGGGCTACTTAGAGCCTGGGTCAGAATCTGCAGAAAACGCAGTCACACGGATGTTCTTCGTATGGAACGGTCGTGCCTCGCCGTTGTTTCACGATGATTTGTTTGTTGGTCGGTGTTGCACGGTGGTGCCGTTGGACGCACGCCGTGCAGTTCCGACAGATTTGGGCAGATGGTCATTGTCATCGGCGACGCACGACCGTGCATCTCGTCGCACAACCGTGCCATGTGCCCAGATCAGAATTCACAGAATCTTCATAATTGGCTGCTCGGCTGTTTTCGATTCAAATTTTTCCTGTTTCCATCTTTCTAACGTTATTCCTTGTACAGATGGATCATCCCTTCCTTCAGTTTGACCCCAATATTGAAAAAGAAGCTCTTTGCATTCCACGACGCGACGCCTTGTGGGCGAGACGGGGCAGTTCGGAGTCCCCCGATGGTTAGATTGGGAAGTCATGCGGGAACTCAATCAGTATGACAGGCTTGACGAGATGATGAGTATCCCGCTTGCAAATCTGGTCGGTTGCAACCGACCCGTTTACCGTGAGCTGACAATTGAGTTCTTCGCATCTTATGCCTATGAAAAGCCGGTTGCTCATCGGAAACCCAAATTCCGCCACAAGGAGCGGGTAGCTTTTAGGTTATGTGGAAGATGGCATTCGTGGTCAGTTGGCCGGTTGGGTAGAAGACTCGGGATTTATACTAGGGCCGACATGGATGATACCGATGTCTTCACAGATCAGTTCACCTTCCCTTCTGATGCAGATCGGGATGCATTTTGGGCTGAAAACGCTATTGGGGACCTCTACAACCCGAGGATGTCGAAGGCCTCGCGACTGCGAGACCCTTTGGTGCGAGTGATGCACCATGTATTTAGCCATACGATATGCGGTCGCATGGACAGTCTTGGTAACTGTCCCACTCCTGATTTGATTTTTCTATATGCCTTGGTTGAGAAAGCACCAATCAACCTAGCCGCACATATGGCTGAGTACTTTGTGAAGTGCTCGGGGCGTACTCCGAACAGTGAGATACATGGCGGTCAGTATGTGACCGAAATAGCGTACAACGAACGCTATATGACTTAGGAGGTGCTTCAGGGTCTCACTCTGATTACCGAGGGGGTTCATGTTGATATCAGGTCGCTGAAAGCCATGGGGTTGATTGTAGAGCTTGATAGGGGGGATAGGTTGAAGGGGTTGAACAACGAGGTCTGGGACCCGTTGCCTCCAGCTGAGGAGGAACATGAGGATGTTGAGATGGGAGAGCAGCACAGGGAGCAGCACCAGCACCAGCCACAGACGCCACCACATTCCCCGCAGCACCATGCATTCTACCAGCATCAGGACTGGCCCGAGTTCTATCAGCAGTTCCAGCAGATGCAAGTTAACCAGGATCAGATCAGGGTTAACCAGGAACAGCAGGGGGTTTACATTGACCAGATCCGGTCTAGCCAGGACGAGATTCGGGCCAGTCAGGATCAGATTCGGGCCACTCAGGACCAGCTTCGGCAGAGCCAGGATGCTTTATACCAGGGAGTGAGTGCGGGGTTTTCATATCTTTTCGGGGAGATGCATCACGCATATCCCGACTACTTTCAGCATCCCCCGCAGGTCCCACCGTGGAACCCCCCTGGTCATGGCGATGCGGGCCCGTCCTTTACGCGAGACGATGATGATGGTGACGAGTAGGAGGTAGTGGTGATAGCAGTTGGTGGTTGTTTATTTCAGTATTTTATTTATTTTGGGTGTTTATTTTGACTGTTATTTCAAACACCCCGGTTATGTATTTCAGACAATTTACTTTATGTTTTGTTTGGATTTTAGTATTTATATTTATGTATATTATGGTTGATTTGTGATTTTTCTGTTCCTGTTATGTTTTGGGTGCACATGTGACATACTTACAGGTTTTAGCTATCGGATCTTGGACCGGAGCACGTACCAGATACAGCTTCGGAAGTCTCGTGGCATCAACATCATCTTGAGGGGAGTATTTTTATCCCTTTCTCTATATTTCGGGTCTCGCATTGGGGACAATGCGAAGTTCAAGTGTGGGGAGGGGGTTAACTTTGTTAACTTTGTTTGTCCTCATTTGTTAAAAAAAAAAAAATTCAGAAAATCAGAAAAATCATTCAAAAATACCTATATTTTGTTTATATTTTAGTAAATAAACCGGTTGGTTGTGTTTTAGAAAGCGTCGGACTTGATAAAAACTCGGCAAGCAAAATATTTTTGAAAAAGGAAACCGGAAAGCGTGACAAATAAAGAAAGACCTACATGATAGTTTTCACACTTTTACCCATTCCTTCCGTTACGTGAGCATGTTTGAGCCTATTGTTATATATTTGTTCATTTCGGATATAGGAGTGAGCCGGATGTTATGTGCAATTTAGAACTTGTCACTAGTATGCTTGTTAAGACCATGAACTTGTGGATTTGTGTAAAAGTGATAGAGGCACTTAGATTATCCCTTTGTTGTGTACTTGTTCTTTGTGTTGTGCTTCCCGTTCACCTTATATTACCCTTTAGGATTAACCTTGTCGAGCCTTCCCGTTTACCTTTGTTTACCCATATTATCGCCCACTTAACCAAATTTAGCCTTTTTATGTTTTAACCCTTTTTAGTGTTGAAACTCGGTCAAAATAATAGTTTAACTAGCACTTGTTTTTGTTTATATTTCATTGTATAAATTAGTATGTAAAAAAAAAAGAAAAACAGAAAATAAAACACCCTAAAATAGGGTGAAATTGATAGAAATCGAGCAATTTTGAATGCTTAAATGTTAAAAATTTCGTTGATAAGCTCGATTGCGCTTTAGTCGCCTTTTTAAGGTGTTTGTATGTATAGTTGTATTATTTATTGCTAGTTAAACGCTACTACCGAGTTTTAACCATTTTCGCCACTTTAAATGTCCACTTCCATACCCTTCGCCCAAGCCTAACGTTACAACCCATAAAGACCACTTGATTTACACTTGTTTGCATGTTAGTTGGTGGAGACGAGATCTTATGACAAGCTTATGATATTGCACATTTCATTGACGAGGCATTGAGTGTTTGCACATACACATTTTATGTATGTTTCATAAATAAAACCGAGTGTGTGTGAACATTGTGAGTCGTGTGAAGATTAACATGTTGAGTCAATTAAATGTGAAGTCACGACTATTTGGTTGTCGCTTTATAATTGCATATGCTTGTTAGGTTTGAGTCTTTTGATGTTGTCTTTCGACAAACCGGCTAACCGTTTATAGTAGTTTTCAATAAAATAGTGTGTAAATTATCGTTCTTGTTTGTTTCTGTCTTTTATTGTTTTTTAGTTCAGCTTGCTTGAGGACAAGCAAGGTTCAAGTGTGGGGAGATTTGATATTCGCTAATTTACACATATTTTAGTCCCCCGTTTTACCCCTATTTTATGCGTTTTTGGCCGTAAACCCGTCATTCGGATACTTAATTATCTACACTTTTGTTGACAGGACTAAAACAGCATACCAGACAAGATGATAGCAAAAACGAGGACTTTCCGGACAAAACGACGAAGCTGCGAACATTCTGTTAAGGAAACTGACCTGGGCATATGGAACGGTCGTGCTACCTAATGCACGACCGTGCATCTCCGACGAATGCAAGAAAGTCCGGCAATGAATGACCAGTGCGACTCATCATGCAAAGCATTGAAGGCAACCCGGGAATGCACGGTCGTTCCATATTTGGCACCCCGTGCGGATCCGATGATCCAGCCAAACCTCGGAAGTGAACGATCGGTGCGACCAGGCGTGCAACAAGAACCCGGCGAAGAACGACCGTTCCATATGAAGAACGGTCGTGCGATATCGAATCTGGTCAACGATCTGATGACGTCATGCAGTATGGTGCCCCATACCCAATAATTGCTTAAAGTGCACGGTCGTGCCATAGGAAGAACGACCGTGCCACATCGTAAAAATATAAAAACAGAACAGAAACATTCTGTTCGACATTCTGGAATTTTGGGAGCTTCACAGGCGATTTTACAGGCTCCGGAGGCTTTGCTTTTGACCCGGATTCAAGCCACATTGTGCCGTTTAGCTCCATTACTATCCGGATTCTTAGTCTAGTGCTTGTTTATGGTTTGGTTTTCTATTCTTTCCATGTTTTTGTTAATCTTTCGAGCATTTAGATTAATGTTTATGTATTATTGCAGCCTTTGGGCAAAAACACAACAATCCCTTGCTTGATTATAGCCATTAGTGTGTTAAGCTTTGTTTGTAATGACACTTGAAGTATTTTCTATGTTAATCTTTGATGATTAGTTTGCAACCTTGTTATTGATATTGATTTCTTGATTATAAGTAATTATGTTGGATGATTGATGCTTGGTTAGTTAAGATAGTTGAGAAATGAAGCTTAATTAATCTTGTATTAGTAAACTTTGAACTTGGTTAACTAGTTTAGCTTGGTTTAAATGTATGCATCATGATACTAGAAATGGTTAGTGATTTAATAAAATGTAATTATTGTTAATCAAGAGAGCTTGCCGTCACGTAAGGACCTTAACGGGTTAGATGGTGTCGTTATAAATTCTTGCCATGATTTGTTAGCTTAGTTAGTAGTTTAGGCCAAAATTGCTATCTTGGTGAATCATTGTGCAAGATTTGTAAAAGGAACTCGGTTGTGATTTAATCTAGTTGATGCTTGTCTCGGTGGTTGCATTGTGTTTATCGGTGTTGCTTTCCTTGATTGAGTGCGGTTAGAAAACTCCTAACGGATGACTAAGTCATTTTTAAGAGATTTTCATAGACATTTATCAATTGCACGTTAAAGAACAATTTTAGGTGGTTAGAGTGTGTTTATCGTTTTAACTTTCTGAATGATTGTCATGTTAGGATTCCCGATAGGGATACTAGTTGTCTCAAAATTGAAGAATTGATCGAATGCTTCTAGTGCCAAAACCGACTTAGTTGACATGCTTTGGTTGTGTATTAAGCAAGGCTATTTTTCTATTATCTACTATGTTTTTATATGTATTTGTTTATGCTTACTTTAGTTTAATTAAAATCGAACAACTTATGTTTTTACCGGTAGTTTAGTGACAAAGGTCTAGTATTATTTCTCCGCCCATTTCCTTGGATCGATACTTGGTTCTTACCGATACTTTACTACATATGTGACGGGGTACACTTGCCTCTTTCGTGTGTGTTTTGATGTAAAAGTAATAATCACTTTTATAAATTTAAAACCAAATCGTATGTAAATTCATTGCAAAATTATGTATATATACACACACGTTAGAAAGCATGAAAGTAACAAGTAGGCACATGTGTTTCACCCCAAAACAGTTTGGAAAACAGTAAAAGAGGGGTCTATGTACTCACTTGAGATTGCTTAGTAGTCCTTGAGTAACAATCAAACAATGCTAGAGATCGCGGATATCAAACGACACCTAATATAGGTAACTATGTTAATAAACCGGACCTAAGTTGGAGGATCGGATAGAATGAAGGTTCGTAAACCAAACGAGTATGGAGACTCGTGTAATATGGTTTAACAAAGCCTACATACTAAATGAAACCTAACCTAAGTGCTTGCGACCCATTACGACCCGTTTAGGTAGCTTATGCTACTTTAACGCGTCGTTCGCGTGATACGCGTTCGGACCGCCTAACTAGTCCTATGATAAGTAGAATATGCCTCTACATGTTTAATATTGTTGTTAAATCAGTTTAGATGTCATAAGTTATGTTACATATGCTAAAAATGAATTTTGGCATCAAAGGGGTATTTTGGTAATTTACCTAAGGCATATAAACTATCTATCATACAACTACTTAAACGAAGCGACCATAAGGAATAACCTCGGAAGGTTATTCCCTACCTACTATGGTCACCTAATGTATTTGGTCGGATCCTAATGATCGACCAAATGGGTCGGGTTCGAAGGTATAAGCGATTTATTAGATCGCTTACCCTTACGACCCTAGACAACGTGGTAATCAGTAGGCATAGTCGCAAGGGACTATAACCATCGTGATTACAATCACGTTGCGAAGTTCAAACGAACTTCGCATTGACCATAAACTGGTCAACGTAGAAAGTCAAACAAAGTTTGACTTTCGGACTCAAAAAGCAATAAAAGAACGAAGGAATACTTACGAAGGGTCCCCGAATGCTAATCTTGATTCAAGTAGCTCAGGTATGAAACAAAGGTTTCAACTTAGAGCTTCTCAAATCAGATTCTAGTAGGTTTTGCAATGAAGTGGGTTGGGTATTTATAGTATTTCCCGAACCGTTAAGATCGTTTCTTGGAAAACGTGATCGAATCTCGTACGTACACTTGTTGGAAAGTTGTGGTGACTAAAAATGGCGCGATGTATTCAGAACGTAAGTTATGCGCGAAAGTGCAAACTTGTGCACTTTTTGACGCTTTTAGTCCCTGAATGACCCAAAAGTTTATTTTAGCACACCGAACCCCTCAAAGTCTATTTCTAAGCTATGTAAAGGATATTTATGGTATGTTTAACTTATGGTCATGTTCCGGAATGTCTGTTACAGTTCAAATTGGCATACTTTCGCAGTTTGTCAAATTTAGTCCCTGTAGGCGAATTAACTTGTTTTTGCCATACCAAAGCCTTCAAAACTTATTTCTAAGTTATGTAAAGGTTATTTAAGGTATTTTAAGTATATTTCACTATTCCAGAGTGTTCGTTGCATTAAACTGGTTATATTTACGCATCAGTGTGTGTATAACCTTCCAGAAAGCGATTCAGAGCTTGAAATCGAACAAGAGTTGATATGTGCAAAAGATACACATATTTATACAGATCCCAAGTATGAAATACAATATTTCATTGGCTTGGTATTTTTTTGATGGTCGCAGTGACCCAGGTGTCACAGTCAGCTACTGGGAAAGCCTTAAGAGTTCCGTCGTCACTTCTCTCCTCCAGGCCAGGCTGAAAATGGCCCATGAAGCCAAAGCACTAGGTTTTGAATGCCCTTCTTGGGACGTCGGTGCCTGGGAAACGAAGATAAAGAACCTTAGCGGCACTTCTACCAAACCAGCTGCCGAAGGATCTTCCAAAGCAGTTGAAAAAGCAACCGATGCCAAGAGGGATGCTGAGGCGGATCCCGAGACGGATGCTGCTGAAATTACCATGAACGAAGAAGGCGCTGCCTCCTAAAACTTATTTCCTTTTGTTTGAACAATTTTATGTCTTATGAACAATTTTTATTTCCGCATCAAAACAATTTGATAGCCGAAGGTGGATGGGTCCTGGGTTTTAGGATGAAACCTTCGGTTATCAACTAGTACTGTTTATTTCAAATAATTTCATTTTTCATTTTTCTTGCTATTACTTTCTGTCTTTCTTATTACAGATCTTAGTTTTGCAAAATATTCTGATCAATATACTCAGTGACATATTACAAAAACTTTAAATAAAACTTCTAAAAATTCAATCAATCTTCATAGGAAACTTTTTATAGAATGAAAGACAGTCAACTTTCCAAAACCCGTTTTGACAATACTTGTTTGATCAAAGTTTCAAACTAGTATCATTTTCAAATATTTTAATCAAATATCCTGAAAAGTATTTTGAAAATATATTTTGAGAATATATCCCGAGAATTTATCCTAATCAGGATGTTTTACCTTTTGTCAAACATAGTATTGTCAAAAACTTAAATAACATTTACAAAGGAAAGATCATACCAGGAATAGGGTATAACCCTATTCTCAAACTTCAATTCCTTTGCAACTCTTCCAATGAAGATGTCCCCTGTCTGAGACACTTAGTGTATTAGGTCCGAGCCTTATCCTTTGAGCTTTACACCATTGCCTCAGTAGGAATGTCCCCTGTGTACAATGTCTTCAAATACTTAGAAATCTTCTGGATATCAGTTCCAATTGTATAGACAATTTTTCGTGTTACAGGGGTAAAACCCAAGAATGTACTGGAGATAAATCCCTTGTATTGTGGGGGAAATCCCAAATTTTCGTGCGCTACAGGCGGGAGTGTATAAACTCCAAGACTTAGAAAGGTGAAAACCTTTAAACCTTAGAGAGTATGAAAATACCCTTTTGTGAGAGAGGGTGATCAATCCTCATATACCTTTAGGATTCAGGATATAGCCAATAGTAACGAAATTGTCAGCCACTTTTACATGGACTGGTCCCGCCACCTTGAACTATCCCCGAATAACTTGCGCTCCAACCGGGGTGTTTAAACACAATTCGGAAGAAAGGTGAATACCTTTAAACCTGTGAAAGGATCAGGATCCCTTATACGTGAAAGAAGGGGCCAATCCTCTAATCTTCCGAAGTATCTTGAGTACGTATCCTGGTTCTATATCCCGAAGCATATCCTGCAAAACATCCTCAAACTAAGGTAGGTGTTAGCTTAGCTAACACCCCTCCGATGCTTAAGTCAGTATTGGGTTTCAAAGAATAAATCGAATCAAACATATTTAAAAGAGATAGAATTCATACCATCCTGAGTTAGAAATTAAATTCTAAACTCACTTGAAATAAAGCTTAAGGTGTATAGCATTCCAAGATCTCGGCAGCATATCCCCCTCCATATTCTTGAGTCGGTATGCACCTTTTCCTGATTCTGCTTCAACCTCATATGGTCCTTCCCATTTTGGAGCCAGCTTTCCATCAGCAGGATTGATAGTATTTTGAAAAGCCTTTCTTAACACCCAATCACCAACTTTGAACCTTCTGGTCCTTATATTCTTGTTATATGCTCTGGATATCCTCTGTTGATATGCTGCCATCCTTAGCCTTGCTGCATCTCTTGTCTCATCAATAGTATCCAACTCCTGGCATAGGACTTCAGGATTCTACTCAGGATTCCTGAGGTTGGATCTTGCTGTTGGTATCACCATTTATGTCGGGATCACTGCTTCTGCCCCAAATACTAAGGAAAATGGGGTTTGACCAGTTGCACCTTTTATCATCGTTCTATCAGCCCACAAAACAAAGGGTAGTTCTTCTGCCTATCTTCCTTTCTTGGCCCCTAATCTCTTCTTCAAGTTGTTGACAATTATCTTGTTCGAGGATTCAGCTTGTCCATTTGCTTGAGGATGTACCGGGGTAGATGTAATCATTTTGATTCCCCAACTCTTGCAAAAGTCAGTAGTCCTTTTACTTATAAATTGAGATCCGTTGTCACAAATTATCTCAGCTGGTACTCCAAACCTAGTCAGGGTATTCCTTTTTATGAAGGATACCACTTCCTGATCTCTAACTTGAACAAATGCCTCTGCTTCAACCCACTTGGAGAAATAATCCGTCATTGCCAACATAAAAACCTTTCCTCCTGGAGCCTTTGGAAGCTTTCCCACTATATCCATACCCCACTTCATAAATGGCCAAGGGGAAACAATAGGATACAACGGTTCAGCAGGCTGATGTAGTATGTTACTATGTCTTTGACAGGCGTCACATCTTCGAACATATTTTGTGGCATCCCTCCTCATTGTCGGCCAATAATATCCTGTCCTTAATACTTTTGAGAATAAGGACCTGCCCCCAGTATGGTTGCCACAATCCCCTTCATGTATATCTTGGAGTACTTCTTTGGTTTCGGGATCCTCCAAGAACCTCAGATATGGTCCTGCAAGAGATTTCTTATACAAAACATCATTTATAATAGTGAATCGTGATACCTTCATCCTAAACGCTTTAGGATTCTCATTCTTTAGGATGTATCCTTCCTTTAGATATCTCATGATTGGAGCCGTCCAGGACTTAGGATCCTCCTCGGGATACTCCTCATCAGGATTCTGAATACTTATTACTTCCTCATCCTGAGGATTCGTCGCAGGATACAGGATATGTAATATTGGTATTCGGGTACCTTCCGGTATCCTGACCGACGATCCCAGATTTGCTAAGGCATCAGCTTCAGCATTATCCTCTCTTGGTACCTGTTCAAGTGTAAAAATATCGAAATATCCTGCTAATTTTTTGAGAATTTCGAGATACTCGATTAACTTCTCTCCCTTAACTGCATAGGTTCCATTAAAATGATTAGTGATTAACAAGGAGTCAACATACACTTGCAAATTCTTGATATTCATATTCTTAGCCAACTCTAATCCTGCAATTAAAGCCTCATATTCTGCCTCATTATTAGTAGCAGGAAATTCACACCTAATAGCCTGGGGTAATATGTCCCCTTGTGGCGATTTTAGTAGTATACCTAAACCTACACCTCTTACATTAGAGGCACCATCAGTATACAATGTCCAGCATTCTAAGTTTTCTCCTAGCTGCTGTACTTCTAAATCTACTTCATTTTGGATGTCACTACTGAAATCAGCCACAAAGTCAGCTAAAGCCTGAGACTTTATGGCATTTCTAGGTTCATATACTAAGTCATAAGCACTCAATTTCACTGACCACTTGGCCATCCTACCTGACATCTCTGGTTTCCTAAGCACGTTTTTAACAGGATAATTAGTTTTAACATGAATCCTATGTGTCTCAAAGTAATGTCTAAGCTTCGTTGATGCCATAACTAATGCTAGTATTAACTTTTCTAAATGAGAATATATAGTTTCAGCATCTAATAGACTTTTACTAACATAATAGACAGGATATTGCTGACCTTCATGGTCCTTTATAAGAACGGCACTTACAGCATTCCCTGATACAGCGAGGTATAGGGATAGTGGTTCACCATTTTCAGGCTTCATCAATAGAGGTGCAGTTGAGAGATATCGCTTCAAATCCTACAAGGCTGCTTCATGCTTTGCTCCCCATTCGAACTTCTTATTCTTCTTGAGGATATCATAAAATTCCTTTCATTTTTCCGAGGATCTTGAAATAAATATGTTCAACACTGCTAGTTGGCCTGTTAGCCGTTGAACATCCTTCATATTTGAAGGTGATTTGATATCCAGGGTGGCTTTAATCTGCTCCGGGCTTGCCTCTATTCCTCTCTTAGTCACCATATATCCTAGAAACTTTCCTGCCCCCACTCCGAAATGGCACTTAGCAGGATTTAGCTTCATGTTGTATTGATCCAGGATATCAAATGCTCCCTTGATATCCTGGAGGTGATCCTCAGCCTTTTTTGATTTCACCACCATATCATCGATGTAAACCTCCATTGTGTCCCCCAGCTTATCTTTGAACATCATGTTCACCAATCTATGGTATGTTGCACCTGCATTTTTCAAACCAAAAGGCGTAGCAGTATAGCAATAAATACCTGTCGGTGTCATGAAGGCAGTATTCTCTTGGTCTGAAGGCTCCATTTGAATCTGCTGAAATCCTGAGGATGCGTCCATGAATGTTAACATCTCATGCCCAGGAGTAGCATCCACCATTGCATCGATATGAGGAAGAGGGAATGGGTCTTTAGGACAAGCCTTATTCAAGTCTGTGTAATCTACACAGACCCTCCATTTCCCATTTTTCTTCTGTACTACGACCACATTTGCCAGCCATCTCGGAAACTTGACTTCTCTGATCATTTTGGACTTTAACAATCTTTCAACTTCCTCTTGGATGATTATATTTCGTTCAGGAGCAAACTTCCTTCTTTTTTGCTGAACAGGCTTGAACGACCTGTCAATTCCAAGCTTGTGAGTAATAACGTCTTTGGATATGCCTGTCATATCCTCATGCTTCCATGCAAATGTCGACATCCTGCACTTCAAAAAGTTAGTTAATTGTTCTTCAATATCCTGAGGGATATTGGTTCCTACGAGCATCGAGATATCAGGATTATCCTGATCTAGGATAACTTTCTTCATATCCTGCTCTGAAGCCTCTACGATATCCCGGGCCCGCATCTTTAATTGCTATGCTAGATTAGGCTTGGTTGAGGATTTCATTGAGGATGAGTAGCATTCCTTCGCCTCCTGCTGATCACTATCAACTTTGACGACCCCCCAAGGGGTAGGGATCTTGATGCACTGGTGATAAGTCGATGGTACAGCCTTCATATCATGGATCCACGGCCTGTCTAGTATGATGTTATAGCAGGACAGGGAGTCCATCACACAGAAGCGTTGTATCGAATTGAACCCTTCAACATATACCGGTAACTTTATCTCTCCTACGGTATTCCTAGCTTCTCCACTGAAACCAACGAGCACAGTGGACTTCGAAGTAATGTCCATCGGAGATACATTCATCCTCTTCAATGTTTCTAGCTGAATTATGTTGACGGAGCTACCATTGTCCACTAATATCCTGCGTACAAAATGGTTAGCAACATATAATGTTATTACGAGAGCATCATGGTGAGGATCCTGAATAGTATCCCTGTCATCACTATCGAAAGTGATCACTTTATCGGTTGTAAGGGTAGTCATCCTGGCCGGTTTGTCTCCCCTTTCAGTCTTTGCTTCCTTTGCATGTCTCTTGGCCGCAGAATACGAAGTCCCACAAATGTCGGATCCTCCCGAAATAAAGTTAATTATTTTGGCATCTGCTGGGGGCGATGCTGCTCGTTCAGGATCCTTCTTAGGATCCTGCCCTTTATTCTTCTTTCTTCCCAGCAAATCCTTCAGATATCCCTTACTTAATAGGTAGCTTATTTCTTTCCTTAGAGCAATGCAATCCTCGGTCACAGGTCTGAAGTCTTCATGGAAGGCACACCATTTGGATTTATCCTTCCAATCAGCTTTCTGCTGATTCTTTCGAGGCCACCTAGCTTTGTCTCCTAAACCCTGCATAGCATACATTAACTCAGGTATATTAACAGAAAAGCAATATTCAGATAATTCAGGATATTCTTCAGGATCCTCGTCTTCAACAGCATTCACTTTCTTGTTGTCATTTCTGCCATATGGCTTGGAGCGATATGGTTTATACGAGGATTCTGATTTCCTGTTGGTCGATTCGTAGGTTGAGGTAGAATTCATCCTCTCTTGCATCTTTTTGTCATCTTCCAAGTGGATATATCTCAAAGCCCTGTTACGAGCCTCGTCGAGATTCCTACAGGGATTCATTACAAGATCCTGATAAAACTGAGAATCCTTTTGCAACCCCATCTTAAAAGCCTGTACAGCCGTTGCAATATCAAGATGTGGGATATCCAAGGATTCTCGACTAAACTTCTTCACATAATCCCTCAAGGATTCCTGAGGTCCCTGAGTTATCCGGTAAAGGTCACTGGTTAGTTTCTCAAAACTCCGGCTGCAAGAAAACTGACTATTAAATAAATTAACCAAATGAGCAAACGAAGTAATTGAGTGAGGAGGAACATTTAACAGCCGTTTTAAGGCTGATCCTGTCAGAGTAGAACCGAAACCCTTGCACAAGCATGCTTCCTTGAGTTCCGGAGGGATAGGGTTAATCTCCATTCTTTCTCTATACTGGGCAATATGCTCTTCAGGATCCGTAGTCCCATCATACAGTTTCATGTTGGGGGTCTGAAATCTTTTTGGGATTTCAGCATCACAGATAGGATATGCAAAGCGGGATATCCTGTGGCTGTCTTGAGATACTTCCGGAATTGGCTGGACCACTCCAGGTACACTGGATATCATGTCCTTCAATTTCTGAAGCTCCCTAGTAAATGTCGACGTTATACCTGCATCCTGCAAAGACCCATTGTTGTTAGTAGCAAGAACATTATTATTTGACACATTACCGGTCTGAGGATTTTGGCCATATCCTGAAGCATATCCTGAACTCCTCACAGATGACATCCTGACCGAGGAGGGTATCTCAGGGTATGATTCTGAGAATGGCTTGGGACGATATTCCCCCTGTTATCCTCAGTGTAAACTGCGGAACTGAAGTTCAAAGCCCTAGGCTGTATAGGAGTGACAGTTTCTTCAGCAGGTCTACTTGGGCCAGATTTCAAGAGTTGTATTTCTCTCATCAGCATCCGATTAGTTTCCAGCTGCTGCCTCATCTGTTCCTGTACACTACCAAACAAATTCAGAATTTCATCATTAGATGCCAAAACAGGACCGGATCCCTGGGTACTGGGAGCGGGGATAACATCCCGAGCTACATGACTTTCAGCTCCGTGTGATGAAGCTTGCATTCTCGGAGGAGGAGTTGGAAGCACCGAACCAATTGTTGCAGAGGTTGTAGCAGACATGGTGGAAGAGCTCATGTTTGATCTCGAGGCCATTGAAAACAATTTAGAAAAAAGTTTTGACAATAGAAAACCGAGTAATGATTTTACTAAAATTTTTAGCAAAAATAGCACCACTTGCCCCACGGTGGGCGCCAAATTGTTTTGGTCAAAAACTACCGAAGCAATTAAGTGATCAAATTAGTTAAGTGAGGTAGTGTGCTAGAAATATGTATGAAAAATATGTTAACCAAGTTGATTATAAAAACAGTTTCAGGATACGGCTCAGGATATTGAGCTGTATCTGTGATCAAACAATGAGCAAAAAGGTAAAGGTTGACACGTGATGTACGAGGAAAGCCCTTGATCAATCGAGATCGCCGGCACAAAACCTCGGGAGCTGACAATCGCAGCTGCCTTGTTCTTCTATTGCTTTAAATATCAGGATACAGTGCAGGATGTGGTGCGGATCAACTATGTGTTACAATGTAATTCGAATACAAGTGTTATGTGTAGTGTTTGCAGTGAGCTAGAGAGCAGAAGTGTTTGAAAGTGTGAAAGTTGCGTGCCTTAATCTGATCCGCCCCCATCTATTTATAGTAAAAGAAATGTAACAAACTATCCTAATTCACCGGGATCCGGCGAATATTCCCCACTCGAACGTTGTAGACCTGGTATTTCGGGTTCAACGTCTCTCCCATAACAAATACGCCTGAGTCTTGAGGAGAAGAAGTCCATCCGACCGTTAGTAACCCCCAGCCTTTAACCTGCACGTGGTTAATTCAATCAACCTCAGGATATCGCTCAGGATGTTAGCAATATCCCAGTCCAGTATCCTGGTCACAAATAAACAATTAAAAGCAAGATATTAGTCAAGATATGTACGCTCAGAAAATGACCCATAACAATATAGTCAACGAGCAGGGTATTCATGTGGATCCATCCAAGATTGTTGCAATTAAGGATTGGAACACACCGACGACGCCTACCGAGATTCGATCTTTTCTTGGACTTGCTGGATATTATCGTCGGTTTATTTCTAACTTCTCGAAGATTGCGGTTCCACTCACTGCTTTGACTCAAAAGAATAAGCCTTTTGAGTGGGGACCCAAACAAGAAGAAGCGTTCTAAACGCTGAAACAAAAGCTATGTGATGCTCCTGTTCTATCTCTGCCTGAGGGAAACGATGATTTTGTTGTCTACTGTGATGCGCCCAACTTAGGCCTTGGTTGTGTTCTCATGCAACGAGGAAAAGTTATTGCGTATGCGTCTAGACAATTGAAAGTTCACGAGAAGAACTATACGACTCATGATCTTGAGTTAGGAGCTGTAGTTTTTGCTCTCAAAATCTGGAGACACTACCTCTATGGTACGAAGTGTGTGGTTTTCACAGACCACAAAAGTCTCCAGCATATTCTTAATCAGAAGGAACCGAACATGAGGCAACGACGTTGGGTTGAACTCCTAAACGATTACGATTGCGAGATTCGCTACCATCCTGGTAAGGCGAATGTTGTAGCTGATGTGCTTAGTCGAAAGGAGCGAGCTAAGCTTCATTCTGTTTCAAACTCGTGTTCTTCAAGCTCAACAATCTTGTGTTTCACAAAATTTGATGGGTAAGGAATCACCGCGTCAACTTGAGCTTAAACTCGAAGCAAAGGACGATGGTTTGCTCTATTTCAAGGATCGTTTGTGGATTCCGAAACAAGACGATCTTCGCACTTTAGTGATGGACGAATCTCATAAGTCTCGATATTCTATCCATCCTGGTGCTGATAAAATGTTCAAGGATCTTCGTACTCAGTACTGGTGGCCTGGTATGAAGAAAGATGTTGCCTTATATGTGTCGAAATGCCTAACTTATCTCAAAGTCAAGGCTGAACATCAACGACCTTCTGGCTTGCTTGTACTACCAGAGATACCGGTTTGGAAGTGGGAGAACATTGCTATGGATCTCATCACTAAATTACCACGTACATCTAAAGGTCATGATGCTATATGGGTTGTTATCGATCGATTAATGAAGTCAGCTCATTTTATTCCAATTCGCGAGGATTTATCTGCTGATAAACTTGCAAAGATATATGTTGATGAGATTGTATCTCGACATGGTGTTCCTTTGGACTTCATTTCCGATCGTGATGCTTGATTTTCATATCATTTTTGGAAGACCATGCAATCTGCTATGGGAACCCAACTAAATCTAAGCACAACTTATCATCCCCAAACAGATGGACAATCTGAGAGGACGATTCAAACTTTGGAGGATATGCTTAGAGCATGCGTGATAGACTTTGGTGGTAATTGGGACTCTCATCTGCCGTTGATTGAGTTCTCTTACAACAACAGTTATCTTGCTAGCATTAATATGGCACCATTCGAAGCTTTATACGGTCGAAAATGTCGTTCACCTGTCTGTTGGAATGAGTTCGGTGAAGCTCAGCAACAGACAAAATCAAGAAGATCCGCGATAATCTTGTGACAGCTAGAAGCCGTCAAAAGAGTTATGCCGATATGCGACGCAAGCCCCTAGAATTTCAAGTCGGAGACCATGTCCTACTCAAGGTGTCACCTTGGAAGGGAGTGGTGAGATTTGGAAAGAAAGGAAAACTTGCACCACGATATGTTGGACCATTTAAGATTGTTGAAAGAGTTGGAAAGGTTGCCTATCGACTAGAGCTACCTCCAGAGCTTGGAAATATTCATCCAACTTTTCACGTGTCCAATTTGCAAAAGTGTTTAGCTGACGCAAATCTTCACATTCCACTCGACGAAATCCAAGTTGATGAAATGATGCACTTTGTCGAGAAACCTGTGGAGATAGTGGACCGTGCAGTCAAACAGTTGAAGAACAAACGGATTCGTTTGGTCAAGGTTCGCTGGGAATCCAAACGTGGCCTAGAGTTTACTTGGGAACGTGAGGACCAAATGAAGGTGAAATATCTGCAATTGTTCTCACAAGTTTCCTCTAGTTAAAATTTCGGGACGAAATTTCCTAAAGTAGGGGAGACTGTGACAACTCTGCTATGTAAATCGAAGTACAATGTAAAACAATGTCAATTATTAATAAAAAAATGTGTTTTGGTGTTATTATATGTGTAATTGTGTTTGATGATTTAACGATTTGATTCGATTCCGATTTCAAGCTTTAAATCGCTTTCTAGAAAGTTATACGCAAACTGGTGCGTAAACGCAGTCAGTTTAACACGACAAGGACTCCAAAATAGTGACATAGGCTTAACATACCTTAAATAACCTAAACATAGCTTAGAAATAAGCTTTGAGTGGTTCGATGTGCGAAAATATGCTTATTTGATCTTACAGGGACTAAAAGTGTCAAAAACGGTGTAAGTTTGCATTTTCGCGCATATCTTACGTTCTGACCACATCTAGACATCCAAAATTTTTGTAGACACTAAAATATTTTTATTTTAGTGATCGGCATGCAAAAATACCATTCGTCACTTAATTTAGTTCGTTTTCACGTCCGTTCGAGTTTCGTCGTAAGTAACCGAACAACGTGACCGTACGACCAAACGAACCGACATCCATAATATTTCCGAGCATATTTCAGGTCCCTACACTTTGACGACCTTGGGTGTGCAGGGACTGTTTCTGACATTTTTTGAAAGTATCAGCCAGGTGCTCGTGTCGCGCGACCACCCCCTGGTCTTTCTGTTGTGCCACGCCACCATATGATCTGGACAGAAACCTCTTTTTTGTGCAGCAGATTAAAGTTCAGGGGCCATTCTGGCAATTTCTTTGTGTGGTAGCCAAGTTAGCACCTCCCCAAGTAAATTAGCTGGCCTCTAACACTTGTATGGCAAGGATTTAATGCTTGATGGTCACACAAACACTTGTTTTGATCTTGTGAGTTCATGAAAAGTATAAATAGCCTAGCATTTCATTTGTTGCAACTCACACTTGATCTAAAATCTCTAAGTTGAGGTTTTATAACTTCATACCTGAGAATTATAAGATCAAGTTCTAGCAAGGACCCTTTGTAAGCTTCCTTCGTTCTTTTATCGCTTTCCTAGTGAGAAAGTCAAACAGTGTTTGACTTTCAGCTTTGACCAGTCGTAGTTTCGGTCCCTTGTGACTATACCTACTGATTACCACGTTGACTAGGCGTAGTGACGAGTCGTAGTTTCGGTCAAAATGCGCATTTAAGCGTATTTTGCAACCAAACTACTCTTGGGTATCAAAACACTTTGTTTTGATATCAAAACCTGTTTTCTAACTTAGTTAAGCATGTTTTAACATGCTTAGCTCGCCACTTTTAGTTTAGTGCTTGTTTAGAGTCGTAAGTCAAGCGGTCTAAACCACCGCTTAGACTTTCGAACTCGACCTGTTTGGTCGATCATTAGGATCCGACCAAGCATGTTTAGTGACCATAGTTGCATAGGGAATAACCTTCCGAGGTTATACCTTATGGTCACATAGTTTAAGTAGTTGTATGATAGGTAGTTTATATGCCTTAGGTAAATGACCAAAATGCCATTTTCATGCATAATTGAATTTTAAGCATATGTAACCCAAACATTTGTCACATAACTGATTATGCAACATAATTAAACATGTTTAGGCATATAATACTTGTCATAGGACTAGTTAGACGTCTCGAACGCGTTTTGCGCAAACGACGCGTTAAAGTAGCGTAAGCTAACTTAATGGGTCGTAACGGGTCGACGGCACTTAGGTTAGGTTCCGATTTTGAATGTAGGCTTTGTTAAACCATATCACATGAGTTCCAACACTCATTTGGTTTACAAGACTTCATTCCATACGATCTTCCGATTTAGGTGTCAATTTATTTACTAGTGATCCGGTTACCAGGTACTACTTGAATTTCCTTGGTTACCTGAGCTTCGCTAAGTTCTTTAGATCAAGGATACCCTTCTATTCAAAGTGAGTACATAGTTCCCCTATTTTACTATTTTCGATTGTTTTGGGGTGATTCATATGTATTAAAACGATTTCGATATTTAAACGATGGTTTCAAAAACAATTAAGATGGTTTATATTAAACTAATAACGATTTTGATAATGTGAACAAACTTGTTGGACGTAGTTACATAACGAATGACATTCATTAGCATTGATCTAGCCGACCAGTATTAGGTTATGGTACCATAGGATCTGACAAATCCCGTTATCAGACTACACCCATGGTTATCTGTGGGGGTTATGTAGGTAACGACCGAATCTGATGATTGTTAACTTACCCTTTGGTGGTTTGTTAATGCGAGAAACGAGATAGTCGAGTCACGAAGGTTTGAATGTTATTAGCGAGACGACCAAAAGTAGTTTAACAATTAAAACGAGAACAATTTTGGAAACGAGATAAACGAATTCGATTAAACGATTGGTTTTGGGTAGTGATTAGATAATGGGATGGGTGTAGCATGATAAAAGCATGGTAGATACGCCGCAGGTACATCTTATATATAAGTGCTTTTATCATATTACATTTCATGTCATTATTTAGTTCACTTGGGAAACGATTTTGAAACGATGTCACACAACGAGGTTTTTGAAATGATATAAATCATACGAGTTTTATTAACGAGTTTTTAAGAGATGTTTTACGAGTTGGTTTACTAAAACAAATTTTTTGGGGTTAAGAATCATGGCTACGGGATTTTATAAACTATAACCATCTTGATTTGAGTTGGTTAATTATGTTGCAATACACTTTTCAAAACGAGGTTTGTACTTTTGACTGTTGTAGTCTAATGAGGTACTGCAACATATAACCGAGCCATGAATCCGACACTCTTATAAAACCTATGTGCTCGCCAGCATTTCTTTGCTGACTTTGTTTTTACATATGTTTCAGGTGGTATTGCTTGATGTTGGTTGCTAGGATACATGAGTCACATAGGATCTGGACGAGGCTTTAGTGACTTAATAACGATAATAGACGATGTTTAATTTGTTTGTTTGGTAAAAGACAATGTAAATTACTTAATGAATCAATAAAACGGAACTTTTAATTACCATGGTTGTGAAACGATGATTCTGTTACAACACTCCCCGACGTTTCCGCCACGGTTTGTTGTTTTACGTGGTCGGGGTGTGACAGGAACCACGTCTTTTAATTCGGGCAAACACCATTAATCTGTCGTGTATGCTATTTTAGTTAACCGAACAGGTGAAGTACTCGAATTTCTTTTATTGAAATTTCCACTTTTGCATCTAGCGAGTAGATTTTTACCTCTCTGCTCCTCCTATTGGTAGTTGAATCGCGACAATTTTCTTCATTAGTGCGAACACTCGTTTGCTTCGGTACTTGATCATTTCATATGTTACACATGCATCGTTTGTTACGCATGTGGCTTCCCTTCTAATGATCGTTTTCATCAAAGTTACCAATATCATTTCCCTATATTCAGTTATTGCCTTGTGTCTCGGATAATCAACATTACTGTAAGTATCGGCCCCTTGATACTGAGTCAACAAAACCTTCTTGAAATTTCTTTTCTTTTCAGTTACATACATGGTCTATCCTTGTAACCATGCAGAAATTCCCCTGTCGATACATACGTTTATTGTCGGATTGCGCTGAAACCAAGTTCAATTGCTTGAACTTGTCCATTTCACATATTCAATTCAAGACACCATATGATGTATTGTAACCATCATATTCAAGTTCATTTTAGCAAGTGTTTCTTTTGTTCCGAGTCATAGTAGACTTGTTCGGTCTGCAACTTCCTTAAATCATTTGTTGGTTTCGAAACCTTGTGGTGACGCTTTCACTAAATTGAAGCTTGCGCTAATCTCGTTTACGCATCTCATACACGGATTTAATTGTTTATTTATTGACTTGCTGTAAATCTGTTCTGTTTTACCACGATTAAAGCAGTCCTAACACAATCGTGTGTTAAGACAATGGTACATAAATTCATTTTATATTCTAGTGTACCTCCTAAACGGTTCTTTCATTATCGATCGAATGCCTTGCGATATTTATTACTTTGTCATCTTCGGTCGAAAACAGTGGTTCCTTGATGTCCCATATTCAATTGAAAACCCTATGATGTTGTTTAAATCAAATCTTCAAATTTGCTTCAGTGCACTTCCATTTGATTTCAAACACGGTGAACTTGTTTGGTCACCGCTATTATACCAAAACCCATAAATGAAGAAGCTCTCCTAGAGAATCATTCAAATGTGCAAAATGCATAATTAGTACCAAAAATGGTATTTGTCATAGCCCTCGTTAGATATTTTGGTCTCTTTGATGTACGGAAATACTGACCTGATCACCAATTATCTAAACGTTGAAATTCAAAACGGATCAATTCAGTATACTCACCTACTACGATGAATCTTTGTGCATACCTTGATCGCGGGGGTACATTCTGAAGTGGGACACACTAGTATATCAGTAATAATATTACCTTAACGTATCATACGGTAATGGAACTTGAAATGTTCATGCATTTTGTTTAAGTGGACAAGCATACTGGTAATCGTCTTGGACTGCTTTTCACGAAAAATTATAAAAAGAATTATCTAATAGTGTGAAAACAGTTTGATTGTGCTGATATGATCTTCTTACCGATGATTCTCACAAAAACAGAGTGTTTATTGCTTTTGTTATTTACTTGATTTCAGAAAATATAAAAAATCCAAAAAATAGTGTCTTTTTCTGTTAAAATTCTTAACGTACGGAAAACTGTTATTCTTGGAGGAATTGTTTCCGATAGGGGGAGACGGTGTTAGAGAGTGAGTTCAAAATTTTAAATCATACAGGATCTTGTGTGTTGGACAAAAGTTTTGCGTGTTGGTGATGAATTGAGAATGCTTAATCTGTGATATAAATAATAATAATTTATTTAACTTTGTTGAAAAATTCTTATGGTTTCTCGAGATGTTTGTTTTATAGTATACAGATTGAAGCAGTATGTTGCTGAGAAGTTGCTGTGTTGAGGAGATGAGAGTTTGATTAGATGCATGGTAGAACCTCCTTTCTACATTGCAAACAAGTTGAAGAGTTTGAAGATTGCTATTCAAATGCTAAACTGGAGTTTACTCAAGTGCTAACGTTTTGAAGATTTGGTGATTGGATGCATCAGCTTAGGGGGAGTCTGTTGCTGACAGAAGCTGTTAAAGCTGAAGCTATCCAAAGACCAAAGACAGTGCAAGATTACATGAAGAATGCAAGATGACTGAAGACAAAGTTATTTTATGAAGTTATTGTCAAGGGGGAGTTTGTTGGTGCATATTTATGACAACAGCTTAGATTTGGTCTTTGGATATCTTGTAATTAGTAAAACGATAAACGGTTAGTGGGTTTAGCTTTGTAATAGTAAAATAATAGAGTTTGGGCTAAACAAAACCCACATTGGGTCAAGGGGGGATGAATTGGGCTTTGCCCATGTAGGAAACCCTAGCCCATGTTGCAACCTTGTGTTATATAAACAAGGCTTTGCATTAGGGTTTAGGTTAATCAGCCAAAACAGCTTTTGAGAGGAAATTCGTGAGAGCATTAGAGGCTTGGACAAATTAGGGTTTTGATTGATTGTAATACTCGTGTTTGATAATCAATAAAAACCCGGTTGATAGTAACTTCTGTTTCTACTCGTTTCTATGATATTCTGATCTAGAGGACTCCGCACTCTAGATTGGATTGATGATTCTGTGACGATCCGTACGAATCAGGGGACCTACAATAACAGTACGATTAGTGGATGTAAATTGTTGGGGTGTAACAGTACGATTTCAACAATCAGTAAGCAAACACACAACCGTTCTCCAATTCCAGATTAGTAATGTCAGGAGAAGCGTTGAGATAATGGACATCTATCAAGCTCAAAAAGAAAACTTGTGTTTCCCATAGCCACCATTCCCATAGTCACAAACGATTGTGGTTTGTATTTCCCATAGCCACTGTTCCTATAGTAAAAAAGGAAGCGGTTTGCAATTCCCAGTTGTACCGCGAGTGTTGAAGAAGGTTGGTTAATTTTGTCGTGTTCCGATTTCATCCTTCTTATCTATTCACAATCAAATCAACTCATCCTCTGATTTAAGCGGCGTGTTCCGATCAGTGTACAATGTTCATTGACTTAATATAAATACATAGACAACAAACAAGATCCGGTAAAATTAGCCGTAAAATTTTTACAAACCTTACAAACTGTGGAGAACTTATTTGCGTTATCCTTCTTTGTGAAAGATCCGTGGACCCTATTGTCAGATCTGTGACTCCATGGAAGATATGATTAAGGAAACTACCGAATCACACCAATTCGTTGAAACCACACCTTCGTGTCTTGCAGTTTGGAAAGATGACCAAATAGAAACTAAATGAATTATGCAACATTTTCGTTTCTCGGGCTCGCACTCGAAGATCCTTGCATTGGGCACAACACACCAAAAAATATACTTCAAAAATAAAAAAAAATAATACGATACGCCACGATACGCTATAATACGATACTTAACGACAAAAAATAATAAACATTTTAAAACTCATTAAAACAAAAATAACAAATAATAAACACCAATAACAAACCCAAAACACCAAAAAACAAACACAACACACAAAAAAATAAACTTCAAAAATTCAGTGTCTTAATATGTATCGTATAGGCCTATACGATATACGATGCGTATTGAAAAAGTAAAGTGTACGAATAGACAATCAGGTGTGCCAATAGAATTTCCCTATTCAAATCTATATATCTAAGTCCTGAAAACATACAAATATTTCCAAAAATACTACTAATTAGATCATGAGTTTTAACACTCAACCCACCCCCCACGTTTTATGCATTTCCCACAAGTTACTTCGGTTTTCCTTATTTTGTTACAGGGATAGTAGCTTAATATATTACCCAAAAAACACAGACATCAATTTGAGAATCAGGTCGTGAAGGCTGATCTGTGACGTACAAGATCCATCGGTTCATGGCTTTCCAAATGAGAACATTCTTATATGTAGCGTTTGTTGTTGGATATGTGTCTCTCAGTTTCATTGGTACGTACATACAATTAACTCTCTCCGCCATTTATTAATTCAGATGTTATTAAATTCAAATTTAGATATAGGATACAAATATCATATGATCTATGTTTGCATTCTACCAATCTAACACAATTATTGTCAAATATAAAATTCGTTGATCGATGCCAGAAATTCAAATGTAAATTTCGTTGATAATCACATCTATTATTCCATATATAAATTAGGAAGTTTTTTGTGCATCATGAGTTGTACCCCATGTTTGGGGACTTTTCCAAAAAAAAAAAAAAAACTTGATTTTTCACTTTCAACCTTAAAGTTTTATCTCTTACATTTTAACCCCTTTAAAATTTTTTACTTTTAACTCAATCTTTTTCATCTTTTGTAATTTAACACAACACTTTATTATTTACAACTTTGGTCCGCCATACTTTTTATCTTTCGCAGGTTTTCGTTTTACATTTCGTTCTAAATTTTGCGAGTTAACATGTCGTAGCGTGCATGTGAGGTTCAATGTTTTTTTCTCTATTTTTTCATATTTGACAGACCTGTCGCAACACGTCCATTTTTTCCCTTTTGAAAAGTTCGCCGCAATGGGCAGGTCGTAGATCTACTAAGTTTAATTTTCTACGTTTTACGTTTCTGCTTAATTTCTTCGCATTAACACACTGTAACGGGTGTGCGTGGTTCAACGATTTTAGTCTGCTTTTCGTTCATAGTAATTTTTACCATTTTATCTATTTTATTTTTATGATGTTGAGAGTCGATGTCGTTGTGGCATTGGTGCTACTTGGCACGGTTTTACTAACGTTTTTAACCGATTAATTTTTTTACTAATATTTTATTTTGGTTTACCCCTATATTTCCTTTACTTAAAAACTATTTTTTACGTGCATATTTTATGTACGGGTTTGTATAAATATGATTTGTTCTACATTCCGACGTAAACTTTTTTTATAGACGGGTCAGGTCAAATATAATACGTTTTCGTTTAAATAAACCATCGTTGCATGCATATTTTTATGTACGTTTTCGTATAAATTCAAGTTGTTCTACGTTTTGACGTAAACTTTTTTGGGAAATGATTCACGTCAAAAATAATATGTTTTCGTGTTTATTTTATGTATGTTTCGTAAAGTTTGTTTCGAGCCGAGTGGAGTCAAATTATGGTTTCTTTTTCTCCCCTTTTTCCGAAAGCTCTAATTAATCCCTTTCGATTACATGTGCATATGTTCCTTCATACCTGTTACGTTTTCTATGTATGAGTTGGGTCACATATAATACGTTATGATTGTTCGATATGAATTTGATTTATTTTACAGGTTAGATTGAGTTCAAGTGGATATGTCGAAATATGTGTTTTCATATGGTTAATGCATCATATAACGTTAGGACTAATCAATTCAATGTTTACGATGTATCCGCGCTACAATGCGGGCGGGTCTTAACCCTAGTTATAACAAAAATGTAAATTTTGAGCACATAGTTGGTTATGGTTACTGAAGAATACATGAATTCTCGTGTTATGGATCGGTTAAAAATAAATAAATTAAACCGTGACAACATTAAAGAAACTTTGAAAGTACTAATAAAATTGTGTTTTTTTTTCTTCTTCTTTAGGTTGGGTAGGCTCTAGATGTTTCATAATTTATGAATGGATTTGATGAATTTAAATTCTAATAAAGCACATAATTTATGCATGGATTTAACAAATTTAGATTTTATTAAAAGACTCCAATTAATGTCACATGATAACATTTTCTTTTCTCTCAAAATTATAATCTTCATGTTATAATTTTTTCCATAATTTTTGTAATAAAACTTTTATTTATATAATTATGCCACAAAAGTTAAATGAATTTAGTGTTTTTTTTTTGTTAGTTTTTGTTTTACGTTTTTCGCCGGATTTGGTCGTCGTTCGGTTGCTACTTAGCACAGTGTTTGGTGGTCACATTTGGTCTCTCAGGTTTTTTTACCCCCTCGACTTTCTAATACATGTTGGTATAATTCGACTTCATCTATCACATGGTGTTAGAAATTCATGTTTTTTATTTTATGTTTTTTCCTGGTTTTGGACGTTGTTCAGTTGATATTTAGGATGGTTTTAAGCCCCTCCGCCTCGTAATGTTGGTATCACAGTTTAAGCCGCCCACACCGCAACACAGTTGGCTTAAGACTAGTTATGATAAATTGTCTCCATAGATTCTTAGCTATTTGCTTCAAAGCTTTGGTCTTTACACAAAATTGTTTTGTTTCATAAAACTAAAATTAAATACCCTAATTACTAGGGTTCGTCTATAAAAGTTGATGTGAAAAAGTTAAAAAGAAGTAACAAAACCTTGTTTCTAATTCTATTTTTCGTTCTATTTAGCTGGTTTATGCAGGAAGATCGTTGGATCTCCAGTTGGGAAGTTTAGTATCTTTGACTTCTTGTATGGTGGTTCTGGGACACTAGTATGTGTTGTAAAAGAGAGTGTCAAATTATATGTCAACAACATCCGAACAACTCATGTTGAGTTAGCAAGAAAAAAAGCAGTTGAATCTTCACTAGCTGATGCACGCTCACAAGGCATTGAAAGCAAAGTTGCAGCCAAGCAAGCCGAGAAAGCTGGAGACAAAGCAGCCAAAATAGCTAACAAGAACGCCAATCGAATATTAGGACCTATTGTTTCTTCTGGATGGGATCTTTTTGAAGTCATTTACTACCAAGGGTATGTGACCGAAGGCGCTCTAAGGGGTACAGGGACATTGGTTGGGACATATATTCTTGGGTTCCTAGGGGAGGAAAAATTTGGAAGATTTGGATATTTGGTTGGAAGCACATTGGGTAGTTGGATTGGGGGGAAAATTGGACTTATGTCTTATGAGGTTGTTAATGGCATACATTTCGTGCTTCGCATGGGTCGAATGAAGTAACATGTACTAAATGGGAGGATTGAATACATGTTGGATTCCGAAAACAATTGACGTATTTAAATATACCAAATATTGTGTTAGTAAAGTAATTGCTTCTGCTTTCTTGACATTTGCATATTCAACAAAGAACTTCAAAATCATTAGCTGGAAGCCAGAACCATGTTATAGCGTCTGCAGAAAATACACATAATGGGTCTCAAATTCATCTAAAATAAGACTAGGATTGCATTTTCTACTCTGGTGTATCTTAGTTTTTTTTTATATGATATGTATTTTTGTAGTTGGATTTATGCTATGGCATTCGCCATATTCAGTTTATTATTAAAATCCTAGTATTGGGAGAGACCGAGAGAATGAAGAGAAAAAAAATCTAGGTGGTATACAAGTGTAAAAACTTATGTTTAAAAAGTTATAATAAATAAACTCTATAATCCCTTTGGCAAGAAGCAAGCAGAACTCTCACTACCTCTATCCTCCTGACCATGTCAAAGAAAAGGACAAAGAAAGCTCAAATGATAATGTTGGATCTAGTGGACCCCACATAAGAACAGATGATTGGAAAGGCAAAATAGTCTACAACATCTGATCATGAATAACATTGCTTTGAAGAACTACTCCTTCCAATGACCAAGACTCAACATCTGCTACTTTAAAAGTCTGCCAAAGAGAACATCTGCTTGAAGACAAAGTCTGTTGAACCAAAGGTCTGCCAAAGTGAACCACTGCTGATGAAGACAAAGTTTGTTGAAGTAAAGGTTTGATCATCCATTGCTGATGAAGACAAAGTCTGAAGAAGCAAAGGTCAGCTAATGATCAACAGATGCTAAAAACCAACAGATGATTATTCAATAGATGCTGATCAACAGAGGTTATCAATGTAACAGTTCTTAGGCTGTTAGATGTTGCTTTCTAGTTGATGTCAGCGTAGATGCTTCAGATGTTTGGTTTGTACTATAAATAGAACGTTGCTTATACTGTTCTATTTATCGCTTTCCTCTTATCATTTTTGTACGAACAAACTAGGAGTGTTCAGGTTGAGGGGGAGTTTGTAATTCTCATGCATACGTAAACATTGTAATTGCAATCTTTATAAAAGCATGATGATGAAAGCATTCTTCTCATTGTTGTTATTCAAAAGTTTATTATTCCGCTGCATATTTCCATTTTTGTTTTATCTTCATTCGTTGTTTCCATCCTAAACTGTCACAACAATCAAACTCAGATCCTAACAATTGGGTTCAGAGCTTGGTCAATCAAATTCGATCTAAGCAATCAATTTGATATAAAAGATCAGCTCCCACTACTGATATCGTTTGTTCATTGGATTGAAAACAAAGTAAAAGTTTATTTACATTCAAAGTATCTTAAACAAAAACACTGTTTGTAAACAATTAAAACATGTCTCAAAATTCACAAGATCCACACAACACCGGTACTCTGTACAAACCTCCAATGCTTGTCAGATCAGCGTATAATATATGGCAACGTCGGATGGGTCACGTACTTGCTCAGCAAAACACAGGGTGCTAGAAATCGGTTATCTTCGGACCACATGTTCCGATGGTGCCGAGTGCTGAAGACCCCAAGGTTTAAGTACCAAAGAAGCCTGAAAACTACTCCGAGCAAGATTTTCAGAAAATCGAGTTAGATGCTTATGCTTTTAGCATTGTTGCTATGGATTTACCGAATGATATCTATGCTGGCCTATTCATTGCAATAGTGCTAAGGTGTAACAACCCGGCTTTTCAAGTCATTACTCAGATCTGTCATTTATTGCTTAATTGACTTATACTCTCGAGATTTCGATTATCGCTAAGGGTTTTCGCTACATTTTAAACTATGTTTTACAACGCATTCACAACGCTTATTCAAAACGTAGTTATCGCATTTAACGCCATTACAACGCATACTATTTCAACGCATTTTATCGTATATCGCATCGCATGATTGTACTACACGCTATCACATCGCAAACTCGAAACGCAGATTTACTTTTATGCATTTTATGTATTCTATGTGTTTCTTATGTGATTACCTGTCTAATGTTATGTGGTTATCTCAACGCAACGCAATGCTCACACGCAACTCGCTTAAATGCAACGCAATGCTTAACGCACGAAACGGAAGTTGGAAAACGAACTCGCACCACTCGACTGGTCGAATGACCATTCGATCGAATGGACATCCGTTCGGATAACCATCCGATCAGATGGCCATCCGACCGAACCACCACTCGACCACTTAACCTGCACCGCCTTAACTCTCTCTCACACTATAATTACTCGCCTGTCACATCACTGTTCACTCATGTGACAGCTCTATTCTACCAAGACGCTCTCAAGTCCCTTTTAAGCACTTTTCCCTCAATTCAAGGCTATTTCGGAAGTATTTCTCCCTAAATCTTGTACTTCCATCATCACTGTACACTTCTTCATCATCTTCTCCATAAATACCAGTGATTTCACCTTGAAATCATCTGATTTGGACCCCTTGAAGGTGACATCACCTCGGTTGCTTATGCAATCAGTTGTGTGACGTCATCTCATCAAGATATGTTCAGATCTAAAGGATTTCCACATTATCTCACACAAAACTTCAACATTCTCCAACTGATTTCATCTCTTTCGTACTTTTCTTCAACTTTTCTCCAACATTCTTCACTTTTCTACTCAAAACCGATGGAATCTAGACTCATTCAGGCTCTCTACTCATTCTCTAGCAGAGAACCGGTCTAAAAACGGATTTCCACCAGAGAGACGACCGATTCACGGGTTGAACATGAAATCTCATCAGGGACAATTAGTCTGATTGAATGGGGTGATTCCCATCCGATCGACTGAGCTGGGTTTGGTGTGGATTCCCGTTGTTTGACACGTCGTCACGCCGTCTCCGTCAAACTTCAACTTTTTAACTTAGAAAATGTTACTAGTTTTCAAAACATCAGGTCGCCCAATCGAATAGCCATCCGATCGGATGACCATCTGATCGAATGACTATTCGACCAGGTGACTTGTCCTTTTATAACTTTCAACACTTAAACAATTTGACAAAACTTCAAACTATCAAACTCTCAACCGAATAGCCATCAGATCGAATGGCCATCCGTCCGGATGAGAATCCGGCCGGATGACATGATTTATACTACAACAAAAACTTCAAAAGTGTCAGAAAAATTCACAACACTCTCATCTCATTCGAACGGCTATCCGTTCGAATGGTCATCTGCTCGGATGACCATCCGCCCGAATGACCATCCGATCGAATGGGTATCTATCAGTTCGACTCACCATTCGACACTTATCTCCCCCGATACGCTGTTTACGCACTGTTCAACGCTTATGCTACTGTTCTATGCTCAGGCTAACTCCAACGCGCTCCCTTCAATCAAATACAAGCCTGTGTTTACTTATTAAACACATAATGTGAGTGTACTCAAACCCTTTTTCTCTTAACGCACTTTTGGGTGTTACATACGTTCTATATCAACACACAACGCACACAATACTCAAATCTTTTTAAACGCTAACCGCCCTCATATGTTATACGTGTCTCGATGAATGCTTGTATGTTATGTTTACACAATGATTGTTTCCTGTCACCTTAGCAACGATAGTACTATAGTTTGGACTTAGCACCTGTCGTGGACAGGGTTTGTTAAGGGTATTACTTCACGTGGTCACAATGGTGATAATTTATTGCGCATTGTACACTCGCAGTCATGTCAGTTGCATACGATACGTCATTGTCGATAGCTTACTTGATTCACATTTCTGCGTTTTACATACTGGTTATGCGTAAACGCTTTCGCTATACTATATGATACTCAAACTTGTGTACTCACCTTTACATTTTATGTATTGACTTTATTTTAACGTATGTGATTGGTTGATAGGATGCTTGCTTTGATGAATCGAGTAGGAGGTCTAGAAACTCACCAAATAAGAAATTTGAGTTGTCGAAATAGTTTACTTGTTTTTTAGAAACACTGTCAGTAATAACTGTTTTGTCTTTATATGTTATTGGTATGGGACTTTAACATTAAATATATTGTCATTAATAGTTGTTATGGATTCTCCTGGACAATCTATTTCGCTCAGTGCCACGCCCCGATGTTTCCGCCATCGGTTGGGGTGTGACAGATTGGTATCAGAGCCATACCTATATGGAATTAGGAAGGACAAGACCT
Source organism: Helianthus tuberosus (assembly GCA_030545235.1). Taxonomy (NCBI): domain Eukaryota; kingdom Viridiplantae; phylum Streptophyta; class Magnoliopsida; order Asterales; family Asteraceae; genus Helianthus; species Helianthus tuberosus. The sequence goes on along the minus strand of CM060365.1, from coordinate 122,929,784 downwards.
AGTCCGGGTCTTGATATCCTAGGATTGACCTAGTCTATAGTCTAAGCACCAACAGACCACCTTGTGCGAACCCAGTAGGGGTTTTTGCACGAGCTTACTCTTGCTACTCTCGCTCGCTAAAACTACATGTTCGTGCGAACATCGCACACTACAGTTCGTACGAAAAAGCCTTTCCTAAGGAAAATAGTATTACATGCCTTTCCTAAGGCTAACACAATACACATGTTTTCGAAAATACTCGCATAACACAATCGAGTGATTTGGTCGAGATTAGGTGTGAAAACCAGGAACTCTCGATAAAACCGCTCACTCTATGCGCATTTTTACTCTCAGCACGAGAATCTTTTGTTGAGTTAGGAGTGAAATCCATATCTCGACGAAATTCTCCATCTCTATCTTGTGGTTTGCCACATCACCAGGAACAAGGTTGTTAGGTTAGGGGTGAAACCCGCATCTTGACAACCAGTTCCACTCCCTACTATGGTTTTACAAAACTCTCACCAAAGTCTCGATGGATTCCAATAGCTCGACTTACGTAAGTAACCGAAAGGATGTGTAACACCTGTGCCTCCACGGCCATCAAACAAATACCGAACCAATGAAATATTATATTTCATATTTGGGATTTGTAAAAATATGTGTATCATTTGCACATATCAATTCTTGTTCGATTCCAAACTCTAAATCGCTTTCTGGAAGGTTATACGCGCACTGATGCGTAAATATAACCAGTTTAATGCAACAAACACTTCGGAATAGTGAAATAGGCTTAACATACCTTAAATAACCTTTACACAACTTAGAAATAAGTTTCGAAGGCTTTTGGTATGGCAAAAATAAGTTAATTCGCTTACAGGGACTAAACTTGACAAACTGCGAAAGTATGCCAATTTAAACTGTAACAGACATTCCGGAAGATGACCATAAGTTAAACACACCTTAAATATCCTTTATATAGCTTAGAAATAGGCTTTGAGGGGTTCGGTGCGCTAAAATAAACTTTTGGGTCATTCAGGGACTAAAAGTGTCAAAAAGTGCACAAGTTTGCATTTTCGCGCATAACTTACGTTCTGAATACATCTGGACATCCAAAAATTTATGTAAGCACTAAAATATTTTATTTTAGTGTTTGGCATAAGAAAAATCCATTCGTCGCGTCATTTGGATCGTTTTTCGCGCTTGTGCGCATTTCGTCGTAATTAAGCGAACATCGCGTTCGTACGACCAAACGAACCAACATCCGACATATTTTTGAGCATGTTTCATGTCCACAATGTTTAGGCAACATTTTAGGGCCTTGAAGTTGGCTTTACGGGCCTTGGAAGTGCCGGAAATGAGCTTAAACACGTGCAGGGACCAAAACTGTAACTTCTGAAACATATTGCTGATCTGACATGGCCAGGCGGCCCGCCTGCGTTTTGCTTGATCCTGACGCGGGCCGTGTCCGCCTCCCAGAACAGATAAGTTCGAACAGTCAGCAGATCACAGCTGTTTAACTCACATCCACACATTCTCAACTGCACATTCAGCTCATTTAGACCCATTTTTAGTCACCATAACTTTCCGACACTTGTATGGATGCGATTAAGGCACAATATTCGACAAACGATCTTAACGGTTACCCGAAAACTATAAATACCCCACCCCCCATTGTTTCAAAATCACTAGAATCTAATCTTAAAGACTCTAAGTTGGAACCTTTGTTTCATACCTGAGTTATTTCGATCTAGATTAGCATTCGGGGACCCTTCGTAAGTATTCTTTCGTTCTTTTATTGCTTTTCGAGTCTAAAAGTCAAACTTTGTTTGACTTTCTGTGTTGACCAGTTATGGTCAATGCGATGTTCGTTTGAACTTCGCAACGTGAGTGTATTCACGTTGGTTATAGTCCCTTGGGAATATGCCTACTGATTACCACGTTGTCTAGGGTCGTAGGGTAAGCGATCTGATAAATCGCTTATACCTTCGAACCCGACCCATTTGGTCGATCATTAGGATCCGACCAAGCACATTAGGTGACCATAGTATATAGGGAATAACCTTCCGAGGTTATACCTTATGGTCACATCGTTTAAGTAGTTGTATGATAGGTAGTTTATATGCCTTAGGTAAATTACCAGAATACCCTTTTCATGTATAATTGGTAATTAAGCATATGTAACCTAAACTTTTGTCACATGACTGATTATGTAACATGTTTAGGCATATAACACTTGTCATAGGGCTAGTTAGGCGGTCCGAACGCGTTTCACGCGAGCGACGCGTTAAAGTAGCATAAGCTACCTAAACGGGTCGTAATGGGTCGTAAGCACTTAGGTTAGGTTTCATTTGGTATGTAGGCTTTGTTAAACCATATGACACGAGTCTCCATACTCGTTTGGTTTACGAACCCTCATTCTATCAAATCCTCCGATATAGGTCCGGGTTATTAACATAGTTACCTATATTAGGTGCCGTTTGATTCCGTGATCTCTAGCATTGCTTGGTGGTTATCTTAGGACTTCTGAGCAATCTCAAGTGAGTACATAGACCCCTCTTTTACTGTTTTCCAAACTGTTTTGGGGTGGAACACATGTGCCTACTTATTACTTTCATGCTTTCCTGTTTTCACATCATATACATGTTATGTTCAATAGTACATTTATAGTACATGATTTCATTGTTTTCATGCTATGTATGTCCATTTAGTACATGCTTAGTACATTATTTTACATTGCATCTCTGTTGCATATGTTCCAGTAACATATGGACACATTGTTTTACAGCTCTACCTTATATGTTTACTCTAGCATACTAGGTACATTATCTTCATCACATGCTTACATTTTGGTATGACATTTGGTTTGTTTAAATGAGACAATGTACATTCATTAACACCGATCATGCCGCTCGGTAGTAGGTAGTGGTACCATAGGACTTGACAAATCCCATTCCTGAAATCTCGGGTTTGTTTGGAAGTAAGGAATGACCGAATCCGAATACATATTCTTTTGATAACCCATTTTTACATGGTTATCCGGCTGTCTCAAGGCTTGGATGTATGAATTTTCACAATACCGCATAAATGTCTATATCAGTATAGCATGCATATATTACACAAAACATAGCTTTGATTTAAACCATGTTTTACTTCAATACTTTGTTTTGTACATTTTTACTTATGGTTTAAGTAGTCTTATTTTACTTACCATACATAACATTTGTTAAACATTACTTGACTACTTTTGGACTATCAACATTTAACATGGTTTATACAAGGACTTTTGACAGTTGGTTTAAACATAGACATTATACATTATTGGTTTGGTTTGAGTAAGTGATTTAAGTAACGAGGCGTGTGTAATATGATACAAGCATGGTGGAGACGCCGCTGGTACTTCCTATATATAAGTGCTTGTATGGTATTACATATCATAGCGTTATTTGAATCATTTAAATTTGAGACATATAACATTTTTATACAAATAACATACTTTTCACAAGACATTGTTTTACAAAACAACTTATCTTTTACAAACTCATTTTACTTGGTTATTCATTTAACCATGCATTATTCTCTTATTTATACGTATCATCTGAACTTATTGTTTTTCCAATGATTTACAAAGACAACACAAATTACAAGGTTCATGACTAAACATTTTCTTAAACAATAAGTCATGAATCCTATTTTCATAAACCTATGTATCTCACAGGCATTTTTATGCTGACGTACCTATTTTCACATGTGTTTTCAGGATATGATGCATAGGACTTATCAAGATACACTTAGGCGGACATGGGCCTTAGTGACAATAAAAGATGCAAGACTAGTTATTTATATTATGTTTCTTTGATTGTCAAGACATTGTAACTCTTTTACCCAATAAAACAATATTTCAATTTCCATGTGTTATGAAACAATGATTCTGTTACAACACTCCCCGACGTTTCCGCCACGTTTTGTATGTTCTACGTGGTCGGGGTGTGACAGAAAAGTTGGTATCAGAGCTCATGGTTATAGGGAATTAGGTTATTAGTAATACTTTGACCTAGTCTATAACATTTATAGGACCCTAACGCGAGTTTACTTGCGTTTAGTCATAAAACAATGCTGTCACCTATCCTTAGGCGACAACCACAACAAGAACATAAAATTCAAAACCGCTTTGAAAACTAATCATCTGTTCTAGGATGATTGATTACTAGGTTTTGAACCCTCTATTGTAAGGTTTTGAACTCTCTGTTATATGGTTTTGAACCCCTTTGAATTTTTCAAAATCTCGTCAAGGTTTTGGGTTTTAAATAATGTGAACACGTGCAAACTGGAAGGGTGAATGCCTGTATTCTGGGTTTTCTGTCTAGGCAAGCACTTCGTATACATCTCATCAGACGCGAGACCAGTTGTGCTTACCTGGGAATTCTTGGGATGAGTGTTCACTTATAGGCGAGCATGTCTTCGCGATACATTATTTTTGACCCATTTACTTTGATTTGTCACCATCTCATTTGTTTGCCTTAGGTAACAAACAAATGATCACAATTTTCATTCGTTACCATTCTGTATTGATTATCCAATAACCTTTCACTTGCTTCTTCCTATGTCTTTCATTTTCTTCTAGAATGTCTATTCCTCTCAGCACTGGTCAAATGTCTGAGCGAACCGCCAAATTTGCCCAGCAAATAGGCGAAGTGATTCAGAAGACTATGGATTTAGGCATTGCCATGGCTCGTCTCAAAAATGAAGCCTCTCGTCTCGACAATGAAGTCACTCAAGAGCCACCAAAGGAAGCAGAAGTCAAGCCAGCACCAAAATCAAGGAAGCGTAAGGCTTCAAGGAAACCCGCAGCGGTTACACCTAATCAAGCGGGACCTAGCCATGTGGCAAGGCCACCAGCTAGGAAGCCATACAATGGAACTTCACCCTTGTGCAACAAATGTAACCTTTATCATCATGCTATGGTGAAGTGCCGTGAATGCCAAATTTGTGGACGTAAAGGTCATACAGCAAAAGTTTGTGTTGCAGCAGTACCAAATCAAACAGGACCCATCCGGGTGGCAACACAACCTGCTAAGAAGCAATACAAGGGAACAGCAACAATATGCAACAAATGTAATGCACACCACTTAGCTCACCTACAGTGTCGTTTGTGTGCATCATGTGGGCGAATTGGTCACCTAGCAAGTGCTTGTCGATTTACCCCAAATCAAAGTGGTCCAAACCAACCACAAGCCAACTCTGCTCAAGCTCGTTTCTCACCAGGGTCTTGCTACAACTGTGGCGAGATGGGCCATTTCCTAAGGGATTGCCCAAAGCTTGCTAATGCAAATTTGACCCACGGATGAGCAGTTGGCTGAGTAGAAGATGTTGCTGTCTTATGCTTTTGTTTCTTTCATTTTCTAGTAATGTGAAACAATATGTCTTGTTCATAAATAAAAGTTGTTGTTCGCAATTCTGATATACAAGTATAGTTACATGTGTGTATGGAATTTCCCTATAATACCTACATTAAGGAACTATGTTCCTTACAAATTACTCTTGTGATTTCTCCCTTTCAAGTGATCGCTCATAATTTCCTCGAAAGTTCTAAGTACTCGTTTCATTCTAAGAAACGAAGTACATGAAATAAAGTGAAATTATGAGTAATCGTGCTTTTTGCACATCAGTACCTTTGAATCCTTGGTTGGATAACTAAGGATATTTTCAAATCTCATACCCATTACGTTTTGATTTTTCAACATATACAGTACAAGTATTTCAAAAACAATCTTCATGATCTCAAAACATTTCATATAGTTTGAAAACAATTTTTTTCTAAATGCATTGTCTATGTTATTACAAAAACATTGGCCATGTTATCAAAACCAACCTTCATAATTTCAAAAATGCTTCATATAGTCTGAAGACAATATTAACACAGTATATCTTCTTATCAAGTGCATGATTTCAAAAGCATCATTCATGTTTTCCAAAAACCTTATACATAATTTCAAAAATTCATCTCGCATGATTTTAAAACATTTTTATAAATATATTTACCTAGTACACCTACTTTATGATTTCAAAAGTATTATATATAAGGTTTCAAAAACGTTAAACACATTTTTCTTAAAAGAACCCCATGCATAGTTTTCAAAAATATTTTCCTCATACATTGACTTAACTTTCAAATTTTGCTTCATATGTCGCCTTGGCATATCTGGCATCTCAACTTCATAAGCATTTTTACTTCATGTTTTGACATAAGCACGTCCAGTGCAAGGTTTCAAAACATCTTCAACTTCTAAAATCCATATGGGATCTTCTTATCTTCACATTTAGACCCTTGTGGATGATCATCATTCAAATCAGAGTCCTTAATTGGATTCCTTATGCACCTGAATTCGAACATTTCGGTTCCTTATAATCGAAATTGAAATTCTCTTTTAAAAATCTTTCTATCTTTATAGATAGATTCTTGTAAATGTTTAAAGTGCCAAATGAAATCCACGAGATGGATTCCTATTGTACTTTAAATACATGTACTCTGTTAGCAGAACAAACTTCTAGTTAAACAATTTTGTGGTTATGTGACTATGTGTTTATTCATCTTATGTTTTCTTTTATGCATTTTTGTGTTTTTAATACTCTGGATATTCGTTATCCAAATCCTCGCAGGATCTTTCATATCTTCATATGAGGGATTCGTAGCAGGATATTCAAAAGGTACTACCTTCAATCCTTAATGGGCTTCTATGTAATAGTTAAGACCCTTGGATTATATAAGTACCGCTCCATGTTTCATAAGAGACCCTTTAGTGGTCTAGTCAAAAAGATTGATTCACAATTTGGTTAAAGAATGACATCTAGTGATGAAGCTGAATAGACTCCTTGATAGTCTATTTAGATCATTTATTGATTTAATTAAAAGGACTCGATGGTGGTCTAGTCACACTCATCACAGGATTGTTCATTTGGTTTTACTCTACACATTATAAAATAGACTGTGTGAACTGTGCAAGGAATTGCCTAATTATGGACGCGTACATAATTATGAAATTTAGTGCACAGAAACCCAGTAAGATTTATTATGTGTAAGAACCGATAGCGACAACAATAACAAAATGAGAACGATGTAATGGAGGTACGGTGGACGCACCAATGACACTTCATATACTTGTATATAAGTATCCCTCTTACATTGCAATCATGATGTTATTAAAGGTTACTAGAAGTTCATAACCCTAACCAATGTTGTTCGATCTTTTCAACTTTATGTTTTAAACTCTCACAAGTTTCCTCTAAATAAATTTCGGGACGAAATTTCCTAAAGTAGGGGAGACTGTAACACCTGTGCCTCCACGGCCATCAAACAAATACCGAACCAATGAAATATTATATTTCATATTTGGGATTTGTAAAAATATGTGTATCATTTGCACATATCAATTCTTGTTCGATTCCAAACTCTAAATCGCTTTCTGGAAGGTTATACGCGCACTGATGCGTAAATATAACCAGTTTAATGCAACAAACACTCTGGAATAGTGAAATAGGCTTAACATACCTTAAATAACCTTTACACAACTTAGAAATAAGTTTCGAAGGCTTTTGGTATGGCAAAAATAAGTTAATTCGCTTACAGAGACTAAACTTGACAAACTGCGAAAGTATGCCAATTTAAACTGTAACAGACATTCCGGAACATGACCATAAGTTAAACACACCTTAAATATCCTTTATATGGCTTAGAAATAGGCTTTGAGGGGTTCAGTGTGCTAAAATAAACTTTTGGGTCATTCAGGGACTAAAAGTGTCAAAAAGTGCACAAGTTTGCATTTTCGCGCATAACTTACGTTCTGAATACATCTGGACATCCAAAAATTTATGTAAGCACTAAAATATTTTATTTTAGTGTTTGGCATAAGAAAAATCCATTCGTCGCGTCATTTGGACCGTTTTTCGCGCTTGTGCGCATTTCGTCGTAATTAAGCGAACATCGCGTTCGTACGACCAAACGAACCAACATCCGACATATTTTTGAGCATGTTTCATGTCCACAATGTTTAGGAAACATTTTAGGGCCTTGAAGTTGGCTTTACGGGCCTTGGAAGTGCCGGAAATGAGCTTAAACACGTGCAGGGACCAAAACTGTAACTTCTGAAACATATTGCTGATCTGACATGGCCAGGCGGCCCGCCTGCGTTTTACTTGATCCTGACGCGGGCCGCGTCCGCCTCCCAGAACAGATAAGTTCGAACAGTCAGCAGATCACAGCTGTTTAACTCACATCCACACATTCTCAACTGCACATTCAGCTCATTTAGACCCATTTTTAGTCACCATAACTTTCCGACACTTGTACGGATGCGATTAAGGCACAATATTCGACAAACGATCTTAGCGGTTACCCGAAAACTATAAATACCCCACCCCCCATTGTTTCAAAATCACTAGAATCTGATCTTAAAGACTCTAAGTTGGAACCTTTGTTTCATACCTGAGTTATTTCGATCTAGATTAGCATTCGGGGACCCTTCGTAAGTATTCTTTCGTTCTTTTATTGCTTTTCGAGTCTTTTCGAGTCTGAAAGTCAAACTTTGTTTGACTTTCTGCGTTGACCAGTTATGGTCAATGCGAAGTTCGTTTGAACTTCGCAACGTGAGTGTAATCACTTTGGTTATAGTCCCTTGGGACTATGCCTACTGATTACCACGTTGTCTAGGGTCGTAGGGTAAGCGATCTGATAAATCGCTTATACCTTCGAACCCGACCCATTTGGTCGATCATTAGGATCCGACCAAGCACATTAGGTGACCATAGTATACAGGGAATAACCTTCCGAGGTTATACCTTATGGTTACATTGTTTAAGTAGTTGTATGATAGGTAGTTTATATGCCTTAGGTAAATTACCAGAATACCCTTTTCATGTATAATTGGTAATTAAGCATATGTAACCTAAACTTTGGTTACATAACTGATTATGTAACATGTTTAGGCATATAACACTTGTCATAGGGCTAGTTAGGCGGTCCGAACGCGTTTCACGCGAGCGACGCGTTAAAGTAGCATAAGCTACCTAAACGGGTCGTAATGGATCGTAAGCACTTAGGTTAGGTTTCATTTGGTATGTAGGCTTTGTTAAACCATATGACACGAGTCTCCATACTCGTTTGGTTTACGAACCCTCATTCTATCAAATCCTCCGATATAGGTCCGGGTTATTAACATAGTTACCTATATTAGGTGCCGTTTGATTCCGTGATCTCTAGCATTGCTTGGTGGTTATCTTAGGACTTCTGAGCAATCTCAAGTGAGTACATAGACCCCTCTTTTACTGTTTTCCAAACTGTTTTGGGGTGGAACACATGTGCCTACTTATTACTTTCATGCTTTCCTGTTTTCACATCATATACATGTTATGTTCAATAGTACATTTATAGTACATGATTTCATTGTTTTCATGCTATGTATGTCCATTTAGTACATGCTTAGTACATTATTTTACATTGCATCTCTGTTGCATATGTTCCAGTAACATATGGACACATTGTTTTACAGCTCTACCTTGTATGTTTACTCTAGCATACTAGGTACATTATCTTCATCACATGCTTACATTTTGGTATGACATTTGGTTTGTTTAAATGAGACAATGTACATTCATTAACACCGATCATGCCGCTCGGTAGTAGGTAGTGGTACCATAGGACTTGACAAATCCCATTCCTGAAATCTCGGGTTTGTTTGGACGTAAGGAATGACCGAATCCGAATACATATTCTTTTGATAACCCATTTTTACATGGTTATCCGGCTGTCTCAAGGCTTGGATGTATGAATTTTCACAATACTGCATAAATGTCTATATCAGTATAGCATGCATATATTACACAAAACATAGCTTTGATTTAAACCATGTTTTACTTCAATACTTTGTTTTGTACATTTTTACTTATGGTTTAAGTAGTCTTATTTTACTTACCATACATAACATTTGTTAAACATTACTTGACTACTTTTGGACTATCAATATTTAACATGGTTTATACAAGGACTTTTGACAGTTGGTTTAAACATAGACATTATACATTATTGGTTTGGTTTGAGTAAGTGATTTAAGTAACGAGGCGTGTGTAATATGATACAAGCATGGTGGATACGCCGCTGGTACTTCCTATATATAAGTGCTTGTATGGTATTACATATCGTAGCGTTATTTGAATCATTTAAATTTGAGACATATAACATTTTTATACAAATAACATACTTTTCACAAGACATTGTTTTACAAAACAACTTATCTTTTACAAACTCATTTTACTTGGTTATTCATTTAACCATGCATTATTCTCTTATTTATACGTATCATCTGAACTTATTGTTTTTCCAATGATTTACAAAGACAAAACAAATTACAAGGTTCATGACTAAACATTTTCTTAAACAATAAGTCATGAATCCTATTTTCATAAACCTATGTATCTCACAGGCATTTTTATGCTGACGTACCTATTTTCACATGTGTTTTCAGGATATGATGCATAGGACTTATCAAGATACACTTAGGCGGACATGGGCCTTAGTGACAATAAAAGATGCAAGACTAGTTATTTATATTATGTTTCTTTGATTGTCAAGACATTGTAACTCTTTTACCCAATAAAACAATATTTCAATTTCCATGTGTTATGAAACAATGATTCTGTTACAACACTCCCCGACGTTTCCGCCACGTTTTGTATGTTCTACGTGGTCTGGGTGTGACAGGATGCGTGCCGTTCACCGTATTTTGGCGAGAGCACAGTCTATTAGGCCAAAGCGTGCACTCAAGGTCGTTATGAATAGTCGAATCACTTTGGATAGTCGATGTCTAACACCCAAGACAATCTATTTCGATTCCAAGCCCACAATCGTTGATTTTACGAGTTATCGATTTTATTATGATTTTTTTGTGTTTTAGATTGCGAGAGCTGTGCTCTACGCTGATGGTTTCGATTTAATGCTTCTCGCTCCATAAAACGCGCACAACTCACATTGTCTCCTAATCTAAAACGCTAATTGCAACTCGGGCTAAGAACTCTCGCACGCTATGCTACTCGCTATCACTCGCTACACTCGAACGCGCTTCGTGAAACTTGAAAGATAGGTGAATACGTGCAAAATATGTAGGGGAATACGTGCAAAATATAGGGGAATACGTGCAAAATATGTGCATCCTTGGACTACGTGCTTCTGTGATTAAGTGCTTATGTGCCTATATGGATTATGTGCGTGACTATGTGCTTACTTGCCGGCATGTTCCTAATACTTTACATAATAATAATAAGGATGTTTTATGAACGCTAAACTATACAAAACCCGATATAATCGAATCTCGTCTGAATCCTATGACGATGCCTGCTGCAGACAATGTCGTCATTTGGATCCCATACTTCACGCGCTGCTCGCCGCAACCATGCTGACAAACGCATCGCTTCGCTGGTAGCTAAGGAAATGGCTAAGGTTGTTCCTCATATCGTCAGCGAGATCAATGAAGTCAGCAGCAAGTCCTTCGTTGAATCCAAGAGTGACTCTCCGAAAGCGCCTTTCAGCTTCAAGCAATTCAAGGCCTGCGGTCCTGCAAACTTCACGGGTGAAGATGGACCCAGTGCCATGTTCCAGTGGTTTAACGCAATTGAAGTCACCTTCAGGCAAAGCGGATGCCCAGAAAATCTGCGTATTGTGGACGCTACTGGAGTTTTTCAGTCCAGGGCTCTGGACTGGTGGACTGCAGAGCGCAACAGACGTGGTAATGATGCAGCTTACGGAATTTCATGGGAAGAGCTCAGGGAGCTTATGATGAAGGAATTATGTCCCCCTCTTGAGGTGCAAAAGCTGGAGAATGAATTCTGGCATATCAAACAAGAAGGAGGTGAGAACGCTGGTCTCACCGCTCGCTTCAAGCAGCTCAGCATTATCTGTCCTGGTTAAGTGACAACTCCGGATATCACAATCAAGAAGTACATTCGAGCCTTACCCGACTGTGTAGCTAACTTTGTTCAGGCATCTAAACCTACCACCATTGAGGAGACTTACCAACTGGCCGCTGAAATTAATGATAAGCGATTTTGGCCGGTTATTTCAAAACCTCAACCAAGAGTCTGAATCAAGCAACTGTAACTCCCGCTCCCGAATCTGTAGCATCACAAGTTTCAAAGTCTCCACGCCAGAATTGCAAACGCAAGGGTAATAACAAGAACTATGCTACTACCACCGCACCTCTCAACACTGTTCCTTTCCAACCCAACACCAACCAGAACCAGAAACCGACAGGTTGAAGCACCTGTGACCACTGCAACCTCTACGGACACTTCACAGCAAACTGTCGCACTGGCCCGTGTCAACAAGCTCAAGCTCAAGCTCCTCCAGCACCACCAGCTCCACTCCCCGCTCTTCAGGGTAACTATAACATCCGTCAAATTGGATTTCCAAAATCTGACCCGTTTTGAAATTTTGGATCCTAATCCTTGAAACTTGGAAATTTTTCGCGAATTAAATAATCGTCGAAAGATTTTTATCCTAATTTAATTCGTTATAATTATGGTTATTTATTTATTTATTGTATAATTAATTAAATTTACAATTTAAAAGTTTTATTTTTTTATTATTTTTATAAAAATAATCTAGTTAGTCTCGTTAGGCTTTAAAGTTAGTTTAAAGTAATCTAAGTTAATCTAGTTAGTATAACTTAATCAAGGTAATGAACCTTCAAAGTTAGGGGTATAAACTATCATTTCTAGATTTTAAACTTACAGGGACTAATCGCGCATATAACTGGAAGTATAACAACAGGGACTAAAGTGTAATAATTCAAAACGGTGTTTCAAAAAAATATGGTAGAGACGGGGCTCGAACCTGGGTCTCGCACCACAACGTACAACACACAAACCACTGAGCCATGTCTTCATATAATGCTAGCAACTTATCCTTTGAAATTTAAATAGACGATAATGTCGCTACCATTTTCTTATTGCCGCCAAGAACAGAACTTTGACAACCTTTATTTCCTTTTTTTGGCACCTTCTGATTTATCGAGATTGACTATAATTTTCCGCGTTTCCTTTTACAAATCAATCACGATTTCGTTTCCAAACTTATGAGACTTGGCGAAACACTATATAAACGACATCCTTGCAACCTCATCGTCTCACATTCTCTTCATCCATCTCGACACCACAACACAACCCCCATCTCTCGCTCACATTCCTTCATCGCCGGACGACCGGAGCTTTGCCGGAGAAGAACCAAACGTGGCCGGAGTATTACGTCCGAACTCGACACACCCACACACATCTCTCTGCCTCACTCTACTTTTCGTATCATTGCACAAGCCGCAGGAAACCGGAGCTCGCCGGAGTACACCGGAGCCGCTCGGAGGTTCACGATGAAATCACGTCGAAACGTTTTGGTATGCTTTTTTCGCTACCCTTTTGTTTATCGTTAATTTCCTGCTAAAATACAATCAATTCTGTTGTATAATCTTTTAAATTAATTGAAAGCTTAGAAACTCCCATAACAGTACGTATATGCTTTCTTTAATAATCAAGAAGAAGACATACATCAAATGCTTAAATGATTTAAAACTAAAAGAATTTCAGAAACATGGGTTGTGGACCAATGGTGGGGGTGTGCTGACTTAAACAAAGCGACGCGGTTCGATACCCGGCGTCCTATTTCTTCGCTGCATTCCTTTCTGTTGTTATTAAATCAGCATATGAAACAACCTGTAATAATATAAGTTTAATACAATCTCATTTCTTCACAAAACAATAGTGCATGATTTCTAATGATGTCTTTTATTGAATTATCAACTTATTTCTCTTTTGTGTTAATCTTTTATTTTCTTTTATTAACTGACTATAAAGGAACCATTATTTTAGAACTCAATATATAAAGATTAGTTTTCATTTATTTCTTTTTCCTTCTATAATTAAACCTTTTATATTTTAACACAAATAATTAATTCTTTTATATCGTTAAAAGCCTAATATGAGGTAAGTTATAATTTACAGATTAAATTGTAATCCGCGAATATTAGGAATATTATTTAACGAGTTCGTTACGTGCTATTTTAAATATATAGGATAACCGTTCGTTCGTTCTATTGGATTTCTCCAATCCTTACTCGTGCGTTATTTCAAGAAATCACAACGCAACCAATGTGAGTATACATGATCCCATTTTCATTTTAAACACTTTTGGGTGCAACTTGTATTCGTAATCAAATTCACAAACACGTTAAACTTTATTTATTCACACTCTATCCAAATTACACATGAAATGTTTGATGCTTATTATACATGTGATGCTAATGTAAACACTGCATTACTATATGCTCATTAACTTATTCGCAAGCCTACCTTAACAATTATGGTACTATGCATATGCTATAGGTTGTAACGCCCCGCCCACTATTCTTTTGGGTATTGTTAAGTTAAACATATTAACCTCCCGTTATTCTTTGTGATAGGAAAAATTAATTGCGTAGGGGAGACTGTAACATCCGTCAAATTGGATTTCCAAAATCCGACCCATTTTGAAATTTTGGATCCTAATCCTTGAAACTCGGAAATTTTTCGCGAATTAAATAATCGTCGAAAGATTTTTATCCTAATTTAATTCGTTATAATTATGGTTATTTATTTATTTATTGTTTAATTAATTAAATTTTCAATTTAAAAGTTTTATTTTTTTATTATTTTTATAAAAAAAATCTAGTTAGTCTCGTTAGGCTTTAAAGTTAGTTTAAAGTAATCTAAGTTAATCAAGTTAGTATAACTTAATCAAGGTAATGAACCTTCAAAGTTAGGGGTATAAACTGTCATTTCTAGATTTTAAACTTACAGGGACTAATCGCGCATATAACTGGAAGTATAACAACAGGGACTAAAGTGTAATAATTCAAAACTGTGTTTCAAAAAAATATGGTAGAGACGGGGCTCAAACCCGGGTCTCGCACCACAACGTACAACACACAAACCACTGAGCCATGTCTTCATATCATGCTAGCAACTTATCCTTTGAAATTTAAATAGACGATAATGTCGCTACCATTTCCTTATTGCCTCCAAGAACAGAACTTTGACAACCTTTATTTCCTTTTTTGCCACCTTCTGTTTTATCAAGATTGACTATAATTTTCCACGTTTCCTTTTACAAATCAATCACGATTTCGTTTCAAAACTTACGAGACTTGGCGAAACACTATATAAACAACATCCTTGCAACCTCATCGTCTCACATTCTCTTCATCCATCTCGACACCACAACACAACCCCCATCTCTCGCTCACATTCCTTCATCGGCGGACGATCGGAGCTTTGCCGGAGAAGAACCAAACATGGTGAAACTGTGACAACTATCAAATTTGCATGCATCCGTACAAGTATTAAACAGTAATTAGTGCTTAATAACTGTGCTGATTTAACATTTATGTCATAAATGTTTTCTGATTATTGTTATCATATATACATGTGCATCATATATTGCAAATGACATAACATTGTTGCATGCAAACTTTATTGATTCAAACGATGCACGAAACAAAGCTAGCACAGTCATCCGATAAATCAGAAAAGTGCTGACGGAGTTCAGTACATAGACAGACATGGTATTGAGACACAGAATGAGCCAGAAACCAGAGTTACACTAGTATAGTGTGTAGGAAGGTAAGGATCATGAAACTTCCTTCCTAGGGCTAGTTTAAGTGCCGAAAAGTGCCTAAAACTCACATAAACTGCAGAATTCTGCAGTATTCAGCAAAATTTAGCATTTAAACAATTTAATATCATACAGAAATATGGTTAAATGGTCCTGAATACTTTCCTAAGTGTCGGGAATCAAAACTGTCACAAAAGGGTACATAAAGCTCACTAAACTGCGTAGTTTAGCACCTTAACGAACCGGTAACCCACAGAACAACCGGACACTACCCAAAATACCAAATTTTGACTAGAAGCACTGTTTTAACATTACCAAGCTAGTTATGGTCCCTGAACATCATAACACACTATATAACATCTAGTAACTAAACACCTAACTAATTCACTTGAAATCTAACCATATAAACTAACTATCCATTACATCCTAACTCTAGACCCCCACCTATTTACGGTTTCATGGTGGCCCCCACAAGAGATTTTCTTTGAATTCTTTATTAGATTATGCTCCCTAATTATTTGACACAAAAACCATTAGGCTCTAACGTGTTGGTGAATAATATAAGTAACCATAAGGACTTGAACTCATCATTCTCATTCCTCACAACATCCACCATTTTTTTCTTCTTCCTTCGCCCTACCTACAGCCGTGAACACCCCCACATACCACCATCACCATCATCATCATTCAACTCTCATCCATTCCATTACTACTCAAAGGTGTAATAAGGTATATAAGGAAGCTAGGAACTCTTGGAAGTTGAAGGACCTCTCATACAAGCTTTTATCCACCTCTTCTTCATCTTGTGATCACCCCTAGCCTTGAGATAGTAGTAAGATCATCTACACTCTATTTTACATCTTGTTTAAGTGGTTAAAGAATGATACAAGAACTAATCTTGAAGAACACTATGAATCTTGAACATGAAAGTTAAACATAAGACTAAAATCATAAGAAATCAAGTTGTTTAAGTGTTGTTATGTTTGTTGATTATTGATTGCTCATGTTTATGATGTTAAACATCATGTGATCTTTCTAGATGGTGATTAAAGACATAATCAAGCAAGATGAAAGGATGATTATATTAAGATCAAAGTGATCATCCATATGTAAATCATGAACTTGAAGTGTAAATTGTTTTTCTTGTGAAATGATGATCAAAGTCGATATAAAGTCATGTAAATCTATGATTTCAAGAATGCTTTTTCAAGAAACAAAGTTAAAAATACAAAGTTTACTTAAGCTTGGTTCTTAAAAAAATTAACCATAATTTAGGTGGTTAATCAAGTGTAGAAATACATATTTAACAAGAAAAACTCAAGAAGAAATATTTTTAGAAAATTTATTTACAAGTTGTAAAGAACTAATTTCTTCAATAATGATGTTTTTAAATAAACAACCACACTTTAAAGGGTAACTAAGCTTACTAAACACACTAGTAAGTTACTACAAATTTTGTAAATTTTCAAGTTCATGAAGTAGTAATTTATGCTTGATTTTGGCGAATTGGTAAGTGTTGATTGGTTTATTGTTGATTGTGGTGATTTATAAAAGAAAATGATATGCTTTGAAAGCATGGAAACCTCCATTTTTAGGGGAAACTATGGCAAAAATTTTCTAGAAATTTAACACTTGGAAAAATATTTTTTTTAAACAAATATTTACAAGTATATTTTAAAACATGGATTTTCATATAAAAATTGCCATAATTTTTGTTACAAAAATTATAAATATTGGAGGTTGGTTTTTTGTAAATAAAAGTGACTAAATATGTATTTAGGAAAATATATATTTAGATGTCACCATGTGTGTGATTAATTGTATATTATGTGTATTAGTTATATTATTTTAGGACTTGAAATAATATAACTCACCAAAATACCAAGAAATTACAATAAAAAATATTACCAAAATTCCAAGAAATAAATATATAATTTATACCCAAAATATTGGTGAAACTGAACAAGGAATATAACTCACAAAAATATTCCGGAATTTGATTCATAAGTATATTTTGTTAATTAGTATTTTGGACACCAAGAAAACAAAAATATGACTTTTACAATTATTACAAAATATATCATATTTTTGACAAGGAGAAAATATATTATTTTTGGGTAAATAAAAATATATATTTTCTTGAAATTATTAGAAGATATATTATTTTTGGGAGAAAATATATATTTTCTTGAATAAACATTAAATACATTATTTTGGGTGAAAAATAAGTTTATATATATTTTCCAAGTTAAACTTGAAAATATATTATTTTTGAGACTTATATGAAATTTATAAATATTTTTGCCAAGGGAAAAATTATAAGTAATTTTTCTATGTAATATTTTCTTAAAATATATATTTTGGGAATATATATTGACGTAATTTTATTAGAAATATTATTCGGGAAAAATTAATACAAAAATTAAGTATGAGATACTTAACAAACACAATAAAAATACGTATTCTCGTACGTATAAATACACACCGGAATACGCCACCGATACGTGGCAAAAATATACAAGTATTAGAATACGAATATAAATACACCCATCCTTGGGAAGTTGTACAAATACATAAAAGTGTCAAGTTAAAATATATTACTTTAACAATTATTCTAAAATGAAATAAATATAATTTAAGTTAAAATATTTATTATTTTAACAAATAATTATATAACTTGTAATAATATTAATGACACAATGAAACGTAACTCGAAGACACTAATTAATACTAAGGCAAGGCACGACCCGCTCGACTAATAAACCGTAGTACGTTGTAGGTAGTCGTGTGAACGAGTATCAGCTGTGAGTTACGTCGAATTGAAGAAGGCAAAACTGTGAGTTCATGTCCCCCTTTTCTTTAACTGTTTTTGTTTTATAACTTCGGGGGTGAAGTACATGTTACAAACTGTTTACAAACATTTATATGTGGTATGGTTAGCTAAAGAAAGGTACTGCTAGATCATGTGAGTGGTGGGTACAACGCTTAAGACCATTAATCCTCGTAGTAGGACCGAGGGACATGAGTGATAGATCTATTTGGGTGTAGCGAGCCCCACCCATGTGGACCGGGGTTTGGCCCATGAGGTGACTATGTCTTACAGCAGGAAGCCCAGTGTAAAATCTGCTAAGTTTGAGCCTTCCTGCATCACGTCACACATATTAATGGCCTTGCAAACCATTAATCGATCTGTTTCCTTGTTTTCTTTCATACCAGGGTTTACGAAACATACATACTTACAATGATTTCAAAGGTTTATTCGTGCACACTTACAAAACACTTGAACTCGCTCAACTTTTGTTGATGTTTTCAAACTACATGTATTTCAGGAAATTAAATGTGGATCTGCCGGGCGTTTGGAAGTTTCAAGTGATGTTGAAAATAAAAGATGTCATTCGGTGTCTAATGGTTTGGATTATGTATCTTATCCAAGATAAGATACGTAGTTCAAAGCCTAGTTTTTAGTAGTATCTTTTGTCGAGTCCTTATGGAACTCTAAAACAATCTGAATGGTTTGTAATTTTGATTTGAAGTATGTGTTTGGATTCTAAAACAATGTTGTTGTGATGTTTTAAACTTAATTAATGGATGGACATCTTTGGTTTTATCATATAGTTGTTTGTTATGGTTGAATGCAATGATATTAAGCAAGTCACACATAATCACGCTTCCATAAAAGTCAGGGTGTGACAGTTTGGTATTAGAGCTTCGATTGTAGCGAACTAGGATTCTTTCTCGAGTCTAGACTACAATCATTAGGGCTCTCACGAAAATAATTTTTACAACATGGCAAGGTTACATTTATGGTTTAGTCTGGGATAGACTAGGAAAGACAAGCATGTATTCAAGTCAGTTATCACTTAAAACGCTTGGATTGTTATGTTAGAGGCATTATGACTTGATTGCATAATAGTAATAGTGGTTAATAT
Source organism: Helianthus tuberosus (assembly GCA_030545235.1). Lineage (NCBI taxonomy): Eukaryota > Viridiplantae > Streptophyta > Magnoliopsida > Asterales > Asteraceae > Helianthus > Helianthus tuberosus. The sequence goes on along the minus strand of CM060365.1, from coordinate 122,910,194 downwards.
ATGTGCACATGTTATGATTATTATGTAACAGGTACCTATTGCGTCATCCAATAGCGGATTATCCGACGACCGTGATCCCATGGCAGTAGTCTCCGACGATGAGGTTGTGCCAGAGCCGAAGATCTTCACGTCAGACTCAGAGAGTGACCCGGAGATGATGTCAGATGACGAGGACGACTTCCAGTCATTCGTGTTGCCCAACTTTGGCGATGATTTACCACTTGCTTATGGCATTCCCGATGAGGATCCTTTTCCCATTCATGTTCTAGTCCATGATCATCTCATCATTGGGCATCCCGATGGTGAGCACATTGTGGCTCCGATCCTCGATCATGTTCCTATTCCTCTTGTGGTCATTCCGCCTGAGGATTGGCCTTTCGACGATCTGTTTGATGATGATGTTGATTTGTTTGTTGATGATCCTTCCGTTGATGCCCAGGGTGATAGAGAGATTGACGAGGATGTTATTGCTGCCCCACCTCCTGAGATTCCTGTCGTTGAGATATCCTTCGATTCTAGTTTGCACTCCGTCTCAGATTCCTTTAAGTTTGTGACGTCCTCAGCTTTACAGGCGGTCGGATTACAGCGTTACGCTACTGATTCTGACAATGATACGGCTATGTCTGCTGCACCATCTCATCCACACGACCCCGAGCCTGGTCCTAAGCCAGATTTTGTTCCTGCCGATCAGCCAGATGTTGCACCTGCGGATCCCGAGCCAATACCTGAGCCTGACCATGACCTTGTTCCTTTTGGTTTACTAGACATTGCACCCCTTATTCCTCCAGTTGTTGAGCCATTTATTCCTCCACCCGCACCCGCTAATGTTGCTCCTCTCCCTTCTGTAGAGTCTGATGTCCATCGCATTGACTTGCCTATCGTTTTCTTACAGTACATCCCTGCATCACGTCTAGGGGAAGGTACTTCAGGCCAGCACCCACGTGACGATCATTTTGCTTCAGCAGCTTTTCCTCAGATCCCTCATGCTACACTTTTTGCTCCTTTCACTTCTTCCCCACTTGATGAGCCTTTTCGATGGTTCCCATCGTATTCTACGCCGATTTCAGATCCCTATCATCCCTCCCATTTTGTTGGCTATACACAGGATGAGTTTCTTTTCTCACTTCAGCTTCAGTTTGAGTTTATGAGTCGAAGAATTTTGGAGCTTGAGCTGACACCGCTTCCCCTACCGTGTCCTTGTCAGCCTACTTTTGTTCCCCCTCGTTCATCACCGTCTCCTTTTGCACATCCACCTACACCTCTTACTCCTATTCCAGAGTTTGATGCTCGATTCCTTACTGTCGAGCAGCAGATCAGTTACTTGCTTCGTCATATTTGCAAGCTCGAGGAGGAGCTCGCACACATTCTCCGTTTGCTCTTCCTCCCTCCTCCACCTCCGCCATCAGTACAGTAGGTTTTTGGTCTTATGAAGATTGCATTACTTTTGGTGAGAGCACCACTATTGAGCCGAGATTGTGAAGACTTTTGAAGACCACCTTTTGACTAGGTGACTTTTGAACATTGACAGACTTATTGGACAAGGGTAGTGTGACCCTGTGTCCCTTTCGATGTGATACACTTTGTAAACAATGTAACTGTAGTTGGTAATTAATGAAAGCTCAATCGTCAAGTTCTCACTAAACACATTGTAGGATTACTTGCTTATGTTATGATTGTGTTGCTGCATGATTGTCTGATATACTGATTGATTTTATATATATATATATATATATATATACTAGTCGTTTACCCGCGCGATGCGGCGGGAAACATATCACTTAGGTTGGTGAGTTTAGGGCTATGTACGGGGATGTAGTTTCCGATGTGGTGTGCGACGACAATGGTGGCAGTGTAGCAGAACGTGAGGGTCGGTTGCGGCCTTCTTCAGCGGCGGAGAATCAGCGGTGTGCGGCGATTGGTGGTTTCGTTATGGCGTTTGGTGGTTATTGTGTGACGGCCGGTTACCAGCTTTAGGAGAAAACAAAGAAAATTGTGTGATTATAGTTATATTATGAGGGGTTTTAAAGATGTGGGTAAATCAACGGTTTTGAATGATGCATCGTATCATCAGTTACAATGAGGCCTTCGGCAGTGGCGAAGCTTGACGTTTTCGACGGGGGTAACTATGTAAATAACATTTAAAAAAGAAAACACTGACATCTGCGCGATGAGGCGAAGGCAACTATGTAAGTAACATTTATTTCAATACAAGTATGTAATTTTGCTAGCAAAAAGAAAAACCAGTAACATAACATGTTAACAAACCTCAATTCTTATGGTATGAAATGATAATATCTAAAGAAAGCTTCTCGAAATAAGTTTTAACAAATATGCTACAAGTGATGTCAAACCCCAATATGCATATTTGTTTAGTATTGTACAAAAGTTTATAATATTTTTTTGTTTATTTTCAGAAAGTTTTTTTTATGTAAATTAACATTAGTGTGGTATCATTACGTAAGAAGTATTGTTTCCATAAAGTACCTGATGAGGAATTCATTAATTACCTTTATACATATTTGACCCTTTTTGAAAAAACAATAGTGTGAACATTCGAGGAAAATACTTAGTATTTTGCATTAAGCGTGAACTTTTATGCCTTAATTATATATATATATACATATAGATATATTAAAAATAGAAACTAATAAATAGTAATTTTAATATTATAATAATATATAGTTTTTTAATTCTTTTATTATTTTAATATTATAATAATAGTTATTTTCTTTACTTTTTTACTTTAATCATTCTTTTAAAGTCGGTACCGAATTGGTACCTAAGATCTTTCGGTTCGACAAATTTGGTACCGGTACCCAGAACCATTTGCCCATCTCTGACCACGGGTTTCATACGAACAACATCGTTGCCATACAACTTTTTTTGTTGATTTTCTTTCGGTTATCTTTTAGTGTTTTTTTTCTACATTTTCTATTTATTCTTGTCAGCAGTTCCGTTCGCAACGCGCTCGTAGTGATTTCAAAACACTTGTAAACATATAATAAATAACAAAAAAAATTCTCCGTAGCGCGGCGAACTTCTTTAAACCTAGTTTAAATAATTACAGTTGTTTGTGTGAAAGTAAAACTAAGTACAAGTTAGATACCGACTATCAGTAAAAGAAATTTTACCTGGCCATAGTATGGTGAGCCAAAATCGAGATTTAGGTCCAAGTCTTTTTTTACCAGCCAAAACCAACTTTCGTTAAATCAAGTATTTTTTTTACCTGGCCATATATATGTTTTCATTTAAAACATATATAAAGCTTAATTATAGCTAAATCATAGGTATTGAATGCTAAACACTTATGGGATATACAAAATAAATTATATAATCACTTTGCGCTTCGCGTACGAAAAGCTCACCGCTTTTGCGCTTCGCTTTTTAAAAATTGGTTTTAGGCCTCATTGCTTTTGTGCGCTTCCCGCTTTTTTAAACCAAGGTCTAAGGCTTAAAGATTAAACCACATTTTTACCATTTAAAACAGATTTATAGTCCAGAGATACACATTTTAAATGACCAACAAAATGGAACAGTTATTTTCCAAACCAGATATTATATCTATGCAAAACTGATGAAAAGTTAAAGGATCTCAATGTAATTATCTTCAATCTAGTGCATTATATCAGCAGCCTTATACAGCCTACTTCCAAGAAAACTAAACTGAAAATGAACATACATTTCTCAACATCAAAAACATCAATAATCCTTGAAAGAACATAACAAAACTACATCAAACATGAGTACACGAAGTATCGAAATCATCCGGGGCCACATGAGCAATCCAGTTGCTAAGCGTTTTCTTAATATCCGAGTGATTAACATAAGCCAACTCATACATACTACACAAATTCACCACAAAAGTCTCGTTTAAAGCAGCAGTTGCAAACTTAAGATCATTTCAGTTATTAAAGAACCAACTTATATTTTTCTTTTAATGCAAGCACTAACTAAAGCATATGCTATACCAAATAAAACCTAAGTTTAACTAATTGAACTGTTTGTTCTTAACATGACTACAGGCTTTCATCATGGCTGGAAAATATTTAGTTTTTTGTTTTTCAAAAGGTAAAATAAAATATAAGTACCCTTTTGCGCTTTCATATGACCTTGATCACACTCTAGTTATACTTTCCATCAATAAAATCAACAGCTAGGCCTGTCATTTTTAACCTTTAATTGGGTTCGGGCTTCTCGTGTCTCTTATTAACCGAGACCTGATCACCGAAAAGGCCCGACTCGGTTAATAAGTGACACGAGATGCCCGAACCCAATTAAAGGTTAGACTCGAAACCGAACACATTTAATCAGTTCAGTTATTGGGTTAAATTTATGCTATTTCAAATAAACTTAACGAATATTTAACGTATGTTGGTAAAAAGGGCGAATATACCATCAATGAGTGAACAATTTGGACTAAAAGCGACATGGCCATCGTTTTACTAACTGTAATTTAGAATAAAAAAGGGACAACGTGTCAACAAATATACTATACCCACCAATTTCCCATTTTACCTCCTCTATAACAAATGTATGTGGATGATAAATAGTTAGATTAGTCGACCAGTCGGCTTTTGGCTTTCATCACGAAACTTTTCCAGTGCTTCATTTGCAGCAGATGCTATGTCAGCTTTGAGTGATGGGAAACGCTTCAACTCCATTGTCTCTGTTTCTCGGTTGCTGGAATCTGAGTTTGGTGCAATGCATATTTTCTTTTGAAGGGGGCCTTCAATGTCATCATCTGCATCACCATTTTGTTTGGCCTTTCTTTCAACTTCAAGATGTTGAAGTTCGCTATATTTAGTCTCCTACTCTCCTGAGGTGCTGGGCAGGCACCACAAGAACACACAAATCGTGAGTAACACTATACTTGGTAGCATTACAATTAGCTCACCCGTGTTCTTGACTTGAACCGTCATTAACGTCCTTGAATCCAAACCAGTTTTATCATCTACTGAGATCACATGATTACTTTCAAATAGGTTGAGGAGCTCCTTGAGATCATTAAAAGCCACATTAGTCAATAATACATTAAAAATGAAAAATCATAATAACTTAACATGATTTATTCTTAGCTGAGAAGAAAATGATGATTAACTGTAAATATTAATTTAAGCAAGGGTATTTCACATTTACTTAAAAATTGCAAATTTTGACCGTAGAAATTAGAAAGAAAAAAAAATTGCCTTGTCAGTAATGTTAAATACATGATCTTCGATTCATCTCAGGTAAGAAAAAACCTTATACCTATATATTTTGTTCATACCGTATCCCCTCTAGCATCAGTTGTTGCTTCATCACATGTAACTTCACAACTGTTCAATTTCTTACACATTTCTTCATTTGGTAGTCAAGAATGTAGCTGAAAAAAAAAAAAAAAAAAACTTAGATCTGAACAAGATCAACAACTTTGGATTAAAAATTAGAACCCAACTGTTGTTAATCTAACTTCCGCACACTAATAACACACTTAGATCTAAACAAACATCACAAAAAATCAAGTTCTGAATTAAAAAGAGTATTAATAAAAACTGATAGAACACATACCTTTCCATCAGGATCATGTCTTAATGTCACCAACAACCACCGATTCTGCGTTTCTTCTCCCCATAGAAACCCTAATTCCCAAAATGTAAATAGATGAAGAAGTACAACAATGGATTCGTATGAGTTATGTTGAACAGAGTTGGAACACATTACCTAGAATAACATCTGAGCAAATCCACTCAAACTGAAGATTTCGAGAGTTCAAACCCAGTGTTGTACACACAAGATAAAAAAATAGCAGATTCTATAACCTAATTTAAACAAGAACAAAAACTAAAAAAAAGATGGAGAACAAAAGTACACACAAACCTGCAAATCTGTTAAAGTTTCTTCAAATCGGTGTTTAACCCTGAGTGTTTTCGATTTCATAGTCGTTCTTCCTTCATCGGGTAGGTGGCCGCCGGTGTCATCATGGGCGGATCTGATGGGTAGCAGGAGATGAATCGAGAGAACGGGGCAGATCTAGATCCAAAATCGGAGAGAGAATGAAAAGAGAAGGGAGATGTGGATTTGAAATTTGAAATGAGATTGGGGGATTGTACAAAAGCAGGGATAGGACAACTTTCAGGGATTATGATCCGTGTGAAATAATAAACGGTTGGATCATGATCCGTGTGAGGTGATTGACGGTAGGATTATGATCCTTGTTTTTGTATGGGTTAATAAGGGTATTATTGGAAAGTAAGGTTACGAATGTGCTTTAGAGGGTTGTAAACCATGCTTTAGGGGTGTTTTAAGGAAATTTTTTTGGACTTTAAGAAGTCCCTTCTATATGCATTATAAAGTAGTATAGATATAGATATAGATATATAGGGAGAGGATCATGAGAAAACTACATATAAATGAGAAAACTAGAAAACTAACTAAAAAAACCTAAAAAAGCTAAAAAACATACCAAATTTTTTTTTTTACAATTTTTTAAAAAAAAATCGCTAGTTTTTATTTCAAAAAAATTCAAAAAAATTCAAAATTTTTTTTTTTTTTGTTGTACTCCACATGTGTAGTAGTAATACACATGTGTATGTGTACTACACATGTGCAATACAACAAAAGACTTTTTTTTTATTTTTTTATTTTTTTATTTTTTTTCCATGCATAAAAAGCTGCGATTTTTTCATAAAAATTAAAAAAAAAATTGGTATGTTTTTTAGGCTTTTTTAGTTAGTTTTTTGGTTTTCTCATTTAAACTAGTTTTCTCATGATCCATCCCCTATATATAAATATATATATATATATATATATATATACACTACTTTAATAAGCATATAGGAAGGGATATATATATATATATATACTACTTTAATAAGCATATAGGAAGGGCAAGAATGGTCATTTGCCATTGTACAACCATTTGAAGCCCATTGTACAAGCATTTAAGCATGAATGTGTTGAAACTACACCTCCCATTAAAAAAAAGCACGGGTACATCTATATCTGATTAGGGTTTCTCCAATCACATCTCACATTTCAAAATTCAAATCCCGTTCTCATCTGCTTTCTCTCTCTATCTCTCTCGAGATTCACATCTCACGTTTCAAAATTTTTGTTATCCCGCCCCCATCTGCTATCTCTCTATCTCTCTCTCTAACTCAAGAAGACCAAGTCTATACTAGGGGATCGATGAAGATTTCACCAGATCGATGAAGATTCCGACTTCTCTCATCGGCGGTTGTAGATGCTGGTTGTCTGGTTGATCTCGGTTTTGACCGTTCGACAAATCCTGAGGCAAGATCTCGAGTTTTCATCACCGATTGCATGTTTTGGTTTATTAAGTAATCGTATTTTATGTTGGCCGTGAAGAAAACGTTTCCCAAAAGGCTGGGAGTGGAGTCGGGTGTAAGAAGTAGTGGGAACGAAGCTAAACGCAGAGTAGCCAGACCTTTTTTAAGTTTCCCCCAGATTCTCCACCTTTTTTTCTCACACACGCTTCAATGGCGTCCGTACAACAATTATCTGCAATCAAGGTACGCAATCATCATTTCGATTCAACTCTTAGGTTAATTTTTCACTAATTTCCATTGTTTCTAGGGCTCGAAAGTGCTTATGGTTGGTGCTGGTGGTATCGTTTGCGAGCTTCTCAAAACCCTAGCCTTTTCAGGTTTTCGGGATATTCATATTCTAAGTCAACTTTGCGCTAATGCGAGTTATAGTTATTGTTGTTATCATTGTTTATTATTAAATCTTCATTGACTTATTCTGTTGTTTTGAGTGTGATTAGCGGTTTGTGGATGCTTAGTGGTGGCTTTTTGACATTAGGGCTTAGTTTGTTTGCAATGTTTTGGTGTAGTTGGTGTTAGTGTTACTGGTTGTTGACATAATTTAACGAGGAGATTTGTTTTTTATACGATTAATGGATAATAATAGTTCTATTAGTTTTTAACTATTTTTTATTATTGTTTAATTTTATGATGATTAATTGTATATGTTTGTTTTTTTGTTTGTGTTTAGCTGTTATGATAGTAAACTTGACTGGATTTGGATGAAGATGGTTTTTTTTGAAAATAGGTACACCTTTACTGAATCAGGTTACTTAATTTCATATATGTTTGATAATGAATGTTAATTTTACTTTTAATGGAAAGAAGATGCAAAACTCAAGATCCTCATTGAAAACTATGGTACTGGAGGTGATTGGGTTGATCTCCCTCACAAATCTGTTAATTTTGTTTTTAGTTATAAATAGGAAATACAAAATAATTATTTTTATAAAGAATACGATATTCTTATGAATAAATTTTAACATTCGAGACATTGTGATGTAATTTTTTTCGGGTTTTAGTTATTGCTGGTCCGTTTTTATATTTCTATACAAAATCCCTAATCGTCTTTCACAACCTCAGACATCCGAACAGCAGCAGCCGAGTGAGACACAACTTGACAGAAATTGGGCAGGGAGTTTTGTTGAAAGAGGGGTTCTAGGAATTGCACCAGCTCTCGCATACATCGTCTACCGCTAATTGTTTTGTTATATGAATTACTTTTTGCAGCGGGTAACATTTCTAGGCAAAATACACATTCAGATATAAATTGTTTGTTTCGATAAGGAGTCGAATATTCAGACACTGAAGCTTGATCAAGTAACACAACTCCTTTCGGCTGTAAAACTTAATTATTTTTTACATCAGTTTTTGTATTCTTTCTATTGATGATTAACCTATTTATTTATTTATTTATTATTAATAAATAGACACTGAAGCTTGATCAAGTTCCCTCTCGGTTGGAAATGGATCTAGGAAACCACCAGCAGCTGATGCTAACACTTCAAGAAGCTGGTATGTAATTTTTATTGTTGTTTTCTCTGTTCCATAGATGTTATTGTTTCTGGTTTAGTGATACTAAATACTTATGATGATGTAAGATTAAGCTGTGACTTATTAACTGTTGATGTTTTTTTTATAAAACATACTTACATAATGATACTATTGCTTGTAGGTTGGTGATCCTCTTGAGAAGGCTGCAATAAAGGGGATAAAGTGGACTTATAATTGTGATGAGAAGGGCATGCCTAAGAAGTAAGACATTCATATTTCCTTTCTATAATTTGTCGCCTCTCTTTTTAGCAGATAATAATAACAAGGACATTTAGTCTTTTCACAAAAAGTTAATGAAAGTTTGTTTATCGTTAAGTCTGTGCCTATGTGGTGCTGATTGGGACAAATAGGAAACAATGACTAAGAAAGTGATTTGCCACAACAGAAAGGATTGGATATTGAAGCAATATTTATAACTTTTATTTGCAAGAAGTCGGAGACAACACGATTTGGACTTCTGGCCTTGTTTTTGGATAAGGCGAGGTAATCTTACATATTGGTAATCATTATTGTATGTTATCTCTAAATTATGCATGTTTGAAATAAGGATGAGCATATTGGTACTGGTACTGTTACCAGTGCCGAATGGTAATGTATGGATTGAATTTTGATACCCACTTTTTGCCGTTTTCGGGATCGGTATTTACGGCTTGGTACGGTAGTGGTATTTTATCAATTTTTAGCGTCAATTACCGTGTCGGTTCCGTACTGAACCAACATATTTGGTACTGGTACCCGTACCCACTTTTGGGATCGGAATGGGATGAAAGTGATAGTTGATGTATTTGGTTCAAAGGCATGGAATGGGATGAAAGTGATAGTTGATGTTTGTATTAGGAGATGAGTTTTAATTATAAATCCCATGAAATAAGGGCTTCTCTAAACTTACACAAGAGGGGTAAAAATGAATTCTAAATAATCTATTTTTTAAATATTATGTTTTAAGAATAACTTGGCTCAATAATCTTCATTGTGACAACTAGTTGACCTCATCTGTCGTTGGCCACTGCGGATTGGTTGAGTCTGTTGTTGTCTGTCATTTCTGCACCCTTGGCTACACCAAACTCATCCTGTGCGCGCAGTCTGAGTTAGACGTTACCAACCAGTCTGCTGTCAAAACCTTCTTTTCTATTGGAAACCCCAAGTGATCCTTGTTGCAACCAAAGCAGGCGAGATTCAAGGGTTTGTGTTTGAGTATAATTGAATTTTGAAATGGGTTACGTTTGTGCAGTTAACGAGTTGGAGCAACGACTCAGAGAAGAGAAGCTGGTTGCATAAGGTATAACATATCTAAGCCACTTTGTTGGTTTTTGATATTTGTGAAATATAATTTACCAGTTATATTTTTTGTAACTTATTTCGACTACAATGTTGTTAATTACTTGTAGGATCTTGAAAAGAAGAGGAAAGAAAAACCCAAGTGGTGTATGAAAGTTGATTGAAATTTATTCGCATACAGTGATGTGTATGTATTATTATGGTAAGAGATGAGGGTGATTCTACTCCAGATTTTGCTGGAGTACTGGCATGGTCACCCCACTAATGAGAGATGCTAGAAAATTATAAACACTTGACTGTACTTTATTTGACTTTTAAACTGTTTGGCCTTGAATCAGTAAGCTTTTGCTCCAAATATTATAGCTTGATTCCTTGAAACCAAAGGAAGGTGGTGATTATATAAAGATATGTGTTGGATGATAAAGGCAATAGAAAACCTGGAGAGATCGCAAGTAACGATGAAGCCGATGACGACATGATAAAAGGAAGAGGCTTAGATGCCAACTGTTGTAGTTGCCGATAAAAGGTTTTTTCCTGTCTAATCCGATTGTCTCATTATGTTTGACCATGTGTTTTTTCAACTTATATTAGCTATAAAATTTACAAAAAGAACTAGAATCACCATGAACATTAGGGGCTTGGTACCGGTACCAAATTTCCCGTACCGAAAAAATTTCGGTACCGATTAAGTACCTACTTTTTGGTGTTTTCGATACCGGTATTAAGTACCTAAGGTGCATCAAGGCTGCTAAGGCTTGCGTCTTGATGCGCCTCGCGCCTAGGCGCGCTTTTTAAAACCCAGGCAGCCGCTTATGCTTAAAAAATATTTTTTTTGTTTGTTTTGTCAAAGATGTTGCAGGCTGCGGTCCATTTCTTGCGATCTGGTGTTGTACGGGTAAGGGCGTTGGCTTCAAACACTCCATTGGCTGCTATTGAACTATCTTTTTTCATTGCATCTCTACTTTGGACTTTTCATGCATTACAACTATAGGTATAAGTTGTATGTGTATATGTATTTACTTTCTGTTTATAGTGAATTGAATCAAAGGCCTGTAACAGAATCACAACAAAGAGCTGACTAAATATTAAAGGAATATGAAACAAAAGAAAATGAACTTTAATTCAGTTAAGTGGCAACTCCAATCTATATTTTTTATTGTTTTTTTTCAATTCTAATTTCAGACAAGCATAATGTACAACATATGTGCTAATAGAAATAGTGGGCTATAACCATAAAAGATAATCGTTGATTGGACCTTGGTTTAAATGTGCCATATTGTAAAGTATTGTTTTGAAGTATGGGAATGAGAAAACGAGGGCTTTACAACATGGCAGATGATAAAGCTACATTTGTAAGAATGTGAATTTTCATATTGAGTTGATTTGATAACACTAAAATATTAAATTTAAATAACTAGAAATAGCTCTCCACCCGTTGCAGCATGCTAAACCTTCTTGAAATTTTTCTTTACGTAAGATAAAAGAGGAAATTTTATAAAAGAGGAAATTTTATAAAACAAAACAATCAGTCGAGCTTATAAAAACCACGCCATTAAACCTATTAAGTAAGATAAAAAAATACAATTTACTTTGAAAACCCTTAAGGTGATAACATAATATATAAAGTGGATTTATTTATAAATCCGTTATTAACAATAATACATAGTTTTTTTTTCCCATGTATGTCACAAACAAATGGTTTTTTATATATAAATTTAAAGGATAAACAAATGTTCTGTTTGTAGTTTTTTTAGTTTTGAAAAAGCGCGCCCAAAGCGCTAGGCGTGCGAGATGAACTGAAAAACCCCTTAGCGGCTTGAAATTTTCGTGTTCGTTAAAAGCGTTTTATGAAATTTTGTGAAAACACGTTTCCACCGCGGTTTGTTGTTTTACGCGGTCGGGGTGTGACACTAAACTCACCAACCTAAGTGATATGTTTCCCGCTGCATCGCGCGGGTAAACGGCTAGTATATATATATATGTACATAAGACCTTTAGACAATTACTTATTTACTTAACGTATAAGACCTGACCTATCCAATTTTCTTCTTAGAAGATGCCTCCTCGAATGAACACTCAGTTGCCCACGACCGAGGCAGAATTACAGGAACGCATCTCGCAGGCAATCACACAACATGAGGCCCTTCGCTCCGAACACAGCGGAGGCACCTCAGGGAATAACCCACCTAACGGTAATGTTTAAGTCACTTAAGACACATTACAATACGTTTGGACATTTCCAAGTGCGATTTGCTAATGCTTCATGTGAATGACGTTGCTTGAGTACAGGCTGTACTTACAAGCAGTTTTTGGACTGCAAGCCTCTGAACTACGACAGCACTGGAGGAGCCGTAGCTTTTGTGAGATGGATCGAGAACACGGATTCTGTTTTGCTAATGAGCGGATGTACTCCAGAGCAACAAGTCACATACATTTCTGGACAGTTTCAAGATGGGGCTCTGTCATGGTGGAACCTTCAGGTTCAGACGTTGAGCGAGGCTGCTACGTATGCTTTGACATGGAATGAGCTGAAAGAATTGATGCGTAGGAAGTATTGTTCTCAGGCGGAAATCAAGAAGATGCAAATTGAATTCTGGAACCTGAAGATGGAAGGTCCAAACGTGGCGGAATATGTGCAGAGACTTCATGACTTGTCGCGAGTTGTTCCATATCTGGTGGAACCAGAGTTTAAGAGGATAGAACGATTCATCTGGGGATTGGCGCCTCAGATTCTGAGCTTGATGACAACATCAAAGCCTCCAACAATTATCGATGCGATTGACTTAAGTGTGGCACTCACTGGAGAAGCGATTAGATTGGGAAAATTTTCAACCTCTGAAGAGAAGAAGGAGACTCATGCGAAGTCATCTGGGAAGAACAAAAGAATGTCTTCGAAACTAAAGATAGGCACCCAAGCCAGTTATGAAAGCTCTAAAGCAAACAAAAGAAGGGAAATGGACCCGCCTCGGGGCATGCAAGCTTAAGGAACCACCAATAAGGTCGGTGGTAAGGTTTACTTGGGGACTAAGCCAAGATGTGATGAGTGCAAATTTTGTCACACCCCTTTCTACGGCGGAAGCACGAGGTGTGATCATGAAAGGTTCTCATTGCATACGAAGAGTAAACATGCTACAATTTCGTTCGCCAAGTTCCATTGTGCAGCCTCTGACAACTTCGCTCGATTCAACAAGTTTACCATTGGCTAGTTCTATAGAATAAGGAATTTCTAATCTACTAGATTCTATTCCGAGTATGCGTTTAAATTCCACAGACATGAAGCTATAATCGGCGCCAGTGTCGAATAATATGGATGCAAAGTGATTGTTAATGAGAAACGTACCGGTGACCACGTTAGGGTCCTCGCGTGCGTCTCTTGCTCCAATCACAAATGCTCGAGCCGGAGCGTTGTTTCTCTCTGGGCAGTTCTTCATGAAATGATCATTGCTTCCACACTTGAAGCATCCTTGCCCTTTCCCGTTGCCATTCTTGTTACCAGCACTGTTCCCATTTCGGTTCTTTCCTTTTCCCCAACAGTCTTCTGTTTGATGACCCAATTTACCACATTTGTCGCACCTTGGAATGCGACAAGCTCCATCATGATGATACTTACATTTTTGGCATCTAGGCATGGAGCCTTGGTATGCTTTGGTTGCAGGGGTCTTCGCCTCCTGAGGCGGGTTAGTGTCACGCTTCTTGCTGAAACCCTTGTTGTTACGAGTTGCTTGGTTCAAACTTGTATGCTTTCTCTTTTTGTCACCGGACGACTCAGCATGTGTCTCGGTCTTTTCTGTTGGGTTTAGTGATAGCTTCTTCATACGAACACAATCTTCAGTAAGGCTGACAGCCAGAGTTACAGCCTCGGTGATCGTTTGAGGTTTGGCCGACGTCACCATGCCACGAAACTCTGAGGCCAGTCCCCAAATGTAGCGTTCCACACGCTTAAATTCAGGAGTCACCATGTAGGGTAGCACTCTTGACAGATCGTGGAACCTTCGAGTGTAACCATTGATGTCAGCACCTTCCATAGTCAAGTGCCAGAACTCTGTTTCCAGCCTTTGGAGTTCAGCACGAGATCAGTACTTCTCTCTCATTCTTTCCTTTAGTTCATCCCAAGTTAAGCCATAAGCAGCATCGTCACCCAAGGTTTGGGCTTGCAGGTTCCACCAAGTCAGAGCTTCATCGACGAATAACCCAGTAGCAAAAGTGACTTGCTGATCCGCGGTACACTTGCTCATGCGGAAAGTAGCTTCAGTTTTCTCTGTCCAGCGCACAAATGCTACTGCACCTCCCGTGCCATCATAGTTCATCGGCTTGCAGCCGAGGAATTGCTTGAAAGTGCAGCCTTGAGCTGCATTGCCTCCAGACGAATCTCCATTCCCATTACGCCTAGCGTTGCTTGGCCCTCCACTGTCTTGAGTTCGGTTCGCCTCGTACTGGGCGATAGCAGCGGAGATCCTTTCCTCCAGTAGAGCGTTCAGCTCCTCAGCAGTTCTTGGCAGTAGGGGAGGAGGAGGTTGGTCGTCATTGCGAGCATTCACAGTTTTCCTGGGTGCCATGTTCTGACAGAACATAACACAACAGGGTTAGGCATTTGTTTGATATCGTCCTACTAGGCAGTAGTAGTATATATATATTCACAGGTATATATCACATAAGAGACATCAAACAATTATTACTCTAGCAGAGTACTTAGTAGGCTTGCACTGAGGGAATCCACACGTGACAAGACTTGCTGTGGTTTCTGTGCACTGAATTCCATAATTATGTATGCATCCATAATTACGTAACTCCTTGCACAGTCCGCACAGTTCGTTTCATCCTCGTATTTCTTCCTTCAGGTAGGCCATTGCTTTCAGGTAAAGTCACGTATACTTGTGACATTCTACTTCTAGTACATGCTAATCATCACACATAATTGCAAGTAATTTCTAGTCAACGACAAGTGCTACTCAAGTGCACTTTAAGTCTCGTAGTGTCTTTTCTAGACTCTTGTAGTCAGTTTCAGGTAGTGGATGTCGCGGGACGTTTTATGCAATGAAAACTCTTTGAAAAATTGTTTTCGTGAATGGATCCTAGAGATTGTAGACTAGACTCGAGAAGGAATCCTGGTTCACTACAATCGCAGCTCTGATACCAATCTGTCACACCCCTTTCTACGGCGGAAGCACGAGGTGCGATCATGAAAGGTTCTCATTGCATACGAAGAGTAAACATGCTACATGCTCGTAAAATAACATCAAATACCATGATTTGAAAACATAAGTTTAGCGTTTACATCGCTAGACAGCATAGAAACATTGTCTTAAAAGTTTACAACTTTATTCAAAGTTAAACACAAGCGACATCCACGAGCATAAGCGAGACCGCGCGCACATCCATCCTAGTTACCTGAAATACATGTGAGTTTTTGGAAAAACGTCAACATAATGTTGGTGTGAATTCATGCAGTTTTGTATTTCATGTTTGTATACTTTGTATGAAAACATAGTTTGTGAGTAAATCAAGTTTTCATATATAAATCCAGTTTCATATGTACACCACGTACTCATGTATAATTCAATCTTTTCTTGAGTACCCCACGTACTTCAAGTTATACATCAATCCTCTTGAGTACCCCACGTACTTCAAGTTATATATCAATCCTCTTGAGTACCCCCCGTACTTCAAGTTATATATCAATTTTTGTATGGTATGAATTTTATGTAAATACAGTATTTCTGTAATTATCAGATTGTTAATGGGTTGCAAAGCCATTAACATGTGACACGTCATAGGAAGCCACCAAACCTAAGGCATTTAATTGGTATATTCTGAGACACAAAAGCACTCCTCGGTTCTCGCCCCGACCGGGAGTGTGGCTGCCAGGCACCCGTTAGATCTAACCTTTTGTTCTGCGGTCTGAATGTATACGTTGATTAATGGTGCTTCTGTACCCTATTCGTGACACTATTTCTCATAACGCATCCTACTTGGTTCTCGTCCTCACCAAGCGCGTTTCTTGTTATCATTTCTCATAGCGCCTCATACTTGGTTCTCGTTCTCACCAAGTGCGCTTCTCATATTCTTATCTTTCGTCACACTTGGTTCTCGTTCTCACCAAGTGTACTTCTTGTATTTCTTATATTTCGTCACACTTGGTTCTCGTTCTCACCAAGTGTATTTCTTGTATTTATATCATACCAATTATAAATTTCTGTACATTTGTACATGTATTTCACCCCCGAAGTTATGAAAACCGAAAAACAGTTAAAGAGAAAAGGGGGAGCATGAACTCACAACTTTGCGTTCCTAGCGTCGTAAACTCCACCGGATTTGCTTAATTAACGTCGTAACCTATACGCGTTTTCTTAACGTTAGTCACTAGACTTGCGTCGCACAAGTACAGTCACTCTCTTTTGTGTATATTTTCTTGTGTTAAAAATATTCTTATATTTTTAACTACGTATCTTACTTATATTATTTTCTCTAAAATAAATATAAGTCTTTTGTGTTTTGCACTTTGCACCCGAATTATGTATCTTGTGTGTTGTATGTGTATTTTTATATTTCTACTCTTCATGAGTAATTAGTGTATTTTTAAGTCTTAATACACTAGCACGTATAACACATACTATATACACTTAGCACAAAGGTTGGTGATCAAATAATATATATTTTTCTTTCAAAAATATATACTTAATACCCATTTTTATTCTTGAAAAATCACCAAAAATTAGGGAAACCTTAGTAATACTTTTAAACACATTTTTAGGGAATAAGTTTCTCAAAAACTTATATTTTTCTAAGTGTCAAAATTTATAAAAATTTTGACAGAGTTTCCCTTAAAAATGGACGTTTCCCATGTTTTCAAAACATGTGTTTATTTTCTTTTAAATCGTCAACAATCATCAACAACAATTATCAACAATATTCGTCAACAATAATCACTAATTTCATGAACTTGAATATTTACAAAAATGTGTAGTAACTTACTAGCACATTTAGTAAGTCTTGTTATCTTTAAAAATAAGTTTAATTTCTTAAAAACTTTATTTTTAAAGAATATGAAGTTTTACAACTTCTAGTCGGTTTTTACAAAAACTGTTTCTTCGATAAACTTTTGTTACACAAGTATCTACACACTTGTTTGTTCACAAAAACCACTTTTGTTTGTGTAAGATCCGGTTTAGAACATGTGATTTCTTTTGATGCTTGGTCTTTTGAAAATACCACTTGTAGATACATAGATCTACTAGTTCTAAACACTTTTGTACAAGTTAAAACATTTTTATACAAGTTCATGGTTTATGTGTGGTAGGGTTTCACCTTTTAACCCTTGTTACTTCTAAAATAGCTTTATGTTAAGATCCATGATCTTACCAAACCGGGTTAAACGATGATCCGAGCTACCACATCATAGATCGGGTCTAGATAACCATATATTTCAAATACTACAACTTTTACACAACTTATGTGCTATTAACCACCATTTTTCATGCTTTTAGTAGACTTTTGTGCATCTTTTCGCATTTTAACGAGATTTAACCAACACAAATCCTTTTAACCACTTTAGATAAGTTCAAATATGAGTTTTAAGCATTATACCTCTAGCTCGAGGCTAGGGAAGAATCTATGCGCAAAAGAGGTGGATAAAAGCAAAGTAGAGAGGTCCTTCGCGTTCCGTTTGCTCCAAGGCTCCTAATACGTGACCCTTGATGTTTGTATGATCTTGGAATGGCAAGAACCAAACTCGAAAAATTGATGGATGGGTGTGTGTGTGTGGCCGTGAGCTAGGTAGAGAGAAAGAGAGATTTTGAGTTGGTGTTGTGTGTAAGTTATGATCCCATGTGTTTAGGTTAGGTTTTATAGATAATCTCATGTGCTAATAACCGATGGTTCTTGTGTCACCTAGATATTAGGCAACTAGATTAAACAATTCAAAAAGGATGAAAGTGTGTCCCCTTATGGGGAACTCGGTCAAGAAGGGGGGGGGGGGGGTTCTTGGTTACAATTCAACTCCAAGTTACACCATCTAGTTACATAAACTAGTTTCATTTCAAGTATTATTTCTAGTGTTAAGTGTGTTAAGTAATATACAGTGTGTTAGGGTGTTCGGGGACCCTAACTAGCTTAGAAAATAAAAACAATGCTTCTAGCATTATTTTGGTGTTCCGGGTATTGTCCGGTTGTTCGGTTAGATACCGATTCGTTAAAGTGCTAAATCACACTTTTTAGTGTCTTTTAGGTACCCTTTCAATTCCCAACACTTAGGGAAATATTCTGGATAATAAAACGACATTTCTGCAAAATATTCATGTGTCTAAATGCTGAATTATTGCTGAATTATATAAATTCTGCACTTAAAGTGCGTTTCGGGTGCTTTTTAGTGCTTATTTTTGCTTTCGTATTGCATATATATTAACCCTTGTATGTACTCTTGGGTTTTAATGCATTCTTGTTGTCGGACCTACACCTAGGCTCCAATTTTATTGTCTGGCTGCTTTCTGCAGTTCCGTTGACACATAGTGTCTTACCGGTGAGTTTACTATTATTCTGACGCAACGCTCTCGTTTATGCATAAAGCAATATTTTGTAGTATACAACATGCATGAATTCACTTGTTTAATCATGTGTTCAGACATTGCTGACACTTAAACTCATAATTGCAGTCATTAAGGAATAATTAATGTGTACGGAAATTACCGGTTTGGGCCAGTTGTCACAAATTTCACCACGAAGGTCGATGTCTCAGGCCTTGGTGCGATAGGTGTGGAAAGGAAAGACACAGTAAGGATGCCTGTTGGGCGAAGTATCCCAAACAAGGAGGAAATGATAATGGCAACCAAGATGGAAATTGTAATGGTAGAGTTCCAGATTGCTTCAAATGTGGGGACGTGGGGCACTTTAGGAAAGATTGCCCAGAGAATAACCAAGCCCGTGGAAGAGTGTTCAACATTGGAGCTAGGGAAGCTCGCCAGGATCCGAACGTAGTCATTGGTATGTTCCTTATTAATCAACACTTTGCAACTGTGCTATTTGATACCGATGCCGACTATAGCTTCGTATCCCTAGAGTTTAAGAATATACTTAGTTTAGTGGCAAGTAAGTTAGATATTCCGTACTTGATAGAACTAGCTAATGGGAAGCTAGTGGAAGCCAACGAAGTGATGAGAGGCTGTGTGTTAGAGCGTGGAGAGCATGAGTTCTCGATAGATCTTCTTTCAGTTGAGTTGGAAAGCTTTGATGTAGTGGTTGGGATGGATTGGTTGTCAAGTAATCAAGCTGAGATTGTATGCCATGAGAAGATTATCCGCATCCCGATGGTGAATGAAGAGTCAATCGTGATTCATGGGGAGAAGCAGGATACACCCCTACAGATTATTAATTGTTTGAAGGCACGAAAGTTTTGCGTAAAGGATGTATTGCCTTTTTGGCTCATGTCATGGACAAAGAGGCCGAAGAACCGAAGCTCGAACATATCCTTGTGGTAAGGGAATATCCCGAAGTCTTCCTCGAAGACTTGCCAGGATTACCTCCTCAACGACAAGTCGAATTCCACAATTGACTTGGTTCCGGGCGTCGCGCCTGTAGCCAAGGCACCTTATCGACTTGCGCCTTCAGAGATGCAAGAGTTGGCAGTGCAGCTTCAGGAGTTGTTAGACAAGGGATTTATAAGACCAAGCTTCTCGCCTTGGGGAGCTCCAGTATTGTTCGTTAAGAAGAAGGACGGTAGTTTTCGAATGTGTATCAACTACCGGGAGCTGAGCAAGCTAACCATCAAGAATCGGTATCCCTTGCCGAGGATTAATGATTTATTCGACCAACTGCAAGGATCCAACTACTATTCCAGGATCGATCTTCGATCGGGTTATCGCCAGCTGCGGATTCAGGAAGAAAGTATACCGAAGAACAGTGAGTCAACAAATTGTTTTAAACATACGCTAATATTGTGTTTTATACACGATACGCAAAACAGTTATACACAGAATGCAAAACTTTGAGACTCTAGGAGACATGTACTTAGGACCTTCGGGAACTTATGTCGAAGCTCATTAAGGGTTATCAGTTAGGAACCACGTCTTTTAATTCGGGCAAACTCCATTAATCTGTCGTGTATGCTATTTTAGTTAACCGAACAAGTGAAGTACTCGAATTTCTTTTATTGAAATTTCCACTTTTGCATCTAGCGAGTAGATTTTTACCTCTCTACTCCTCCTAATGGTAGTTGAATCGCGACAATTTTCTTCATTAGAGCGAACACTCGTTTGCTTCGGTACTTGATCATTTCATATGTTACACATGCATCGTTTGTTATGCATGTGGCTTCCCTTCTAATGATCGTTTTCATCAAAGTTACCAATATCATTTCGCTATATTCAGTTATTGCCTTGTGTCTCGGATAATCAACATTATTGTAAGTATCGGCCCCTTGATACTGAGTCAACAAAATCTTCTTGAAATTTCTTTTGTTTTCAGTTACATACATGGTCTATCCTTGTAACCATGCCAAAATTCCCTTGTGGATACATACGTTTATTGTCGAATTGCGCTGAAACCAAGTTCAATTGCTTGAACTTGTCCATTTCGCATATTCAATTCAAGACACCATATGATGTATTGAAACCATCATATTCAAATTCATTTTAGCAAGTGTTTCTTTTGTTCTGAGTCATAGTAGACTTGTTTGGTCTGCGACTTCCTTAAATCGTTTGTTGGTTTCGACACCTTGTGGTGATGCTTTCACTAAATTGAAGCTTGCGCTAATCTCGTTTACGCATCTCATACACAGATTTAATTGTTTATTTATTGACTTCCTCTAAATCCGTTCTGTTTTACCATGATTAAAGCAGTCCTAACACAATCGTGTGTTAAGACAATGGTACATAAATTCATTTTATATTCTAGTGTACCTCCTAAACGGTTCTTTCATTATTGATCGAATGCCTTGCGATATTTATTACTTTGTCATCTTCGGTCGAAAACAGTGGTTCCTTGATGTCCCATATTCAGTTGAAAACCCTATAATGTTGTTTAAATTAAATCTTCAAATTTGCTTCAGTGCGCTTCCATTTGATTTCAAACACGGTGAACTTGTTCGGTCACCGCTATTATTGAATTATGTCATTCACTACGACACCTTGTGGTGTCGGTATAAACTTGTAGCTTGTGCTAATATTGGTCAACCGTTCCATACGAAACTACGTATACTTTTCGTTTGACCCGTCATCTAAACACACTTAATGCAACTATGTATTAAGACAATGATACACCAGGTTCGATTGTATTCATTTCGGTGTATTCTCGCAATTCAATAATGTCAACACACTAATTTTATTCAATTATTTGTTCGAGAGTTGACGAATCATTTTCATGTCACTATCACATTTGAACTTGTTGATTCTAAATTCATCTAGCGGATGTTATTGTTTATAGAACTCATTTGCATATTGTAAACGATCGTTTGAAATTCTATCGGTCAAAAATCCTCTTTTATTGAACCCCTGTGAACTAAGTCACACCAGATTATACACCTGTACGTCTCGTATCCTTTGACACCAAATTCTGAAACACATACCTTTAACCGCTGGGTTCTTATTGTTGTAATATGTCCCTGGATTCACCTGATTCATTAAGTCTTGATTCAGTTTCGTGATTAATCACTTTCGTATTATTCATATCCATGCACGTATAACGCAACCCTAAGGAGTTAATGTAGTTTAAATTTCGAGGACAAAATTTTCTTAACAGGGGGAGAATGTGACAACTGTCAAATTTGCATGCATCCGTACAAGTATTAAACAATAATTAGTGCGTAATGACTGTGCTGATTTAACATTTATGTCATAAATGTTTTCTGATTATTGTTATCATATATACATGTGCATCATATATTGCAAATGACATAACATTGTTGCATGCAAACTTTATTGATTCAAATGATACACGAAACAAAGCTAGCACAGTTATCCGATAAATCAGAAAAGTGTTGACGGAGTTCAGTACATATACAGACATGGTATTGAGACACAGAATGAGCCAGAAGCCAAGAGTTACACTAGTATAGTGTGCAGGAAGGTAAGGATCATGAAACTGCCTTCCTATTGATAGTTTAAGTGCCGGAAAGTGCCTAAAACTCACATAAACTGCAGAATTCTGCAGAATTCAGCAAAATTAAGCATTTAAACAATTTAATATCATACAGAAATATGGTTAAATGGTCCTGAATGCTTTCCTAAGTGTCGGGAATCAAAACTGTCACAAAAGGGTACATAAAGCTCACTAAACTGCGTAGTTTAGCACCTTAACGAACCGGTAACCCACAGAATAACCGGACACTACCCGAAACACCAAATTTTTACTAGAAGCACTGTTTTAACATTACCAAGTTAGTTATGGTCCCCGAACATCATAACACACTATATAACATCTAGTAACTAAACACCTAACTAATTCACTAGAAATCTAACCATATAAACTAACTATCCATTACATCCTAAGTCTAGACCCCCCCCCCCCAACCTATTTACGGTTTCATGGTGGCCCCCACAAGAGATTTTCTTTGAATTCTTTATTAGATTATGTTCCCTAATTATTTGACACAAAAACCATTAGACTCTAACATGTTGGTGAATAATATAAGTAACCATAAGGACTTGAACTCATCATTCTCATTCCTCACAACATCCACCATTTTTTTCTTCTTCCTTCCCCCTACCTACGGCCGTGAACACCCCCACATACCACCATCATCATCATTCAACTCTCATCCATTCCATTACTACTCAAAGGTGTAAGAAGGTGTATAAGGAAGCTAGGAACTCTTGGAAGTTGAAGGACCTCTCATACAAGCTTTTATCCACCTCTTCTTCATCTTGTGATCACCCCTAGCCTTGAGCTAGTAGTAAGATCATCTACACTCTATTTTACATCTAGTTTAAGTGGTTAAAGAATGATACAAGAACTAATCTTGAAGAACACTATGAATCTTGAACATGAAACTTAAACATAAGACTAAAATCATAAGAAATCAAGTTGTTTAAGTGTTGTTATGTTTGTTGATTATTGATTGCTTAAGTTTATGATGTTAAACATCATATGATCTTGCTAGATGGTGATTAAAGACATAATCTAGCAAGATGAGAGGATGATTATTTTAAGATCAAAGTGATCATCCATATGTAAATCATGAACTTGAAGTGTAAATTGTTTTTCTTGTGAAATGATGATCAAAGTGGATATAAAGTCTTGTAAATCTATGTTTTCAAGAATGATTTTTTCAAGAAATCAAGTTAAAAATACAAAGTTTACTTAAGCTTGGTTCTTAAAGAAATTAACCATAATTTAGGTGGTTAATCAAGTGTAGAAATACATATTTAACAAAAAAAAACTCAAGAAGAAATATTTTTAAAAAGTTTATTTACAAGTTGTAAACAACTAATTTCTTCAATAATGATGTTTTTAAATAAACAACCACACATTAAAAGGTAACTAAGCTTACTAAACACAATTGTAAGTTACTACAAATTTTTGTAAATTTTCAAGTTCATGAAGTAGTAATTTATGCTTGATTTTGCCGAATTGGTAAGTGTTGATTGGTTTATTATTGATTGTGGTGATTTATAAAAGAAAATGATATGCTTTGAAAGCATGGAAACTCCTATTTTTAGGGGAAACTATGGCAAAAATTTTCTAGAAATTTAACACTTGGAAAAATATTTTTTTAAAACAAATATTTACAATATATTTTAAACCATGGATTTTCATATAAAATTTTCCATAATTTTTGTTACAAAAATTATAAATATTGGATGTTGGTTTTTTGTAAATAAAAGTAACGAAATATGTATTTAGGAAAATATATATTTAGATGTCAGCATGTGTGTGATTATTTGTATATTATGTGTATTAGTTATATTATTTTAGGACTTGAAATAATATAACTCACCAAAATACCAAGAAATTACAATCCAAAATATTACCAAAATTACAAGAAATAAATATATAATTTATACCCAAAATATTGGTGAAACCGAACAAGGAATATAACTTACAAAAATATTCCGGAATTTGATTCATAAGTATATTTTGGTAATTTGTATTTTGGACACCTAGAAAACAAAAATATGATTTTTACAATTATTACAAAATATATCATATTTTTGACAAGGAGAAAATATATTATTTTTGGGTAAATAAAAATATATATTTTCTTGAAATTATTAGAATATATATTATTTTTGGGAGAAAATATATATTTTCTTGAATAAACATGAAATACATTATTTTGGGTGAAAAATAAGTTTATATATATTTTCCAAGTTAAACTTGAAAATATATTATTTTTGAGACTTATATGAAATTTATAAATATTTTTGCCAAGGGAAAAATTATAAGTAATTTTCTTAAGTAATATTTCTTAAAATATATATTTTGGGAATATATATATTGACGTATTTTTATTAGAAATATTATTCCGGAAAAATTAATACAAATATTAAGTATGAGATACTTAATAACCACAATCAAAATACGTATTCTCGTACGTATAATTACACACCGGAATATGCCACCGATACTTGGCAAAAATATACAAGTATTAGAATACGAATATAAATACACCCATCCTTGGGAAGTTGTACAAATACATAAAAGTGTCAAGTTAAAATATATTACTTTAACAATTATTCCAAAATGAAATAAATATAATTTAAGTTAAAATATTTATTATTTTAACAAATAATTATATAACTTCGAATAATATTAATGACATAATGAAACGTAACTCGAAGACACTAATTAATACTAAGGCAAGGCACGACCTGCTCGTCTAATAAACCGTAGTAAGTTGTAGGTAGTCGTGTGAACGAGTATCAGCTGTGAGTTACGTCGGATTGAAGAACGCAAAACTGTGAGTTCATATCCCCCTTTTCTTTAACTGTTTTTGTTTTATAACTTCAAGGGTGAAGTACATATTACAAACTGTTTACAAATGTTTATATGTGGTATGGTTAGCTAAGGAAAGGTACTGCTAGATTTTGTGAGTGGTGGGTATAACGCTTAAGACCATTAATCCTCGTAGTAGGACCGAGGGACATGAGTGATAGATCTATTTGGGTGTAGCGAGCCCCACCCATGTGGACCGGGGTTTGGCCCATGAGGTGACTATGTCTTACAGCCTGAAGCCCGGTGCGAAATCTGCTAGGTTTGAGCCTTCCTGTATCACGTCACACATATTAATGCCCTTGCAAACCATTAATCGATATGTTTCCTTGTTTGCTTTCATACCGGGGTTTACGAAACATACATTCTTACAATGATTTCAAGGGTTTATTCGTGCACACTTACAAAACACTTGAAATCGCTCAACTTTTGTTGATGTTTTCAAACTACATGTATTTCAAGAAACTAAATGTGGATCTGGCGGGCGTTTGGAAGTTTCAAGTGATGTTGGAAATAAGAGATGTCATCCGGTGTCTAAGGGTTTGTATTGTGTATCTTATCCTAGATAAGATACATAGTTCAAAGCCTAGTTTTTAGTAGTATCTTTTTATCGAGTCCTTATGGAACTCTAAAACAATCTGAATGGTTTGTAATTTGGATTTGAAGTCTGTGTTTGGATTCTAAAACAATGTTGTTGTGATGTTTTAAACTTAATCAATGGATGAACATCTTTGGTTTTATCATATAGTTGTTTGTTATGGTTGAATGCAATGATATTAAGCAAGTCACACATAATCACACTTCCGCAAAAGTCAGGGTGTGACACTCACCCTCCTTTGTGTTGACACTTGATTTTAACGTGTTCTTCAGATACTTGAGTTTGGCTTCGGGAATTTTGGCGTATCTGTGGTTGTTGATGCATGTCTTGTTTAAATAAATGTCTTGGGCAACTTTTAAAACTTTTGGGACCTATGTATTAGGATCCATAAGGATCAAGACAACTTAACTATGTTATGGTTGTGGTGTGCTTTTAAACGTTAAGCTTTAAAATATGTTTTAATTAAGTTGAATGTCCAACATTAACAATGCAACGTTCACCAAGATATTTATGAGCACCAACTTCCGTCACCACTACGTTTATATTTCCGTTGCGACGTTTTTGGGGTGTGACAGAAGTTGGTATCAGAGCTAATGGTTGTTAGCGAACTAGATGTTTTCTAGGAGAAACTTAAGACTTCAACCGAAGAATTTTCAGATAAAATTTCAAATTTCGCGAAGCCAACAATTTTAATTAAACATGGATTTTGATCATGTATGAAAACCATTGCGTGTTTATGTGCATACGTGTTAATCTGTTTATTTGGGCTTTATGTGTTATTTTTCATTTGAACACACACTTACTTTGTATGGTTACATATGTTACAGATGTCGCACGAGCACGAGGTCGTCGAGATTCACGACTCAGATAGCAAGCCCGAATTCGAGACTTCACCTAGATCAGTCCTGCTAGAGATACCCCTCCCTACCACACAGGTCGTAGACATGGCCGGATTTACCTCGTCTTTCTATGTCAGCTCTGCTGCGTTTGCTAGCCAGGTTGACACTCGTTATGCTTTTACTAGCAACGGTTGGATCGATGACGATTATTCTCCTTCACACTCGATTTTCGAGATAGGACAATCATCAGGTATTGTGCCTGTTGTTGATGATTTGGATAGAGGTATTCAATTGATTGGAGGATCTTTTGGTATCGCACCAGTGGTGGATGCTACTACTCTTACGGCTCAACCTTTGCAGCCATTGGTCCTCCCGCCTACTGTCACTGTCGAACCTACTTCTGAGATCCTTCTGCCCGTTTTTACAGACTCGTGTTTCCCGCTGTTCGAGTCACGCGTCGTTACTACACCTCTACTAGTCTATACTCTTCGTAGGAAGAGGATTCAACCCGTTGGATAGATCGCATCGATTTCGAGGGCTGAGACAGCGTCTGCTTTGAAGAAGGAGACGGGATTTGGATAGACCGATGCTCTCACCGTGATCGATAGTTTGCTAAGTTAAGCAGAGACTTGGAGACAACGAACGATAAGATGAAGAACCTAGAGGGTCAGATGGACTGGTATGATGAGCTTCAGGACTTGGATGACAGTGCTATGGATCAGATGCACTAGAGGATAATGGAGCTTGAAGAGCTGGTTAGGAAGCTTTTTGACTTCCTGGGTTTTTAGTGATGGTTGTTTGTTTTGTTTGTTTGTCTCTTTTGGTGAACCCTATTCGGCTTGTATGCCAATTTTGGATATTTAGGAGGAAATTCATCTAGACTTGTTATTGGTGTTTGATTTTGTCACACCAAATTTTGGAAAGTCGTTGTACTACGAACAAGCTTTGTAATTTCCATGATAAATATCAATGGGTTTTTGGATTAAAAATTATTCTCATTATTATGTAGACGTGATTACATGCGCATTATTTGGTCCACTAGCATTTAATGATTGAATTATTTTGGATATTGTCTTATGTTGTTATTATTGTTATAATAATAGAAACAATAAGATGCCACCAAAAGCGAGACAGGGTCTTACCACTGATGGTACTGGATTACCTAGCACCCCAGAGGAGTTGGCACAACTCATCGCCCAACACGTTAATACTGCCATGGAACAGCACGATGCTAACCAAAATAATGGGCAAGGACGTGGGCGTGGTACTCATGGGCATGGTTTTGGTGGAGCACCAACTGGAAACCCTCAAAGTAGTGTAATGATCGGAAAGTTTTAGTAGTTCTTGTGTTATGATATAATCGAAGAGTAATCTTGATTAATCATTAACCTTGTGAATAGTGCATGGATGTACGTACATAACATTCCAGGGTTGTAACCCACGATCATTTACTGGTACTGATGGACCTCTTGATATCACTAGATGGATCGAGAAGATGGAGTCTGTTATGGCAATCAGCGGGTGTGCTGCTGATCAAAGGGTTAGGTATGCTTCTTGTTCATTTCTTGATGAAGCTTTATCTTGGTGGAATGCACAAGTTCAGATTCTGGGAGAAGACTTTACTTACGGTCTTGCCTGGAACGAACTGAAAGAGATACTTCTGAAGGAATACTGCCCGCGTAGTGAGATACAGAAGATGAGACTGACTTCTGGAATCTGACCATGGAAGGCTTGAATGTCAGAGCTTATATGTCTCGGTTCAATGATCTGGCTAGGTTGGTTCCTCGGATGGTCACTCCTGATTACGTTAAGATAGAAAGGTATATTTGGGGGCTAAAGAAATGGAATGTCAAATATGATAAACGGTCTCACTAATGATGTGCCAGTAGGTTTTTACACATTTAGTAGATTAATTTCTAGATATAAACCTAAATATCAATAACTTTCTAATCTCGTGGGGAACATCTCTCGGATATATGGATAACCTCCGAAATCTCGTTTGAGATGTTGCTTTATTCTGAGATACTAGGTCTTTATACTATTTGACATCTGGGGTATTATACCTGGTCTTCTGATTTTGCGTCAGCAATGGCGTAGACCTCATATAATACTTTATGCGCTTTAAAAAGTTTTCCCTATACATAAAAATTGAGAAAATATCGAAAGATATGAATCAAATGCAGTTGTAAAGAAGATCCCTAAGCGGGACACACCTCAAGTCGGGCCTTCATCTCTTTGACTGAACGTTAGTTCATATCAATATAGTATATTCACCTGTAAGACTGAATATAGGGAATCTTGATACGAGAGTATATACTGAGGTGGGACACGCGAATAAGTTAAGTGTTTAAAACACTAAATCTCGTATCTCGAATCAGTTGAACTTTGTGTGAAAATTCAAGTGGATCAGTATACTGACAATCTAAGTGAATTGTTTAGAACTTAAAGTGTTTATAGCTCAACGGTGCTAGTGATTTGTTATAAACTGATATGATCCTCTAACGCAAACTCAAACAAAAATATTGTCTATAAATATTTCTTTATTACTTTATATTTAAGAAAAATTACAAAAAGAGTTTGAGTGAGTTTTAGCATAAACTTTGAAAAATACAAAAAGATTTTATTTTTGTTTTATTTTCGACAACCGATGTCTGAAAGCTGAGTTTCAAAGTCTAAATATGCTGAACATGTTTCTGAAATTATACAAGTTCATTAATTTGAAACTTGAAAGTTTAAATGAAAAATAAAAACAGTTTGTGAAAATCTTCAGGTCATTAATTTGAACTTGGATGATTATTTGAGAAAGTTTTGGATGCTTTCACTGTAAAAAATATAGTTGTTTTATAGGGGGAGAGAGCCAAGTTATTCCTGGGAAATTACATATTGTTAAATTTGGGCCAGGGTGTCACACCCCCAAAATACCACATGCGGAAACCCCCCGCGAGGCGTGTGACGTACCAGGATCTAGCCACCAATCACATTGAACTCATAACAAGATTTGAAATAAAAGCTTTCATTAACATAAAACGTTACAAAAAACTTTAAATGTAATACATCGTGTTCAGCGGAAGCATAATACATGTTTAACTAAAACCCAAGTGTATGAAATCATTTAGTCCCGTTTCAAGTTTCCATGTTCCTCGACCCATGACCACTCCAGCATCCCAGACAGCATGTTCCACATCCACACGTATCAATAACCTGCGAGCATGCACACACGTGTATCAGACAACGCTGGTGAGTTCATAGTTTTATGAAAACGTTAGTTACCAAGTGTGTAGTTACGTTCATTGATTACAATGTTGATAATACCTCGGATACAAGACGGCTCCTGATTTATGTTTTGCCCGTTCCCTTGTGCTCCTATCAAAGCACTGGGCATGACTAGGTCATTAGTTCACACCCGTCCTCTCCGGTACGGGGTGAGGGTGCCAAACCTAAGTAGCGCTACCAACTAATACCCCGTTTCCTCTCCGGTAACAAATAGATGGGACTTAAGAATGATAGAGTGAGATTATTATCCAACATCCCAGTATTACCCAAAAGACTTATCCCTCCTCGGGATACCCACCGACTGTCCCAACCACCGGGACGCAAGCTCAAGAGTAGTGAACTCACCTTAGATTGCTCGGTTCGTTAAGTTACTTTACCCGTTCCAAGTTGGTCAACCAAACCCTACCGTGGTTACCAAGAGTAGTCAGTTTCACAATCACGCAAGTCACGTATTTAATACAAGTTGCATTCATCAAGATTATTGTATGGCATGTATCAAGTATCCAATTCACATACAAATCCACATCTCATGTGACCAACGCAAATCAACACATAACACATAACAGTTATTCAAGGTCATGCAAATCCGCAATTCATATGTATGTTTTCGTAACAGTACTTAACAGTCAAATGTGCCATTCGTAGTGACCAAATCATGTTTCCTTAGTTATAATTAATCATCAGACAGTAATAGGGTTCCATTAACCAAATCATTCTTTATTACCATTAACATGCAACAAGGATTGTATACACACACCATTATCTATCATCATCAACATCAGAGACACCCACTGTTCACCTCATAACCTACACGGCGAAACATCCCTGCGACGAAAGTCCCCAGGTTTCATCTGAGCGTTTGTCGGTGAAAGTCCCCATCTTTCGTCGACCTAAGTTTCGTCGACCACCCTTGACAGTTTCAGCATTCCCCAAACCCATATGTTCACAGATACCTACTGTAGATCACAATCTAATCGGTTTCTGGGTTTGTCGTTCAAGCACATTATCGTTTCTTTACTATCAATGGTTTAGCAATAGCATTATTAACCATCGTGGATATTAACATTACAATAGTATCAATCATACATCATTCATGCGAAGCTTTACAGTTAGCATGGAATCATCTTCCTAACCCTATCAATTCATCAATTAGATATGACACAAAAACCACATGTAAGCAATCATCAACTTCAAGATTTCCTGACCTCTAGCAACAACCTAATCATACATTTATCTAACTGCACAAAATCATAAACCCTAATTGACCCAACTGCTTCATCGCATCAACATCATCATCATCATGCTAAACACACAGAATTTCTAATATGGGTGAGCCTAAACGAGTATGTAACAATTATGTTCGACAATCGATATCATCAGTACATTCAATCAAATCTATGTTCTTAAATCACAAACAGATTTATCACCATTTATTCAAAAGATCACAAGTATCATATTAATCACCAATTATTCAAGAGATCATATATAACATATAACATATTACAAGGAACTAAAACAACTAGAGAGAGTATTATACTAACCGCAAACCAGATGAAATTGAAGGAAGGCATCATGAAATAGGGGTATTGTCCTCGGGTGTTAGGAGAACTAGGGTTTCGTGATGTGTTCCTGTGAGATCACATAAAAAAACCATCCACAAACTGATGTATGATCTAATAGATAAGCCGGATCCAACTTGGGCTCCGTTATGGGCTCGGAAAGACTTGGGCTGAGACCCTTCTATGGCAACGAAACATCCATCATTCGTCGAGCATTGGTTGTGACGAAACGCCATAGTTTGTCGAGCAAGAGTTTCGTCGTAGAGTAGTTGACGAGGGCATGAACCATAAACTAGTCCTAAGTAAATTTCATTAATACTCACACATAACACAAACTTAATCATATATCAAGCTATGCACATGTTACAACACAGACAAATTACGAAAACAGGATTGTAAACAAGTAACGCGTGAAGGAAAGACCTTGAGATTTCAGGTTGTCACATCATCCCCAACTTGAAAGAAATTTCGTCCCGAAATTTGACAAGTAATCCCAAAATAGCAAGATGCAAGATGTTAACTCAAGGTGACTGTGGATTTTCCACGGGTACCACATCATCCCCAACTTGAAAGTGAATTTCGTCCCGAAATTCATCAACGATATTTGAAGTTGATTCAACCATTTGGACAAATAAGATACTATAGCTTACCCAATATTTGCGTTCCCACGTGAACTCCGGTCCACGTATTGAGTTCCAACGAACCCTCACGATTGAAATCCGACTGTGTTAACAGTGGGTTCCTCAACAAGGGTATCACAAGTGTTGCGTCAAACAGACGCTTCTTTAGGTTCGAGACATAAATGACATTGTGTACGTTACCTATTTCGTCAGGTAACCTGGGTTTGTGTGTCATAACACCGAACCATTCCAGAAATCTGAATGTCCCAACGTACCAACTAAGCTTGCCACGTGTCCCAACGTACCAACTAAGCTTGCCTTGAATTATGATACGTTCGCCCCAGCAAACTCCCAGTGTTTCCTAAGCTTATCAGCTTTCCTGAAGGCTACTCATTGCCGCTAAGCGATTTCCGATCCAAACAATCTTCCCAAGAGTTTCGAGTACAAGTCCTGGACCTGTGATTAGGTTGTCACCCACCTTAAACTAACAAGGAGATTAGCGTTACTGTCCATGCAATGCCTCAAACAGAGTTGTCTGAATACTAGAATGGTAACTGTTGTGGTAAACTCCACCAAGGTAAGTGTTTTTGCTAAGGCCAGTCACACACATGCTCGCAGTATGTCTTCGAGTGTCAGGATGGTTCGTTTACTCAGATCGTTTATCCTACGGTGATAGGTGATGCTCATGTCTAAACGTGAGCCAAGGGTTGTGTATTGCCTGTCATAAATCAAATATAGCTCAAAATCAGAGGTAGCAGGAGTTGGCACCTCATACCTAAAAGCCGCCTCTCTCAGAGGAACATTCACAGCTATGAAGACTCGTCAGTTTCCTTGTTTGTAAGAAAGTGTGCTGGTATCGTGGGACCATCAACGATCACCCAGGTGATATTGTTTCCGTTTCGAGTTGTAAGTAGACTAGTGACAGAATTCATGGCAGTCTGTTCTCATTTCCATATGGGTGTTTCTGGTTACTGATACTCCACCTTGACTTTCCCACAAGTCAAACATCATTCACATACATAGCTAGGTGGACCTTCACGTCTGGTCTCCAGTACAAGATTCATAAATCCTATTATCCCCCATCAAAACACAGACGGCTAGAATATCGAGGCTGTTGTGGTGTGCTTTGCTCAACAATAGTTCCCCAAAGTTTCCGTATAATGAGATCCACACTCGTTCCTTTAGGTAGAAAATATCATCCGTCCTGCCAAAGGTTGCTTTTACATGCCCAAAATGGGATCAACTTGAAAATACTCTTCCTTCAGTTCTCTAGTTTGAACAGAGTGAGTCTGATCAGGTACGTTAGAGTCGATAGTGAGCTGCAAAGCTCGCGCACGTTCAAGTTTCATCGCCGTAATCATCCAAAAGTTCCATCCATCGATGCCATTAGCTGATTTAGCTCTTTCGAAACCAGGGTACATGGGAGGCCCTTGTGATCGGTCTAAGCAGCGCATTTGGTACCGTCAAAGTAATGCCTCCAACTTAAATCCAAAGACCATGATTTCCACCACAGGTTGTGACTCATGCAATTCTCCTTGTAAATCTACTACGTAAGCTATCACCTTCTCGTGTTGTATCAGCGTGCAACTGGGACTCGGATTCGAACCATCATGGTATACCACTAAATCACCCACACCCCCGGGTAAAGACGATGCTCAGTGTATTGCAGAGTTGGGATTCAAAAGCTGAAAAGACGTCCTCCTGTTTTAGCTTCCACAACAGAGCACCTTTCTGTGCTAAGGAGATTAAAGTTACGCGATCTTCGAAAATCTCCTAATGAATCTACGATAGTATCTTGCGTGACTGAGAAATTACAGCATCCCCAAAGAAATCTTTGGTGTCGATCAGTGTCTAACAAAATGGGTCTTAGCGAGATCCACGCATATTCCCACTTCGTTGTCTATATGACCAAAATTGTACCTCTCGAATCCAGAAGTTACCTTTAATAAAACTTCGCACAGGATGGCTCCTCCCTCAGGAGCTCTAAAATAAGATACAGATGCCGTCCATGATGTTCCTTTCTCCTGGAAATGATTCAACACGTCGTCAATAAGCATAGCCGATTCATGTGATCCATACAGCTGCTGATGTGATGATTAGCCCAAAGGTCTTGGAATACAACGTCGAAATGGCCACGCTACGTTTGATATGCCATTGCAGGAACATTCTCCCCTTAGACTTCCTTCTGAAAATAGTCCGTTCGTTAATCAATCCTCGAATGGGAGCTTGACCCTCGCTGCTGGTCAACAGACTGGCAATACATGGTCAAGGTAAGCGGTCTTTAATTGTCGCCTTGTTAAGTTCTCGATATTCAATACACATACGAAAAGGCTTATCTTCACGGATTTAACTGGGCCTCCCAAAGCGAAAACTAGGTTCAATAAAACTCTTGTTCAACGGTTCCTGTAGTTGATTAGACAGCCCTTGCAACCCTCCTGATGCAAGACGGTAAGAGTATGAGTAATCAGGGCTGCCTCTGACATGATACCGATCTGATATTCCACCTGACGATGTGAAGTTAAACCTGATAGTTCTTCTGGTAGCACATAGGGAGAAATCACGAACAATGGGTGGATCCTCGATCCTTTTTTCCTTAGCCTTAACATCAGTAACGAGTGCTAACATAGCAGGGTAATCCTTTCGTGGACACTTCTGGCCTTCATTGCTGAATTGATGCTAACCTCTGCACCACTCGGAAACTTTATGATAGACGAAAACTTCCTCCTCATAGGGTATATCTGCGCGATATCTGGATAACCAATCCATACTGACTACCGTATCAAAACTATCAAGGGTAGCAGAAAGAAGGTCGATGTCGAACACTTGTCCCACAAGGTCGAGTTTGCATCCCAGCGAACATATGAAATTTCAATTGTCTTGCCATCAGCCGATCCCACAACAGGTTCAGATTCAAGGAGCATCAGGGTTAAACGGAACAGAGACGAAGCGATTAGCTACTCATACTAGCTACCACGTTGCTAAAATCCTGGCGTCGCCCACGCCAATCCTAAATGCCCTCCCATGAGTATCATTTCTAGTGTTGTTATTGTCATCGTTCCCTTGGTCGTTGTCGTCTAGATTCTAACAACGGTCAATCCATGTCGTGGGCACCTTCATTTCCATACTGTAGGCCATAATTACAAATACCTTGATGTCGTCGTGACTGTTACCTATAATGTCATTGCCTGAAATGGAGTCCTACGATCTTTCTCTGACAAAATCCGTCGTTTCACATCCCGTGCCACATTCTAAAGCGTTACTCATTGTGCTAGCAGTCACACATTCCATACTACCGTCAATTGTCATCGCCTGTGCCCCAATTGATTCATAAGAGTTGTCTCCCATGAGCCGCTGACTAGGGTTAAGGATTTGGTTGAAGCCAATTTGCTGATGCTCGTTGCCGGTGGCCAAGGTCGTTCTAATACTGAGGTCGGTGAGGTACTACGCTCATCCTCTTGCCCATCAATCTTGCATGTCGATGGAGTAATACACGGTATGTTGCGAGAGTGTTGCAGAAGTAATCGCACTTCGGGAGCTACGACGTCAATACATTGAGTTCCAGCCAATGAAGTGGAGTGTGAATGGTATCGACCAATCATTTAACGCTGCGACACCCAACTCAGGGGTGCCCGTACAAGCACCTAACATTCTACACAGTTCGCTAGGCGTTCAGATGGGTGTTCAGGTAATACTCGATAGCATCGAGATTCACAAGGATTCAGTGAGAAGTGAAAAGATCATGTTCGAGTAGGAGACTATCACTACTATGACTCCTGTAGACTGTTCTGTTTCACATCGATCAAATAACGAAACGGAACCCATTTTTCACTTGTTATGTCTCACTGGGACTCGCATGCACCCCACATTATTATTATGTGTGCACCCACAATAACATTGCGATTTGCATGCTCGTCTCAGTTCCTCCTAACTCATGTCAAATGGTTCCTCACACTTAGATGTCAAATGGAGGTTGTCAAAGTAATAAGATCACAAAATTCCAACGACTAAGGTATACTATCAATGCATCATAAAGTAAGCAAGCAATCCATGCCATCATGCTATAGTGACGAGTGTGTGTTCATATGTTACGTCATAACCAAACGTGTACTAGTCATTTAATGTATGCTACAAGCTAAAAAGACGAACCTTGCAATCTGGAGCTGAGTGTCATGGTCGTATTCACGTGTTCAGAACTGTTCGGTTATAGTCTGGTTTTATAAAAACGTTTTTAAAACCAAGTTCACTATAACCAATGGCTCTGATACCAAACTGTCACACCCCCAACATACCACATGCGGAAACCCCCCACAAGGCGTGTGACGTACCAGGATCTAGCCACCAATCACATTGAACTCATAACAAGATTTGAAATAAAAGCTTTCATTAACATAAAACGTTACAAAAAACTTTAAATGTAATACATCGTGTTCAGCGGAAGCATAATACATGTTTAACTAAAACCCAAGTGTATGAAATCATTTAGTCCTGTTTCAAGTTTCCATGTTCCTTGACCCATGACCACTCCAGCATCCCAGACAACAAGTTCCACATCCACACGTATCAATAACCTGCGAGCATGCACACACGTGTATCAGACAACGCTGGTGAGTTCATAGTTTTACGAAAACGTTAGTTACCAAGTGTGTAGTTGCGTTCATTGATTACAATGTTGATAATACCTCGGATACAAGACGGCTCTAAATTTATATTTTGCCTGTTCCCCTGTGCTCCTATCAAAGCACTGGGCATGACTGGGTCATTAGTTCATACCCGACGTCTTCGGTACGGGGTGTGGGTGCCAAACCTAAGTAGCGCTACCAACTAATACCCCGTTACCTCTCCGGTAACAAAAAGATGGGACTTAAGAATGATAGAGTGAAATTATTATCCAACATCCCACTATTACCCAAAAGACTTATCCCTCCCCGGGATAACCACTGACTATCCCAACCACCGGGACGCATGCTCAGGAGTAGTGAACTCACCTTAGATTGCTCGGTTCGTTAAGTTACTTTACCCGTTCCAAGTTGGTCAACCAAACCCTACCATGGTTACCAAGAGTAGTCAGTTTCACAATCACGCAAGTCACGTATTTAATACAGGTTGCATTCATCAAGATTATTGTATGGCATGTATCAAGTATCCAATTCACATACACATCCACATCTCATGTGACCAACGCAAATCAACACATAACACATAACAGTTATTCAAGGTCATACAAATCCGCAATTCATATGTATGTTTTCGTAACAGTACTTAACAGTCAAATGGGCCATTCGTAGTGACCAAATCATGTTTCCTCAGTTATAATTAATCATCAGACAGTAACAGGGTTCCATTAACCAAATCATTCTTTATTACCAATAAAATGCAACAAGGATTGTATACATACACCATCATCTATCATCATCAACATCAGAGACACCCACTGTTCACCTCATAACCTACATGGCGAAACTTCCCTGCGACGAAAGTCCCCAGGTTTCGTCGGAACGTTTGTCGGCGAAAGTCCCCATCTTTCATCGACCTAAGATTCGTCGACCACCCTTGATAGTTTCAGCATTCCCCAAACCCCTATGTTCACAGATACCTACTGTAGATCACAATCTAAATGGTTTATGGGTTTATCGTGCAAGCACATTATCGTTTCTTTACTATCAATGGTTTAGCAATAGCATTATTAATCATCGTGGATATTAACATTACAATAGTATCTATCATACATCATTCATGCGAAGCCTTACAGTTAGCATGGTATCATCTTCCTAACCCAATCAATTCATCAATTAGATACAACACAAAAACCACATGTAAGCAATCATCAACATCAAGATTTCCTGACCTCTAGTAACAACCTAATCATACATTTATCTAACTGCACAAAATCATAAACCCTAATTGACCCAACTGCTTCATCGCATCAACATCATCATCATCATGCTAAACACACAGAATTTCTAATATGCGTGAGCCTAAACGAGTGTGTAACAATTATGTTTGACAATCGATATCATCAGTACATTCAATCAAATCTACGTTCTTAAATCATAAACAGATTTATCACCATTTATGCAAAAGATCACAAGTATCATATTAATCACCAATTATTCAAGAGATCACATATAACATATAACATACTAAAGGGAACTAAAACAACTAGAGAGAGTATTATACTAACCGCAAACCAGATGAAATCGAAGGAAGGCTTCATGAAATAGGGGTATTGACGTCGGGTGTTAGGAGAACTAGGGTTTCGTGATGTGTTCTTGTGAGATCACATAAAAAAACCGTCCACAAACTGATGTATGATCAAATAGATAAGCCGGACCCAACTTGGGCTCCGCTATGGGTTCGGAAAGACTTGGGCCGAGACCCTTCTATGGCGACGAAACATCCATCATTCGTCGAGCATTGGTTGTGACAAAACTCCATAGTTCTTCGAGCAAGAGTTTCGTCGCGCAAGAGTTTCGTCGCAGAGTAGTTGACGAGGGCATGAACCATAAACTAGTCCTAAGTAAATTTCATTAATAATCACACATAAGACAAACTTAATCGTATATCAAACTATGCACATGTTACAACACAGACAAATTACGAAAACAGGATTGTAAACAAGTAACGCGTGAAGGAAAGACCTTGACATTTCAGGTTGTCACATCATCCCCAACTTGAAAGAAATTTTGTCCCGAAATTTGAAAATGTAATCCCAAAATAGCAAGATGCAAGATGTTAACTCAGGGTGACTGTGGATTTTCCGTGGGTACCACATCATCCCCAACTTGAAAGGGAATTTCGTCCCGAAATTCGTCAACGATATTTGAAGTTGATTCAACCGTTTGGACAACTAAGATACTATAGCTTACCCAATATTTGCGTTCCCACATGAACTCCGGTCCATGTATTGAGTTCCAACAAAGCCACACGATTGAAATCCGACTGTGTTAACAGTGGCATCCTCAACAAGGGTATCACAAGCGTTGCGTCGAACAGATGCTTTTTTAGGTTCGAGACATAAATGACATTGTGTACGTTACCTATTTCGTCAGGTACCCTGGGTTTGTGAGTCATAACACCGATCTGTTCCAGAAATCTGAATGTCCCAACATACCGCAAACTAAGCTTGCCACGTTTCCCACAGCATACCGCACTCTCTCAGGGTGAGGCCTTCAATTATGATATGTTCGCCCACAGCGAACTCCCAGTGTTTCCTAAGCTTATCAGCTTTCCTGACGGCCACTCGTTGCCGCTAAGCGATTTCCGACCCAAACAATCTTCCCAAGAGTTTCGAGTACAAGTCCTGGACCTGTGATTAGGTTGTCACCCACCTTAAACCAACAAGGAGATTAGCGTTACTGTCCATGCAATGCCTCAAACAGAGTTGTCTGAATACTGGAATGGTAACTGTTGTGGGAAACTCCACCAAGGTAAGTGTCCTTCCAATTTTTGCTAAGGCCATTCACACACATGCTCGCAGTATGTCTTCGAGTGTCAGGATGGTTCGTTTACTCAGATCGTTTATCCTACGGTGATAGGTGATGCTCATGTCTAAACGTGAGCCAAGGGTTGTGTATTGCCTGTCATAAATCAAGTATAGCTCAAAATCAGAGGTACAAATAGTTGGCACCTCGTGCCTAAAAGCCGCCTCTCTCAGGGGAACATTCACAGCTGTGAAGACTCGTCAGTTTCCTTGTTTGCAAGAAAGCGTGCTGGTATCGTGGGACCATGAACGATCACCCAGGTGATATTGTTTCCGTTTCGAGTTGTAAGTAGACTAGTGACAGAATCCATGGCAGTCAGTTCTCATTTCCATATGGGTGTTTCTGGTTACTGATACTCCACCTTGACTTTCCCACAAGTCAAACATCATTCACATACATAGCTAGGTGGACCTTCACGTATGGTCTCTAGTACAAGATTCATAAATCCTATTATCCCCCATCAAAACACAGATGGATAGAATATCGAGGCCGTTGTGGTGTGCTTTGCTCAACACAAGTTCCCTAAAGTTGCCGTATAATGAGATCCACATTCGTTCCTTGAGGTACCAAATATCGTCCGTCCTGCCAAAGGTTGCTTTTACATGCCCCAAATGGGTTCAACTTGAA
The DNA here is from genome assembly GCA_030545235.1 of Helianthus tuberosus. Taxonomy (NCBI): domain Eukaryota; kingdom Viridiplantae; phylum Streptophyta; class Magnoliopsida; order Asterales; family Asteraceae; genus Helianthus; species Helianthus tuberosus. The sequence goes on along the minus strand of CM060365.1, from coordinate 122,870,142 downwards.
AATCCACTTCCTTCAGTTCTCCAGTTTGAACAGAGCGTGTCTGATCAGGTATGTTAGAGTCGATAGTGAGCTGCAAAGCTCGCGCACGTTCAAGTTTCATCGCCGTAATCATCCAAAAGTTCCATCCATCGATGCCATTAGCTGATTTAGCTCTTTCGAAACCAGGGTACATGGGAGGCCCTTATGATCGGTCTAAGCAGCGCATTTGGTACCGTCCAATTAATGCCTCCAACTTAAATCCAAAGACCACGGTTTCCACCGCAGGTTGTGACTCATGCAATTCTCCTTGTAAATCTACTACGTAAGCTATCACCTTCTCGTGTTGTATCGGCGTGCAACTGGGACTCAGATTCGAACCATCATGGTATACCACTAAATCACCCACACCCCCAGGTAAAGACGATGCTAAGTGTATTGTAGAGTTGGGATTCGAAAGCTGAAAAGACGTCTTCCTGTTTTGTCTTCCACAACACAGCACCTTGCTGTGCTAAGGAGATTAAAGTTGCGCGATCTTCGAAAATCTCCTAATGAATCTACGACAATGAACTCATAACAAGATTTGAAATAAAAGCTTTCATTAACATAAAACGTTATAAAAAACTTTAAATGTAATACATCATGTTCAGCGGAAGCATAATACATGTGTAACTAAAACACAAGTGTATGAAATCATTTAGTCCCGTTTCAAGTTTCCATGTTCCTCGACCCATGACCACTCCAGCATCCCAGACAGCAAGTTCCACATCCACACGTATCAATAACCTACGAGCATGCACACACGTGTATCAGACAACGCTGGTGAGTTCATAGTTTTACGAAAACGTTAGTTACCAAGTGTGTAGTTACGTTCATTGATTACAATGTTGATAATACCTCGGATACAAGATGGCTCCTGATTTATGTTTTGAACGTTCCTCTATGCTCCTATCAAAGCACTTGGCATGACTGGGTCTTTAGTTCACACCCGTCCTCTCCGGTACGGGGTGAGGGTGCCAAACCTAAGTAGCGCTACCAACTAATACCCCGTTACCTCTCCGGTAACAAAAAGATGGGACTTAAGAATGATAGAGTGAGATTATTATCCAACATCCCAGTCTTACCCAAACGACTTATCCCTCCCCGGGACACCCACTGACTGTCCCAACCACCGGTACGCATGCTCAAGAGTAGTGAACTCACCTTAGATTGCTCGGTTCGTTAGGTTACTTTACCCGATCCAAGTTGGTCAACCAAACCCTACCGTGGTTACCAAGAGTAGTCAGTTTCACCATCACGCAAGTCACGTATTTAATACAGGTTGCATTCATCAAGATTATTGTATGGTATGTATCAAGTATCCAATTCACATACAAATCCACATCTCATGTGACCAACGCAAATCAACACATAACACATAACAGTTATTCAAGGTCATACAAATCCGTAATTCATATGTATGTTTTCTTAACAGTTAAATGTGCCATTTGTAGTGACCAAATCATGTTTCCTCTGTTATAATTAATCATCAGACAGTAACAGGGTTCCATTAACCAAATCATTCCTTATTACCATTAACATGCAACAAGGATTGTATACACACACCATTACCTATCATCATCAACATCAGAGACACCCACTGTTCACCTCATAACCTACACGGCGAAACACCTCATAATAGTATCTATCATACATCATTCATGCGAAGCCTTACAGTTAGCATGGAATCATCTTCCTAACCTTATCAATTCATCAATTAGATACGACACAAAAACCACATCTAAGCAATCATCAACATCAAGATTTCCTGACCTCTAGCAACAACCTAATCATACCTTTATCTTACTGCACAAAATCATAAACCTAATTGACCTAACTGCTTCATCGCATCAACATCATCATCATCATCCTAAACACACAGAATTTCTAATATGCGTGAGCCTAAACGAGTATGTAACAATTATGTTCGATAATCGATATCACCATTTATTCAAAAGATCACAAGTATCATATTAATCACCAATTATTCAAGACATCACATATAACATATAACATATTACAGGGAACTAAAACAACTAGAGAGAGTATTATACTAACCGCAAACCAGATGAAATCGAAGGAAGGCTTCACGAAATAGGGGTATTGTCGTCGGGTGTTAGGAGAACTAGGGTTTTGTGATGTGTTCTTGTGAGATCACATAAAAAAAACCGTCCACAAACTGATCTATGATCTAATAGATAAGCCGGACCCAACTTGGGCAGAGACCCTTCTATGGCAACGAAACATCCATCATTCGTTGAGCAATGGTTGTGACGAAACTCAATAGTTCGTCGAGCAAGAGTTTCGTCGCAGAGTAGTTGACGAGGCATGAACCATAAACTAGTCCTAAGTAAATTTCATTAATACTCACACATAACACAAACTTAATCATATATCAAGCTATGCACATGTTACAACACAGACAACTTATGAAAACAGGATTGTAAACAAGTAAAGCATGAAGGAAAGACCTTGAGATTTCAGGTTGTCACATCATCCCCAACTTGAAAGAAATTTCGTCCCAAAATTTGACAAGTAATCCCAAAATAGAAAGATGCAAGATGTTAACTCAGGGCGACTGTGGATTTTCTGCGGGTACCACAATATCCCCAACTTGAAAGGGAATTTCGTCCTGAAATTCGTCAACGATATTTGAAGTTGATTCAACCATTTGGACAACTAAGATACTATAGCTTACTCAATATTTGCGTTCCCACGTGAACTCCGGTCCACGTATTGAGTTCCAACGAACCCTCACGATTGAAATCCGACTGTGTTAATAGTGGATTCCTCAACAAGGGTATCACAAGTGTTGCGTCGAACAGATGCTTCTTTAGGTTCGAGACATAAATGACATTGTGTACGTTACCTATTTCGTCAGGTAACCCGGGTTTGTGAGTCATAACAGCGATCCATTCCAGAAATCTGAATGTCCCAACGTACCGCAAACTAAGCTTGCCACGTTTCCCACAGCGTACCGCACCCTCTCAGGGTGAGGCCTTCTATTATGATAGGTTCGCCCACAGCAAACTCCTAGTGTTTCCTAAGCTTATCAGCTTTCCTGACGGCCACTCGTTGCCGCTAAGCGATTTCCGATCCAAACAATCTTCCCAAGAGTTTCGAGTACAAGTCCTGGACCTGTGATTAGGTTGTCACCCACCTTAAACCAACAAGGAGATTAGCGTTACTGTCCATGCAATGCCTCAAACAGAGTTGTCTGAATACTAGAATGGTAACTGTTGCGGTAAACTCCACCAAGGTAAGTGTCCTTCCAGTTTTTGCTAAGGCCAGTCACACACATGCTCGCAGTATGTCTTCGAGTGTCAGGTTGGTTCGTTTACTCAGATCGTTTATCCTACGGTGATAGGTGGTGCCATGTCTAAACGTGAGCCAAGGGTTGTGTATTGCCTGTCATAAATCCAGTATAGCTCAAAATCAGAGGTAGCAGGAGTTGGCACCTCATGCCTAAAAGCCGCCTCTCTCAGAGGAACATTCACAGCTGTGAAGACTCGTCAGTTTCCTTGTTTGTAAGAAAGCGTGCTGGTATCGTGAGACCATCAACGATCACCCAGGTGATATTGTTTCCGTTTCGAGTTGTAAGTAGACTAGTGACAGAATCCCTGGCAGTCTGTTCTCATTTCCATATGGGTGTTTCTGGTTACTGATACTCCACCTTGACTTTCCCACAAGTCAAACATCATTCACATACATAGCTAGGTGGACCTTCACGTCTGGTCTCCAGTACAAGATTCATAAATCCTATTATCCCCCATCAAAACACAGACGGCTAGAATATCGAGGCCGTTGTGGTGTGCTTTGCTCAACACCAGTTCCCTAAAGTTGCCGTATAATGAGATCCACACTCGTTCCTTGAGGTAGCAAATATCGTCCGTCCTGCCAAAGGTGGCTTTTACATGCCCCAAATGGGTTCAACTTGAAAATCCTCTTCCTTCAGTTCTCCATTTTGAACAGAGCGAGTCTGATAAGGTACTTTAGAGTCGATAGTGAGCTGCAAAGTTCGTGCACGTTCAAGTTTCATTGTCGTAATCATCCAAAAGTTCCATCCATCGATGCCATTAGCTGATTTAGCTCTTTTGAAACCAGGGTACATGGGAGGCCCTTGTGATCGGTCTAAGCAGCGCATTTGGTACCGTCCAAGTAATGCCTCCAACTTAAATCCAAAGACCACGGTTTCCACCACAGGTTGTGACTCATGCAATTCTCCTTGTAAATCTACTACGTAACCTATAACCTTCTCGTGTTGTATCGGTGTGCAACTGGGACTCGGATTCGAACCATCATGGTATACCACTAAATCACCCACACGCCCGGGTAAAGACGATGCTCAGTGTATTGCAGAGTTGGGATTCGAAAGCTGAAAAGACATCCTCCTGTTTTGTCTTCCACAACACAGCACCTTGCTGTGCTAAAAAGATTAAAGTTGCGCGATCTTCGAAAATCTCCTAATGAATCTACGACAGTATCTTACGTGACTGAGAAATTACTGCATCCCCGAAGAAATCTTTGGTGTCGATCAGTGTCTAACAAAATGGGTCTTAGCGAGATCCGCGCGTATTCCCACTTCGTTGTCTATATGACCAAAATTGTACCTCTCGAATCCAGAAGTTACCTTTAACAAAACTTCGAACAGGATGGCTCCTCCCTCAGGAGCTCTAAAATAAGATACAGATGTCGTCCATGATGTTCCTTTCTCCTGGAAAAGATTCAACACGTCGTCAATAAGCATAGCCGATTCATGTGATCCATACAACTGCTGATGTGATGATTAGCCCAAAGGTCTTGGAATACAACGTCAAAATGGCCACGCTACGTTTGATATGCCATTCCAGGAACATTCTCCCCTTAGACTTCCTTCTTAATATAGTCTGTTCGTTAATCAATCCTCGAATGGGAGTGTGACCCTCGCTACTGGTCAACAGACTGGCAATACATGGTCAAGGCAAGTGTTCTTTAATTGTCACCTTGTTAAGTTCTCGATATTCAATACACATACGAAAAGGCTTATCTTCATGGATATAACTAGGCTTCCCAAAGCGAAAACTAGGTTTAACAAAACTCCTGTTCAACGGTTCCTGTAGTTGATTAGACAGCCCTTGCAACCCTCCTGGTGCAAGATTGTAAGAGTATGAGTAATCAAGGCTGCCTCTGACATGATACCGATCTGATATTCCACCGGACGATGTGAAGGTAAACCTGATAGTTCTTCTGGTAGCACATAGGGAGAAATCACGAACAATGGGTGGATTCTCGATCCTCTTTTCCTTAGCCTTAACATCAGTAACGAGTGCTAACATAGCGGGGTAATCCTTCCATGGACACTTCTGGCCTTCATTGCAAAATTGATGCTATCCTCTGCCCCACTCGGATACTTTAGGATAGACGACAACTTCCTCCTCACAGGGTATATCTGCGCGATATCTGGATAACCAATCCATACTGACTACCGTGTCAAAACTATCAAGGGTAGCAGAAAGAAGGTCGATGTCGAACACATGTCCTACAAGGTCGAGTTTGCATCCCAGTGAACATATGAAATTTCAATTGTCTTGCCATCAGCCAATCCCACAACAGGTTCAGATTCAAGGAGCATCAGGGTTAAACGGAACAGAGATGAAGCGATTAGCTACTCATACTAGCTACCACGTTGCTAAAATCCTGGCACGCCCACGCCCATCCTGAATGCCCTCCAATGAGTATCATTTCCATTGTTGTTATTGTCGCCGTTCCCCTGGTCGTTGTCGTCTAGATTCTAACAACGGTCAATCCATGTCTTGGGCACCTTAATTTCCATATTGTAGGCCATAGTTACAAATACCTTGATGTCGTCGTGACTGTTACCTCTAATGTCATTGCCTGAAATGGAGTCCTACGATCTTTCTCTGACAAAATACGTCTTTTCACATCCCATGCCACGTCCTAAAGCGTTACTCATTGTGCTGGCAGTCACACATTCCATACTACCGTCAATTGTCATCGCCTATGCCCCGGTTGTTTCGTAAAAGTTGGCTCCCATGACCCGCTGACTGGGGTTAAGGATTCGGTTGAAGCCAATTTGCTGATGCTCGTTGCCGGTGGCCAAGGTCGTTCTAATACTGAGGTCGGTGAGGTACTACGCTCATCCTTTTGCCCATCAATCTTGCATGTCGATGGAGTAATACACGGTATGTTGCGAGAGTGTTGCAGAAGTGATCGCACTTCGGGAGCTACGACATCAATACATTTACTTCCAACCAATGAAGTGGAGTGTGAATGGTATCAACCAATCCTTTAACGTTGTGACGCCCTACTGAGGGGTGTCCATACAAGCACCTAACATTCTACACAGTTCGCTAGGTGTTCAGATGGGTGTTCAGGTAATACTCGATAGCATCGAGATTCACAAGGATTCAGTGAGAAGTGAAATGATCATGTTCGAGTAGGAGACTATCACTACTATGACTCCTATAGACTGTTGTGTTTCACATCGATCAAATAACGAAACGGAACCCCTTTTTCACTTGTTAAGCCTCACTGGGACTCGCATGCACCCCACATTATTATTATGTGTGCACCCACAATAACATTGCGATTTGCATGCTCGTCTTAGTTCCTCCTAACTCATGTCAAATGGTTCCTCACACTCAGATGTCAAACGGAGGTTGTCAAAAGTAATAAGATCACAAAATTCCAAGGACTAAGGTATACTATCAATGCATCATAAAGTAAGCAAGCAATCCATGCCATCATGCTATAGTGACGAGTGTGTGTTCATATGTTACGTCATAACCAAACGTGTACTAGTCATGTAATGTATGCTACAAGCGAAAAAGACGAACCTTCACATATTCAGAACTGTTCGGTTATAGTCTGGTTTTATAAAAACGTTTTTAAAACCAAGTTCACTATAACCAGTGGCTCTGATACCAAACTGTCACACTCCCAAAATACCACATGCGGAAACCCCCCGCGAGGCGTGTGACGTACCAGGATCTAGCCACCAATCACATTGAACTCATAACAAGATTTGAAATAAAAGCTTTCATTTACATAAAACGTTACAAAAAACTTTAAATGTAATACATCGTGTTCAGCGGAAACATAATACATGTTTATCTAAAACCCAAGGGTATGAAATCATTTAGTCCCGTTTCAAGTTTCCATGTTCCTCGACCCATGACCACTACAGCATCCCAGACAGCAAGTTCCACATCCACACGTATCAATAACCTGCGAGCATGCACACACGTGTATCAGACAACGCTGGTGAGTTCATAGTTTTACGAAAACGTTAGATACCAAGTGTGTAGTTACGTTCATTGATTACAATGTTGATAATACCTCGGATACAAGACAGCTCCTGATTTATGTTTTGCCCATTCCCCTGTGCTCCTATCAAAGCACTGGGCATAACTGGGTAATTAGTTCACACCCGTCCTCTCCGGTACGGGGTGAGGGTGCCAAACCCAAGTAGCGCTACCAACTAATACCTCGTTACCTCTCCGGTAACAAAAATATGGGACTTAAGAATGATAGTTCATCGACGAAACATATCGTTCATCCATCGTTCTTTGGCGACGAAACATCCATCGTTCATCGAGCATTGGTTGTGACGAAACTCCATAGTTCGTCGAGCAAGAGTTTCGTCGCGCAAGAGTTTTGTCGCAGAGTAGTTGACGAGGGCATGAACCATAAACTAGTCCTAAGTAAATTTCATTAATACTCACACATAACACAAACTTAATCATATATCAAGCTATGCACATGTTACAACATAGACAAATTACGAAAACAGGATTATAAACAAGTAACGCGTGAAGGAAAGACCTTGAGATTTCAGGTTGTCACACAGTGTCTTGATCTTAGAATATTTTGAGCCAGGTTATCAATTCTAGAAGTTCAAAAATCTTTCACTGTTAGATGTAAAATCTAGATTTCTGTGAACAAACTATGTCCTGGGTAGTCACATATTTGAAATGCTCCAGCTTATTCATGTCAAATATCTTACAAATAGTTTGAGATGTGCAGATATTAATCCAGATTACGATCCTGATAGCTGAGGCTAGAGGGGAGTATGAAGACGAGCTCAAAGCAAGGGGAGTTTGCAATCAATGAGCCAAGTAACTATCCTGAGGAAGCTTATAGAGAAAGAACCAAGTATCGATCCTTAAAAGGACGGAAGATTATAGAAAGGGGGAGCTTGAAGATCAAGTTAACCGAAAGGGGGAGCAGCTGAAGCTGTAAGCAGATCCACAGGGAGTCTGTTAGAATAAAGGGAGAGTCTGTGGTGCAGAAGATGTCAACATTTCAATAAGACTCAGAAAGAGACAGAAAGCTACGAGATTGACTGCAATAATATCCAAGGGGGATTCTGTGATTGCATAATGTCTATTACTTTCGTCAATCACGTATCATAGCTGAAACAAATGAGATAAGACTTGTGCTGAATAGAAGAAAGTATAAAGTGCATATGTATTAGAGTAGCTTCGAATGAAGGAAGCTTATAGTAGCTTCGTACTAAGTGATAGCTTCGTACGAAGAGGGATCCATTGGCTTCGTACGAAGCCACTAGCCCTATATATAGAGGCTTAGGGTCTTGCTCGTTTAGAACTTTGTGACTTGAGTGGGGAAACTTTGTCCGTTTGATTTCGTGGTATTGTAGTTGTCATATTATCAATAGAAATCAATATTTAATTACTTCTTCGTGTTCAATTCACACACATACTTAGATTCCACACAAGATACGTCTTCATACGCATACAACGGTCAAGGAATCGATCCAGGAATCGCATCCACATCATGAAGTTTCGGCAGCTGAAAACGCAGTTTAGAAATTTCAAAAAAATCCAATTTTTTTCTAGAAACTTCCTAAACACATTGGGTGACTTTTTTAATTTTTGGGATTTTTTTTCGGAAATTAGATCATATTGGTCGCCAATTTATTTAATAAAATATAGTTTTATGGCGAATTTATTAATATATTAACTTTATAAATTCTGAAAATATTTTTCCAGAATTCCATATGTTTTTTATCAATTTATATAAAAATTTTCAGAATTTTATAAAATATATATTTTGGATAATGAATTTTTGAATTAAAATTACAATGTTTTAAATAAAACCGGAACTTTTAAACGCATAACGAATCTGTTGGAACCGTAAACTGACTAACTACTAAATAAGCGATGAATGGAACACCGGAGTCATTCTAGAATATTCCGTGGTAAAATGGGTACTCTGGGTACTTTAGATGCCAGTTTGGGAAATTCCTCGATGGCGAAAACATAAATTAAAATTTGAGGAACCTGTGTCCCCCAAACGCCCGAACTCCCTTAATATTAAATTAATATTTCTAATAGACAATACATCAGAACCGTGACCGTCACGCTAAACGGGACATGGAAGCCGAACTAAACTTTGACACTAAGATAATACCCACAACCCTACCGTTATGTATAGGTCGATTCTTGGATGAATATACCCATTCGAGCACAAGTTGTGACCATTACCGACCCGAACGCTGATTTCGGTAATTAACCCAAAACTGCCTGATACCAGGACTAAAGTAGTTGCAAACTGATACCTATCCATTGTGTGATTGATGTCCATTGCTTATCCAGTGAGTTTCCTTACCTAGTTTTCAAACTGTTTTTTTTGTTTTACATGGGGTGAATTGCATGTTAAATACATACATACTTACATATACAAACGTGTTCTAATGTGAATTATCTGAGTTATGCCATGAAAAGTCCCCACAAACACGAGTGATCAACTTTATGCCAGTGGATGTGTGAATAGTACTATTGGTTTGACAAATCCAATTGAGTTGGCACGAATGCCATGGGTTCTACTGCAATTTCACATGTCCATGCACTCTATATAAGCACACTATGTGGTGTTAGACATAGCTACTTAGGGTGGAAAAGTGCTGAGGTGTCGAATGTGGGACACGACACTGGTGAACAGTCAAGGTTTCACTTGTGGGCTCAGTATAATTTAATCAAATGTGTCAAACTTGAACTACATTATCAACTGTATGTTGCAAACTAAAACAGTGAAACTCACCAACTTTTTGTAGTTGAGCTTTTCCAAACTTAACATGCTTTTAAGGTGACTTGAGACTTGTGTGATACTTGTTTTTGTTGTTACAAGAATTGCTCTACGACTGAATACATGTATAGAAGCATATGTATTAGAATATTAACGTGATCTACAAGAATGTATTGTGATAGCATACTTGTAGTACGGAATCAACAATGTAAATTGTTGTACCTTTGGAATACAATATAGTATCTTTGTAAATAATGTCTCTGTGCCATATGTCTGTTGCATCCTGTGATTTGCTTCCGCTGTGGGACGGGGTGTGACACAAGATCTTGGTTTCCACGATTAGTTCCATAACCAATAGAACGTGTCATTCATGTGTAGGAGTCTGACCTAGGTAGTGTCTTCCCATCATCTGAATTCGGCCTCGGTCTAAGTTCCTGTCTTAGTCAGCTTTATATAATTTTAATTAATTGCATTAGGTTATTAGAAAACCCTCCCTCAAAACATAAAAACAATTAAGTCGAGTCAATAGATAAGTAATCGAGTCTAGTTAACGTAATCAATAGAGTCTCATGGGTTCGATACTCAGACTTCTTAGGCTATACTACATTGATCAGTACACGTGTCGGCTATGTGGTTTAGGTTTGGAGAGTCTTAGGTTATAAATTTAGAACTTAGTGTGTCTAGTTTAGAGTTAATTTAGTTAGTTTTAATTAAACCACTTTTAGCACATCAAGAAGCTTTGCGCATACCTTGATCGCGGGGGTATGTCATGATGTGGGACTCACGGACACAATATTCTATCTATAAATAGCAAGCTCGAGTGGGGTCCACTAATATTTTTGTCAATATTACCCTCAAAATGATAAAATATCACATAAAGCTTGTTGAAAGCCAGATACATGGACTTAATGGGACAAATATACTGATAGTTTTTCTTGTGGTTGGATTATTCAAAAGTAATAATAGAAAACTGACAAGTATTATCAGTATGATCTTTTACAGGACGTAGAAAATATTAGGCAAAAAGAAATGGAAGGGATTGAAAAAGTCTAGAATTTTGAATGAGATGTGGGAAATTTTAGATGCATATTAGTACTTTATATACATAAATAAGTTTTAAGTATTTATGTTAAAGTCTTGTGGTGTTAAAACATAAATACGCATCAAAATTTAACATGATGGTGTTAATGTATATAATTTTGATGTAATTAAACATATCCAACGCATGATCTTTTAACTTGTTGGTGTTAATGGTACTAATTCGCATCATTTTATCTTGATGGTAACATTAAATTATAATTTAATGTATTGTAATTATATGTATACGTATTTCAACCATCTACCTGATAATTGATGATTTGGATAGAGGTATTCCATTGATTGGAGTATCTTTTGGTATCGCACCAGTGGTGGACGCTACAACTCTTACGGCTCAACCTTTGGAGCCATTGGTAATCCCGCCTAATATCACAGTCGAGCCGACTTCTGCGATCCCTCCGCTCGTTTTTACAGAGTCGTCTTTTCCGCTGTTCGAGTCACGTGTCGTTACTACACCTCTACTAGTCTATACTCGTCGTAGGAAGAGGATTTGACCCATTGGAGAGATCGCATCGACTTCAAGAGCTGAGATAGTGTCTGCTTTGAATAAGCAGACGGGATTTGGATCGATCGATGCTCTCAACGCGATAGACAGTTTGCTATGTTAAGCAGAGACTTGGAGACAACGAACGATAAGATAAAGAACCTAGAGGGTCAGATGGACTGATATGATGAGCTTCAGGACTTGGATGACAGTGCTATGGATCAGATGCACTAGAGGATAATGGAGCTTGAAGATCTGGTTAGGAAGCTTTTTGACTTCCTGGGTTTTAAGTGATGGTTGTTTGTTTTGTTTGTTTGTCTCTTTTGGAGAACCCTCTTTAGCTTGTATGCTAATTTTGGATATTTAGGAGGAAATTCATCTAGACTTGTTATTGGTGTTTGATTTTGTCACACCAAATTTTGGAAAGTCGTTGTACGACGAACAAGCTTTGTAATTTCCATGATAAATATGAATGGGTTTTTGGATTAAAAATTATTCTCATTATTATGTAGACGTGATTACATGCGCATTATTTGGTCCACTAGCATTTAATGATTGAATTATTTTGGATATTGTCTTATGTTATTATTATTGTTATAATAATAGAAATAAGAAGATGCCACCAACAGCGAGACAGGGTCTTACCACTGATGGTACTGGATTACCTAGCACCCTAGAGGAGTTGGCACAACTCATCGCCCAACACGTTAATACTGCCATTGAACAGCACGATGCTAACCAAAATAATGGGCAAGGACGTGGGTGTGGTACTCATGGGCATGGTTTTGGTGGAGCACCAACTGGAAAACCCTCAAGGTAGTGTAATGATCGGAAAGTTTTAGTAGTTCTTGAGTTATGATATAATCGAAGAGTAATCTTGATTATTCATTAACCTTGTGAACAGTGCATGGATGTACGTACAAAACATTCCAGGGTTTTAACCCACGATCATTTACTGGTATTGATGGACCTCTTGATATCACTAGATGGATCGAGAAGATGGAGTCTGTTATGGCAATCAGCGGGTGTGCTGCTGATCAAAGGGTTAGGTATGCTTCTTGTTCATTTCTTGATGAAGCTTTATCTTGGTGGAATGCACAAGTTCAGATTTTGGGAGAAGACTTTACTTACGGTCTTGCCTGGAACGAACTGAAAGAGATGCTTCTGAAGGAACACTGCCCGCGTAGTGAGATACAGAAGATGAGACTGACTTCTGAAATCTGACCATGGAAGGCTTGAATGTCAGAGCTTATATGTCTGAGTTCAATGATCTGGCTAGGTTGGTTCCTCGGATGGTCACTCCTGATTACGTTAAGATAGAAAGGTATATTTGGGGGCTAAAGAAATGGAAAGTCAAATGTGATAAACAGTCTCACTAATGATGTGCCAATAGGTTTTTACTCATTTAGTAGATTGATTTCTAGATATAAACCTAAATATTCTTTCTTATCTAGTGGGGAACATCTCTCGGATATATGGATAACCTCCGAAATCTCGTTTGAGATGTTGCTTTATTCTGAGATACTAGGTCTTTATACTATTTGATATCTGGGGTATTATACCTGGTCTTCTGATTTTGTGTCAGCAATGGCGTAGACCTCGTATAATTCTTTATGCGCTTTAAAAAGTTTCCCCTCTACATAAAAATTGAGAAAATATCGAAAGATATGAATCAAATGCAGTTGTAAAGAAGATCCCTAAGTGGGACACACCTCAAGTCGGGCCTTCATCTCTTTGACTAAACGGTAGTTCATACCCGAGCTCTCATGGTCTCGCACTAACCAGGAGTATAGATATCAATATAGTATATTCACATGTAAGACTGAATCTAGGGAATCTTGATACGAGAATATATACTGAGGTGGGACACGCGAATAAGTTAAGTGTTTAAAACACTAAATCTCGTATCTCGAATCAGTTGAACTTTGTGTGAAAATTTAAGTGGATCAGTATACTGACAATCTAAGTGAATTGTTTAGAACTTAAAGTGTTTATAGCTCAACGGTGCTAGTGATTTGTTATAAACTGATATGATCCTCTAACGCAAACTCAAACAAAAATATTGTCTGTAAATATTTCTTTATTGCTTTATATTTAGGAAAAATTACAAAAAGATTTTGAGTGAGTTTTAGCATAAACTTTGAAAAATACAAAAAGATTTTATTTTTGTTTTATTTTCGACAACCGATGTCTGAAAGCTGAGTTTCAAAGTCTAAATATGTCACACCCCGACCACGTAAAACAACAAACTGTGGCGGAAACGTCGGGGAGTGTTGTAACAAAATCATCGTTTCACAACCATGGTAATTAAAAGTTTCGTTTTATTGATTTATTAAGTAACTAGGTTATATACCCGTGAGCTTCACGGGTTATGGGTTGTGTTAAAAAAAAATCTATATCTTAAAAAGTATTTTTTTTATATGATTTATTATTAAGGATCCGAACAACATTATTGAGCTTAGTTTATTGTTAAGGATCCGAACAACATCTAGTGGGTTCATACCATCCGTTGATTCAAGTTCTCCGCCCTATATGCCACACGTACATGACCAATGTAGCGATTCCTATTAACATATATGACCAACGTAGCGATTCCTATTAACAGACCAAACATACTATGAACCCATTAATAAAACAAAACGACTATTCAATTGACACGTAACTTATGACCCTATAACGCGAAGAACATAGCTTTTAAAGGCGCTAGTTTTGAACAAACAAACAACATTTTTTTATCATGAAAGAAGAAACGCGAGCAACTACAGTAAGGCAGATCAAATGAATTTTATGTACAGCATTGGCAGGTAATCCTAGGAACCAACGATTTTCGATTGACAATAAGATACTTTTTACAGAAAGAACAACGTTAGAGCAATCTAAAGATGCATCAAACACACTTTGCTGCCATTTTTCTAGAAAACCTTTGATCTCACATTGCATGAAGTCCAGAATGCAGCAGAAGCAGCACTCAGGATTGCCGGATTTTGATATATCCTAAGAAAAATATATATTTAGAGAAGCGCATAAGATGGAAATTATGGGCCGAACTGATAAATACGGTTCCCGCAAAACGACAAACCAGTTGGTTTTAACGGTTTGTCGTCAACTTAACGGTTTGACTTTGGCAGTTTGGTGATTTGAACCCTTTTTTCAACAGTTTAGAATGATAAAAGATGGTTATGCTATAATACATATACATAACTATTTAATCCAAAAATGAAAAATAATTAGGTAGGTTAAAGTTTAAACAACCGGTTTACATGGCCGATTCCAAGTTCCAAACCGACAGCCGAAACATTAAACCACCAAACCAAACTATAAATCTCAAACCTGCCAAACCGGTCGACTTGTTTCGGTTTGGACAGTTCGGTCTTTCAACTATTTAAAAACACCCTAATTTGAACCTCCCTCCTACTATACATACATAAAATCGATACAAATAAAACACGTGTTTATTTACCCGATTGCGGTAGCACCCCAAGAGGCAACATTATAAATAACTTTGCTTCCATCCCACGCCTTTCGAAGCTTACCCTTTTGTTTTTTTCATAGAGAACGCCTTGCTAAGGGCTACAATATATATTTAGAACACAGAAAAAACGTTGGTACGATAAAATTTCTCAACTTATTGTACTTAAAGTTGGCTATACTCACCGTCCTCGAGCTGTTTTGGACTCGAATCCTGTGAGAGAAAAAAACGCGATTAAAACTAAACAGAGGATTATCCTATTTTTTTTTTCAAATAAAAGGCTCGTTTTATTACATGGTACGCTTTAAATCAAATGTTGCACAAAGGGGATGATCTGGACCATATTATATTAATCTTTTAAAAAATTTTATTGCAATAAATTTATCATTTTAATAATGTAATTTCTGCAATCACAATAATACATTAACTTTAAAAAAATGAACAAAAAGGACTTTGCTTGTCGATCCATCCTGATCAGGTCCCATATTGACTTTCACTAAAAAGTACTCGGTTTGACCAGATTGTAGTTTGACCATTACCCAATCCCGCCCAATTTGTCACATATCATTTGCTAGTCCTGGTGAAAGATCTAGCTGTAAACTTTGATTATAATACAGTTATATCCAAGTGATTTGACTATTTCTCAGTTGCCCAGAATACCCTTCAAGGCTTCAATACAAACTAAAGGTAACAGAGATTACAAACATTTGTTTGAAATCCTAACCTCTGTTTGAAATCATAACCTCTGTTTCAAAAACTTGTTTGAAATCCTAACCTCTGTTTCAAAAACAGAGATTACAAACATATGTTTCCTAACCTCTGTTTGAAACAGATGAAAAAGTTCAAAAGTTCAAGAAAAAGTATATTTGCATATTTTGCTAGAAAAAATCCCACCTATAGTTTCTATGTCTTAAAAAATGATATAGAATCAAAAGTTCAAGAAAATAAACGTGTAGACTCACCTATCTGTAGAGACTCTTGCAATAGCCAACTTCACATGATATAAAGGATGTTGCAAGGCTACCCAAAACCTGCATACTCAAAAACCAATTTAAAAAATGCGTATCTAAATAGCCAAAACGTTATACGGCTACTAATTATTTACATCACTTACGGATCTGCATGCGTAAGCCTACAGAGTTCACAATAAAAAGTTGTAGGACGTGTTGGTTGAATAATACCGTCCATTGGCTTCTCGGGTATAATAACTGTAACAACTGTGTTTGTAATCACTATGAACAGTTCCGTTATCAATAAAACAATGTTATTTGATCACAATGTTTGTTTTGTTATGTTATACATTTTTCATGTTTTGACTTTTATGTAATTTCAAACTCTACATCACTTTCTGGAGAGTTATACGCAAACTAGTGCGTAAACGTACTCAGTTTAATGCGAGAAATACTCTGGAACATCAACATATACTCAACATACCTTAAATAACCTTTACATAACTTAGAAATAAGTTTTGAAGGCTTTGGTATGGCAAAAACAAGTTAATTCGACTACAGGGACTAAATATGACAAACTGCGAAAGTATGTCAATTTGAACTTTAACGAACATTCCGGAACATAACCATAAGTTAAACACACCTTAAATATCCTTTACATAGCTTAGAAATAGGCTTTGAGGGGTTCGGTGTGCTAAAATAAACTTTTGGGTCATTCAGGGACTAAAAGTGTCAAAAAGTGCACAAGTTTGCATTTTCGCGCATAACTTACGTTCTGAATACATCTGGACATCCAAAAATTTATGTAAGCATGACTACATTATATTTTGGTGTTCTCCTTAAGAAAAATCCATTCGTCACGTCATTTGGATCGTTTTTCGCGCTTATGCGCATTCCGTCGTAATTAAGCGAACATCGCGTTCGTACGACCAAACGAACCGACATCCGAGATATTTTTGAACATGTTTTAAGTTCCCTATACTTTAACTTCATTTTAGAGCTTTGAAATGGGGTTAACGGGCCTTAAACGTGTCAAAAATGACCTAAATACAGTTCAGGGACCAAAAGTGTAAATCTGCCAAAGTTCACCCATACGATGCGTATGGTATATATACCATACGATGCGTATGGGGTCTCCAGACCAGGTGCAATGTTTAAACAGCCTGTTTTCAGCAGATTTAACCACAACCACATGTTCTCAATTGCTTAGTCACTAAGATAAGGAGCATATGTAGCCACCATAAGGTTGTGACAAGTGTACGGACTAGATCTTTTCCCCTTTTCCAAGAAACGATCTCAACGGTTACCCGAATACTATAAATACCCATGCCATCTAACCTCATTACTTACAAGAATCTGATCTATTTGACTCTAAGTTGGAACCATTGTTCCATACCTGAGTTATTGTGATCACGATTAGCATTCGGGGACCCTTCGTAAGTATTCTTTCGTTCTTTTCCTTATTTTTACTGCTTTTCGAGTCAGAAAGTCAAACTTTGTTTGACTTTCAGCGTTGACCAGTAATGGTCAATGCGAAGTTCGATTGAACTTCGCAACGTGATTGTGATCACGATGGTCATAGTCCCTTGGGACTATGCCTACTGATGACCACGTTGTCTAGGGTCGTAGGGTAAGCGATCTGATCCATCGCTTATACCTTCGAACCCGACCCAGTTTGGTCGATCATTAGGATCCGACCAAATACATTAGGTGACCATAGTAGGTAGGGAATAACCTTCCGAGGTTATACCCTATGGTCACATCGTTTAAGTAGTTGTATGATAGGTAGTTTATATGCCTTAGGTAAATTACCAGAATACCCTTTTCATGTATAATTGGTAATTAAGCATATGTAACCTAAACCTTTATCACATAACCGATTATGTAACATGTTTAGGCATATAACACTTGTCATAGGGCTAGTTAGGCGGTCCGAACGCGTTTCACGCGCATGATGCGTTAAAGTAGCATAAGCTACCTAAACGGATCATAATGGGTCCATAAGACTAAGGTTAAGTTTCATTTAGTATGTAGGCTTTGTTAAACCATATCACGTGAGTTCCTACACTCATTTGGTTTACAAACCCTAATGCTACCCAGTCTTCCGAGATAGGTCCGGTTATTAACATAGTTACCTATATTAGGTGCCGTTTGATTCAGAGATCTCTAGCATTACTTGGTGATTATCTTTAGACATCTGAGCAATCACAAGTGAGTACATAGACCCCTCTTTTACTGTTTTCCAAACTGTTTTGGGGTGGAACACATGTGCCTACTTGTACTTTCATGCTTTCCTGTTTTAACATCATATACTGCTATGTTCGTTAGTACATTATAGTACATGATTTTATGACATCTTATGCTAGGTGTGCCCATTGTGTGCATTACTTGGTACATTGTTTTACATTACATCTCATGCTAGGTGTGCCCATTGTGTGCATTACTTAGTACATTGTTTTACATTACATTTCATGCTAGGTGTGCCCATTGTGTGCATTACTTAGTACATTGTTTTTACATGACATTTCATGCTAGGTGTGCCCATTGTGTGCATTACTTAGTACATCGTTTTACATGACATTTCACGCTATGTATGTTCATTTGATTACATACTTAGTGCATTATTTTCACATGCTTACATTTTGGTATGACATTTGGTTTGTTTACATGGGACAATACATTCATTAACACCGATCACGCCGTTCGTTAGTAGGTAGTGGTACCATAGGAATTGACAACTCCCGTTCCGGACATCCCAGGGTAAGGGGACAGAAAGGAATGACCGAATTCGTTGACATTAAGACAGATAGACCTTTAATTTGTTTAAAGGGTTTATCACCACAGTCGCCAGGCTTGGATGTATGCATTTTCACAATACCGCATAAATGTTCATATTAAATAGTTGCATGCATTTACACAAGACATAGCTTTGATTTAAACCAAGTTTTACTTCAATACTTTGTTTTTGTGCATATGGTTTAGTTGAGACATTTCACTTGCCATACATGACATTTTGACATAGACATTTGACCTGGACATTTTGACATAGACATTTGACATGGATATTTGACATAGACATTTGACATGGATATTTGACATAGACATTTGACATGGATATTTGACATAGACATTTGACATGATTTACATCTTGACATAAACACTTTGACATATTATTCAATACATTTGACAATTTGGTTAAACATAGACTTCTTACATTGGTTGGTTTGGTTTGATTAAGTGATTAAGTTAACGATGTGTGTGTAATATGATACAAGCATGGTGGATACGCCGCTGGTACTTCCTATA
Organism: Helianthus tuberosus; assembly: GCA_030545235.1. Lineage (NCBI taxonomy): Eukaryota > Viridiplantae > Streptophyta > Magnoliopsida > Asterales > Asteraceae > Helianthus > Helianthus tuberosus. The sequence goes on along the minus strand of CM060365.1, from coordinate 122,850,773 downwards.
TATAAGTGTTTGTATGGTATTACACGGCGTAACGTTATTTGAATCATTTCAGTTTGAGACATAGAACATTTTATACAAATAACATACTTTTCACAAGACATTGATTTACAAACAACTTATCTTATAACAAACACATTTTTTTTTACATGGTTATCTATTTAACCTGACATTTACTTATACATATCATCTGATCTCGTTGTTTTCAAATGATTTACATGACAAAGCAAATAACAAGGTTCATGACTAAACATTTTCTCAAATACAAGTCATGAATCCTATTTTCACAAAACCTATGTATCTCACAGGCATTTTTATGCTGACGTACCTATTTTCACATGTGTTTTCAGGTGCTTTTCCATAGGATGTTGATTATGATACTAGGGCGGACCTGTGCCTTAGAGACTTTAAAAGAAGATAGACTATGTTTAATTATGTTCTGAACTCGTTAATTTTCTGTTTGAAACAATGTAACACCCTTGTTTAATAAATAAAATACACTTTGTGTGCCATGGTTATGAAACAATTAATTCTGTCGCGATCACTCCCCGGCGTTTCCGCCGCGGTTCGTTGTTATACGCGGTCGGGGTGTGACAATAACACTACCGATATGTTGCAGCACATTGCATTTTTTATCTTCACACTGAGGAAACATAAGATATTAGGATGAAAAAACCTAATTTAATCATTCTAAACATCATGAATTTTAAAGACAGCTATGCAATTAATGCGGTATAAAGTCGGATATCGGTGAAGGACCGATATTTGAGATATCGGTTATCGTGTTGGGATATCGGTAATTTTGATATCATGCAGAATGCATATAAATAGCAATTTAACACTAACAATTTAGTAGACTCTCCTACCATTAACAAATTAACATTTTGCAACTTGTAAAACACTAACATTTAACATTAACAATTAACAATTAAGACTTAAACCACTAATGGCATCAATAAGAAGAAAGACGAATGGTAGAACTAAGAAGAAAAGTACAGATATCGGGAAAATAGGTGATATATCGGTCAATCTCGCCGATAATATCGGTACCGATATTTTACATGGGCACCGATAACCGATGATATATCACCGATATTAACTGCATAGAAAGAGAGAATAATGGAGAACGAATTGACTGCTGAAAGTTGAAACCTTTATCATTGAATCTGCTTGTAAAGCACTTCCAGATAGACAACGAACTTTTTCAATTTGAACAGTCTCTTCAACTTCCTCCGTGACTGCTGTATCAACTGTGACGTTTGAAGCGTTTTGACTTTTTGATGCTGAGTCAGCAGCCCCCCCTGGAGCCTGCAACTTTTTGGGGACAAACGAATAAAAAAGTGTCAGGAACATTGTAGGCGTTTCTTTATACTATATTAACTCAATAAGATAGATAATTATAAAAAAAATAGAACCTGTGCATGTCATCAACTATTTTTGCGACCTCTTCTTTCTTGACGGCACTTTTTTGGCCCACATTTCGGAAACTGCTCAAAATGAAATACGAATGTTATGTTCATTTAGTTTAGAATAGAAAACCATATTAATAAACCATGAGTAATATTAAACATGATATCTACTCAAATATCAATAAAGAGGAAAAAGAGTACCGTTTACCTCGGGCATCGTATATAATTGTTAATATTCGATCGGCAAGATCCTACAATAAATGATAAGAATATAAGCTAAAGAAGTGCATCCCTTCATTATAAGCCAACTGAAAACTGAGCTAGTGATGTATTGAACCTGTTTTTTTCCTTATTTGGAAAGGCCAAGTTGAGTAAGAATGTCTTTAAGGTCTTTTACCCGAAAATGCGCCAATTTTTCCTAAATTACAATAACAAAATGACGAAAATTGATTAACAGTCTTAAATATAACCTTCAATCAGTCCGAATAGACAACTCTAGCTTAAAAAAAAGTGAAATAACCCATAATCGTACCACAAGTGCACTCTGTATACAACACTTGGTGCAGTAGTTATCAAGGTTAGATTGTATTCACGTTCAAGTCTTTCATGTGCAATAAAAACTATCATATCCATGAAGACAAAAACTATCAAATAGTGAAAGACCTTAAAGTAGAATCAAATAGTGAAAAACTATCATATCCATTTAAACAGAAAGAGTGCTCAATGGGAGAGAAACTCAAGCATCTGAATCAAATAACAAATTCATAACTTCAGTAGATCTCACTTAATCTGAATAAGATAATTAAAACACGTTTATCCAAACCTCTTCAAAATTCAGCTCTTAAAGTATAATCAAACCGAATAAAAGCTTAGCACTCTAACAGAATCATAATCTAACTGTGGGTATTCTAAATCATACGCTACTGAAAATAGGAAAATGGAGCAAATAGTTACGAACCTCTTTAACCACTTTGAAATAAATTTCAGAAAAACAAACTGAAGCACTTCATCTAATCGATGTGCAGATTCATACTTTCTAGTGTTATCATTCTAAACTTCCAATATAATATTTCATAAATCGTTAAAAATCATAATAAACTACACATCCTATCATACTTCCATTAGATCTACCGGTATCACAACTTCAAAACCTCACAAATCAGATTTACCAAATCTATTCCACAATCAATCCAACACGAATGCAGATCTAAATTGCAAACCTAAATTACACAAATCACACAATAACACCAGTAACAAACGGGTCACACCTCCGTACACACAGAGTCAACTCAACCTAATAATCAGATTGATTGCATAATAACTTCAACTGAAACTACATTCATAACCAAATTTACAGCACAATGTAGATCTAAAACAAAATCGAAGATCTTCAAAATCACAAAACAACACAAGATAACAGATGTAATGATCGAATCAACGATAATCTGATGAATTTGTGGATAATTAGTGGTGAATAATCTGAATATGAGCTAGAAATTGAAAGTTTTACCTTCTTCGTCGAGATTGTCGTCTTTCTTCACGTACGGAGCCATTCTATAGAGAGAGAATGGGGAGTTTTGAAGGTGAAGGTGAAATGGATTGCAAGGGTGATTCAGATCTTGGTCTTGTGTGTCGGTAGGAGTGAAATTGGGAGGCCAACTAAAGAGTTTGAAGTGAGTCTCCTCTCTGTATATATATCGCAGTCGCACCAGCAGTAGGATAACAAAACCCCAAATCAATCAACAAATGAGTGATTAAAAAAAAGATACGAAAAGTAGATGCACAGAAAATACATACTGACCTTGATTTTGGAACAAAACTTAAGAAGAAGGATGGTATGCGAGATCGAGCAAGTGGATTATATGAATATCGCTGTCACCATTAGGGTGTGGCAGAAGCAGCTCTGAATGTACAACATAAGCTTTTTGATTTTGAGTTTTCCAAAATCCCGCCCAAGCTTTTTGATTATTGAGTTTTCACATGTCCCGCCCATTTCAACATCTAACTTTCTCTCTCTTAAAATCTGAGTTTTGGGTTTTAATAAAAAAAATTCTAAGATTATTACACATAGGATTGGTATGTAATTGGGGGCTTGAGAGGTTGCCACGTAGGATTGGATAAGTTTGCTTTATTATATAGGAAGATTTACATTGTCTTAAACCAAACATATAAATTAAACATCGTCTATTATCATTGTTTTTATGTCACTAAGGCCTCGTCCAGATCCTAAGTGAACACGCATCCTAGCAACCAACATCATGCAACACCACCTGAAACATATGTAAAAACAAAGTCAGCAAAGAAATGCTGGCGAGCACATAGGTTTTAGTAGAGTATCGGATTCATGGCTCGTTTATATGTTGCAGTACCTCAATAGACTACAAGAGTCAAAAGTACAAACCCCGTTTTGAAAAGAGTATTACAACATAACTAACCAACTCAAATCAAATTGGTTATAGTTTATAAAATCTCGTAGCCATGATTCTTAACCCCAAAACATTTGTTTTAGTAAACCAACTCGTAAAATATCTCGTAAAAACTCGTTATAAAACTCGTATGGTTTATATCATTTTGAAAACCTCATTGTGTGACATCGTTTCCCAAGTGAACTAAATAATGACATGAAATGTAATATGATAAAAGCACTTATATATAAGATGTACCAGCGGCGTATCTACCGTGCTTTTATCATGCTACACCCATCTCATTATCTAATCACTACCCAAAACCAATCGTTTAATCAAATCGTTTATCTCGTTTAAGTCGTTTCAAATCATTTAACTCGTCTCCAAATCGTATTCGTTTTAATTGTGAAACTACTTTTGGTCGTCTCGCTAATAACATTTAAACCTTCGTGACTCGACTATCTCGTTTCTCGTATTAACAAACCACCAAAGGGTAGGTTAACAATCATCAGATTCGGTTGTTACCTACATAACCCCCACACATAACCATGGGTGTAGTCTGATAACGGGATTTGTCAGATCCTATGGTACCATAACCTAATACTGGTCGGTTCGGCCAAAATTAATGAATGTCATACGTTATGTAATTACAACCAACAAGTTCGTTCACATTATCGAAATCGTTATTAGTTTAATATAAACCATCTTAATCATTTTTGAAACCATCGTTAAAATATCAAAATCGTTTTAATATATATGAATCACCCCAAAACAATTGAAAAAAGTAAAATAGGGGAACTATGTACTCAATTGGGATTGCTTATTAGTCTTGAGAATAAGACCAAATTAAGCTCCAAGTATCACGGAATCAACAAGGCACCTAGTATAGGTAACTATGTTAATAATCGGATCCTAAATCGGGAGATAGGATAGAATGATGTTCTATAAATCAAATGAGTATTTGAACTCATATGGTATGATTTAATAGAGCTAAAATTCTGATTTGGAAGTCTACCTAAGTGCTCTTGACCCGTTTCGACCCGTTATGGTAGTATAAGCTACTATAACGTGTCAGTTGCGCAAAACTTTGGTCGGATGGTTATCTAGATGCTATGTCAAGTCTTACATGCCCAAATACACTTAAATATGTTACCATATCAGTTTAGATGTCAAAAATACGTTCACATAGGCAAAATACGGATTTATGCTTCAAAAGGGCGTTTTGGTCATTTCCTATGGGCATATAAGATACTTAACAAATAACTAACCAATCCTAGGTGATCATAAGGTATAACCTCAGGGGTTATTCCCTATGCAACTATGATCACTAATCATGCTTGGTAAGATCCTAATGATCGACCAAACGGGTCGGGTTCGAAAGTCTAAGCGGTTGTTTAGACTGCTTAACTTACGACCCTAAACAAGCACTAAACTAATAGTGACGAGTTAAACATGTTTAACTAACTTAGAAAACTGATTTGGTATCAAAACAAAGTGTTTTGATACCTCAAAGTAGTTCCGTTGCAAAATGCGTGCTAAAACGCATTTTGACCGAAACTTTGACTCGTCACTACACCTAGTTAACGTGGTAATCAGTAGGTATAATCGCTAAGGATTATAACCATCGTGATTACAATCACGTTACAAAGTTCAAACGAACTTTGCATTGACCATTGACTGGTCAAAGCTGAAAGTCAAACACTGTTTGACTTTTAAGCTAGGAAAGCGATAAAAGAATGAAGGAAGCTTACAAAGGGTCCTTGCTAGAACTTGATCTTATAATTCTCAGGTATGAAGTTATAAAACCTCAACTTAGAGAATTTAGATCAAGTCTGAGTTTCAACAAATGAAATGCTAGGCTATTTATACTTGTCAATCAAAACAAGTGTTTGTGTGGCCATCAAGCATTAAATCCTAGCCATACAAGTGTTAAGAGCAGATTAGAAGCCTTGGAGAGGTGTTAACTTGGTTAACACACCAAGAACTTGCAATAACAGCCCCTAAACTATCAAACAGTTGCTGAAAATTGATTTCTGGTCGCTGGCACTTTTAGGCGGGGCGCGTAAGAGTAGGGGAGGGGCTTACGCGGCCCGTGTGAACTCAGCAGATCAGCACAACTTTCAGTTTTGATAGCTTTGGTCCCTGCATGTGTATGAGCTCATTTCTAGCACTTTTAACACCCGTTAAGAAATTTTCAAGGCCCTACAAGGTGGTCAAAGTATAGAGGACTCAAAATATGCCCGGAAAACTCTCGGATGTCGGCTCGTTTGGTCGTACATGTCACACCCTGGCTTTGCGGAAGCGTGGGTTTATTTTGGTGTGACTTCTTAATACCATAGCAAATATCATAACCATGTTATATGAAATAAAACACATGATGTTCATCCATTCAACAAGTTTTAAAAGTTACCAAGACAACATTGTTTAAAAGTCGACATTTAAAACAGATTACGATAAGACATAATTTTAAAATGTGTTCACAAGACAAAACCAAAAGACATAAATAGAAACACAGTTTAAGACTTGTAACCCGTCCAGGCAAAGGACACATTTCCTAAACTCGGATGACATCATTATTCCTACGCAGCTTAACATCATTGCAAACTTGGCCAGATCCATTAGTTTCCTGAAATACATGTAATTTGAAAAATCAACATAAAGTTGAGCGAGTTCATGTAAAAGTGAGTATGAATAAACCTTTGTAATATGTCTGTATGTATGAAAATCCATGGTATGTAGCAATTAAGGAAAAAGAGATCACCATTGGGTTGCAAAGCCAATGATATGTGTGAAGTGATGCAGGAAGACTCAAACCTAGCAGATTTTTACGTCGGGCTCAAAGTCACCCCATGGTCCGCACAGTTAGACTCAGGAGTTGGGCTCGCTACACCCAAATAGATCTACCGCTCATGACCCTCGGTCCTACAACGAGGATTGATGGCCTCAAGTTCCACCTACCCACTCGCATGATCTAAGTAGTAAACCCTCCTTAAGCTAACCATACCATGTATATAAAAGTCTGTAATAATGTAACATGTATTCCACCCCCGAAGTATAAAGCTGAAAACAGTTAAGAGAAAAGGGGGACATGAACTCACAGAAGTGCGTATCCCGAAACGTAAGTCTCCAACTCAACCTGCTGCGTGACGACCTACACGTACTAATACCTATTAGACGGATGGTCGTGCCTTGGCTTAGGGTTTAACGTTTTTGGAGAAATAGTTAGGGAACTATTTCGTATTCACACTTCTTATTTATTTTATATTTCCTTCCCAAGGATGGGGGTTTTTAATACATGTATGCTTTATAATTCCGAAAATATATTTTAAGTCCCACTTAGAAAATATATTTTTAATCACTTGTCTAAAATATTTTAATTCCAAAATATATATATTTTCCCAAAAATATTATATTTTATCTCATACAATTTCCAAAATAATACTTATCAAAAATATACATAAGAGAGTATTTCCCGAAGTATACATAAGTTACATTTTAAAGTTCCCGTTGTAACAACAATACCGGAGTAACTTAAATATTTATTTGTGATAGCGTTGGTATTATTTTGGAGTCGTAATTTCACAGTATTTTCAAGTTAATTTATTTTTTGGGTAAATATCTAGTTCACATAATAAACAAACAATCACACAAGCGTTTTAGTATAAACTATATATTCTAAATATATATTTAACAAACTTTATTTACGAAAATCAATCTCCGGCACTTGGTATGTTTGTAATAAAAATCATGGCGAAGTTTATTTTAAAAACCAAGTTAAAATAGATTTGTAAACTTTTGTTAGAAAAATATTTCTAAGTATTGAAATTCTAGAAAAATTTCGCCAGAGTTTCCTTTGTAAATTGAGGTGTCCACGCTTACTAGCGTATCATTTTCTTTTCAAAATTTACTCAAACAATCATCAATCAACAATATATAATTCTTTAATCATCAACTTGGCAAAAATAAGCCTAAATCATAAACTTCATGAACTTGAAGGTTTGTAAAAATATGTAGTAAATTACTAACATATTTAGTAGGTCTTGTTATCTTTAAAAATAGGATTAGTTTCTTAAAAACTTTATTTTTAAAGAATTTGAAGTTTAACAACTTCTAGTCATGACTTACAAAAATGTTTCTTTGTAAAATTTTCTTGTTACACAATTGCTCATACACTTGTTTACCTTCTAAAAATGTATTTAGTTCACACAAAATCCGGGGTTTAACAAGACTAGTATCTTTCACTTGGTTCTTCCGAAAAACCACTTGTAGATCTTTAGATCTACAAGTTTAGAGTCTTATTTTTCAAGAAAAATTATATTTATTCAAGTTTCAAGTTCATGTATGGATGGTTTCATCATCCTTCATATTTCTAGCATTTACATCTTACTATTTCATGTTCTTGAACATGATCTAGCATGTCTAGATGATGATCCATCCTACTTCAACTAACAAACAACATCAAATAATCATAACAACACAAGATTTACATGATTTACCCATATGTCTTCTCTTTATCCACCCTTTAACACTTATGTTCATGACTTTAGATTATGTTCATTAGTGTTTCTTAGCATTTCATCATTCAACCATCTATTAACCACTAAAATCAAGAACAAGATGATGTTTTAGAGCACTTACTACTAGCACAAGGCTAGGGAAGAAACAAAGCGTAAAAGTGGTGGATAAAAGAAAACTAGAGTGGTCCTTGAGTTTCCGAGTGCACTAAGCTTAGTTGTTGGACTCCTTGCAACTTTGTATATGTATGGATTGCTTGGATGAAAGCTTGATGGTGGATGTATGGTGGTGATAGGTGGCGGCCGAAAGCAAGTGAAGAAGAAGAGAAGAAAGCTTGTGTTTGATGAGAGAAGATCAAGTTCTAATGTGCATACTTATAAACCAAGTTTCAAGTTTAACCAACATGTATTATGTCCCTAAACCTCCAACATTGTACCATTAAAATAATCAAGAAAATGCAAGGGTGGGTCACCCTAAGGTGACCATCGATGGGGGGGGGGGGGTATAGGGGGGTTGGGTTGTGATGGAACTTGTTACATTTAGTTAGGGACTTAGTTAGGATTTCTAGTTAGGATATTAGTGTGTTATCCAATATAAAGTGTGTTAGGGTGTTCGGGGTCCCTAACTAGCTCAAAAAAGTGAAAACAATGTATTTGGCAATATTCTTATGTTTCGGGTAAAGTCCGGTTGTTCGGTTGGGTGTTGATCCGTTAAAGTGCTAAATAAAGCTTTAAAGTGTCTTTTATATTGTTTTTAGTGACACGTTAAATTACCAACACTTTGGAAAGTGTCTAGGACTATTTTGCCAAGTTTTTGCACTTTACTAGCATGGTTAAATGCTGAATTTTGGTTAACTAGTGCAGAATTCTGCACTTTAAGTATGCTTTAGGCACTTCCGGGCACTATAACTATCACCTAGTGATGCAGTTTTATGGTCCTCACCTCCCTACACTCCCTACCAGTGTAGTATTCTATTCCCGGCTCATACTGGGCCTCAATATAGTGTCTGTCTAGGTGCTGGCATTGTCAGCATGTTTTTATGGTTATCCGTTTAGTGTGCTAACTGTGCTTTGTGCATCAAGTTTGTCACTATTGTTTGTGTGTAATGAATGGAGTGACAGTAATAAAATGTGATGCATGAGTATGTATGTATCAGAAAACAGAAAGCAGTTAAATCACAATTGTAATCAAGCACAGTAATTAAGCACTAATTAAATATTAATCAATTGTACGGATACCTGGATTTGTGAGGGTTTTCACATTCTCCCCCCGTTAGAGAAATTTGGTCCCGAAATTTTAGGCTCTGCTTCTAGTTGCAGGGGTCTTAGGAAATAAATGGGGGTATTTCTCCTTCATATGATCCTCACGTTCCCACGTGAATTCTGGACCATGTCTTGCTTTCCATCGAACTTTGACGAGCTTGACACTACTCCTGCGTGTTTTGTTAAGTTTCCAATCCGTAACCTCGACGAGTTCTTCAGTAAAGTGGAGCGTGTCGTTGATATGAACTTCGTCGGCGGGAATGATCATTGTCTCTTGTGTTGGACTCTTCTTCAAATTTGATACATGGAATGTATCATGAACACCATTAAGTTCGGCAGGTAGGTTCAACTTGTAGGCTACAAGCCCAATCCTTTGCAGGATTCTGAACGGGCCAATGTAACGCGGATTCAATTTCCCACGCTTTCCAAAGCGTGCCACACCATTCCAGGGTGAAACCTTCAACAAAACCATATCCCCAACTTGAAACTCTAAAGGTTTCTTTCTTCGGTTTGCATAGGCTTTCTGTCTGTCGCGAGCCGCCTCGATGCGCTTTCGAATTTGTGCAATCTTGTCTGTCGTCTCTTAGACTATTTCGGGACCAACAAGCTGTCTATCACCCGCATCAGCCCAACACAGTGGTGATCGACACTTGCGTCCATATAGAGCTTCGAACGGCGTGGCTCCAATACTTGTTTGGTAGCTGTTGTTGTACAAAAATTCGACCAATGGTAAATGATTATCCCAGCTACCACCTAGGTCCATTACGCATGCCCTCAGCATATCTTCCAATGTCTGAATAGTTCGTTCACTTTGGCCATCAGTTTGCGGGTGAAATGCAGTGCTTAGATTCAACTGTGAGCCAAAAGCCTCTTGGAAGGATTGCCAAATCCTTGATACAAATCTTCCATCTCTATCAGAGATAATCGAGAGAGACACTCCATGACGTGCGACAATCTCCCTCATGTATATTTCTGCAAGTTTACTCGTGTTGTCTTTCTCTTTGATCGGCAAGAAGTGTGCGGACTTTGTTAGACGGTCTACTATTACCCAAATAGTATCATGACCCTTGGGCGTCTTTGGCAATTTCGTTATGAAGTCCATGGAAATCTGTTCCCACTTCCATTTGGGTATTTCAGGTTCCTGTAGAAGACCTGAGGGCTTCTGGTACTCGGCCTTTACCTTGGCGCACGTTAAACATTTGTTAACATATACTGCAACATCGCCTTTCATCCTTGGCCACCAATAGAAATCCTTGAGGTCTTGGTACATCTTATCCGCACCGGGATGAATTGAGTACCGAGATTTGTGAGCTTCATCAAAAATAACCTTCCTCAAACCACCAAACAGAGGAACCCAAATAACCTTCCTCGTTTGGTACCAACTGCTTCTCCATCCCACAGAGATACTCGTCCTCAATATTCCTTTCTTTCAAAGCTTCTCTCTGCGCGGCACGAATGCGCAAAGAGAGGTCTGTCTGGACAATCATTTCCAAAGCCCTAACCCTTATGGGTTTTATCCTTTCCTTTCGACTTGGGGCATCGGCGACCACATTCGCCTTCCCTGGATGATACTTGATCTCGCAATCATAATCATTCAGCAGCTCTACCCAGCATCTTTGCCTCATGTTAAGCTCCTTTTGGTTAAATATGTGCTGTAAGCTCTTGTGATCAGTGAAGATTGTACATCGCGTACCATATAAATAATGTCGCCAAATCTTCAATGCAAACACCACTGCGCCTAACTCCAAGTCATGCGTGGTATAATTTCTCTCGTGTACCTTCAACTGGCGTGACGCATATGCTATAACTTTCTAGCGCTGCATCAGCACACAACCCAAACCTTGATGCGAGGCGTCACAATATACCACGAAGTCATCCGTTCCTTCGGGTAGCGATAAGATCGGTGCGTCACAAAGTTTATTTTTCAACAACTGAAACGCTTCTTCTTGCTTGTCACCCCAATCAAACTTCTTGTCTTTCTGTGTGAGTGCGGTCAGGGGTTGAGCGATTTTAGAGAAATCCTCAATGAACCTTCGATAATAACCAGCCAAACCTAAGAACTGTCAAATCTCGGTTGGCGTCTTTGGGGTCTCCCAATTCTTGATTGCCTCGATCTTTTTGGGATCAACATGGATTCCATTTCCATTAACCACATATCCAAGAAACTGGACTTCGCGTAGCCAAAACTCACACTTTGAGAACTTAGCGTATAACTTTTCCTTTTTAAGTAGCTCTAGAATAGCTCTTAAGTGCTGTTCGTGCTCGTCCTTCATCTTCGAGTAGATCAGAATGTCATCAATAAACACGATCACAAACTTATCCAAGTACGGCTTGCAGACTCGATTCATTAGATCCATGAAAACTGCCGGTGCGTTTGTCACCCCAAACGGCATAACTAGGAACTCGTAATGTCCATAACGAGTCCTAAAGGCTGTCTTCGGGATACTTTCCTCTTGTATCCTTAGTTGATGATATCCTGATCGAAGATTGATCTTTGAATAGAAACTTGAGCCTTGCAACTGATCAAATAGATCATCGATTCTCGGCAAAGGATATCTATTCTTGATAGTCAACTTGTTAAGCTCGCGGTAGTCTATACACATACGGAAACTACCATCCTTCTTTTTAACAAACAGAACCGGAGCTCCCCAAGGTGAGAAGCTTGGTCTGATGAATCCTTTGTCCAAAAACTCCTGGAGTTGTTCACAACTCCTGCATCTCCGAAGGGCAAGTCTATAGGGTGCCTTGGCTACAGGCGCGACGCCTGGAACCAAGTCAATGTGGAACTCGACTTGCCTTTGAGGCGGTAATCCTGGCAAGTCTTCTAGAAAGACTTCAGGATATTCTTTTACAACCGGAATGTCTTCGACCTACGGTTCAGCAGCTTCCTTATCCACGATGTGTGCCAAGTAGGCAACGCATCCCTTCTGTAAACACTTTCTAGCTTTCAGACAGCTAATAATCCTCAGCGGCGCATCACGCTTCTCTCCGTGCACTATGATCGTTTCTTCATCCGTCATTGGGATGCGGATGGTCTTCTCGTGGCAAACAATCTCGGCCTTGTTGCTCGACAACCAATCCATTCCTACTACCACGTCGAAGCTTCCCAACTCGACAGGTAGCAGATCTAGCGTAAACTCGTGCCCTCCCAATTCTATCACGCATCCTCTTATGACTTCTCCCGTTTCAATTAGTTTTCCATTCGCCAATTCGATCGAGTACGGAACGTCTAACTTACTAGTGGCCAACCCAAGTATATTCTTAAATTCTAACGATACGAAACTATAATCGGCACCAGTATCAAAAAGAACAGATGCAAAACGTTGGTTTATAGGGAACGTACTGGTGACAACGTTGGGATCCTGGCGCGCTTCCCTTGCGCCAATGTTAAAGACTCTTCCACGGGCTTGGTTCAGTTTTGGGCATTCCCTCTTAAAGTGCCCAACATCTCCACAATTAAAGCATCCTGGCCCTCGGCCATTCCCATTCCCAGCTTGAGTGTTGTTTTGGTTGAGATTTCCATTCCCAGCTTGATTCGCAACGTTCCCACGGTTTCCATTTCCTCCATTATTCCCTTGCGGGCGGTTTCCATTACCACCACGGTTGTTATTATTGAAACCCTTTTGGCCACCCTGGCCTAAACCAACCCAGCAAGTATCCTTCAAGTGGCCAATTCTTCCACAAGTTTCACATTTTCTCAATCCACACTAGCCAGAATGATGACGCTGGCATGTATTACACTTGGGCAGAGTGCCCATATAACCCTTTCCTTTGTTTTCGACGCCGGTTGTAGCTCTTGCCGGTGTGCTCGATTCACCCTTCCTGCTCACATTGCTTGTACCCTGCTTGAAGTTGGAAAATTTTTGCTTGTTTTCACCAAATGACTCAGCATGTGTCTCTTTCTTCTTTGGTTCAACATTTGAAAACTTGTTCAACCGAATGGCCTCCTCAGTAAGCGCCACACTAAGGTCGATTGCTTCCGTAATTGTTGCAGGCTTGGACATGGTAACCATACTCATAATTTGGGGAGCCAATCCCCAGATGAACCTCTCAACACGTTTAAACTCGGGTGTAACCATATATGGTACTACATGAGACAAATCGTGAAATATCTGAACATATTCTGCAATCTTGGGACCATCCATCCTTAAGTGCCAGAATTCAGTCTCTAGCCTTTGTATTTCAGCACGCGAGCAGTACTTCTTCCTCATTAACTCTTTTAACTTGGCCCATGTTAATGCATAAGCAGCGGCTTCTCCTAAAGTCTGCACTTGCAGATTTCACCACGATAGGGCTCCATCCAGAAACAGCCCTGAGATGTAGGTCACTTGTTGCTCGGGAGCGCATTTGCTCATTCTTAGGACAGAGTCTGTCTTCTCAATCCACCTAACAAACGCAACAGCACCTCCAGTGCCGTTGAAATTCACGGGCTTGCAGTCGAGAAACTGCTTGTAGGTACACCCATTGGGTGGGTTGTTATTGCCGTTGTTGTTTAAAATACTCCCACTGGTTCCTCCCTGGGAGGCTGCATACTGCGCTATAGCGACGGCAATTATCTCTTGGAGTTCTGCCTGGGTAGTAAGCATGCGTACTTCGCGTCTTGGAGGTATCTTCTAAAAGATGATCATGTAGGTCAGGTCATAGCAAGTATAATAAGAATGTATATATAGTAGCATTCATCAATCACATAACATCTCATGTTATAAATTAAAACATATAACTCAACAAAACATGTAGTAAGAATGTTGCCATTGAGCTTCATTAATCACAACCACAACAGTGTTTTACAAGTTTAATAGTACATCACGTGTCAAAGTAAGATCGTGGGGCTACATCACCCCCAAAAGTACAAGTCAAACTACAACTATCATATACAAAAAGTGTGATCTCTCAAAAGGCTTCGTAAGCTGGCTCAATAGCGACCTTCTCACCAAAAGATCGACCTGCATAAAACCAAAAATATGCCTATGCTGATGGCGGCGGAGGAGGAGGAGGAAAATGAGAGAAAAGTAAACGACGCATATGTAACCAGTCCTCCTCTAAGGCGCGAAATGCGCGCAGCAAATATGTTAACTGCTGCTCAGAAGTCCAAAAGCGAGCGTATGAATCGGGGGAAAGTGGATGAGGAGCATGTGGTGCTGCAAACGGGGTCTGACAATGACAGGATGGACGTGGAGCTCTCTCCAAATCCTGAATACGACGTGTCAATGCATCCTGCTATATCATCAAAGAAGTGAGAATGTCCTTCGTGGAGTACCCAACATGGTACGGGTGGTACGGATCAGACGGTGGCATGATAGGGGGCGTAGTCCATAAAAATGGCTCGCTAGACGGTATGAAAGATGGTGCAGTAGGTGGTGCAACAGAAAGAAACTGAGGCATGACCGGATCAGACGTCGATACGGGTGGAACAACAGTAGAATGAGGAATCTGAGGTATAAACTGGCCGCCTCCTGACATGAACGGTACGTGACCAACAGGCTATCGTGATGAACCCTCCCCAGGATGTGGTGGAGGGATGTCCTGGAGAAAGGTAATCGGTAGATCGGTACGATGGGCATCGATCGTGTGTGGGTGGGATAGTGGAATATCAGTGGGTGCTGAAACAGGTGTGACGGGTACCACGTATGGTGGATAGTCGTCATCGTCGATCCACCCATTACGGGTGTCGGCGTAACATGGATCTATATGAGTAGCAAAAGGTGCACGGTCAAACAGTACCGGCACGGGATCGAGAAATGGTGCATCAACAACCGGATCATCCATCAAAGGTGGAGCAACAGCGGGAAGATCAGCAACGGGTATATCATCAGCAAGAGGTGCAACGGCTGGTGCATCATCATGGACAGGGTCATGCTCTAATGCAGGGTCAGGAGCAACTACAGGCTCTGGGGCCACAGCAGGCTCCGGGTCGACAAAATCCATATCAAGATCAGCAGGGATGTCAAGCAAAGGATCAATAGGATCTACGGGTGCCTCCAGGGGCTGATCCATGTGAATAAACTCAATATCGTAGTCAAGGTCGAAATCAGGGGGAAAGATCGGCTCAAAAGCGTCATCGTCCTCGTGGTCGAACTCGAACTCGTGCGATGGACCGGGTACAGCTAACATCGCCATGTCAGGGTCAGAAGAGTGAGGCTGCACACCATGGTCGTGCAAAGATGCAGATGCCACAGACTCCAATGAGTCCGGGATAGGTGAACCAATAGGAAGCTCCTCAAAAGGTGCCTCAGCAATGGGAAGAATAACATCAGCATCAATAGGGGCCCCGCCCTCATAGTCAGCCTCAGGCGGATCCTCCTCAAATAGATCGATGTCGTCGTCAGAAACGGGATCGAGTGGCATATCAATCACTGGAAAACCAGCAAGCGGTATAGGAGCAGGGATCACCGCAAGTGGTAAATCCCCGGCAGGAATGCCATCAGCAGGCTCAACTCCAACGTCGGGCAGCGCGAACGGCTGGAAATCATCGTCGTCTGTGCTGGGGGGTGTCTGATGTGTAGACCTCTCGCTCTGACGAAATCTCGTCATCTGACACGATCGCCATGGGGTCTAGTGTGTCCGATACTCCTGTGCTGACGAGGAAACCATGTCGTCTGTAACACAATCACATATATGCACATATATCAATCATAAAGTCAAATAAACATGTTAGCCACAATAAAGCAAACAAGTAATCATCCTAGTCTTCCCAGACTACCCTCCCAGCCTCTCAGACTGAACTTCCTAGCCTCTCAGACTAACTCCCTGGTCTCTAAGACCAACCTCCCAGTCTCTAAGACTAAATCCCTGGTCTCTAAGACCAATCCTCCCAGTCTCTAAGACTGAATTGCTGGTCTCTAAGACCAATCCTCCCAGTCTCTAAGACTAAATCCCTGGTCTCTAAGACCAATCCTCCCATTCTCTAAGACTAAATCCCTGGTCTCTAAGACAAATCCTCCCAGTCTCTAAGACTAAATCCTCCCTCAGTCTCTAAGACTGATCCTCCCTCAGTCTCTAAGACTGATATATAAATTTTTGAAAAAAAATGTATTTGTGCCTTTTATTTGTAAAAAATGTTTTGTATCTTGGATCTGGACGTTTAGAGTATCCAATGTAAAAATGTTTTCGTGAGAGCTCTAGTGATCATAGTCTAGACTCGAGAAAGAATCCTAGTTCGCTATGATCGATGCTCTGATACCAAGCTGTCACACCCTGGCTTTGCGGAAGCGTGGGTTTATTTTGGTGTGACTTCTTAATACCATAGCAAATATCATAACCATGCTATATGAAATAAAACACATGATGTTCATCCATTCAACAAGTTTTAAAAGTTACCAAGACAACATTGTTTAAAAGTCGACATTTAAAACAGATTACGATAAGACATAATTTTAAAATGTGTTCACAAGACACAACCAAAAGACATAAATAGAAACACAGTTTAAGACTTGTAACCCGTCCAGGCAAAGGTCACATTTCCTAAACTCGGATGACATCATTATTCCTACGCAGCTTAACTTCATTGCAAACTTGGCCAGATCCATTAGTTTCCTGAAATACATGTAATTTGAAAAATCAACATAAAGTTGAGCGAGTTCATGTAAAAGTGAGTATGAATAAACCTTTGTAATATGTCTGTATGTATGAAAATCCATGGTATGTAGCAATTAAGGAAAAAGAGATCACCATTGGGTTGCAAAGCCAATGATATGTGTGAAGTGATGCAGGAAGACTCAAACCTAGCAGATTTTTACGTCGGGCTCAAAGTCACCCCATGGTCCGCACAGTTAGACTCAGGAGTTGGGCTCGCTACACCCAAATAGATCTACCGCTCATGACCCTCGGTCCTACAACGAGGATTGATGGCCTCAAGTTCCACCTACCCACTCACATGATCTAAGTAGTAAACCCTCCTTAAGCTAACCATACCATGTATATAAAAGTCTGTAATAATGTAACATGTATTCCACCCCCGAAGTATAAAGCTGAAAACAGTTAAGAGAAAAGGGAGACATGAACTCACAGAAGTGCGTATCCCGAAACGTAAGTCTCCAACTCAACCTGCTGCGTGACGACCTA
Organism: Helianthus tuberosus; assembly: GCA_030545235.1. Classification (NCBI taxonomy): domain Eukaryota; kingdom Viridiplantae; phylum Streptophyta; class Magnoliopsida; order Asterales; family Asteraceae; genus Helianthus; species Helianthus tuberosus. The sequence continues at coordinate 122,833,124 of CM060365.1, read as the reverse complement.
CACGTACTAATACCTATTAGACGGATGGTCGTGCCTTGGCTTAGGGTTTAACGTTTTTGGAGAAATAGTTAGGGAACTATTTCGTATTCACACTTCTTATTTATTTTATATTTCCTTCCCAATGATGGGGGTTTTTAATACATGTATGCTTTATAATTCCGAAAATATATTTTAAGTCCCACTTAGAAAATATATTTTTAATCACTTGTCTAAAATATTTTAATTCCAAAATATATATATTTTTCCCAAAAATATTATATTTTATCTCATACAATTTCCAAAATAATACTTATAAAAAAATATACATAAGAGAGTATTTCCCGAAGTATACATAAGTTACATTTTAAAGTTCGCGTTGTAACAACAATACCGGTGTAACTTAAATATTTATTTGTGATAGCGTTGGTATTATTTTGGAGTCGTAATTTCACAGTATTTTCAAGTTAATTTATTTTTTAGGTAAATATCTAGTTCACATAATAAACAAACAATCACACAAGCGTTTTAGTATAAACTATATATTCTAAATATATATTTAACAAACTTTATTTACGAAAATCAATCTCCGGCACTTGGTATGTTTGTAATAAAAATCATGGCGAAGTTTATTTTGAAAACCAAGTTAAAATAGATTTGTAAACTTTTGTTAGAAAAATATTTCTAAGTATTGAAATTCAAGAAAAATTTCGCCAGAGTTTCCTTTGTAAATGGAGGTGTCCACGCTTACTAGCGTATCATTTTCTTTTCAAAATTTACTCAAACAATCATCAATCAACAATATATAATTCTTTAATCATCAACTTGGCAAAAATAAGCCTAAATCATAAACTTCATGAACTTGAAGGTTTGTAAAAATATGTAGTAAATTATTAACATATTTAGTAGGTCTTGTTATCTTTAAAAATAGGATTAGTTTCTTAAAAACTTTATTTTTAAAGAATTTGAAGTTTAACAACTTCTAGTCATGATTTACAAAAATGTTTCTTTGTAAAATTTTCTTGTTACACAATTGCTCATACACTTGTTTACCTTCTAAAAATGTATTTAGTTCACACAAAATCCGGGTTTTAACAAGACTAGTATCTTTCACTTGGTTCTTCCGAAAAACCACTTGTAGATCTTTAGATCTACAAGTTTAGAGTCTTATTTTTCAAGAAAAATTATATTTATTCAAGTTTCAAGTTCATGTATGGATGGTTTCATCATCCTTCATATTTCTAGCATTTACATCTTACTAGTTCATGTTCTTGAACATGATCTAGCATGTCTAGATGATGATCCATCCTATTTCAACTAACAAACAACATCAAATAATCATAACAACACATGATTTACCCATATATCTTCTCTTTATCCACCCTTTAACACTTATGTTCAAGACTTTAGATTATGTTCATTAGTGTTTCTTGGCATTTCATCATTCAACCATCTATTAACCACTAAAATCAAGAACAAGATGATGTTTTAGAGCACTTACTACTAGCACAAGGCTAGGGAAGAAACAAAGCGTAAAAGTGGTGGATAAAAGAAAACTAGAGTGGTCCTTGAGCTTCCGAGTGCACTAAGCTTAGTTGTTGGACTCCTTGCACCTTTGTATATGTATGGATTGCTTGGATGAAAGCTTGATGGTGGATGTATGGTGGTGATAGGTGGCGGCCGAAAGCAAGGGAAGAAGAAGAGAAGAAAGCTTGTGTTTGATGAGAGAAGATCAAGTTCTAATGTGCATACTTATAAACCAAGTTTCAAGTTTAACCAACATGTATTATGTACCTAAACCTCCAACATTGTACCATTAAAATAATCAAGAAAATGCAAGGGTGGGTCACCCTAAGGTGACCGTCGATGGGGGGGGGGGTATAGGGGGGTTGGGTTGTGATGGAACTTGTTACATTTAGTTAGGGACTTAGTTAGGATTTCTAGTTAGGATATTAGTGTGTTATCTAATATAAAGTGTGTTAGGGTGTTCGGGGTCCCTAACTAGCTCAGAAAAGTGAAAACAATGTATTTGGCAATATTCTTATGTTCCGGGTAAAGTCCGGTTGTTCGGTTGGGTGTTGATCCGTTAAAGTGTTAAATAAAGCTTTAAAGTGTCTTTTATATTGTTTTTAGTGACACATTAAATTACCAACACTTTGGAAAGTGTCTAGGACTATTTTGCCAAGTTTTTGCACTTTACTAGCATGGTTAAATGCTGAATTTTGGTTAACTAGTGCAGAATTCTGCACTTTAAGTATGCTTTAGGCACTTCCGGGCACGATAACTATCACCTAGTGACGCAGTTTTATGGTCCTCACCTCCCTACACTCCCTACCAGTGTAGTATTCTATTCCCGGCTCATACTGGGCCTCAATATAGTGTCTGTCTAGGTGCTGGCATTGTCAGCATGTTTTTATGGTTATCCGTTTAGTGTGCTAACTGTGCTTTGTGCATCAAGTTTGTCACTATTGTTTGTGTGTAATGAATGGAGTGACAGTAATAAAATGTGATGCATGAGTATGTATGTATCAGAAAACAGAAAGCAGTTAAATCATAATTGTAATCAAGCACAGTAATTAAGCACTAATTAAATATTAATCAATTGTACGGATACCTGGATTTGTGAGGGTTGTCACAGTACGGTCACGTTATTCGTCAAATTACGACGAAACTCGAACGGACGCGAAAACGATTCAAATTACGCGACGAATGGTATTTTTGCATGCCGATTATTGAAATAAAAATATTTTAGTGTCTAAAAAAATTTTGGGTGTGCAGATGTGGTCAGAACGTAAGATATGCGCGTAAATGCAAACTTACGTCGTTTTTGAGACTTTTAGTCCCTGTAAGATCAAATAAGCATATTTTCGCACACCGAACCACTCAAAGCTTATTCCTAATCTATGTTTAGCTTATTTATGGTATGTTTAGCTTATGTTCAAGTGCCGGACTGTTCGATACTATACGAATCGGTATAGTTTCACAGTTTGACACAAATAGTCCCTGCGATTGAACAAACTTGATTTCGACACACCAAACCATCCAAAACTTATTTCTAAGTTACGTGGAGGTTATTTAAGGTATGTTAAGCCTATTTCACTATTCCGGAGTGTTTGTCACATTAAACTGACTGCGTTTACGCACCAGTTTGCGTATAACTTTCCAGAAAGCGATTTAAAGCTTGAAATCGGAATTGAATCAAATCGTAAAATCATCAAACACAAATACACATATAATAACACCAAAACACATTGTTTTATTGATAATTAACATTGTTTTACATTGTACATCGATTAACGAGCACAGTTGTCACAAAATATGCTGAACATGTTTCTGAAAATATACAAGTTCATTAATTTGAAACTTGAAAGTTTAAATGAAAAATTAAAAACAGTTTGTGAAAATCTTCAGGTCATTAATTTGAACTTGGATGATTATTTGAGAAAGTTTTGGATGCTTTCACTATAAAAAATATAGTTGTTTTATAGGGGGAGAGAGCCAAGTTATTCCTGGGAAATTACATATTGTTAAATTTGGGCCAGGGTCTTGATCTTAGAATATTTTGAGCAAGGTTATCAATTCTAGAAGTTCAAAAATCTTTCACTGTTAGATGTAAAACCCAGATTTCTGTGAATAAACGATGTCCTGTGTAGTCATATATTTGAAATGCTCCAGCTTATTCATGTCAAATATCTTACAAATAGTTTGAGATGTGCAGATATTAATCCAGATTACGATCCTGATAGCTGAGGCTAAAGGGGAGTCCGAAGACAAGCCCAAAGCAAGGGGGAGTTTGCAATCAATGAGCCAAGTAACTATCCTGAGGGAGCTTGTAGAGAAAGAACCAAGTGTCGATCCTTAAAAGGACGGAAACTTATAGAAAGGGGGAGCTTGAAGATCAAGTTAACCGAAAGGGGGAGCAGCTGAAGCTGTAAGCAGATCCACAGGGAGTTTGTTAGAATAAAGGGAGAGTCTGTGGTGCTGAAGATGTCATCATTTCAATAAGACTCAGAAAGAGACAGAAAGCGACGAGATTGACTGCAGTAATATCCAAGGGGGAGTCTGTGATTGCATAATGTCTATCACTTTCGTCAATCACGTATCGTAGCTGAAACAAATGAGATAAGACTTGTGCTGAACAGAAGAAAGTATAAAGTGCATATGTATTACAGTAGCTTCGTATGAAGGAAGCTTATAGTAGCTTCGTACTAAGTGACAGCTTCGTACGAAGGGAGATCCATTGGCTTCGTACGAAGCCACTAGCCCTATATATAGAGGCTTAGGGTCTTGCTTGTTTAGAACTTTGTGACTTGAGTGGGGAAACTCTATCCGTTTGATTTCGTGGTATCGTAGTTGTCATATTACCAATAGAAATCAATAGTTAATTACTTCTCCGTGTTCAATTCACACACATACTTAGATTCCGCACAAGATACGTCTTCATACGCATACAACGGTCAAGGAATCGATAAAGGAATCACATCCACATCACAAAGTTTCGGCAGCTGAAAACGCAGTTTAGAAAATTCAGAAAAAACCAAAATTTTTCCAGGAACTTCCTAAACACATTGGGTGACTTTTTTAATTTTTGGGATTTTTTTCGGAAATTAGATCATATTTGTCGCCAATTTATTTAATCAAATACAGTTTTATCGCGAATTTATTAAAATTAATATATTAACTTTATAAATTCTGAAAATATTTTTTCAGAATTCCATATGTTTTTATCAATTTATATAAAAATTTTCAGAATTTTATAAAATATATATTTTGGATAATGAATTTTTGAATTAAAATTACAATGTTTTAAATAAAACCGGAACTTTTAAACACATAACAAATATGTTGGAACCATAAACTGACTAACTACTAAATAAGCGATGAATGGAACACCGGAGTCGTTCTGGAATATTCTGGGGTAAAATGGGTACTCTAGGTACTTTAGATGCCAGTTTGGGAAATTCCTCGATGGCGAAAACATAAATTAAAATTTGAGGAACTTGTGTCCCCCAAACGCCTGAACTCCCTTAATATTAAATTAATATTTCTAATAGACAATACATCAGAACCCTCCATATGATCATATCATTCTCCGAACATGTAGAACAAGCAACCGTGACCGTCACGCTAAACGGGGCATGGAAGCCGAACTGAACTTTGATACTAAGATAATACCCACAACTCTACCATTATGTATAGGTCGATTCTTGGATGAATATACCCATTCGAGCACAAGTTGTGACCATTACCGACCCAAACCCTATTTCGGTAATTAACCCAAAACTGCCTGATACTAGGACTAAAGTAGTTTCAAACTGATACCTATCCATTGTGTGATTGATATCTATTGCTTATCCAGTGAGTTTCCTTACCTAGTTTTCAAACTGTTTTCTTGTTTTACATGGGGTGAATTGCATGTTACATACATACATACATACTTACATATACAAATGTGTTCTAATGTGAATTATCTGAGTTATGCCATGAAAAGTCCCCACAAACACGAGTGATCAACTTTATGCTAGTGGATGCGTGAATAGTACTATTGGTTTCACAAATCCAATTGAGCTGGCACGAATGCCATGGGTTTTACTGCAATTTCACATCTCCATGCACTCTATATGAGCACACTATGTGGTGTTAGACATAGCTACTTAGGGTGGAGAAGTGCTGAGGTATCGAATGTGGGACACGACACTGGTGAACAGTCAAGGTTTCACTTGCGGGCTCAGTATAATTTAATCAAATGTGTCAAACTTGAACTACATTATCAAGTGTATGTTGCAAAACTAAAACAGTGAAACTCACCAACTTTTTGTAGTTGAGCTTTTCCAAACTTAACATGCTTTTCAGGTGACTTGAGACTTGTGTGATACTTGTTTTTGTTGTTACAAGAATTGCTCTACGACTGAATACATGTATAGAAGCACATGTATTAGAATATTAACATGATCTACAAGAACGTATTGTGATAGCATACTAGCAGTACGGAATCAACAATGTAAATTGTTGTACCTTTGGAATACAATATAGTATCTTTGTAACCAATGTCTCTGTGCCATGTGTCTGTTTCATTCTGTGATTTGCTTCCGCTGCGGGACAGGGTGTGACACAAGATCTTGGTTTCCATGATTAGTTCCATAACCAATAGAACGTGTCATTCATGTGTAGGAGTCTGACCTAGGTAGTTCCCATTATCTCAATTCGGCCTCGGTCTAAGTTCCTGTCTTAGTCAGCTTTATATAATTTTAATAATTGCATTAGGTTATTAGAAAACCCTCCCTCAAAACATAAAAACAATTAAGTCGAGTCAATAGATAAGTAATTGAGTCTAGTTAACGTAATCAATAAAGTCTCATGGGTTCGATACTCAGACTTCTTAGGCTATACTACATTGATCAGTACACATGTCGGTTGTGTGGTTTAGGTTTGGAGAGTCTTAGGTTATAAATTTAAAACTTAGTGTGTCTAGTTTAGAGTTAATTTAGTTAGTTTTAATTAAACCACTTTTAGCACATCAAGAAGCTTTGCGCATACCTTGATCGCGGGGGTATGTCATGATGTGGGACTCACGGACACAATATTCTATCTATAAATAGCAAGCTCGAGTGGGGTCCACGAATATTTTTGTCAATCTTACCCTCAAAATGATAAAATATCACATAAAGCATGTTGAAAGGCGGATACATGGACTTAATGGGACAAATATACTGATAGTTTTTCTTGTGGTTGGATTATTCAAAAGAAATAATAATAGTAAACTGACAAGTATTATCAGTATGATCTTTTACATGACGTAGAAAAATATTAGGCAAAAAGAAATGGAAGGGACTGAAAAAGTCTAGAATTTTGAATGAGATGTGGGAAATTTTAGATGCATATTAGTACTTTATATACATAAATACGTTTTAAGTATTTATGTTAAAGTCCTGTGGTGTTAAAACATAAATACGCATCAAAATTTAACATGATGGTGTTAATGTATATAATTTTGATGTAATTAAACATATCCAACGTATGATCTTTTAACTTGTTGGTGTTAATGGTACTAATTCGCATCATTTTAACTTGATAGTAACATTAAATTATAATTTAATATATTGTAATTATATGTATACGTATTTCAACCATCTACCTGATAATTGATGATTTGGATAGAGGTATTCCATTGATTGGAGGATCTTTTGGTATCGCACCGGTGGTGGACGCTACTACTCTTACGGCTCAACCTTTGGAGCCATTGGTCGTCCCGCCTACTGTCACTGTCGAGCCAACTTCTGAGATCCCTCCACCCGTTTTTACAGAGTCATCTTTTCCGTTGTTCGAGTCACGCGTCGTTACTGCACCTCTACTAGTCTATACTCTTCGTAGGAAGAGGATTCGACCCGTTGGAAAGATAGCATTGACTTCGAGAGCTGAGACAGCGTCTGCTTTGAAGAAGCAGACGAGATTTGGATCGATCGATGCTCTCACCGTGATCGACAGTTTGCTACGTTAAGTAGAGACTTGGAGACAACGAACGATAAGATGTAGAACCCAGAGGGTCAGATGGACTGGTATGATGAGCTTCAGGACTTGGATGACAGTGCTATGGATCAGATGCACTCGAGGATAATGGAGCTTGAAGAGCTGGTTAGGAAGCTTTTTGACTTCCTGGGTTTTAAGTGATGGTTGTTTGTTTTGTTTGTTTGTCTCTTTTGGTGAACCCTATTCGGCTTGTATGCCAATTCTGGATATTTAGGAGGAAATTCATCTAGACTTGTTATTGGTGTTTGATTTTGTCACACCAAATTTTGGAAAGTCGTACTACGAACAAGCTTTGTAATTTCCATGATAAATATCAATTGGTTTTTGGATTAAAAATTATTCTCATTATTATGTAGACGTGATTACATGCGCATTATTTGGTCCACTAGCATTTAATGATTGAATTATTTTGGATATTGTCTTATGTTGTTATTATTGTTATAATAATAGAAACGACAAGATGCCATCATTCTCGAGCTGTTTTTGCCAAAATTGATTAGGTTTTTGTCCGATTTTAAGTCTGAAACTTTCTAGGATTTGTTAAAACACTATTGCGCGAACAATGTATGAAATTCAAGACATGTTGACCGTGAAATCATGTTTAATTTTGAAAAGAAGATGTAGAAATCAGAATTTGCAGCTGAATTGGTAAGAACTCTTCCTCCTAAGCTCTGATACCACTTGTAGGATCGTTTTGTGACCCGAACGAGTCGATCAGAAGAGTTTTTCTCAATACAAAAGGCGGAAACAGATGTATCAAGTTCAATTCAGCTATAATATCACTTTAAATTGTCTTTAGATTGTTTTGACAAAGATTTACAGCGAGTAGACACTTCGGCTGCACTTCGGCTCTTAAACCGGAATCTAATTTCGTCCCAAATGACACAACACTATCTAGTATTTATAGGCATGGTAATTTCGCTTGAACCAGCCCAAGCGAAATCACTTTCAAGCGAAATCAGTGATTTCGTTTGAACTGACTTGATGATTTCGTGCAAAATTACAATTTGTAATTTCGTGTGAAATTACCTCCCGACCTATTTTTGACATATTTCTAGTATTACGTACCCTGATCTATCTATATATACACAAGACTCAATACAAAACGAAGTCGACAGACGCATGCACCAACACAGGGTCTCGATCTTAGAATATTTTGAGCCAGGTTATCAATTCTAGAAGTTCAAAAATCTTCCACTGTTAGATGTAGAATCTAGATTTCTGTGAACAAACGATGTCCTGTGTAGTCACATATTTGAAATGCTCCAGCTTATTCATGTCAAATATCCTACAAATAGTTTGAGATGTGCAGATATTATTCCAGATTACGATCCCGATAGCTGAGGCTAAAGGGGAGTCTGAAGACGAGCTCAAAGCAAGGGGGAGTTTGCAATCAATGAGCCAAGTAACTATCCTGAGGGATCTTGTAGAGAAAGAACCAAGTGTCGATCCTTAAAGGACGGAAGCTTATAGAAAGGGGAGCTTGAAGATCAAGTTAACCGAAAGGGGGAGCAGCTGAAGCTGTAAGCAGATCCACAGGGAGTCTGTTAGAATAAAGGGAGAGTCTGTGGTGCTGGAGATGTCAACATTTCAACAAGACTCGGAAAGAGACAGAAAGCTACGAGATTGACTGCAGTAATATCCAAGGGGGAGTCTGTGATTGCATAATGTCTATCACTTTCGTCAATCACGTATCGTGGCTGAAACAAATGAGATAAGACTTGTGCTGAACAGAAGAAAGTATAAAGTGCATATGTATTAGATTAGCTTCGTATGAAGGAAGCTTATAGTAGCTTCGTACTAAGTGACAGCTTCGTACGAAGGGAGATCCATTGGTTTCGTACGAAGCCACTAGCCCTATATATAGAGGCTTAGGGTCTTGCTCATTTAGAACTTTGTGACTTGAGTGGGGAAACTCTGTCCGTTTGATTTCGTGGTATTGTAGTTGTCATATTACCAATAGAAATCAATAGTTAATTACTTCTTCGTGTTCAATTCACACACATACTTAGATTCCGCATAAGATACGTCTTCATACACATACAACGGTCAAGGAATCGATCCAGGAATCGCATCCACATCACGAAATTTCGACAGCTGAAAACGCAGGTTTGGAAATTCAGAAAAATCCAAAATTTTTCCAGGAACTTCCTAAACACATTGGGTGACTTTTTTAATTTTTGGGATTTTTTCGGAAATTAGATCATATTGGTCGCCAATTTATTTAATCAAGTACAGTTTTATCGCGAATTTATTAAAATTAATATATTAACTTTATAAATTCTGAAAATATTTTTCCAGAATTCCATATGTTTTTATCAATTTATATAAAAATTTTCAGAATTTTATAAAATATATATTTTGGATAATGAATTTTTGAATTAAAATTACAATGTTTTAAATAAAACCGGAACTTTTAAACGCATAACGAATCTGTTGGAACCGTAAACTGGCTAACTACTAAATAAGCGATGAATGGAACACCGGAGTCATTCTTGAATATTCCGGGGTAAAATGGGTACTCTGGGTACTTTACATGCCAGTTTAGGAAATTCCTCGATGGCGAAACCTAAATTAAAATTTGAGGAACCTGTGTCCCCTAAACGCCCGAACTCCCTTAATATTAAATTAATATTTCTAATAGACAATACGTCAGAACCCTCCCTATGATCATATCATTCTCCGAACACATAGAACAAGCAACCGTGACCGTCACGCTAAACGGGGCACGGAAGCCGAACTGAACTTTGACACTAAGATAATACCCACAACCCTGCCATTATGTATAGGTCGATTCTTGGATGAATATACCCATTCGAGCACAAGTTGTGACCATTACCGACCCGAACCCTGATTTCGGTAATTAACCCAAAACTGCCTGATACCAGGACTATAGTAGTTGCAAACTGATACCTATCCATTGTGTGATTGATCTCCATTGCTTATCCAGTGAGTTTCCTTACCTAGTATTCAAACTGTTTTCTTGTTTTACATGGGGTGAATTGCATGTTACATACATACTTACATATACAAACGTGTTCTAATGTGAATTATCTGAGTTATGCCATGAAAAGTCCCCACAAACACGAGTGATCAACTTTATGCCAGTGGATGTGTGAATAGTACCATTGGTTTGACAAATCCAATTGAGCTGGCACAAATGCCATGGGTTCTACTGCAATTGCACATGTCCATGCACTCTCTATGAGCACACTATGTGGTGTTAGACATAGCTACTCAGGGTGGAAAAGTGCTGAGGTGTCGAATGTGGGACACGACACTGGTGAACAGTCAAGGTTTCACTTGTGGGCTCAGTATAATTTAATCAAATATGTCAAACTTGAACTACATTATCAACTGTATTAATGGTACTAATTCGCATCATTTTAACTTGATAGTAACATTAAATTATAATTTAATGTATTGTAATTATATGTATACGTATTTCAACCATCTACCTGATAATTGAGAAGAGGTACCTTAACACCATATTATGTCCCTCAACACCTGAAAAGCTAATTTGTTAACAAGTATCAAATTCATATTGGGCTAATAGTATCTTTTTTAAATCATTAATACTGGAACTATTGAAACCAAATTAAGTATCAAAACATCACTTCTAGAAGGTAAAACAAGATTTGTGCACCAAAGGACAATGGTACATTTAAGTGTGACTATCAATCAAACGAGTCAAGTTTGACTAAACGAAGAAGTGAAGGATAAAAGGAATACAGTCATATTTTCTCTTTTCTCTGGTGATTGGAATGAAACAATTATTTTAATAAAAAAAATTACAATTAAAAAAAATCATATTTTTAATTGGGAATTTAATTAATATCCATATTGTTATTTTCTAGTTTCTACACGTTTATAAATGTGAGATTTTGTTTTTTGTTTTTTTTTTTTTTTTTTTGTTATTGCCATATATCGGATAATATTGTTTAATGTTGGTGTAAAATGCTAGAAAGAAAATTGAATATTTGAGGTGATTGTGTGGACTTCAAATTCTCTGAAATCCCACATGCCAATGATGACTAAGAATTCCAATTAGACTTCGAAGCCTTTTTGACATGACCTCACTTCATGGATAGACTTTGCCCCAACATCCATCACGCCATCACCTTTCTTCCTTTATTTATTAAAATTAATATATATATATTTTTTTTGAAATGTGTGAATTATTCGCGAATGTCGGGAGGTCTAGCATACGTTGTCTTAATCGGGTCCGCGCTAGAGAGCCCCCTCGCACGATAGATCCCCAATTTAAACCCTTCAATGAGAAACCCCTATCACCAAGACTCGAACTTGAGACCTTGAGGGGAAAACTCACCCGGGCCCACCATAAGTGGAACTTAAATACCCGTGGCCACCACTATTAAATAGCAACATTAAATATAGCAATTTAATTGCATTAATTTTAGTCGAAGAGTTGCCATATATTCTTTTCAATCCAATAAAAAGTGCATGTTTCTCTAATATATTTACGTTATTCGTTTAAAAAAAGGTATCGAGATTGAATTACCCTACATATACAAAAGGAAGTTTGGGGGAATAGTGTCACGCAGCTGCGTGGCACTTCCCTATTCGACCAACCATTTTATTGTTTTATATTCGTTTTAAAATTATTGTTTCCTCTTTAATTTAAAATATAATTACGGTTTTGCCCCCACTTTAAAATAAAATTATGGTTTTGTCCCTCGCTCAAAATTACGATTTTGCATTCAGTTCAAAATTATGATTTTATCCCCAGATTACAATTACATTCATGGCCCCAGTTGAAAATAAATTTTTGCTTTTGCCCCAAACTAAAAAAGATGATTTTGCATTTTCGCCCCGTTTCAAAAATTATGATTTCGTCTTTAGTTTAAAATTATGTTTTTGCCCTGTTCAAAATAAAAGTATGCTTTTGCCCCCCAACTCAAAATTACGATTTTGACTTCAGTTCAAAATTTTGATTTTGCCCCAGTTCAAATTAAAATATAGTTTTGTCCCCCAGCTTAAAATTATGATTTTGTCCTTAGTGCAAAGTTATATTACGATTTTGTCTCTGGTTCAAATTTATAGTATTGCCATCACTTTAACTTTAACTTTTGGCAAATTACGGTTTTACCAAGTCAACAAATACAACTTTGCCCTCAGTTTAAATTACAGTATTGCTATCATTTTAGTTTTTTTAGCAAAACTATAAAAGTGTTTTTTTTATTAGTTGACTGGATTTAATTTTTTTCCATGTCAAGGAGCTGCCTAACACTCGCTCATTAATCCTGATAAACTACAGTTTTGCCCTGAGCTCAGAACTCCGGTCTTGTCATTGTTTTTGTTTTTTTTTTTCTAAGAAACTATAATAGTATTTTTTTTTTTTTTTAATTGATTGAGAATTATTCGGCCATCGCCCCGCAACGCGGGCGGGGCATTAACTAGTTTACTACATATACATTTTCAAGTTGAGGGAATAGTATCAGGCAGCTTGCCTGGCACTTCCATATTGAACCAACTTATTTTTAATTTAATTTTATTCCCAATTTAAAATTACGCTTTCGTCCTTCGTTTAAAATTACGTTCTTGCCCCCAGCTCAAAATAAAATTATAATTTTGCACCTACCTCAAATTTACGCTTTCGCCCTCGATTCAAAAACTCATTTTTAATTTTGTTCCCAGTTTAAATTACGGTTTCGCCCTTCGTTTAAAATTACGTTTTTGCCCCAGTTCAAAATAAAATGTTGTTTTTTCCTCTAGCTCAAAATTACGATTCTGCCCTTAGTTCAAAATTACGTTTTTGCCTACAGTTCAAAATAAAATTATGTTTTCCCCCCTCAAAATTATGATTTTGCTTTCAGTTTAAAATTATGATTTCGCCTCCAGTTCAAAATATAATTATGATTTCGCCTCCAGTTCAAAATATAATTATGATTTTGCCCTCTGTACAAACATACATGTTATGAGAGAGAAATATTCGGCTTATTGCCCCGCAACGCGGGCGGGCAAAAACTAGTTTTATACATATAGCATAAAAATTCATGTTTCTATGTGAAAATCGCGTTTTACTTCCTTATTCATGTGTGTTTTTTTTTTTTTTGAGTTAAATGCCATTTTAGTCTCTGTGGTTTGGGCCATTTTCCCAGTTTAGTCCAAAGGTTTCATTTTTAACCTGTGGGTCCAAAAAGGTTTCATAGTTGCCATTTTAGTCCACTTGGTTAACTTCATCCATTTTTTCTGTTAACGAGAAGGCCTATTTAGTCATTTTGTATGTAATTCTGTTAACTATAAGGGCAATTCAGCCATATAAAATGACCGAATTGGTCTTCTCGTTAACAGAAAAAATGGATGAAGTTAACCCAGTGGACTAAAATGGCAACTGTGAAACCTTTTTGGACCCACGGGTTAAAAATGAAACCTTTGGACTAAACTGGTAAAATGGCCCAAACCAAAGGGACTAAAATGGCATTTAACTCTTTTTTTTAGCAGCAACTGTTTACAATTTTTTAGGGAGTTTGGGCATGCGGAGGGTTGGTGGAACTGGAAGGAACTCTTTGGTTCCATTTATGGTTTTAAATATCTAAATAATAATGTTGTTGAAGGAAAATATTTGAAGAAAGAAATTGAACTCATGACACCTTTTACTTGCCTAACTGCCCAATATTTTGTGTGCCCGTCGTATCCACTAAAAGCGATCAGGTCATCAAGTTTTAACTTTATTTCACGCTAAACAAAGACGTCAAAAGAAAATTAGATACCTTAACATGCTTTGATAATAATCGAAAAATAATATAAAAACCATTCATATCAGCACCTCTATATTACTTATTATAATTATAAATTAATTGAAAATTTTATTTTTCTTAAAAATTTGTTTATCTTCTAAAAACTATTCACATCTCATTTTTTTTTTTCGTTTTATTCACAAATTCTTAATTTATTATTTTTTTTCTCGGTTTTATACACTCACAACATTTAACTTGGAGAAAGAATACTGATATATCAAATGTAGTCGTTGTTAACTCTGTATTATATATTTTTTTAAATAAAGAGTAAAATAGAGATTCTGATGTAGATGCTAAATTATTGAAAATTCTATATTTTTCTATAACATTATGATGTAGGGTGAAATAAGAAACTATTGTGAAAGCATTCACAATAACTTATTCATATCACTCTTGAAATAACAGAGTTTTCATTCATTAAACATTTAGATTGTGTTCTCCATTTTACCCTTATCTAAAAAAATATATAGTAGGGACTATAGAGTAAAATTCAATCTCTATATTTGATATGTTACAATTTATCTCTAAATTATTGTTGTGAGTGTATAAAACCAAGAAAAAAAAATATAATAGTTGTTTGTGAGTTAGATGGAGATAAGATAAAGAATAAGTTGTGGGAAGTTTTTAGAAGATAAACAAAATTTTAATAAATATGTGGTTTTTCGTTAAATTATAGAGCGTTTTATAAAGATGTTGATGTGAATGCTCTAAATGTCATAAAATCCGCCACCTAACAAATGAATATAAAGTTGGACACATGTCCACCATATTTCACCTCACCAACTTTTTGCAATTAAAATCCTTACATGACCCTAAATAAAGAAATTGTTTTATAAAGTAGATATAGTATCTTAATCCTATTTTAATATTATTAATTCTTCATTTACCCTTTTGCGACATATAAAATTAACCATTAATTATGAAAATATGTTATTTGCTATATATAAACCGTTAACTTAGATCATAATTCTACAATAATTAATTAATAATTGAATCCGTAAAACAATTATTAATAAGAATAACAAATCTAACTTGTAACATACCAATAAAATTATTTTCATTTACTTTAAATAAAAGTTATGATTAAAATTTTAAAGCACTTACTTTTACTCGTTCAAAAACACATACTATAAACAATAACATTTCTTACAAAAGTTCCTAACAAGGGTTAAATTAAACATATCCAAAGTAGATTTACTTAGTCATGCTTGTTGGACAAATTTTGTAAGGACTGTTTTCCATAGACGTTTAGTTCAGGTAATATCTATAACCTAGTCATAATGTGTGGAATCCATTACAATTAGGCGACAATACAAGATTAGTTAATTTTCAATGATTTCAAAAATTTGTAAACGGTTACAATCGACAAATCATTCCAACAGAGCTTCGATGTCACTTCAGCAAAATCTACCAAACACAAGTCCTCATGACTATTTATACTACATTAGGTTACCCTCTTGCGGAAGTGACACATCCGTACGGATCTAATACATACATACAATCAGAAATCTAACATTAAGATCCTATTACATACTCTACACGACTCGATGACGTAGGCAACAGACATTGTGTATCAACAAACTCTCCCTTAGATGTTGTCGTAGTCTTGATCGGTCTTCAAAATCTTCATAGCTTCAAAATATTTTAACGCCCGAATTCTTAACACGTTGACGCTTTAGCTCAAAGTAAGTCATCGGTGTTTGATCAGTCAGCGGCACCCACTTCATAACTTGATACCTGTCACACCCCGACCGCGTAAAACAACAAACCGCGGCGGAAACGTCGGGGAGTGGAGCGACAGAATTATTGTTTCACAACACATGGATTAAAAAGTTTCGTTTTATTGAAATATTAAGTAATTAACATTGTCTTGAAATTAAAGATAAAGCACAACCACATCGTCTATCATTATTATTAAGTCACTAAGGACCCGTCCGATCCTAAGCGAGCATGCATCCTAGTAGAAATCAACATCATCAAACACCACCTGAAACATATGTGAAAATAAAGTCAGCAAAGAAATGCCGGCGAGCATATAGATTTTGTGAGTGTGTCAGATTCATGGCTCGTATACATGTTGCAATACCTTGTTTGACTACAAGAGTCGATAATTGAAAACCTTGTTTCGAAAAGTGTTTAGTATTGCAATATAATTAACCAACTCAAAACAAGTTGGTTATAGTTTATAAAATCTCGTTGCCATGAATCTTAACCCAAAACATTTGTTTATGTAAACCAAATTGTAAATCGTTCTCGTAATAAAACTCGTATGGTTTATATCATATAGTAAACATCGTTGCGTGTCATCGTTTAAAATCGCTCGTCCAAGTGAACTAAATAATGCCATGGAATGTAATATGATAAAAGCACTTATATATAAGAAGTACCAGCGGCGTATCTACCATGCTTTTATCGCATTACACCCGTCCCGTTATCTAATCATGTACCAAAAACCAATCGTACAATTCGTTTAACTCGTTTATGTGATAAACCATCGTTCAATCGTTTAAATCATTCATATTGTTCAAGTCATTCAAGTCGTTCAAATCGTTCGTGTTTTAATTGTGAAAACTAACTTTTGGTCGTCTCGTTGAATACATTTAAACCTGCGTAACTCGTCCATCGTACAACTCGTATTAACAAACCACCAAAGGGTAAGTTAACAATCATCAGGTTCAGTCGTTACCCACATAACCCCCATACATAACCATGGCGGCAGTCCGATAACGGGATTTGTCAGATCCTATGGTACCATAACATACTACTAGTCGGCTTGATCATTGTTAATGAATGTCATTCGTTATGTAAATGTGTCCCAACAAGTGCGTTCACATTATCGAAATCGTTATGTTTAATATAAACCATAGTATTCATTTTTGAAATTATCGAAATCGTTTAACACATATGAATCACCCCAAAACAATTGAAAAACAGTAAAATAGGGGAACTATGTACTCAAATAGTTACCACAAAACATGTAAAAAGAGGGGATCTATGTACTCACATTGAATTGCAAAGATATCCTTGACTAAATGAACTTAACAAGGCTCGGGCAAACCAAGGAAATCAAGTAGCACCTAGTAATCGGATCACTATGTTAATAAATCGACACCTAAATCGGGAGATCGGGTAGAATGAGGTCTCGTAAACCAAATGAGTATTGAAACTCATGTGATGTGGTTTAACAAAGCTTACATTCTAAATCGGAACCTATCCTAAGTGCTTACGACCCGTTATGACCCGTTAAGGTAGTCTATGCTACTTTAACGCGTCATTTGCGCAAAAGCGCAAACGAATAGCCTAACTAGTCCTATGACAAGTATTATATACCCTAACATGTTTAAATATGTTGCAAAATTAGTTTAAGTGACAAAATTAAGTTACATATGCTTAAATTCAAATTATGCTTGAAAAAAGGCATTTTGGTCATTTTCCTAAGGCATATAAACTACCTATCATACAACTAATCAAACTAAGTGACCATAAGGTATAATCTTGGAAGGTTATTCCCTATACAACTATGGTCACAAAATATGTTTGGTCGGATCCTAATGATCGACCAAACGGGTCAGGTTCGAAAGTCTAAGCGGTTGTCAAGACTGCTTGACTTACAACCCTATACAAGCACTAAACTAAAAGTGACGAGTTAAACATGTTAAAACATGTTTAACTAAGTTAGAAAACAAGTTTGATATCAAAACAAAGTGTTTTGATACCCGAAAATAGTTTCGTCGCAAAATGCGCATAATCGGCATTTTGACCGAAACTTTGACTCGTCACTTCGACTAATCGACGTGGTAATCAGTAGGTATAGTCACAAGGGACTATAACCATCGTGATTACGCTCACGTTGCAAAGTTCGAACGATCTTTGACTTGACCAATTCGTGGTCAAAGCTGAAAGTCAAACATTGTTTGACTTTCATGCTTGAAAAGCATAAACAAGCATGAAAGAAGCTTACAAAGGGTCCAAGCTTGGAGATAGAACAAAGAAAACTCAAGTATGAAGCCTTCAACAAGTGAAAGAGCTTCAATGAGCAGATTTGTGATGAATGAGCAATGAAAATGGCAAAAACCCAAGGCTATTTATAGGAATCATAGATCAATAGGATCATTCCATGTGTTTTGAGGCTTGATCTTGGCCTTACACTTGTGAAACAATGATTGGGCAACTTGCAAAACACACAAACCAGCTCATAGATTGCAAAAACCAAGGATTAAAACCATATGAGCAGGCTGTTTTGCTGAAATAGAAGTTTCTGGAAAACAGCTCTATCGCGTGGCGCGCCAAGGACTCCCTGGGCTGGCGCGTGGCGCCAGGCAGGTCAGTCATAACTTTCAGGTTTTGGCAGAAATGGTCCCTACATGCTTAAAACTTAGATTTTGATGCATTTAACCCCCGTTAACCCCATTTCAAGGCTCTACAATGATGTTAAAGCATAGGGAACATGAAATATGCTTGAAAACATCTCGGATGTCGGTTCGTTTGGCCCTACGGTCGCGTTATTCGGTTAATTACGACGAAAACTCGAACGTACGCGTAAACGATCCAAATTACGCGACGAATGGTATTTTTACATTCCAATCACTAAAATAAAATATTTTAATAATTACAAAAATTTCTGGATGTCCGGATATGTTCAGAACGTAAGATATGCGCGTAAATGCAAACTTATACACTTTTTGACGCTTTTAGTCCCTATTGATCAAATAAGTTTATTTTTGCACACCGAACCCCTCAAAGCCTATTTCTAAGCTATGTAAAGGATATTTAGGGTATGTTTAGCTTATGATCATGTTCTGGAATGTTCATTACTATACGAATCGGCATACTTTCATAGTTTGTCGCAAATAGTCCCTGTGATCGAATAAAATTGTTTTTGGCATACCAAACCCTTCAAATCTTATTTCTAAGTTAGGTAAAGGCTATTTAAGGTATGTTAAGCCTATGTCACTATTCCGGAGTGTTTTTCGCGTTAAACTGATTACATTTACGCATCAGTTTGCGTATAACTTTCCAGAAAGCGATTTAAAGCTTGAAATCGAACTAGAATCAAAACGTAAAATCGTCAAACACAAATACACAAATATTGACACCAAAACACCTTGTTTCACTGATAATTGATATTGTTTTACATTGTTCATCGTTTACAGAGCACAATTGTCACAATACCTGCTAATAGATGCCTTCTTCACTCATTCTTTGATCTTTTCTTCCTTTCGAACTTCCTTCATAAACTCTTTTCTTTCAATCTCTCTCCACTTTGTATTCCACATCTTTCTAGAATTAATCTTATAGGCGTAGCATATTTTGATGACATTCTAGTACTGCATAACCTGTACTATATCTTGTACTAGATAGCATATTTTGGTTGTAGTACAAACATTCTATATCTTTCTCCGATAGATTCAATAACCACATAGGATCTAAAATCCTTATCGCTCCCCAAAAACCTTCAGACTTTAACACAATCACAGCTTCACCTGTCACTCGATCATAATCCCACCATCTGAAATTTGTATGAAAATCTTGTTCAAGCTTCATCATATGCTTCATGGCTCGACGACGTTTAACGATTAAGGTCACAACAGGCAGTTGTGTTATTGGATCAATCTCTATTTTTCTTTTAGGATAATGTGGTTTCCATGTAGGAAAATTAGACGTGCTTCACATCTAATGTACTTCCACAACTTTTGATCTCCTAGTTTCATCTAAAAGTTAATCAGTTTTGTTTGGCACAACTCTTGTACGTCCCACCACGACCGAGTCTTTATATCTTGCAAGTATCAGAAGTATTAAACTCCGTATTCTCTTTTAATTCCCAAACATTCAACTCCGATATCCATCCCCAACTAATAATATCTCCCAGCGATACATCCTAGTTTCTTGTAAAGAATGCCAGTGGTCTTCTAAACTTTCTTTCTCCGGGCATAGCTTTGAACAAAGCTTTCCGGGCTTATCTAATCTGATCTTTATCCAGCCTCGAAGATTCACTATCTTTGATTGTTTCTTCAATCTTTCTTTTCAACAAACCATTCATTTCTTCATCAAACGACTCTTGAAACGTTGGGAAATCTTCGGTACCTTCTCCAGAATACTTTGGCATTTCATCGTCTGAATCACTTCTATCATCATCATAACCATGATCTGACCCTTCGATATCCAACTCCTCGTCATCCTCTTTTTCCTCTTCTTCTTCATATATACTCTTAACTAGAATGAACTTTGTAATATCAATCTCTTTAGTCTCAGTTGCAATCACAATTTTAGGAGACTTTTCTATTTCAGGCTCTGGTGATTTTTCTTTTTCAGGTTCAAGCGACTTTTCTTTCTCATGATCAGGTACTATTTCAGGGATTGCATCTACCTTTCCTTTGCCTTTGTTAGTACTAACCACCTCTGGTTCAGTAGTAGCCTTTCTAGCCCTTTCAGAAGCTCTAGCCTCTACTTCCTTAATTTCTATCTTATTGAATTCATCTTCAATGTTCATTCCAAACCTCTTCTCTAACACTTTATACAACATCTCTAGCTTCTTGTCTTTCAATCTTTTATTAGCTTCCAAATCACTAGATCTCTTTCGTAATCATTCATTCTCATAAACAAGACTCGCTATAACAACTTCCATATGCTTTGCCTCACTTTCCAATTTCTTTACCTCGCATTCCAATTGCTTTATTCTCTTATCATTTGGATCATCGAGGAAATCCAAATTCATCATGTCAATGTTTGGAAATGGTTGATCATCATCAAAGAAAAACCCAGTATCTCTAAAAGAAGAACCAGTAGGATGAGATTAATGACGTTGTTGAGATTGTTGTTGTGCTTGAGGTTGTACTAGAGGTTGTGGTGAGATTTGTCACACCCTGGCTTTGCGGAAGCGTGGTTAATTTGGTGTGACTTCTTAATACCATAGCTTAACCATAACAAAGCTATATGAAATAAAACCATGCAAGATCATCCATAGATTTAAGTTTTAAAACCGAAGTAACATAACATTGTCTTAGGGACTACAACACCATAACATAAAACATTGTCTTGAAAAGCATAAACATCAACATGAAATAAACGCAGTTTAAGATTTGTGACTTGTCCAGGAAAAAGTCACATTTCCTAAATCGGGATGACCTCGGAACCCATATGCAGCGGGAAAACATAACATACCGCGCCAGATCTTTAATTCCCTGAAATACATGTAAGTTGAAAAATCAACAATAATGTTGAGCGAGTTCATGTGTAAGTGAGTAAATAAACCTTTGTATATATAAAAATCCTGGTATGTAGCAAATAAGGAAAAAGAGATCACCAATGGTTTGCAAGGCCATTGATATGTGTGAAGTGCAAGTAGGAAGACTCAAACCTAGCAGATTTAGCGATGGGTACAAAGTCACCCCGAGGTCCGTTACGTTGGGCCTGGGGTTGGGCTCGCTACACCCAGATAGATCTACCGCTTACGTCCCTCGGTCCTACAATGAGGATTAATGGCCTCCAGTTTCCGCCTACCCACTCACATGATCTAAATAATAACCCTCCTTACGCTAACCATACCATGTAAGAAATATTCGTAATCATAGTAACATGTATTTCACCCCCGCAGTTAAAAACTGAAAACAGTTAAGAGAAAAGGGGGACATGAACTCACAGTGGTGCGTCTCTACCAAGTATGTCTCCTGATCAAGCAGCTGTGTGACGACCTACACGTACTAATTCTATTAGACGGACGGCCGTGCCTTAGCTTTATGGTTTAAGTTTTTGGGAAATAGTTAGACAACTATTTCGTGTTTATATTCTGTATATACTTGGTAGTTATTTTCCTTCCCAAGGATGGGGGATTTAATACATGTGTGTTCGAAATATATTATTAAGTCTCACTTAAAATATATTTTATTTCTAACTCCAAAATATAAATATTCTAAAAATATTATATTTTCTATTACATAAATTTTCCCAAAATAATACCTTGACAAAAATACACGTTAAGTCATATTTTCTTAAAATGCGTAAGTTACGTTTTAATGATCGAGTGGTAATAATAATTACCGGTGTAACTTATATATTTATCGTAGAGACATTCGTATTATTTTGGATCCATTATCATTCGTTAGTATTATTTTTACCCTAAAAATAATACTAGTATTTTCACAAAATAATCATAAACACATATCAAGTGACTTTATGAAAAATATATACTAAATATATATTTACCAAGTTTTATTTTGTGAAATCCCACCTCCGATGTTTTGTAAATAAAGTCGTGGCGAAATCTATAATTTGAAAACAAGTCGAAAAGTATTTCTAACACTTATAGTGAAAATAATTCTAAGTGTTAGCTTTTTAGAAAAATTTCGCCAGAGTTTCCTCTGTAACTGGAGTTGGCCACGCTTTTAAGCGTATTATTTTCTTTCATAAATCAAACCAACATTCTTTTCATTCAATCAAAACAATGTCCAAAACAACAAACTAGTAAATAAATATGTATATTGCATAAATTACATGAACTTGCGTTTTATCCGAGAATAGAAAGTAAATTCCATTACTTTTAGTGGATCTTTATATAAATCAATCCGGTTTCGTAAAAACCCCGTTTTTAAAGAAATTCCATCTTTACAACTTTTCGTCATCTTTTTCAAAAATAGTTATTTTGTCGAAAGTGTGTGCTACACAAGTGTTTACACACTTGTGTGTTCTAAAAATCATCCGTGTTAGTGTAAGATCCGTCTTTAGAAAACATGATTTCTTTGATACTTGGTTCTTTGAAAATACCGCTTGTAGATACGTAGATCTACTAGTTTTAAACACTATTTCACAAGCTAAATCGCTTTTACACAAGTTCATGATTCGTGTGTGGTAGAGTTTCATCCTTTAACCCTTGTTACTTCCAAAACATCCTTATGTCATGATCCATGATCATGACCAACCCGGGTTAAATGACGATCCGAGCTACCACAACATAGATCGGGTCCAAATAATCACACAAATCAATTACTACAAGATTTACACAACATATGAGCTTTTAACCATCACTTTTAGTGTTTTTAGTAGACTTTTATGCTTCATCTTGCATGTTAGCGACTTTTAACCGTTACAAATCATTTTAACCACTTCAAAATAGTTCGAGAGTGTGATTTAAGCAACTTACTACTAGCTCGAGGCTAGGGAAGAATCTAGACGCAAAATGAGTGGATAAAAGCAATGTAGGGAGGTCCTTGACAATCCGAGTGCACCGGGCTTCCTCGTACGCGATCCTTCACACTTGTGGATGCTTGGAATTACTTGATCAAAATCGAAAAGTGGTGGTGGTGCTGCTTGTGTCTTCGGCCGAGAACCAAGGAGAGGGGAGAGAGAGAGATTTTTGTTCAAGTGTTGTGTGAAAGAATGATGGATATGAGCTAGTTACTTATAGACAATTCCATCAAGTTTAACCAATGGATCATGTGCTATCTAGATATTAAGCACACTAGATTTTTATAATCAACAAAAGTACAAGGGTGTCCCCCATGAGGACCGAACTCGCTAGGGGGGGGGGGGTATTCGGTTAGATTGTAACTAAACATTAGTTAATCGTTAGGTTAATCTAGTTAAGTTTAGGGATTAACCCGGTTAGTAGTGTGTTGTGCATTACAGTGGGTGTTAGGGTATTCGGGGACCCTAACTGGCTCAGAAAAAGATAAACTATGTTATTAACAATATTTTTATGTTCCGGGTGTAGTCCGGTTGTTTGGTTGGATAGTAATCCGTTAAAGCGTTAAACAAGCTTTAAAGTGTCGTTATACCCTTTTTAGTGACCCAACTTATTCCTGACACCTTGGAAGGTGTCTAGTAACATTTTTCTCATGTTTTGGCACTTTATTATTTAGCTAAAAGCTGGATTGTTTATTAAAGTGCTGAGTTTTTGTGTTTAGAGCACGTTTTAGGCACATCCGGTCACTGTAACTTATTCCTAGAGACGCAGTTCTACAACCCTTGTATTCCTACACTCACCACTAGTGTAGTAAAATATTTCTGGCTCATACAGGCTTTAGAGGCAGTGCCTGCCTGGTGCTAGTTATGACAGCACGTTTAATAGGTTATCCATTCATTGTGCTACTGTGTGTTTGGTGCATCAAGGTTGTCACAAGGGTGCTGTAAGCAAAACATGGAGTGTCAGCAAGTAAAGTATGATGCAAGTAAGTACATGTATCAGCATTCAAGTAGCAGTTTATCCACAATTTCAGGTAAGCACAGTAATTAAGCAGTAATTAATTATTAATTAAGTCGTACGGATACCTGGTTTAGTGAGGGTTGTCACAAGATTGGTGGAATAGGTGTTGTAGGAGCTTGCTGTGATTCAACAAAAGTTTGAGTTGGGATCACATTTTCAACTTCAGCATCAGGAGTGCTTTTCTCTGTAACTACTGGTTCAGGTCCATCAGTTGTTATTTCGATTACAGGCTCTTGAACTCTCTTTCGTGCTTTCTTTGTCAACGAAGAACCAGTCTTTTTCACACTAGAACCAACTTTACTCTTTTATCTCTTAACAACTTTCTTCACTGGTGTTGTTTCATCCAAGTTTTGCTCATATGGTTCATCTTCACTATCAGTTGACTTTTTCTTTCTTTTACTCCTCTTTTCAAGCCTTGCTCTCAGATCATGTGATTTATGATATTTCTTCACATTATAAACATCTTTTTCTTCACTTTCTGTTTCATCATCATCTGCCTCACCACCCAATTCATCTGGAAACGCTTCATTCTCTATATCTTCAGCAATCTCAGCAGTATTTTTCTTAGCAACGTCTCTGTCAGAAGTAGCAGAGATTACATCATCTTCACTTTCATCACGAAGCATAGTCTTTGGAGTTCTTTTACGTGTTGCTGCTTTTTTGTTTTTCTTTTCTTTGTGTTCTCTTTCTCAAACCATTTACTTCTCTTTGCTTCGAAACCTTCTATTTTTTTCTCTTCGTTATGAGAATTACTCTCGCCTTATCCCCATTATCCTTCAGGTAGTGCAGTATAATCTTAATCACCCAAAAACCAATCAATTTCTTGAACTTAGGAACGTCTTTCTCTGCTTGATTCTTGTATTATTGAATTCATTCCAATGACAGATTCGTCATATGTTCCAACGGTAGCAGATCAAACTCATCTTTTGCAAGATTTGGTATAAGATCATCCAGCAACATTTGTACAAACCTTGGATACATAAAAAATCTTCCCGGTACCAAGTTCCCTTTCATCTGTTCGAATATGAGCTTTGAAAAGTTGTACAGAAGGTTCAAAGTAAGTGCAACGATCATACACATTATATAGTCTACAGCAACATCGTAGTCTCCCTTCCTGTGCCCTAGAGCGTGAATAACTGAATGCATTAAAAATTTATACGGGCGAGAAATATTAGCCTTAGCAAAAGTTGCTTCGTTTACATGTCCTTAATAACCCATGCGGAAGAAACACCCTTTCACCATTCTTTCAGGGTATCTAGTTGGATCTTCAGCTTTATCACCAAACACTAACACCCTTCGAATAAGATCCTCAGTAATAATGACCTCCTTGTCTTCATTTCTGACCATAGCAATAGAATGAATAGCCGGTGGATCTGCAACATACTTGGCATGCTTCTATAATCTTTCAACATGTGACATATAAGCTTTATGTTGATCAGTGACAACCTTCTTTATTCGAGCACGATCAAAGAATGGTAATGTAGGCTTTAACAGTTCCATCTGTGATAAATTTTCATTAAGCACACAACAAATGTTGTGCTTGGGATCAAAATTCGTTGCTTTTGCCTGAAAGAACATCAAAATCCAACACTTAGAAATTTTTTTACAAAACTTGACAAAAATTTGGTGTGGATGAGACTTTAGAATGGATGTACCAAATTATATAAATACTAATTTGGAATGGATGTAGCATTTGGAAAGGACCAAAATAATTACCTTCGTGCGAAAGTAAATATTTTAGTGTGGATTAGTTACTTCCGTGCGGATGTGTTACATCCGTACGGATGTAGTTCATTCGTTCTAAATGGTTTGAAACCAAATTTCAATTTTTGATGATTTTGACAAGTTTTGTTCAAATTGATGATTCTACTAGGACCTGAAAACACCGATAAACATCCTAGATCTATGTTTTTTGTCGTTTTAAGTCAGAATATGTCATTATAGTCCAAATTGTCCATGATTTATTTCTAATATACCTTTCCCATTGCAAGTGTTGTGCAAATCAACACTCCAATCTAAATTTGGGCAGAATTTGGACACTTGAAGAACTTTTTCTCTCTATAGTAGGTTTTTGTGCGGAGGAAGTCTTTCGTGCAAATGAAGCTTCCTTCGTATGAAAGAACTTATATAGGACTACCGTGTCACATCCGTGCGAAGGAGTTACCTTCGTGCGGATGTGTTCATTCGCATGAAATTCCATTTTCCAACTTTTTCAAATTTCAAACATTTTACCAGTTTTAACAACCCACTCAGTTAACCAAGTCCAAGTTAATGACCCTGGTTTCCTGATTTGTCGACCAAGTCCAAGTTAATGACCTTGGTTGAACAATTTATGAACAAACTGATGTTTTTCTATCAATGTTAAGTTCAAACTAATGAACTTGTATTCTTTTCAAAACATTTTCTATTTTAGATGAACTCCCAACCCATTGTTCTCTAGATTATGTTCAGCAGCTTTGGATTTTGAAGATCAACAATCCATCATTGGCAGTCGAAAATAAGATGAAATAAAATCTTTTTTACTTTTCCAAAGTTTATGCTAAAACACATTGAAAATCTTTTTGGTTTCTAAAATGAAATAGCTATGTACAAACATATTTACAGACATATTTTTTCTGAGTTTGTGTAAGAGGATCATATCAGTTTTTGAGACTTGTCACTAACACCGTTGATCTGATTAAACTTTAGATCTTAAACAAGTTCACTTAGATTGTCAGTATATTTGTCCACTTAAACGTCTACAAATGTTTCTATAGTTTCAAGATACGGTAATTAGTGTTCCCCACCTTAGAATATACTCACGTATCAAGATTCCCTAGATTTCATCTTACAGGTGAATATACCTAATTGATATCTGTATCTGGGTTATGCGAGGCCTTGAGAGCTTAGGTTAGCACCACCGTACAGACAAAGAGATGAAGGCTCGACTTAAAAGTGGTGTTCCATATTTTATAATCTTTTTACTGTAATTGTCAGATCTTTCGATACTTTCAATTTTGATGCAGTTTTGGGTTTCTAAAGCAAAGTATTCTTCAAGTTTTAGGTCATTGTTTATGCAAAATCAGAAGAACTTGTATAATACCCCATATATCAACTAGTTATAAAGACCTAGTATCTCAGAATCTGGCAATCTCTCAAACAAACTTTCGGTGTACTAAGACCATATATCCGAGAGATGTTAACCACTAATTAAGAAGTTTCGTTATGTTTATATCTCGAAAACAATTTACTGAATGTGCGAAGTCAATTGGCACATCATCAGTGAGACCATTTAAAAGCTTTTTGACACTACATTTCTTTGGCGTGCTGTGATAGTCCATTGATGTACTATCATTTCCTCTTTTTTACACGAAAACTCTTTTTGTCTTTTTCTTTGTTTTTGTACTTTTCAAATTTTATATGTTTTTGTATTTTTCACAACATATTTCTCCCCCTAAAATCAAAACATATTTTTTGGATTTTTTTAAAGAAAGATAGAAAATTTGATTAAACCGATGAGGATTACTTCAAATCACCATCCATCTCGGCTTCACACTCTTTGTTCCCCCCCTGATGACAAATTTTTTATACCGTTTAATTTCAAAACATATTGATACTCTGTTTTATCAAACGGTTTTGTATAAAAATCGACTTTTTGTTCATCGATGTGGATTTTCTCAATACGTATCAACTTTTTCCCGTAGCAGCCACGAATAAAGTGATGACGTATCTCGATATGCTTTATTTTAGAGTGTTGAACTAGATTTTAAGTTATGTTAATATTAGCCTCGTTATCTACATATATTAGTGTGTTAAGAAAATACATTCCATAGTCTCTTATCTATTGTTGAATCCGAAGGATTTGTGAACAACAACTGGAAGCAGAAACATATTTTTCCTCATAGGATAAGAGAGCGACTGTGGTTTGCTTCTTACATTGATTGCCATGTTACCAAACGTGTGCCAAAGAACTAGAAACCAGCAGTTGTAGATTTAGCATTGCTTTTTCAACACTCAAAGTCGTAGTCTGAGTAGCCTTCCAGGTTGAAGTCGTCAGTGCTAGGGTACCACAAGCCGGTGCTTGGACTACCCTTAAGGTATTGAAGGATCCTTTTGATGATCATTAAGTTATATACTCTAGGACTCGACTGGTAGCATGGGCATAGGCATGTTGGATACATGATATCCGGTCGTGATGCTGTCAAGTACATTAAAGATCCAATCATCGAATGATAGAGAGTTTCGTCAATCTTCTCTCCGGTTGGATCTGGTCCAATACCGTGATTCTGAGCTAATGGGGTAAATATCGGGGATGCGTTAGACATCTTGAATTTCTCCAAAACATCGTTCACATACTTCGTCTAATGGATAGAGATCCCATCAGGCAATTGGTCTACTTGAAGTCCAAGAAAGAACTTCATCTCCCCCATAGAACTCATTTCAAACTTTTTCTTCATGACTCTTTCAAAATCTTTACACAAAGCATCATTCGTCAAACCGAATATCACATCATCCACGTAGATTTGTACAATTAGGATGTGACTGTCTACTTCTCGCGTGAAGAGATTGTTGTCCACTGTGCCTTTGATAAAACCATTGTCGGGAAAAGATGTTTTGAAAGCGTCTCATACCCGGCTCTCGGGGCCTGATGTAAGCTGTACAATGCCTTATCGAGCAAGTATACTTTGTCTATCAATCGGATCGGCGAAGCCTAGTGGTTGGCCGACATATACCTCCTCCTTCACCTTTCCGTACAAGAAGGCAGACTTGATATCTAATTGGTACACTTTGAATCCTTTCCAAGACGCGAATGCAAGGAAGATTCGAATTGCTTCTAATCTGGCTACGGGAGCATAGACTTTGGTGAAATCTACTCCCTCTTGCCGACAAAATCCTTGAACAACAAGTCGAGCTTTGTTACGCACTATAACACCTCTATCGTCCTTTTTGCACTTGAAGACCCATTTAGTGTTTATTTTTTTGTGGTGTTCAGGCTGATCGACAAGTTTCCACACACCCAGTTTTTCAAATTGAGAAAGTTCTTCTTGCATGGCATTAACCCAGTTTTCCTCTGTTAGTGCTTCCTTATATGTTTTTGGTTCTACCTGCGAAATAAAACATTAGAATGAGAACCTGGTTTGAAAAGGTGCCACTTTTGAGTAAAAACAACTAAAACCCTGATTGACTTGATGTCGGGTTTTAACACCACTCTGTAATTCTCCAATAATAAACTCTGGTTGATGTTATGATGGTGTTCTTGGCATAACTTCATTGGATACGCTTACTTCTTGTTGTAAATTTGTAACATTTTGTTTGACGTCTTGGTTAACACCAGAAGTTTCATTCTGAGCACTCGTTCCTTCGTTTTGATTGTCGGGTAGACTATCAATCTGAATTTCACCATCATCAGAAGTAGATCCATCCTCGTCGCATGTCGGTTCAGCCTCAGATTCAGAGTCGTCAGACTGATCAAAGCTAGGAGCTGGATCATTCTCCTCTGGTTCGACTTCAGGTTCAATTGTTCCAACTGTCTGTGATTCATGATGTTGAGTACTTGGACCTGCTTCAGCATCATGTGTGCCAACGTGTGTCTGTGTCACAACGATTGGTCTTGGAACTTGATCTTGCAAAAAAGATTGTTGATGTTAGTAGAGCATAGCAAGTTCCTCCTCTGATGGTTCAGCTGGCAGATCGAACGAATTCAAGAAACCCTCTAATCAAACAGCCAAGGATCTCTCAGTTTCTGTGTTGGAGATGTATATCTTTGACAATCTACATGTTGATCTTGAATTACCCGGTTGATGCTAGGAAGATAAACTCTCTTTAGTGGACTAGCATACCCCACAAAGAACCCTTCTAAAGATTTAGCCCCAAGTTTGTCGTCCGGGTCAATTAATGTACACAGCGACCCAAATGGTTCTAACTATTTCAGATTCGGTTTTTGCTGGTTAAGTAGCTCGAAACATGTCTTCTTATGTGCCGTGACCGTCAAAACTCTGTTTAGTGTGTGACACGCAGATGCCACGACTTCACTCCAGAAACCAACTGGCAGTTTTGAATCGGCAAGCATGGTGTGTGCAGTCTCTATCAACGTTCTATTCTTTCTTTCAGCTACACCGTTCTGTTGCATAGTATACTATGCACTGAACTCATGCAAAATTCCTTTCTCGTTGCAGTACTCTAACATCTTGTTATTCTTGAATTCAATTCCATTGTCGCTTCAAATAAGTCTAATTAGCAAATGGCACAGATTCTCTAACTTTTTGAACAAACTTATCAGATAATCAAACGTTTCCTCTTTACTCTCCAGAAATATCACCCACGAAAACCTCGAATAGTCGTCAGTTACGACCAGGCATTATAGATCTCCCGATATACTTCTGACGTTTACCGGTCCAAAGAGATCCTTATGAAGCCTTTCTAGTGGAAGCTTTATCAAATTCAGAAGCTTTCTTGGATGTGACTTTTTCTTTTACTTTCCTTTCTTGCAGCTGATGCAGTTATCATTCAAATGAAAGCTCGTTTGGTTGACACCATCCACTAGCTGGTTTTGTACCAGAAAGTTCATTTTCCCGAGATGAATGTGCCCCGTCTTTCTGTGCCACAATATTGACTCATTCTCTGTAGCCTTCGAGATAACACAGTGTGTTGTTTTCGTTGTTGTAGTAGCGACGCTCATATCCAAAAAATAAAGATCATTTTCGAGACGAGCGCGTATTAAGATCCACTCTTCAGGTATTTTGAACCCTGGCTTCAGAATCAAACATTCTATGTTTGTGAAGTGTGTGGAGAACTTCTTGTCACAAATCTGAGAGATGCTAAGCAGATTGTTCTCCAACTCAGCTATGTAGTTGACTTTTCAAACGACACCATCCCATTGGTTAAAATTCCTTCTCCTACTATCTGACCTCCCTGATTGCCTGCGAACCTGACGTAGCCTCCACTTATAGGTTTGACATCATATAGGAGTGTTAACATCCCCGTCGTGAGCCTGGATGCTCCCTATCCATAATCCACTTCGATATGATGGATCTTGGAAGCCCCAGCACATTCACTCAAATAATTACTTGAAGAGTGAGACCAAAGCCTTTCCAGTCTTGGGTGGGTTTGCAATCTTGGTTTCACACACACTTTCACATTTCTATTCAACTTTCTCGACATTCATTGTTGAAACAGACTGTTTAATCTCTTTAGAAGATTCCTTTTCTTGATCACCCATGTTTAGTTTTTCAAAATTGTTTTCTTGGTATAAAATTTAGAATCTTTTTGTTCTGTTTTGTTTAAAGTTTCCCCAGTTTTTTCAGTTGAAACTTTGATGTTTACTGGTTTCACTTCGTTTGTAGATTCGTTGTTTCTTTTTAAGATTTAAGTTGGAACAAAAATTGGTGATTTTTGGTTTCATATCTTCTGAAGTCTTTTTAACACCATAAATAGGTTTAGGATTCTTTTATGGACACTGATTAGCAATATGCCCAACTTGATTACATCTAAATCAAGTTCTACTGTTTGTTACAACAGCAGATCCTACAACCTGTTCATGTTGTCTTTTCAGTTCAAAGAACTCTTCATTGGATTGTTTGCTAAATTGACTTGCTTTCTCACTTTCTGAGCTTATTTCAGACACAAAAGTCATTTTCTTTGCAAACTTTGATTTTCCAAACTTGTTATAATTTTTCTTACCGTATCCCAAACCGTTCATCCCATAGTAATAATTTCTCTGTTGATAATTAGAGTAGGAACCTTTTGGTTTAGCATCCTTTTAAAGTTTGAAAATCCTTGATCACTTGACAAATTTTCAATTTCAGACATTTCGACCTCAACCAATTTGAAAACCTTTTTGACTTTGTTCATATTCACATTCTGAATTGGAAATTCTATATCAGAATACAGTTTGTCAGATCCACACATTTTATACATGATAACATTTAGATCATCATTCGAAATATAACCTGATTTGGGAATGTAGTTTTTATGAAAACTTTCGTCACTTTGAGAATGTGAACTCGAACTTCTTTTGTCAAACTTTGTTTTGGCAGTTTCAAATTCAGTTTTATCGTTGTCACTTTCAAAAACTTTCTCAACAACATCCTTAACCAATTCTGATTCACATTCTAATTCAGATTTGGTATAAATCTAATCGAGATTATCAGGCAGTTGATCCTTTTGTTCAGTTTTCAATTTTAAGTTCAACGCCTTTTCCACCCCATCTGGTTTCTTTTTAGAATAACTAATCCGCATTGGGGGTGGAACTCGGTGATAACCCATACCTTAGTTATGATAACCGTACATATCTTCCCTTGATTTGTGTTTACCTGTCGGTTTGGGAAGTATGTGATCTAAAACATAAGATGCTGCAAAGTAACTTATCAACTTCTTATCAACCCTTTCCATTTCTATCCTAGTGGTTTGTAGCTCTTGTTCTAACTTTGAAATTGTGTCAATATGATTATTAATTTCTATTTGTTTATCCATGACAGGATATTTGAGCATCGAAATCGTTGAATCATTTTCATTATTTGCGACACAAAATTGGTTGATTGCTTTGTTAAGTTTATCATAGGCTTCTTTCGTACTCTTTAAGTCACTCGTCAGATTATCTGTATTTTTTTCAATATTTTATATTTCTCATCTTTTTCAATGTAAGATTTGCACGGTTCTTTGCATTTCGTGCATTGAAACTGTGTTTCTGACTTATCTGTTTTAACACTTTTAACCTCTTCTTCAGCTGACTCGACCACGACTTTCTGAAAATCTTCAGACATTTTTACTACCTCTTTCAATTGAGACATCATGACCTTTTCAGCGATCTCGGCCAGGTTTTCAACATTCTTTTCCTTCGTCACATCTATAATCTCTTCTGCAGGTTCTTTCTTTTCTTCTTCAAAGTGTAGGTCACTATAGTTTCTTTCTTCGCTGAAGAAACCTGCAAAAAATTTAAACAATAACCTCTTTTGTTGGAATATTGAATTTTGTAGGATCCAACTCTGATGCTTCAGAATCATAATAATCACCTTCTGGATTTTCATCAAAAGTAGCTTCTGCACAATCTCGGCCAGTAATGCAAGGCTGTCAGTTTTGGGAATATAATTATTCCACTTGAACCCTTCATCTTCCTGAGTTACAACCAACGCCTTATCTTTAGTCTTTGATGAACCATCCTCGATAGGAATGTCTTGACATATTCGACGAATGTTGAGAGTTCTTGTGATAGATCACCCTCTTGTAGTAGTCACTACCAAAAGGATTACTGTTGTCATGAACCTCTCTGTTTGTGCATTCACGTTTGAAGTGGCCTTTTTCTATACATTTAAAGCATGTCTCTTTGGATTTATCAAACCCTAACTTCGAGTCTGGTCCTCCAATACCATTCATCCCGGTGATCTCCATGAATTGTTGTGCTCTATGAACCACACTTACCATACACCATTTGATGTGGATCAGTTCCATCTCTTTCGGATATATCTAATCATAATCTTCTTTTGTTTTTTATGAATTCCCAATCCTTCCTGCTATAAGACTTTCATATAATTCTAGGATAGACACAAGAAACGTCATGTGCTCCTTTGCTGTTGTTTCATTAAAGCCGTGTGTGTTTTGAAAATTAACAGGAATGTTGCACTGGATAACGTGTGGATTAGAATTATTCTGGCTTGAGTAGTTGTTTGAGCTTTGCGAGGATTGAGTACTTTGTATCGGAGTGTTCGGCTCAAAACTTGGGTAAGGTGAAAAGCCACCACAACTACTGGAATTGCTAGATGAAGTTCTAGATGATGTGTCTGCGCTAAAGATTGTTTGTATCTTTGGGCTTTGAATATTTGTTGAACCACTACCCTTGTAATAGAGATCAACATCTTGCTGAACATTCGAGCTTTTCATTTTAGCCATTTTTCTTAACTCGAGTTCATGCCCTTCTAACTTCTCAATGAACTTACTCAGGTTTAAGTTTTCATATTCTATAGAATTGCTCTTCAGAATCATCAGATACGTTGACCATACACCTTGTGGTAGGGCATCTGCCAACTTATCCACCCATTCTTCATCTTCTTTTTCAATTTTCAACCGTTTCATTTCAGCAACAAGATGACAATATCTTTCAATGAGTTGCTTTAATGACTATCCTTTTAAAGCTGTAAAGATATCGAATTCTTTCTTTAACAAAGCTTTCTTGCTTTTCTGCATAGACACTCCCTTGATACTTCAATTTCAAATCAATCCAGATGGATTGTGCAGTTCCTTGATGTTGAAGTAGCGTGAATATGTCTTCCTTGATTGCTTGTTGAAGAAGATTCAACATCTTTTTCTCTCTCATGAACTTTTCTTTATCTGTTTGAGTGATCTGAGTTAAGCTAATCTTTTGACCATTCTTCCCCATGGACATGGTGTATTCTTCTTCTATCGACATCCAACAATCCAGATAATTAGCTTGTACCCAGTTTTCAAACCTCTCATGCCATCCTATGTAATCATCCATACACATAAGCTTGGTGGCTTCGTCAAGGTTCCCATTTCGTTGTCTAAAGTGAAGTTTTGAACCACTGTTGTGGGGGTAGTGGGAAACGCGTTCTAAAACTCGTTTTCCATTGTAAAAGTAGGTTGGTACGGATGAAAGAACTTTGGTGCGAAAGAGTAGTTCATGCGGATGTACAAGAAACTAATTGAAAAAGATCATTTGGAGTGGATGTAACAGGTTCATGCGAACTAAAAAAAAAACAACCAAAAATTAGTTAAGTTCATGCGAAGGTAATATTTTGAAACGGACAAAGATTACTTCCGTGCGGGCGTAGTTCCTTCGTGCGAACGTGAAAAATCAAGTTTTCTCGTTTTTTGACATTTTGAACTTGATTCTGATTGGATTTTAAGCTGATTTTTCAGAGGCTTTGTTAAAAACGTGTTTTTTTACAACCGTCGAAAAAATCAGTGCATTTTAATGGTTAAATGTGTGAGAAATGAAAATGAGTAGAAAATGTGTATAAAGAAGTCTTCAATGTCTAGATCTTGTAGAATGTCTCAGATATTAGCCTCCAAGCTTTGATATCACTTGTAAAGACCGTTTTCCATAGACATTTAGCTCAGGTAATATCTATAACCTAGTCATAATGTGCGAAATCCATTACAATTAGGCGACAATATAAGATTAGTTAATTTTTCAATGATTTCATTAATTTGTCAACGGTTACATTCAAGAAATAAATCCGACAGAGTTTCGCCGTCAATTCAGCAAAATCTACCAAACACTAAGTCTTCACGACTATTTATACTACATCAGGTTACCCTTGTGCGGACTAGTACCTCCATACGGATGTGGCTACATCCGTGCGGACTAACCTCATCCGTGTGGAAGTGAAACATCCATACGGATGTAATACATACAATCATGAAATCTAACATTATGATCTTATTACATACTTTACACGACTCGATGACGCAGGCAACAGATATTGTGTATCAACAATATTACATACAAAGTTTATATGTTTAAAGTCTACTTAAAACATTAACTATAGTTTGACCATTAGAGTTCACGACTAAAAGTTTTGTCCCGTTTGGACTTGCATCAAATCGGAGGCGCTTGAGTGCAATGTGTTTGTTCCAAGCCCGTCTTGGTCCTAACTAGATGATTTACCTACATCATCCAAACACGAGTTAGTAAAACAATTTATACAAACATATTTCATTCCAACATTCCGTCAAAATGCAACGGTCTTACTTCCAAAATTTATTCTTGTGGAACGTTGCTTCACACCATAGTTTCTAAACCATCCAAACTCTTCATTTTCCTTCTAATTTTCTTTTTAACAGTAAGGTGTTGTTTGTTTTTAAAGAGGTAAAATGTATGCAGTTTGTGGACCACATCTGGAGAAGAAGAGGTGGACCAAACCTCTGCAGTCTGCAAAGAGAAGGTTGTTTGTTTTTTTAACATATGTTGACTTCTAAAATAAACTGGTGGTAGTGTACGAACGGAGATGCTGGGTGGCGCTGGCGCTGGATGGTGGTAGTGGACTGTGGTGGTGGGTGGTGGACGTGGACGGTGGTGGTAGACAGTGATGGTGGGTGGGGGACGGCGGTGGTGGGTGGTGGACGGTGGTGTTGGTGGTGATGGACGGTGCTGGTGGTGATTGACGGTGCTGGTGGTGGACCTTGTACGTTGGTGGTGTTTCACCCTCTTCAAACCATAGAAGATCTTAGAAGTGGTTGGGCTAAGTTTGTGTCGCAACCCCCCGACCCCACTCCGGGAGCGGGAGCCGCGGACAACAGCTGGTGGTATTGGTGTTTATTAATTTGGCAGCGGAAATGAGAAATCAGGATCGCAGTTAGGAAATGAATTTCAGAGTTTCAAAACACCAAACTTTTATATTAAACAAATGGGATAAAACCCATGTTTCACTCATAATATCTTTATAGAGATAAAACCATAATTATTGAAAACATAAACTTTTATTTAGGTAACTTTTATAGCCACTTTCTTTAAGCCTTCAGTGCTCCATAGCTGGCTTCTTATGGCTTCACATTAAGTTACCTGAAACGCGTTTTAAAATCATTTTATGAGTAAGAAATACTGGCGAGTGCATCCCAGTTTAATAGAAAATGCTTTTATAACTTTACAGGATTGAGAGCGATTACAATGTTTATACCTACCCAATTACTCATTTAGTATTTGTCACGTTGGCAGTTACAATGACCGTGGTCATATTACTATTGGCTAACTCTTTGTCCAATAGTAACGCTTGACTAGTAGTGTCATGGCCCCCGACCCGGTTTGACCCATTTCAGGAGCCGCGGGACAGAAAATCCCGTGGTATTTATTTAATTGAGTTTAACAGCGGAAGATTTCATCAGGATCTTTTTAAAACTGAAATTTCCTGATTATTTTATTTCATATTCGGGATAAAACCCCGGTAATTTACAATCATATGATTTCACGGAGAAATCTTTATTTTACAAAACATGTTTCCTTATTTTATATTGAGCCACTTCCTTAAGCTTATAGTGCTTCACGGCATTTTTCCTGGATCACAACAGATCACCTGAAACATGTTTGAAAAAGGTTTTATCAGCGGGGAAATGCTGGCGAGTCACTCAATTTGCATTAAACGACGCAGTTATAAATTACAGCATAAGAGCGATTACAATGGATTCTATCTTATTGTTATATGGCTCCCTGATGGTCATACCACTATTGGGTCCTGTCACCCAAGTAGTGATGATTATCACTGTTAGGGCTTATTTGCCTAACCTGTGTTAGGGCTTATTAGCCTAACCCCGTGAGAAATTAGTAATGTGCACAATACCCTACTAGCCATTGATTAAGATTACCACGACTTACTCCCTGTAATTATAACATTTGAAAATAATTTGAGGTATTGTAAAACAGTTGATAAAAAGAGAATGACTCACATTGCAGATTTATTTGAGCAGAGCCTAGCCTACTGATTAGCCTTTTAACCTAAATTTAATAACATGCACACGAACTCGGTTAGTAACTAATACAGCATTTACGATAGCTCACAAGATTAACACCTTCACAACGAATGACAAAGTGCGATACTTAAACATCCATCGAATTAACGACGAATGACAAAGCATAAACCCTAATGTGGGCAGCACTTAAACATCCATCGGATAGTTTTAATCGATCGGACATTGAATCGTAGCAGCGATTGAGTTAATACCCGGTATCGGAGCAGCGCCTCGCTAATATAATTGATATTTTCAACTTCAGAGTAATATTAATTCGTTTTTGAGAGTTTTGATCGGCACCAGTGGACTGTGCAAGTGACGGGCTATTTATAGCTGAAATTAAGGCCTTACGCGGCCCGCGTAAGCCTTCAGCTTACACTTACGCGGCCCGCCTGACCGCCCAGTCTACGAGTAGGGTTGACTAGTCATACGTAGGTGCACCAGATGGACGACATGTGGCACGGTTACGCTTATCCGGTCAACCCAGTATTGACGCGTCCTGCGTAAGACATGTATTGTCTTTTACGAGGCCCGCCTGAGACCCAACATTTTTTTTTCTTGGTTTTTAATATGTTTTAGGGTTTCAGGGGTCCGGGTTTGAACTTACGGGTATTTTTTTAGGATAATTTTGAGAGTCCTTACATTCTCCCCACCTTATTTAAAATCTCGTCCTCGAGATTCATTGAAATAAGTGAGGATACTTTCGTTTCATCTCTGATTCCAGCTCCCAAGTGTATTCAACTGCTCTCTTTGAATCCCACTTGACTTTGACAAGTACTAACCGTTTGTGTTTGAGAAATTTCACTTTTCTATCTTCGATTTGAAGAGGTTTCTCAACAAATTTTAACTTTTCGTTTACCTCTATATCTTGGAGCGGTACTACCAAAGATTCGTCTGATAGGAATTTCTTGAGGTTGGATACATGAAATACATCATGTACTCCAGCTAACTCTTCTGGTAGTTGTAAACGATAAGCAACTGGTCCTATACCTTGGATCACTGGGAATGGTCCTACGTATCTTGGACTTAGCTTTCCTTTCTTACCAAATCGAACTACTCCTTTCCAAGGTGAAACTTTCAATAGTACTTTGTCTCCAATTTGAAATTCAAGTGGCTTGAGTCGATTATCTGCATAACTCTTTTGACGATCTCGAGCAATCTTTAGTCTTTCTTTGATTTGAGAAATTTTGTCGGTGGTCTCTTGCACTATCTCGAGACCTGATAATTGACTTTCTCCTATTTCTGCCCAACAAACTGGAGTTCTGCACTTTCGTCCGTACAGTGCCTCGAATGGGGCAGTTTCAATGCTGGCATGATAACTATTGTTATAGGAGAATTCAATTAACGGTAAGTGATCGTCCCAATTTCCACCAAAATCTATAACACATGCTTGGAGCATGTCTTCCAGAGTTTGTGGATGATATGCCGTACTTAAATTTAGTCGAGTTCCCATTGCTTCTTGGAAACTTGTCCAGAAATGGGAAGTGAAACGACTATCCCTATCTGATACAATGGAGAGTGGAACTCCATGTAAGGATACTACTTCGTCTACATACAACTTTGCTAACCTTTCCATGCTAAAGGTTTCTTTCATAGGTAGAAAATGAGCTGATTTGGTTAATCGATCCACAATTACCCAAATCGCATCATTACCTTTTCTGGTTTTGGGTAACTTAGTAACAAAATCCATTGTTATGAGTTCCCATTTCCATACAGGCATTTCTAATTGTTGCAGTAGACCTGAAGGTTTCTGGTGTTCTGCCTTAACTTGTGAACAGGTAAGACACTTAGAAACATATCGGCTATGTCCTTTTTCATTCCTATCCACCAAAAGTTATTTCTTAAGTCTTGGTACATTTTATTGTTCCCAGGGTGTATGGTATACCTAGATTTATGAGCTTCTTCTAAAATCTTATTTCTTAATTCTCCCTGCTTAGGTACCCAAATTCTTCTTTGGTGGAATCTCCAAATTCCATCAGATCCTTGTTCTAATTCTTTTATTCGTCCCTTCATTCCTTCAGCAGCATCCTCTATTGCTGTCTTTTGAGCATTCTTCAGTTGTTCCATTAAATCTAACTGTAGATTTAATCTAAGAGCATGAACCCGTCGTTGTTTCTCATGATACTTACAACTTAAAGCATCAGTTACTACGTTTGCTTTTCCCTCGTGATATTGAATATCACAGTCGTAGTCACTTAGGATCTCCATCCATCTCCTTTGCCTCATGTTTAATTCTTTTTGTCCAAAAATATATCTTAAACTTTTGTGATCCGTATAGACAGTAAATTTACTTCCGTACAGATAATGTCTCCAAATCTTAAGGGCAAAAATTATGGCTCCTAATTCTAAGTCATGAGTTATATAATTTTCCTCGTGCTTTTTCAATTGCCTTGAAGCATACGCAATTACCTTCTTGCGTTGCATAAGCACACATCCTAATCCTAGTTTTGAAGCATCACAGTAAACTTCAAAATCTTCAGTTCCTTCTGGCAAGGCTAGGATTGGAGCATTTGTTAACTTTTGCTTTAGAATCCTAAAAGCTTCTTTTTGTTTAGGTCCCCATTCAAACTTGACTTCTTTACAAGTTAGCTTAGTTAATGGTACAGCTATCTTGGAAAAATCCTTAATAAACCGTCTATAATATCCAGCTAAACCTATAAAACTTCTAATTTCCATTGCGGATTAGGGAATATTTCATTTGGTGATTGCTTCTATCTTAGCAGGATCTACGTGAATACCTTCGTGATTTACCATGTGCCCTAAAAATTGTACTTCTTTTAGCCAAAATTCACACTTCGAGAATTTGGCATAAAGCTTTTCTTTTCTTAACAAAGTTAAGAGTGCATGCAAGTGCTGACAATGCTCTTCCTGACTTTTGGAATAAATAAGTATATCATCTATGAAGACAATTACAAATTTATCCAAATATGGTTTACAGATTCTATTCATCATGTCCATGAATGCGGCAGGAGCATTCGTTAACCCAAAGGGCATGCCTGTAAACTCGTAATGACCATACCTAGTTCTGAAAGCAGTTTTAGGTATGTCTTCTTCTTGTACCTTCAATTGATGATATCCGGAGCGTAAATCAATTTTAGAAAAGTATCTAGCTCCTTGATGTTGATCGAAAAGATCATCAATCCTAGGTAATGGGTATCGATTCTTAATTGTAACCTTATTCAATTCTCTATAATCGATACACATTCTCATTGAACCATCCTTCTTCTTTACAAACAACACTGGTGCTCCCCACGGGGATGAACTAGGTTGTATGAAACCTTTACTTAGTAATTCATCTAATTGCTTTTTCAGTTCTAACATTTCGGTGGGTGCTAACCGATAAGGTGCCTTAGCTATCGGTGTAGTTCCTGGAATTAGATGAATCCTAAATTCTACTTCCCTATCAGGTGGTAATCCTGGTAATTCTTCTGGGAATACATCTGGGTATTCTGAGACTACAGGAATCTCCTTAAGTTCTTTACCCTTAGTACTAATGATTACTGAAATCATATATACTATTCCTTGCTTTCGTTCATAACTAGCAACTTTCATTACTGATATGAACTTCATGGGTTTACGTGGTTTATCTCCTGTAATCATTATTACTTCCCCAGTAGGTGCCTGAATCTCTATAGAATTTTTATCATAAAGGATTCGAGCATGGTTGGCTACTAACCAATCCATTCCTAACACTACATCGAATTCAGCTAATTTCATAGGTAACAGTTTTGCAAAGAATTTATGACCTAAAAGTTCTATATTTCCTTCCCGCAAAACCTTATCTATTTTAACAGAATTCCCATCTGCTGTTTTGACTGTAAAAATCTGCCTAAGGTTGGTTAAGGGTAATTTAAGAGCTTGGCAGAATGAAGTATTTATGAAACTTTGGTTTGCACCAGAGTCAAATAATACTTTTGCGTAAATGTTGTGAACTAAGAACGTACCAGCTATCACATCTGGAATGAGTTCTGCCTCCTGAGTAGTTAATTGGAAGGCTCGAACATTCTTCTTGGTAGCTCCATCGGCCGGCTTGGCTTTGTTGTCTGCCGGTTTGACTAATTTAGGACATTCTGTTTTGAAAAGCCCATTTTCTCCACAGTTATAGCAGACTGTAAATTTCTTCCTCCTGCATTCTTCTTCTTAATGCCCTGGAATTTTGCAAAAATTGCAATATACTTTGCATCTTCCAAAATGTTTCTTTTTACAATTCCTGCAGAACTGAGGAATTGAAGATTGCCCTGTTCCTCTTATCTTGAAGCTGTTATTGTTACCCGTACGAAATCCTTGGGTAATTTTCTGAGCCAGTTCCTTTTTCCTGTTTTCATCTCTTGTGCGTACCAGTTCGTCAGTTAAGGTGTTAGCTAATTCCACAGCATCGTCAATAGTGCGAGGTCTCGCAGCTTTAACGATGTTACAGATTTCGCTAATTAATCCCCAAATATAGCGGGAAATAAGTACCGGTTCTGGCGAAGCCAGTGTTGGTACCACTCTAGCATATTCGAAGAATGTCGAAGTATAACCACGACAATCTACACCCGTCATACGATGATTTAGGAACTTATTTGCCATTTGATCTTTTTCATATTCGGGACATAATTTTCTTTCTACAAGATTCTTAAATTCTTCCCAATTCAAGGCATATGCCATATTTCTTCCTTTGGCTTGCAGTACAATATTCCACCATTCTAGTGCTCCTTCTTTGAAAAGATTCGACGCATACATGACTTTATCGTCCTTGTCACATTTACTTATTGCAATCACTGCCTCGGTTTTCTCTAACCAACGCAGTGCCGCAGTTGCTCCTTCATTTCCTGCAAATTCAGCGGGTTTACAAGCAAGAAATTCTTTGTAAGTGCAACCAGGTGTTGCAGTTTTCATTTTCTTAGGGAGCGGAGCTTGCCGTGGTTCATTATCATGATTAGTATGATTACCGCCTCCATTTATGCTATTACTAAAGTTATCTTCAGAAATACGTTTGCTGGGAATTATTTGTTGAGGTTCAACAGGTTTCTGGGCAGCAGCAAGTATTGCTGGAATAGCATTGGCTATCCCTTGAGCAACGATATTTTCTATATCTTGCCTAGTCATAAATTGATCCTCTGGGTGTTGTTCAGAATGGTTAACCTCATTTACTGGTTCATTATTAGCGTTTTCCATCTGATAATTAATATATAATTTATTAGTATTGAATAAATAAAAATCATACACAAATAATTATATAAATTTCACAATACACATATAGTCAAAACTATCGATTTCTCGATTCCCATTTTTATATTTTATAATATGCGTCATTACACACCTTTATCTTACAAAGTTTTATTTTATAGTTATTTTACAGACTATATTCTACTTATTTATTTTACAACCACAGTTTCACATTCTCACAACACACTATCCCTCGTTAGTTGGTATTTCAGTAACGACGTTCCCTCTCGTCATATTTCTAGGAGATCTGTTCTCCTACTTCCCTGATCCTATTTCCTGCATCCACCAGCTCCTCGCCAAAGTGGCGGAGTTTAGCTAAATTCTCATTGCTCATCGGTGGGTTTGGTATAGGTTCCGGGTCGAACTGAGGGAGAAAGGAATAAGGACTATTGAGCAGGTTTTGGAACTGCCAATCATTAGTCCACCACTCATCCTTTCCTAGAGGTTGGGTGTGGATTATTGGTTCTGGGATTGCTGGTTCCAAGTTTATAGGGAGTTGATTTTCAATAGGATAAGAGTAGATATTATTATTAATAGGCCTGACGATATCACAGCTCGCCAATGCACGATCTAATTCCTCCTGAAATGGTAACTCCTCAATTTGTCTAGAGCTTTCCCCAATTTCTAGCTGGGTTTGCCTAGAACCTTTCCCAAACTCCATTTCCATTTGCCTATAAATTTCTCCGAATTCCATTTCCATTTTCCTAGAATCTTCCCTGACTTCAATCCCCTTTCCTTTATCTAATGGATTTTCTATTTTAGGAAGTCTCTTGGCTGGCTTTCTCCTACGTACACGCCTCACCCATACAAATCTCTTTCTTTTCTTAGGTTTTGGCTTTTCCAGAGGTGGAGCATTGAATTCCATAGGTTCTTCTATGTCGGGTATATACCTATTGAAATCTCTGGAAACCTCTATTTTTACCGGATAGAGATTTAGATTTTGAAGGGCTTCAGACAAGTCATTCATGCTGTTTAGCATATATGCAAAATACACACAAAATGCTAAGTTAAAATTTTATAACAAAATTTCACAGATAACCTCTAAATATTATTTCATATCTTGTAACTAATTTAATACAAAAGACAACTAATAATTAAAACATATTAGGGTTTACAGTAAACTTATTTATTCACTGGATAAGGTTTTTGGCTTTGTAGGTGATAAGGATACTAAAACTTGATTTAGGTATTTAAAGATTTGCATTTACTGCTACAGTAGCTAGCATATAAAGATCTGTCCATTTTTCATCTAACTTGTCTTCCCATGGTGGGTTATTGCCTATTTCTTGGGTTTTCTGATTAACTTTCTTTTCTCGGGATTTCTTTATTTTTTCCTGACTTTTCCTAATAATAAAACTTCTTTTATTAGGAGAAAGTGGTTCCTCGTAATGTGCCTTTCGAACAAATATTCCTTCATCAATATCTGTTGGGTATTTTGAGG
This sequence comes from Helianthus tuberosus, assembly GCA_030545235.1. NCBI lineage: Eukaryota > Viridiplantae > Streptophyta > Magnoliopsida > Asterales > Asteraceae > Helianthus > Helianthus tuberosus. The sequence continues at coordinate 122,788,576 of CM060365.1, read as the reverse complement.
AATTTGTTTGGGATGAACTTCCCTTCTCATTGGAAGACCTATCTAATCTAAAATAGATGTTTGAAAGCTTTTGCTTACCCATACTGTAACTAACAAATAGTTAATAAAACACATAATCACATAATGGCAATCAGGAAAAATTAAGTATTTCTAAATACTTAATAGGCTTAACTCAGTGGCTCTGATACCACCTTTTTCTGTCACGGCCCCCGACCCGGTTTGACCCGTTTCAGGAGCCGCGGGACAGAAAATCCCGTGGTATTTATTTAATTGAGTTTAACAGCGGAAGATTTCATCAGGATCTTTTTAAAACTGAAATTTCCTGATTATTTTATTTCATATTCGGGATAAAACCCCGGTAATTTACAATCATATGATTTCACGGAGAAATCTTTATTTTACAAAACATGTTTCCTTATTTTATATTGAGCCACTTCCTTAAGCTTATAGTGCTTCGCGGCATTTTTCCTGGATCACAACAGATCACCTGAAACATGTTTGAAAAAGGTTTTATCAGCGGGGAAATGCTGGCGAGTCACTCAATTTGCATTAAACGACGCAGTTATAAATTACAGCATAAGAGCGATTACAATGGATTCTATCTTATTGTTATATGGCTCCCTGATGGTCATACCACTATTGGGTCCTGTCACCCAAGTAGTGATGATTATCACTGTTAGGGCTTATTTGCCTAACCTGTGTTAGGGCTTATTAGCCTAACCCCGTGAGAAATTAGTAATGTGCACAATACCCCACTAGCCATTGATTAAGGTTACCACGACTTACTCCCTGTAATTATAACATTTGAAAATAATTTGAGGTAATGTAAAACAGTTGATAAAAAGAGAATGACTCACATTGCAAATTTATTTGAGCAGAGCCTAGGCTACTGATTAGCCTTTTAACCTAAATTTAATAACATGCACACGAACTCGGTTAGTAACTAATACAGCATTTACGATAGCTCACGAGATTAACACCTTCACAACGAATGACAAAGTGCGATACTTAAACATCCATCGAATTAACGACGAATGACAAAGCGTAAACCCTAATGTGGGCAGCACTTAAACATCCATCGGATAGTTTTAATCGATCGGACATTGAATCGTAGCAGCGATTGAGTTAATACCCGGTATCGGAGCAGCGCCTCGCTAATATAATTGCTATTTTCGACTTCAGAGTAATATTAATTCGTTTTTGAGAGTTTTGATCGACACCAGTGGACTGTGCAAGTGACGGGCTATTTATAGCTAAAGCTAAGGCCTTACGCGGCCCGCGTAAGCCTTTAGCTTACACTTACGCGGCCCGCCTGACCGCCCAGTCTACGAGTAGGGTTGACTAGTCATACGTAGGTGCACCAGATGGACGACATGTGGCATGGTTACGCTTATCCGGTCAACCCAGTATTGACGAGGCCCGCGTAAGACATGTATTGTCTTTTACGCGGCCCGCCTGAGACCCAACATTTTGTTTCTTCTTGGTTTTTAATATGTTTTAGGGTTTCAGGGGTCCGGGTTTGAACTTACGGGTATTTTTTTAGGATAATTTTGAGAGTCCTTACAAGTAGTGTATACAAAACCCCACATACCGGCAGTAATTGTAGAATACAAAGACTCAATCACTGTAAGTATAATTGAAAATATTTGAGATTTTTTTTACAGTTTGGTAGAAAAAGAGAATGACTCACATTGTAGACTTATGTATTTCTACAGCTTCCTGTTGATTTTCCTACTTATTTTCTATTAAAAACATACAATGCACACGTGTTATTAAAATAACCCAAGTCACTTTAGCCATACAACACGAGACAGAACCCCAACGAACTTAGTCAGGCAGAGCCTTGACATGCGTTACGGGGCCCTAGATCAATCGGGTAGGGTAACGAGTTAGTGATCGGGGGTTAAAATACTTACAACGGGGCAGAGCTTCATGTTTTAGGGGTATAATATCGAGCTATAATATTTGCACCATAGGGAGAGGGAGAAAGAAAAGAGATGAACGATTGTGAAGGGCAGACTGAAGCTCAATTTATAGTGAATTTGTGCCTCTCTCGCGCCTCGTAACCCCCTGCCCCTGATCCTCTCACGCCCTGCGAGGGTACCCTAGCTACGGCTAGGGTTGCCTCCTCCCAACCCAAGATTCGACAGGTGTGGGACACGTGTCACAAGGAAAACTCAGATAGCCACAGGCTGTCGCGCCCTGTGATGTGTGTAAAATACAACATATAAATTACATCAAATGAGACATAAAACTAACCCTTTTTTAGTACTAATGTTGGAAAAAGTGTGCTTTTGTCTTCCTTTTGTATTTTTCAGGACCAAATGAGCTTAAATGAACAAAAGGAATAAATATGCAGCAAAATCTAACATAAATACAAAGAAAAGGAATAAATGTGGCATGCCCGACCCCTCGACAGCATCTTCCCAAGCAAAAACAAGAAACAGAAGGCTAACCACAACCCCGTGCCCAACGGACACGGGGGCGTGGCCAGGTGTCTGCAGAAAATGACAAAGTTGTAGAAACTTCTATTCCCAGCACGGGGGCGTGCCCAGCTCAACACAGGCCGTTGTCAACGCTAAGATTCGCAGAATCTTGCAAATCTTGATAGTACAGATACGCTTCGGCAAACGGGGCCGTGCCCAGCGAATACGGGGGCGTGTGGAGCCTAATGTAGACAATTGCAATTAATGAAGAAAGAGAAAGAGGATGGCCATGAGGCCGTGTTCGGGCTTCTGTACAGGCTATAAATAGGGGTGCTTGGTTCATTTCAAAGGCATCCCTTGACAAACCACCTCTCTCCCGCTTCACCACCACCCACATCCACCACCATCATCCATCATCCACCTTAGAGTGTGTGTAGTAGTCTTGGGATCCACGATTAATAGTAAGAGTTCTTGTCAATCAAAGGCCATGTTTGGCTAAGTCTCTTACATCACTTGGTGAAAACAAGCATTTAATGTAATACTTTTGATTTTTAATCTTTTCGCACTTTTTATTTGGTTTTGTATTAATGACTTTAACAACTAGTTTCTTATGTTGAAGGTGAAACTTCCTTATCATTTGTCAGTGGTGTCTTGGCATTATTTTACTGTCTATATAAAATAAAAGATTTTCACCAGTCATATCTCTACGGTCTATACAGAGATATGTTGGCTACCTGGTCGGGGGTTAAGGGAATGGTTTGGTAAGGTTCTTGCCTTGTTCAGTGTATAGATCCTGTAAGGACCTGGGTCAAGCTTACTAGGACCTCCTTCAATACCCACTGGTATTGGATGGCGGGGGTGCGAATGGCTTGATCCCCTCATATGTAAACTACTATTAATACATTAACCCTGCTACTTGGGATTGTATCCCTGCTGACTCAAACCACTTAGCGGAGGGTAACGTCGCCTTCAAAAGAGGGGCCTACCACATTACGCATTAATAACTTAATTAATTATCTTTCAATATTCCGACCCTTTGGGATTGTATCCTTGCTGACTCAAACCACTGGGTTGAGGGTAACGTCACATTGAAAAGAGGGGCCTACTACTATAACTAAGATAATCTCCTAAAAAGTGTAAAAGTGCGGAAATCATCAAAGGTTACATTAAAGGCGAGTCGGATCCAAGTGATTCATCTTGTCTATCTGTTTTTATTTTTTTTATTTTTCAGCATTTTTTGTTTTTATTTTTCATATTTAAAACCTTTTCTAAAACTTTTGATTTGATTAGACGTTGAGGATAAACCGGTACTAAAAGCTCTTGTGTCCTTGGACGACCTCGATATCTTACCAACGCTATACTACGCTCACGATGGGTGCACTTGCCCATATGTGTGTTTGGTGTTAGTAGAATATCGTGTTTTATAAATTTAAAACTTGACTAATGTGTTAAAAAGGGCTTAAAATATCAATAAAAACATATAACGCTACACACGCATCAAGTTTTTGGCGCCGTTTCTGGGGACACAAGGATTTTAAAAAAGTTTAAAATCAACGGCCTAATCAGTTTTTCAAAACCTTTTTAAAACTGCGCGCACATTTTTACATTTTTAGGTAGTTTTTGCATTACAGTAGTCTAAACACGGGGTCGTGCTCACTTAACACGCCCCCGTGCTGCATAATTTTTACAAAACTCCCAGATACAAAGTCTGAACACGGGGTCGTGTTCGCTGAACACACCCCCGTGCTACACAAAACCAGTTACATTTTTTTAAAACGCCCAGATACAGAACCTGGACACTGGGCCGTGCTCACTGAACACGGGGCCGTGTCCAGCCTTTTTTTCGGTTTTTATTTTTGTTTTCTGGTCCCGAGACTCTGTTGCGATCTGCTGAGTGATTCTTATGGATCAATACTCAGGAGGTTACAACTACCACTACGAGGAGGATGATTATAGGGAAGAGTATTGTACCATTTGTGGTAATCCTCATTTGGTGCAGTATTGTGACCTCTTTGAACCATCCCCTTCATACACCTACTAAGAGCAGCCCATGTACGAGCCATCCACTTCATACACATCCTATGAAGAACCAAGGTATGAACCTTCTCTCTCATACTCATGTTTTGATGAACCAAGGTATGAGCCCTCATACTCATACTTTGACGAACCAAGATATGAGCCTACACCTTCATATGCTTACTATGAGGAACCATGGCGTGAACAACCCACCTCATATGAGTATTATGAAGAACCAAGTTACGACCCTTATCCGTCATATACTTACAATGAGGAACAATGGTATGAACCATCTACCTCATATAAGTACTATGAGGAACCAATGATCGAACTATGCTAATAAAAGATGATGCATTTAAAATTAACATTACACCGGTTCTATGTTTTTTTCAAAATTCCTTTATTAATAATATTACAAAATGATAAAGATCTTTGTGTTAATATAATGCCTAACAACATTTTCGAAAAATTAAGTATTGGTGATTTTTCTCCACTTCAAATACCCATTTTTCTATCTAATCGGAAAACAATAAAATCAATGGGGGTAGTTGAAGATGTGCTAGTCCAAACAAATAAAATGGTAATCCCAACCGACTTCGTCATCCTTGATGACACTCCACTAGTGTTGGAACGACCTTTTGTAAAAACCCACGAAGCTTTGAAAAATCGGAAGCATAATAATCTACCCATTCAATTAGGGGCATTCAAAAGAAGTTTCGATCTTCAGCGTTCAATGAAATATCCATTCGGCAATGATGACCCCCTAATTGAAGATGAAGATGAGCCACCCGATACACGAGAAGAAATTGACCACTTTGTTGAAGAAGAGGTTGCCATTGAACAAACCTTCTTGGTTCTTGATCAAAATGAGCAACCAAATAAGGAGTCTCCTAAAGACCCACCACTTGAGCTCAAAGAACTTCCAAAAGGTTTGGAATATGCTTTTCTCGACAAATACGGTAAGTTACCTGTAATTATCTCGTCAAAATTAACTAGTGTAGAAAAAGAATAATTAATCACACTTTTGAAAAAACACAAAAACGCGATTGCTTGGAAGCTTGTAGATATTAATGGAATAAGCCCTTCTATGTGCACGCACAATATTTTAATAAATGATGACTATAAATCGGTAATACAACCACAACGTAGAGTAAATCCAAATGTCCAAGAAATGGTTAAAAATGTAGTCATCAAATTACTTGACGCCGGACTCATTTACCCAATCTCCGATAGTCCTTGGGTAAGTCCCGTTCAAGTAGTTCCTAAGAAAGGAGGTATGACGGTGGTCACTAATGAAAAAAATAAGTTAATACCAACAAGGACCGTCACATGATGGAGAGTATGTATAGATTATCGTCGATTAAATGAGGCAACAAGGAAAGATCACTTCCCTTTACCTTTTATTGATCAAATGTTAGAAAGACTATCCGGTCACAAATTTTATTGTTTCTTAGACGGTTTTTAAGGTTACTTTCAAATACCGATAGCACCGGAAGACCAAGAAAAGACAACATTCACATATCCCTACGGAACTTTTTCTTATCGACGCATGCCTTTTGGTCTATATAATGCCCCCGCAACTTTTCAACATTGCATGGTGGCCATCTTCCATGATATGATAGAAAAAGACTATGGAAGTCTTCATGGACGACTTTTCTATCTTTGGAGATTCATATGACCAATGCCTCGATAACCTTGAACGAAGGCTATCCCGATGTGAGGAAACTAACCTCACCCTTAATTAGGAAAAATGCCATTTCATGGTAACAGAGGGAATAGTACTCGGTCACAAAATCTCAAGCGAAGGAATGGAGGTTGATCGAGTAAAATAGACACTATTTCTCGATTACCACCCCCATCCTCCGTTAGAGCCATCAGAAGTTTCCTAGGGCATGCCGGATTTTATAGACGATTTATCAAAGACTTTTCTAAAATCTCAAGGCCTTTAACAAAATTTGTGACAACTGTCAAAATTCTAGGTATCCGTACAAATATTAAACAGTAATTATGACTTAATGACTGTGCTGATTTACAATTAATGACTTGAACTGCTTTCTGATTATTGCTTTATACATACATGTGCATCATATATTGCTAAATGTTATGACATGATTGCATGAGAGCTTTATTGCCTCAAATGATGCATTAAGTACAGTTAGCACAGTTATCAGATAAATCAGGAAAATGCTGACGGAGTTCAGTACATAGACAGACAGTGCGTTGAGACACAGAATAAGCTAGAAACCAAGTATTACACTAGTATAGTGTATAGGAAAGTAAGGATCATAAAACTGCCTTCCTAGAGATAGTTTAAGTGCCGGAAAGTGCCTAAAACTCACATAAACTACAGAATTCTGCAGAAAATCAGCAATTCAGCATTTAAATAATTTAATATCATGCAGAAATATGCTTACATGGTCCTGAATACTTTCCTATATGTCAGGAATCAAAAGTGTCACAAATAGGTACATTAAGCACACTAAACTGCAAAGTTTAGCACCTTAACGAACCGGTAACCAACCGAACAACCGGACACTACCTGAAACACCAAATTTACACTAGAAGCACTGTTTTAACATTACCAAGCTAGTTATGGTCCCCGAACATCATAACACACCATACAAGTATCTAATAACTAAAACACTTAACTTACACTTGGATTTCAACCAATAACTTACTAGTTTATTAACCTATGTCTAGACCCCCCCCCCCCCCCCATATCTATGGCCCCAACAAGGGCCCCACTTTATTGATTTGTTTAAATATTTTAATAGATTATGTTTATGCTTTCCTAAACATAAAGACCATGAGTTAAACACTTAACATGGATTATAAGTAAACTTGAAAGTTCACCACTTCATTCCTACACTTACCAAAACATACACAAACTCTCTCTTCTCTTCTTCTTGTTCTCGGCCGACCCCAAACACCCACACACTCACCATCATTCAATCTTTCTCATCTAATCCAAGTATATACAAAGGTGTTAGAGGTTACACAAAGGAGCTAGGAGCTTACGGAAGTTCAAAGACCTTGTTCATTTGCTTTTATCCACCAGATCATCCCTAACCTTGAGCTAGTGGTAAGAACCTTGATCTTGCTATTCTACTTCTTATATTAGTGGTTAAAAGATGTTACATAATGTTGATCATAAAAGAACACTAAGAATCACAAGAAGTAAACTTGAACATAAGCTTAAAATATGAAGAAATCTTGATGAATATGAGTTGTTATTCTTGATGATTGTTATTCATACATGTATTTGATGTTGATCATCATATGATCTTGCTAGATCATGATTAAAAACATAATCTAGCAAGATGAGAGGATGAACATGATGGAAGTTAATGGATCATCCTCATGAGAAGCATGAACTTGAAAGAATATGTGGTTTTCTTGTAAAGTAATGATCAAAGTGAGTTATTAATCATGTAGATCTAAAATTTCATGGATGGTAGTTTTACTAAATCTTGGTTCTTACATAAACAAACCTTATTTTTGGTGATTAATAAAGTATAGAAGTATATGTGTAACAAGAAAAATCCATGAAGAAACATTTTTAGAAAATATGATCATAAGTTGTAAAGATCTATCTTCTTCAAAAATGATGTTTTTAAAGAATCAACCACATTTCAAAGGGTAACAAGACTCACTAAATACCCTAGTAAGTTACTACAAATTTTTACAAATATTCAAGTTCATGAATTAGTAGATTATACTTGTTTTGGGCAAAGTTGGTAAGTACAGGTTGTTTATTGTTGATTGTGGATTGATTGTGTTGATTTTTACAAAAGAAAATGATATGCTTGAAAGCATGGAAACCTTCATTTTTAGGGGAAACTATGGCAAAATTTTTCTAAAAATTAAACACTTAGAAAAATATTTCTAAACAAACATTTACAAGTGTATTTTAAACCATAAATTGTTACAATAACTTTGCCATAATTTTTGTTACAAAAATTATAATTATTGGAGGTTGGTTTTTATAAATAAAAGTGACTAAATATGTATTTAGGAAATATATATTTAGATGACACCATGTGTGTGATTATTTGTATATTTTGTGTATTAGTTATATTATTTTAGGACATGAAATAATATAACACATCAAAATACCAAGAATTACCATCCAAAATATTACCAAAATTTCAAGAGTATAAACATATACATTTTACACAAGTATTTGTGAAAGCGAACCAAGTAATATAACTTACAAAATATTCCGGAAAATTGATTCACAAGCATATTTTGGTAAATAATATTTTGGACACCAAGTGAATAAAAATATGATCTTTACAATTATTACAAAGTTATATCATATTTTTGACAAGAGAAAAATATATTATTTTGGGTGAATAAAAATATATATATTTTCTTGGAATTATTAGAAAATGTATTATTTTTGGGAGAAAATACACATTTCTTAAACAAACATGAAATACGATATTTGTGGGGTGAAAGATATATTTTTCTCAAATAAATATGAAATATATCATTTTTGGAAGAAAATGGATTTATATATATTTTCTAAGTTAGACTTGAAAATATATTATTTTTGGAACTTATATGGAAATACAAATATTTTTGCCAAGGGAAAAATTATAAATAATTTTTCCAAGTAATATTTTTAAAATATATATTTTGGAAATATATATGGACTTTTATTAAGGATATTATTCCGACAAAATTAATATAATATTAAGTATAAGGATACTTAATAATAACATGAAGAGACGTATTCTCGTACGTACAAATACACACCGGAATGCGACCCCAAATACATGGAAAAAATATACTAATGCAAGAATACGAATACACCCATCCTTGGGAAGGATATACCAGTTTAAATACTTGAAAAGTATTAAGTTAAAATATATTGTTAATAATTATTCCAGAATTTAATAAATATAATTTGAGTTAAAATACTTATTATTTTAACAAATAATTATAACTTGGAATAATAATGAAGACACTTTGAAACGTAACTCAAAGACACTAATTAATACTAAGTCAAGGCACGACCCGCTCGTCTAATAGATCATAGTACGTTGTAGGTAGTCGTGTTTATCAGGAGAAGCTTTGAGTTACGGTGCGAAGACGCAAGACTGTGAGTTCATGTCCCCCTTTTCTTTTAACTGTTTTCAGTTTTATAACTTCGGGGGTGAAGTACATGTTACAAACTGTTTACAAACGTTATTATTTGGTATGGTTAGTTAAGGAAGGGTACTGCTCGCTTAAGACCATTAATCCTCGTTGTAGGACCGAGGGACATGAGTGATAGATCTATTTGTGTGTAGCGAGCCCCGCCCATGTTGGACCAGGGTTTGGCCCATGGGTTGACTATGTCTTACAGCCGGAAGCCCGGTGCAAAGTTTGCTAGGCTTGAGCCTTCTTGCATCACGTCACACATATTAATGGCCTTGCAAACCATTAATGGTCTGTTTTCCTTGTTGCTTTCATACCAGGGTTTTCAAACATACATACATACTTTTAGTAATTACAAAGGTTTATTCATACACACAAACAAACACATGAACTCGCTCAACTTTTGTTGATGTTTTCAAACTACATGTATTTCAGGGAATTAGATGTGGATCTGGGGGGCGTTCGGAAGTTCCAAGTGTGGTTTAAGAATAAAAGATGTCATCCATGGTCTTAGGGTTTGGTCAGTGTGTCTTAACCTGGACGAGACACGTCTTCCAAATCCTGGTTTTATTTAATGTCCTTTGTCGAGTCTTTGTGAACTCTTAAACAAGTTGCATGGTTTGTACTCGAATTTGAATTCTGTGTTTTAAAACAATGTTGTTGTTATGTTTTTAAACTTATTTAGTGGATGAACATTTTCGGTTTTATCATATAGTTGTTGTTATGATTGAATGCAATGATATTAAGCAAGTCACACATAATCACGCTTCCGCAAAAGTCAGGGAGTGACAAAATTACTTGAAAAAGATGCTCCTTTCATCTTTGACAAGGATTGCAACCAAGCATTTCTAACACTAAAAGAAATGCTAGTCAATGCACCTATCATGATAGCGCCTGACTGGAAATTACCTTTTGAAATCATGTGTGATGCAAGTGACTTTGCAGTTGGAGCCGTCTTGGGGAAAAAAAAAAGATAAGCATTTTCACCTAATATATTACGCTAGTAAAACACTTAACGATGTACAAGAAAATTACACAACAACGGAAAAAGAATTACTAGCTGTAGTGTTTGCTTTTGATAAATTTCGTTCTTATCTTGTTCTTTCTAAAACGATAGTTTATACAGACCATGCAACCATTCGTTATCTCTTTAAGAAACAGGATGCTAAACCGCGTTTATCAAATGGATTCTACTCCTCCAAGAGTTCGACATTGAAATAAAAGACAAAAGAGGAGCAGAAAACACCGCTGCAGATCATCTTTCCCGCTTGGAAGATCTAGCTTTGAAGGCAACTAGGGATGAGCTAATCAATGAAAAATTCCCAACGGAGTCCCTAGAAATGGTGGAATACCAAGAAGAGCCATGGTACGCCGACTATGCTAACTACTTAGCTAGTGGAATGGTCGCAAAAGGATGGCCACATCATCAAAGAAAAAAGTTCGTTTCCGATGTAAAACATTATTTTTGGGAAGATCCTTATCTTTTCAAAATGTGTGATAACCAACTTATCCGCCGATGCGTACATGGTAGTGAAGCAAGAAGAATACTCTGCCATTGTCATGAAGGTCCATACAAAGGACATCATGGTGCCGCTAGTACCGCACGAAAGGTATTTGATACAGGATTTTATTGGCCAACCATTTACAAAGACGCCCAAAGTCTTATCAAAACATGTGATGCTTGCCAACGATCAGGTAATATTTCTTCCAAAAATGAAATGCCACAAAATGGCATTCTTGTTTGTGAAATTTTTGATGTGTGGGGACTCGACTTTATGGGACCTTTCCCACCGTCAAAAGGAAACAAATATATACTTGTGGCAGTGGATTACTTGTCAAAATGGGCCGAAGCCGAAGCTCTTCCAACAAATGATGGAAGAGTTGTGGTAAAATTCCTAAAACGATTATTTTCTCGTTTTGGAACTCCAAAAGCATTAATAAGTGATAGAGGTACCCATTTTTGTAACCATCAATTTGAAATTTTTTTAACAAGGTGTGACAACCCGAACGCTCGAGGTCAGTGTCGTTTAATCTTGTGATCCAAATCTCTTGTTACTCATTCCAAACTTGTTAATATTAGATTTGTTCACATGGTATTTGGGCCAAATATAATTGAGCTAATTACACCACAAGTCTGTTTAGCAAACACATACATGATTGGGCCGATATACACTCACACTTGGAACCATGAGTAGTTGCGTTTTGGCCTGGAGGAGCCCAAGTGAGTCTCGCATTAGGGGGCTGGCTTTGGCTTAGCATTTATACCTACATAGGCTACGTATTATGACAACACAACTATACCCCAAACCCTAGACTCCTCTAATCGCACATGGTAGTGGTAGACCCCCCTGTTCGAGATAGCATCTTGATCAGTCAAGCTTCTGGTTAGTGGTTCTGACTTGTTGATTTTCATATTTATGTGGTATTGTTTATATGTGATAGTGAATGATTGATGCTTATGATAATCCCTGTTCAATGATCTTATTTATACGTAACCTTGATTTAACAAAGTATACATTGTAGAATGGTATAGGGTTATGTGTGTTACTTATTTGCATGGTAATGGTGGAAATCACTGTAAATATGATTCGGTTAGGTTGTTTAAGGATGATGATCCTGATTATGTGTATGTGTATGTGTTGGGCGAATTGTAATCATAAAGAACATATCTACGAGTATCTAGTATTGATTTCCTTAGGTGAATTATGTGTGGTTTGATGATTGCTGTATGTAACAGTTAGACGATAGGGGTTGCAGGCACATCACGTTTCGTCAATATTGTTCACGACGAAACTTAGGTTTCGCCAACGTTGATCACGACGAAACACTTATGTTTCGTCACATATAGTAGTTTTCGTCGTGCACCTGCTCATCTAATGAGTGACTGATGTTATTGTTTGGATCCTTGATTTGATTTTTGTCGTCTTGTTAATTGATTAAGCATTATCAATCTACTATACACGATAACCCTTGTCGGCCATTGATTCCTTATGCATGTGATTGTGAAGTTCAATAAGTTAACAGGCCACCATGTGATTTAGTTGAATTCATTAGTCAACCTATAGGTTAGCGGCCCAATATATTTGTCAGCCCACCAAACAAATCGGTCCAATAGAATAATACTGTGAATATCGTTGTCGGCTATGTTTGTAAGAGTCATCAGGTTGTATTTAATGTTAAGAGATTATTCCTTTTATAATGTTACTTCATGACATCAGGAGAGAGGCCCATGTGTGATTATACTAGTATGTCGGCCATTACCCTTATTCAATTAATTCATAATCGGTTTTGGATAAACTCATTTGGGCCGAATACAGATGGGCCGTGTCTTGTAGGAAAGCTATATCAAACAACTAGTGTAACTATAGTATGTGACTAACTTTGTGATGTGCCATACCAGGATGTCAATTGAAATTATGAAGCTGTTTTATGAACCGAGTTTGCGCTAAGTGATTATTTGTTGACACTGAATTGACGTTGTTAGATCTATTTGTCATTCACATGTTAGTAGGATAATGGATTTGAATTATGGTAATCAAGCTTGGAACTTTGTATGATGATTAGATATCTGTTGAGTGGTTATTGGAAACATGAACTTGTAAATGCAAACCTGTATGAGACCCAAATATCTGTTATGTGAATGTATGATGGTAATGGACTAATAGGTAGCATGATTAACTGGTATGAAGTGCATGATGATATGTGCTTTATTGTTCACTACTGTGTGATATAATACGTGATTAATGTGTGTTCAAAACTGATCGTCACATGGTAACCATATTAGGATTTGGTTGATCAACTTGAATACGTGAATAAACATACCGAGCAAACCGAGGTGAGTTCACACTCTTAAGGCATGGGATTCCCGGTGGGTTGGGAATGGGATTGAGAAGCTAAGATGAAACCTGTATATTCACCACTAATAGACTACGTTTAATCCTGCGTATTCTCAGATTGGGAAGAATACGTACCTCCGTCCTCGGATTGGGAAGGACGCCTACACTAAACCTGTGTATTCTCGGATTGGGAAGAATACGTACCTCCGTCCTCGGATTGGGAAGGATGCCTACATTTAACCTGCGTATTCTCGGTTGGGTAGAATACGTACCTCCGTCCTCGGTTGGGAAGGACGCCAATATATATAACTAGTCTGGTGGTTTACAACATGGGGTAGCCCCCATTGGTTATAGCTATGGTTTGGGAAACAAGGAACTAATTAACTACTGGTTTTCGAATGAACTTATGATTTATGAAACAACTTTATACTGGACAACCAACTGTGAACTCGCTCAACTTTGTTGTTGATTCGTTGTTACATGCCTTGCAGGCCTTTAGGTGCATATTGTTGGAACTTGCTGTCTGGGAGACTGGAGTGGTCATGGGTCGTGATACATGGAATTGCGAAACAAGACTAATGGTTTTTACATGTGGTTTATAAACACTTAACGAATGAATTATGCTTCCGCTGTACACTGTGAATTATTTGTAATGTTGTAACCCTTAACGTTAATGAATGAAAGTTTTGTTTAAATATACCTATGAGTTCAATGTGATTGGTGGCTAGATCCTGGTACATCACACACCTCGCGGGGATTTCCGCATGTGGTATTTTGGGGGTGTGACAGATTGGTATCAGAGCCATTGGTTATAGTGAACTTGGTTTTAAAAAGGGAAAAACGTTTTTGTAAAACCAGACTATAACCGAACAGTTTTGAAAACGTAAATACGACCATGACACTCAGCTCCAGATTGCAAGGCTCATCTCTCGTATACTCATTGTACTGCATAACTAGTGAACACTTACATATGATATTGCATGTGACTGCACGTTTAGAACAACAGTATGAATCCGTGTATTACTTGCATGTGTTATAAGACTGATAGGGTGGTATTTCCCCTAAACATTCATGACTCACGTTTCGTAATGCTCTTTGTTGCTACTTGAGTTTGAGAACCATTTGACATGAGTTAGGAGGAGCTGAGATAAGTATGCAAATCACAATATTATTGTGGGTGCACACATAATAATAGTGTGGGGTGCATGCGAGTCCTAGTGAGCCTTAACAAGTGGAAAAGGGGTTCCGTTCCATTATTTGACCGATGTGAAACATAACAAACCTATAGGGGTCATAGCAGTGATTGTCCCCTACTCGAACGTGAACTTTTCATTCATCTCTAGAAGCACGATACTATCAAGTATTACCTGAACACCCATCTGAGCACTTAGCGAACCGTGTAGAATGTTAGGTGCTTATACGAACGTCCATGTGTTGGATGTCGCAGCGTCGAATGGTTGATCGATACCTTTCTTACCCCTCTTCGTTTGCTGGAACTCATGTATTGTCGTCTTAGGTCCCGAAGTGTGATCACTCCTGCAACACTCCCGCAACATACTGTGTGTTACTCAAACAACTTGCAACATTAATGGACAGGAGGATGAGCGTAGTACTTTACCGACCTCAGTACTTTGACGACCCTGATTACCGGCAACGAGCACCAGCGCATTGGCTTCAATCGAATCCTTACCCTTGTCAGCAACTCATGGGAGTCAACTTTTACGAATCAATCGGGACATAAGCAATGACAATCGACTAAACGTGGAGTGGGTAACTGCCAGCACAGTGAGTAGCACCTTAGCACGTGGCACGGAATATGAAAAGATGGACCCTGTTGATGAAAGATCGTAGAGCACCGTTTCAAACAACAGCATCGGAGGCAACAGTCACGGCAACATCAAGGTACTTGAAATGGCAACCAACAGTATAGAAATGAAGGAGCCTACGACACGGAGCGGCTGTTGCTAAATCAAAATGACAGCAACCAAGGAAACGACAGTCGTACTGGAAATCCTTGCAACAAGTACAACCACACCGGAAATGATGCTCATGGAGGGGTATTTAGGGTTGGCATGGGCGACGCCAGGATTGTAATAACATGGTGGCATACACGTTATGGGTAACGAATTACTTCATCTCTGTTATATAACCCTGATGTTTCTTGAAACCCAACCTGTTGTGGGATCGGCTGATGGTAAGACAATGGAAACCTCATGTGATCGTTGGGATGCAAACTCGATCTTGTGGGACAAGTGTTCGATATCGACCTTTCTTCTGTTGTTCTTGATAGATGTACCCTGTGAGGAGACGTTTCTGCGTATTCCTCCCCTTCGTGGAGGATTGTTATCTGTTCTAACGCGTCAGAGTGGCGCAACGGTTAGCGCCATTTCAGCAATGAAAGACTGGAGTGTCTACGGAGAAATTACCCCGCTATGTTAGCAACTGTTATGGACGTAAGGTTAGGAAAAAGGGGATCGAGGATCCACCAGTTGTTTGTAATTACCCTTCATGTGCTGCCCGAGGAACTCCTAGGATCACCTCTACAACTGTTAGGTAGGAACTCAGTTTGACCTCGCGCCAGAGGCAGTTCTAACTACTCGTACTTTTTACCGTCTTGCACCAGGAGGGTTGCAGGAGCTGTTTAACCAACTACAGGAACTGTCGGACAGGAGTTTTCGCTTTAAGGAGCCCCCGCTACACCCATGAAGAGAAGCCTTTTCGTATGTGTACTGACTATCGAGAACTCAACAAGGTGTCAGTAAAGGACCGTTTGCCTCGACCACATATTGACAACCCGTCGACCAGTTGCAAGGAACAAGTTTCCATTCGGGGATTGGCTAGCGAACTATCAGATGGAAATCCAAGAGGAGAATGCTCTTAGAACAGCACGTTGAACGCAATGTAGCCATTTCAACTTTGTATGCCATGATCATTGAGTTGATCAACACATCAGCAGCTTTATGGATCCCCAGAATCGCCCGTGTTTAGTAATGACGTTTTGGATTATCTCCAGGAGGAAGAAATATCTTGGGCGACATTGTATCTTATTTTAGAACTCCTGAGGGAAGAGTCGCTTCGCGCGAAGTCTTGTTGAGAGTAACTTCTGGATTCGAGAGGTACCTTTTTAGCTTTATAGTCAACAAAGAAGGAATACATATGCTTCTCGCTAAGGTCCGTTCTGATTAGAAACTGATCGACATTAAAGATTTTCTGCAGGGATACAACAATTCCTTGGTCTCGTTAGATGCTATCGCAGCTTACCCACAGGATTTTCGAAGGTCGCATAACTTAATTCTCTTTAGCACAGTAGGGTGTTGTGTTCGTGAAAGACGAAACAGGAGGACGTCTTTTCAGTTTTCCAATTCCAACTCTGCAAAGCACTGAGCATCGTCTTTACCCGAGGGTACGGGTGATTTAGTGGTATACCATGAAGGTCTGAATCAGAGTCCCAGTTGCACATCGATGCAACACGCGAGAGTGATGACATACTTGATGGAGTTACAAAGAGGAACTGCGCGACACACACAACTGGCGGTGAAAACCGTGACCATGGGATTTTAGATGGAGGCATCACTTGGACGGTACCAGATGCGTTATTTAGACCGATCACAAGGGACTCCCGTGTACCTTGGCTTTGGCAGAGCTAAATCAGTTAATGGCATCGCTGGAGGGAACTTTTGGATAATTGCAACTATGAAACTTGAACGTGCACGAGCTTTGCAGCTCACTATCAACTCTAACTTACCTGATCGGACTCGCTCTGTCCAAACTGGAGAATAGAAGGAAGAGAATTTTCAAGTTAAACCCATGCGGGGAATGGAGAAGCAACCTTTGGCAGGACGGATGATATTCGCTACCTCAAGGAATGAGTGTGGATCTCATTATACAGTAACTGTAGGAAATTTATGTTGAGCAAAGCACCGGCCTTGATATTCTAGTCGTCTGGGTTTTGATGGGAGACATTAGGATTTATAAACCTTGTACTGGGGATCGGGCATGAAGGCCTACCTGGTTAGGTATATGAATGATGGATTGACTTGTGGGAAAGTCAAGGCGAAGTATCAGCAACCAGCAATACCCACATGGAAATGAGAACAGACTGCCATGGGATTGGTCGCTAGTTTACTTATAACTCGAAACGGAAACGATATCACCTGGATGATCGTTGATTGTCTCACGTAACCAGTACACTTTCTAGCCATCAAGGAAACGGATAAGTTTTCTACACTTGCAATCATCTACCTAAAAGTAGTGGTTGCTAGGCACGGGGTGCCAACCTCCATTATCCCTGATCGCGACCCACGACTTGCATCTGATTTGTGGCAAGCGATGCACAATTCCTTTGGCTCACGTCTAGACATGAGCACAACATATCATCCACAGATGGATGGGCAGACTAAACGCACCATCCAAACTCTTGAAGACATGCTTCGAGCATGTGTATTCGACTTTGGCAACGGCTGGGAAAGTCACCTTTAGTGGAGTTTTCGTATAACAACAGTTACCACACCAGCATTCAGACTGCTCCGTTTGATGCATTGTACGGACGGAAGTGCCGATCACCCCTTTTGTTGGGCAGGAGTTGGAAACAGCCGAATCACTGGCCCAGAATCCATCGTAGACACAATAGGGAAAAATTGCTCAGATACGATAACGAATGGCGGCCGCTAGTGACCGTCAAGAAGGCAACGCCGATAAGCGCAGGAAACCACTCGAGTTCCAGGTTGGGGATTGAGTACTACTTAAAATCTCACCTTGGGAAGGTGTAGTTCGTTTTGGTATACGAGACAAACTCAACCCGTGATATGTTGGACCTTTCGAAATCACGGAGAGAATTGGCAAGATGGCCTACATATTGAATCTACCCGAAGAACTCAGTGGAGTTCACAAAGCATTCCATGTGTCGAATCTGAAGAAGTGTCTGTCAGATGAAACCCTCATAGTTCCTTTCAAGGAACTCACCCTCGACGATCAGTTGTGATTTATCGAAGAGCCAGTGGAAATATTGGACCAGGAGGTCAAGATTCTCAAACGCACCAGGATACCTATTGTTCGAGTCCGTTGGAACTCCCGTCGTGGCCCAGAGTTTACCTAGGAACGAGAAGACCAAATGAAACACAAATATACCCAGTTGTTCGAGAACAATGAAACCACTACTGAGGCTGAAGCTACTGCGGAATTTCGGGGCGAAATTCCAAACCAACGGGGGGATGATGTGACACCCCAGGAAAACTAGGAAAACCACGCAACCTAACTAGCTTCCTCAGTAACTACATGCTAAATTTCGGGACGAAATTTCTTTCAAGTTGGGGATGATGTGACAACCCGAACGCTCGAGGTCAATGTCGTTTAATCTTGTGATCCAAATCTCTTGTTACTCATTCCAAACTTGTTAATATTAGATTTGTTCACATGGTATTTGGGCCAAATATAATTGAGCTAATTACACCACAAGTCTGTTTAGCAAACCCATACATGATTGGGCCGATATACTCTCACACTTGGAACCATGAGTAGTTGCGTTTTGGCCTGGAGGAGCCCAAGTGAGTCTCGCATTAGGGGGCTTGCTTTGGCTTAGCATTTATACCTACATAGGCTACGTATTATGACAACACAACTATACCCCAAACCCTAGACTCCTCTAATCGCACATGGCAGTGGTAGACCCCCCCTGTTCGAGATAGCATCTTGATCAGTCAAGCTTCTGGTTAGTGGTTCCGACTTGTTGATTTTCATATTTATGTGGTATTGTTTATGTGTGATAGTGAATGATTGATGCTTATGATAATCGCTTTTCAATGAGCTTATTTATACGTAACCTTGATTTAACAAAGTATACACTGTAGAATGGTATAGGGTTATGTGTGTTACTTATTTGCATGTTAATGGTGGAAATCACTGTAAATATGATTCGGTTAGGTTGTTTAAGGATGATGATCCTGATTATGCATATGTGTATGTGTTTGGCGAATTGTAATCATAAAGAACATATCTACGAGTATCTAGTATTGATTTCCTTAGGTGAATTATGTGTGGTTTGATGATTGCTGTATGTAACAGTTAGACGATAGGGGTTGCAGGCACATCACGTTTCGTCAATATTGTTCACGATGAAACTTAGGTTTCGCCAACGTTGATCACGACGAAACACTTATGTTTCTTCACATATAGTAGTTTTCGTCGTGCACCTGCTCATCTAATGAGTAACTGATGTTATTGTTTGGATCCTTGATTTGATTTTTGTCGTCTTGTTAATTGATTAAGCATTATCAATCTACTATACACGATAACCCTTGTCGGCCATTGATTCCTTATACATGTGATTGTGAAGTTCAATAAGTTAACAGGCCACCATGTGATTTAGTTGAATTCATTAGTCAACCTATAGGTTAGCGGCCCAATATATTTGTCAGCCCACCAAACAAATCGGTCCAATAGAATAATACTGTGAATATAGTTGTCGGCTATGTTTGTAAGAGTCATCAGGTTGTATTTAATGTAAAGAGATTATTCCTTTTATCATGTTACTTCATGACATCAGGAGATGTTAGTATATACGTCTTTAGCTTCCGTCAGCATGAAGTCATGTTTCGTATATTTGTGTCTTTTGTAATGTATATGTTTGTATGTTTGTTAGATTAAGCAGATCAGGATATGGGACATTATTGTAAAAGTGCTGTATTTTGTTGGCTATGCCAGCCGATCGGACAGCCGTTCGATCGGTTAGCCCAGCCGATCGGACAGGCGTCCGATCGGTCAGCAATGCCAGCCGATCGGACAGCATCACATGCTAGCCGATTGGACAACACTTCTTCTATCCTGACTCTGCCTATAAATACCTGTTCGATCAGGTCATTTATAACTTTTGCACTTTTGACTCTCGAGAGAAACTGTTCAGTGTCTGTCTTCTACCGGAGCTTTATACTTTCAGAACGATCAATAGAAAGAACAGACCGTGTTTAGTCGTTGAATTCTGTGTTGATTATCTGTGATTTGTCATAATGGATTCCGCACATTAGACAAAGTCGATTCATCTTGTTCCTTAAGATCAGATCCTGTGCAAAGGGACCTTACAAGTGGTATCAGAGCATCCAGGGAGCTGAATCGAGATCAACGACACCGAATTCACCGGAATTCGAGCTTTATTTGCCGATTAAAGTCAAATTTCACCGGAGATTTGATATTTGTTGTCGATCAGAGTCAAATTTCACCGGAGATTTAACAGATTTCATCTTCTTCTGCTTATTTCTTACATCATTTCTCAGTTTATCACCATAAAATTAGAAAAACTTAAAATTGAACGTGAATCTACGGTTAAAAACTGATAAAATTGATATCATTTTATTCGATCATTCATAGTATAATCCTACTGAGTCTCATTATCAAATTCAACCTAAAACGAGATCAAATTCATCAAAAACCATGTTTAACTATTCATTTGTGCTGACGTCATCTACTCGCTCGGACAGCTGTCCGAACGGATTGGATTAGTTAGTATCTGCTAGTTGCTTGTTGACATCATCAGTGTTAGCCGATCGGACAGCTGACCGATTGGACAGCATTGTTGTTACAAGTTATCTTTTGCTTACGTCATATTGCTAGCCGATCGGACAGACGACCGATCGGACGGTAATTGATTACCTTTATAATCGTATAGACGACCGATCGAACAGGTGATCGATTGAACAGCTGAGCGATCGAACAGGTATCCGATTAAGTGATCAGTTGTGTACTATTCGATCGAACAGTCATTCGATTCAAGTACACTTGTGTAAAATTTTTGAAAATCACAAAAATTTGTCTTAGTGTTTGAAAACTGTTTCAGGTACTTGAAAGATGGACGAATTCATGAATCCTTTCAGTGATATGTATGCTTTTGCTGGAAACTCTGGAGATGATGGTACTTCTAGCAACACAAATGAGAACACTTCAAATGCAAAGAAAACCTTGACGGATGTTTTAGGCGTGAAAAGTGCATACGGAACATATAACAAACCCCCAAAGCTGATGGCAATCGAAGAATACAGTCGGTGGGCCAAGAAATTTGAAGAATGGTTAAAGGCTTTTGCGTATACCAGCTGGAAAAGTCTGAAGAATGGATACAAGGATGGAGGGAAAAATGGTGAAAATTTGACATCAACCGAAGAAATAGATGTTTTTGTTGCTGAGCAAAAGTGCATCGCGTTGCTGTTTCAGTCTGTTCGAGAAGATATAATATCTTTAATCGAGTATACCAATGCTAAAGATCTGTGGAAAAAGTTTGAAGTGAAATGTTTGGGTAGTGCAGAAATAGTGAAAAACAAAAAGAAACTGCTAAGAAAAGAATTTGATTTATTTGGTTGTTTAAAAAATGAATCAGTCTGTAAGATGATTGAGAGGTTTGGGCACTTGAAGTTGGAGCTGGTGAGACATGAAATTACTTATTCTCAAGAAGAGTTAGTCGACAAATTGTTTGACTCATTGCCAGATGAAATGGATTGGCAATACTTTGCCTTGATGTTGAAGAATACTATCAAATCTGAAGAATTGACAGTGGATCTACTTGTCGAAAGATTAGAGAGTCACGAGCTGGAGATAAAGAAAATACATAAAGTGAATCACTCGTCATATCAGCAGAACTTGGATTTGTATTATCCAAAAAGCATGATTCCAAAGAATACTTCTCTAAAGACAGCCTTTTCTGCTGAAAATTCCAACACAACAAGCAAAGAAACAAGCAAGGAGAGTACAAGCAGTGGATTTCACAGTGGCTCTTCGTCTACTTCAAACCAATCAGCTGATAAAAACTTATTTCAATGCAATATCGCTGTGGATCTAAAGAATGCTCAAAACTTCAGCGAGGAATCTTCAAAGCAACAGATGGTTTTCCTAGCCTCTGTGCTGGAGTCATATGAGAGCCTCGTAGCTGGGAAGATTGGCAACACCAACCTGACAAAAGAAGATTACGATCAGATAGATCCTGAGGAGATGGAATTGATCGACATAAGGTGGTGTATGGAAAGTGCAGTGAGAAGGGCACAGCGTTTCATGGAGATTACTGGTAGAAAGTCTATTGGTGGACCATCTACCAAGTTAGGCTTTGACAAGACAAAAGTGACCTGTTTCAAGTGTAAACAGAAAGGTCATTTTAAAAGAGAGTGCCGAAATGCTTATGCTGATGATTCTGAAAATCCATTCAAAGAAGATTACTACAAGAGAGCAATTTATCATCAGAATAAATCAGAACCGCCCAGAATGAAACAACTTGAGGATAATAAAGAAAAATCCAGAGCTCTCGCCATAATTCATGACGATGAAGGTTTTGACTGGAGTGAGTTGTTACCAGAAGAGGATGCGGTTGGATATGCTTTTATGGCAAAGATTGTTGAACCTGTTCCTTATAAAGACAACAGAAATGAAGAAGAAAAGTATGTAAACAGAAAGATGATTGCTCAAAACAGAATGATCAGAATTTCTGATATATACACTGAAGCAAAAAGGGCAAAGAGATGGGATCCAGACAGAGAATGTTATCTTGACCCCATGGGAAACATTGCTATTGACTACAAAACCCTCGATCTTGAAACCATAATTCAACAAATTGCTGAAGAAGAAGAGGGTTGGCAAAGAAAATGGTGGGGAAGTGCAGAAGAAAAAGAAAAAGAGGAAAAAGCCAAGAAGATTGATGATGGGATCATTGATACATCACAAGAGTTGAATGCCGAAAACTTGAGAAAGATGGCTGACAAGGTGCTGGCTGCTAAGGAACTTGAGGTAGAGTCTAAATCCGTATCTGAGTCTAAAAGCCAGGTCAGTTCAAACGGGTCAACAAGTGCATCAGGTAAGAAAGTAAATGGTGATATTGACTGCAAAAATTTCATGAAAGAGTGCAAGGTTTGTAGTACAATCACTTATCTCAGTGGTAAGAAAGTTGAGGATCTGACAAACAGAGTCAGAGAGGTTGAGGATCAGATCTTGAACTGTGACAAAATGCTGAAAGCTTCAAATGACAGATTAAAAGAATTAACTGACAAAATTGAAACTGATAAAATTGACATAGAAAGAGTTAGGAAAGAAAATGAAAAACTAATTCTTGAAAATCGTCAAATTTCTGGAAATTTTGAAAAACTAAAACGCACGGTGAAAGATTCTGATGATAGAAACGGTAAAACATACAAAGAAAATTGTCATTTGCAAGGTGTTTTGAGGGTTAAAGAAGAGTTAATAAACAAACAACTGGATGAGATTGCGAAATTGAAGCTTCAGTTTGAAGAAGCTAAGATTGAGAATGAGCGTATTAATTTGAAACTGAACAGTTACAACTCTGCAAGCTTTGTTTTGCAACACATTGTTCCCAAACCCATTGGAAAAAACAAAGCTGGCGAAGATGTATACTGTGATGGAACTGGGGTCGGGTTTCATCAAGTTCCGCCACCAGTTCTAAACAATTTTTCAAAGAAGCAATCAGGGTTGGTTAATGATGAAATTGAAACAAATGAGATAAAACTTCCAGAGTCAATTGATGTGACATTTTCTTCATCATCATCGGATGATAGTGTTCAAACTGAGATTGTTAAAGGCATGGCTGAAAGTGTTTTGGATAGTGATTCAGCTGAGGATGAAGAATGTTTTCTGAACAATTACATTCCAAAACCAAAATCTAAAAACAACTTAGATGATGAACCGGGTCTTATGATGTACAAGATGGCTGGTTCTGATAAGTTGTATTCAGACTTTGAGTTTCCTCTGGAGAATGTTAATGTGAACAAATAGAAAAATGTTTTCAAATTGGTTGAAATTGATTTGTCTGAAGTAGAAGGTTTGAATAAGACAAAGAGGCAAATGAATTTTGAGAAAGATAAAGCTTACTATAAGAAACCTGTTGTTCCACCACGTTTTTCTATCAACAACCGAAATAAATGGTCGGGTGGATATCAGGGTGGTAAGAATTATCAGAAAAAGAATGTTCAGAACAAGAGGTTTATTGAGAAAAAGGTGTTTGTGAATGGCTCAAGTTCACTTTCTGATGAGGAATCTGAGATTTTTTCAAAATCAAACAAAGAGTTCTTTGAAAAGAAGGCTTCACAGCCTCAGTCTGAAGGCACAAGTAGGGTAGTTGACACCCGAACATGCTTCAAATGCAATCAAGTTGGACATATTGCACGTAAGTGTACCAACCTGAAACCTAAGACTAAAGTTGTGATGAATTCAAGCAAGAAAGATGTTGTGAAGGGAAAAGCTCCATTGGTTGTTGAGAAAAAGGTTTTGAAAAATGATAACTCCAAGATCAAAACTGAACCTGTTAAGAATTTGGTAACTAAAAATGACAAATTTTACAAACGGGTTGCATCACCTCAACAAACATGGAAGCCAAAAACTGTTGACAAGAAAGAAAATTCTCCAAAACCAAAGGTGTCTGAGACTGAAAAATCACCATCCTCAACCAAGAAGATGTATGTACCTTTGGATTTATATGAGAAACAAAAATCGACTTCTGAAAAGAAGTATGTGGTAAAGAAAGACCAACCATCTGGTCAACCTCAAAAAGACGAATTTTTCTTATTCAAAGAGGTTGAGGTTGAGTCTACTGAAAGCTTAAAAATGAATGATAAAAACTTTCCGCCACTTTACACTACAAAAACTCACATTAATGTCAAGTTACCCGAGTCAAAAGAGGCTTGGGTAGCATCAAAATCTCATTAAATGTTTTTGATATGTGCAGGAGCTTCCAAGATCCGTTTCACGTTGGATTATGGATAGTGGAGCTTCTCGGCACATGACAGGAAAGACAGCGCTGCTGTATGATGTTAGAAATTTCAATGGAGGTTATGTAGGGTTCGCATGTAACCAAGGTGGTAGAATTGTTGGTGAAGGAACGTTATCCAATGGGATTGTCACGTTTGAAAGAGTTAACTACATTGCTGAGCTGGAAAATAATCTGCTAAGTATCTCGCAGATTTGTGACAGAATGTATACCACTCACTTCACAGACAAAGAATGCTTTATATTGAAGCCAGGATTTGTTATCCCTGAAGAATGGATTATTATGAGGGCACCAAGAGTCAATGATCTGTATGTATTAGACATGAGTGTAGCAACTACAACAATGGGTCAGGCTCATTGTTTTGTGTCTAGAGCAACAGAGAAAGAATCACAGTTGTGGCATCGCAAAATGGGACATATTCACCTACGAAAAATGAATCATCTGGTGCATAATGATGTAGTTCTGGGCGTTCACATTAAAGGTTTTCATCTGGAAGGGGAGTGCATTAGCTGCATCAAAGGAAAGCAAAAGAAAAAGTCACACCCTAAAAAGCAAGGTAATTCAGTCTCAAGACCTCTGGAGAGACTTCACATGGATTTGTTTGGTCCTGTGAATGTCAAAAGTATTACAGGAGAACTTTACTGTCTTGTGGTTACTGATGATTATTCCAGATTTTCATGGGTATCATTCTTGAAGACTAAATATGAAACTTTCAAAATTTGATGGCGTTGTTCAGAAAAATTGAAAATTTGTACCAAGCTCGTATCAGAAGAATCAGAAGTGACAACGGTACAGAGTTCAAGAACAACTGAATGGAAGAATTTTGTGACGAGAAAGGAATATTACATGAATTTAGTGCTCCTTATACTCCACAACAAAATGGAGTAGCAGAATGAAAGAACAGGACACTAATCGAAACGACTAGAATAATGCTTGCTGATTCAAAGTTACCAATCAACTTCTGGGCAGAAGTTGTGTCAGCCGCTTGTTATACTCTCAACCGGGTTCTCACAGTAAAGAAATTCAACAAGACGTGTTTTGAGCTGATAAATCTCCGCAAACCTAACCTAAAGTATCTGGAACCGTTTGGGTCTCCCTGCACAGTTTTAGTGACTTTTGGGAAGTTTGGTCCAAAAAGCATAGAAGGAATCTTCGTGGGTTATTCTAGTCCACAAAAACAAGTCTTTGTTCCAAGTTTAAAGCGGATAATTGAAGCATACAATGTTGAATGTCAAGGTCATACAATGCCACCGCAGAATCCCGGCGACTCATGGCGTTTCAATTATGATACTTTGTGGGATTCCTTCAACATGGAGGAAGAACCAGAGTTCTTTGACGAGTTGGATATTCTAAGAGAGTATGAAGATTCAGATGAAATATTCCCAACAGAAACTTATCAAAAACAACAAACTTCAAATGATGATGAAGCAGGTCCAAGCAATGCTGGAGAACATGAAGATGTTCAACAAAATGAAGTTGCTCAGGATAATCAGACGGTAGAGAATGATAATCAAGAATCTGAAAACAGACCAATATTTGATCGTGATGATTCAGATTCCGAGGGGGAGCTAATCCAGTTTTCAAATCAAACTATTCCAGTCAGTGAACAAGTTGCAAATCAAAACGTCACAAATTTGGAAGGCGAGGTAGATGTTCCAGGCGAGGTAGATGTTCCAGGCGAGGTGATGCCAAGAACACTTTCATATCATCCAGAGGAACTGATAATCAGAGAATTGCAGTCAGGCGTCCGCACTCGAAGACAACTTGATCAAGGGCTTACATGTTTTTATACAAAAGTTGCTCCTTTACAAACTGAATTCTCATTAAGTTGTTTTATCTCACAGATTGAGCCAAGGACTTATAAAGAGGCGCTTACTGAAGATTCTTGGGTCAATGCAATGCAGGAGGAACAGAGCCAATTCGAGAAGTTAGGTGTGTGGAAGTTAGTGGATTTGCCTGATGGTCATCGGAAGATCAACACCAAATGGGTGTTTAAATGCAAGAGGGATGATTGAGGAGTTATTATTCGAAACAAAGCTCGACTCATTATCCAAGGTTTCAGTCAGCAGGAGGGGATAGATTTCACCGAAGTATATGCCCCTGTTGCAAGACTTGAAGCAATTAGAATCTTCCTAGCATTTGCATCGTGGAAAGGATTTAAAGTTTTTCAGCTAGATGTGAAGTCGGCGTTTCTTTATGGCAAGGTGAAAGAGGAGGTTTATGTCGGACAGCCACCGGGCTTCACCGACCCAATTCACAAAGAAAAAGTTTATCTCTTGGATAAGGCGTTATACGGCTTACATCAGGACCCGAGAGCCTGGTATGAGACCTTGTCTCAACATCTGATAGCCAACAACTTCATCCGAGGAAAGATAGACGCCACTCTGTTCACAAAAGAAGTCGATGGGCATCTTCTGATAGTTCAAATTTACGTGGATGACATAATTTTCTGGTCTACAAATGAACAACTCTGCAAAGATTTTGAAAAAGTTATGAAGCAGAAGTTTGAAATGCCATCAATGGGTGAGATGAAGTTCTTCTTGGGACTTCAAGTTGATCAACTTCCCGAGGGAACGTTCATACATCAAACGAAATACGTTCATGATGTTCTGGAGAAATTTGGGATGTCAGGAATGTCACCTATGTCCACCCCATTAGCGACGAACCATGGGATAAACCCTGATCTCACCGGAGAGAAGGTAGATGAAACGCTGTATCGCTCCATGATCGGTTCGTTAATGTACTTGACGGCATCAAGACCGGATATTATGTATCCAACCTGCCTCACAGCTCGGTTTCAGTCAAATCCTAGAGCTTCGCATATGGTAATTGTGAAAAGGATTCTACGCTACCTGAAAGGAACTCCATCGCTGGGTTTGTGGTATCCAAAAGTAGGCGACTTCACGCTCGAAGGATATTCTGATTCTGATTTCGGATGCTGCAAAGTGAACGCTAAATCAACAACAGCGGGGTGCCAGTTTTTCGGACCACAATTGTTCACTTGGCAATGTAAGAAGCAGACCTCTGTCGCTTTATCCACTTGTGAAGCTGAATATGTATCTGCTAGCAGCTGCTGCTCACAGATCTTGTGGATCCAGCAACAGATGCGAGACTACGGTTTGCAATTTCTTAACTCCCCTATCTTTGTTGATAATGAGGCTACCATAAACATAACAAAAAATCCTGTTCATCACGCTAAAACGAAACACATTGAAATTCGTCATCACTTTATCCGAGACTGTTTCGAGAAAAAGTTGATACGAATAGAAAAAATCCACACCGATGAACAAAGAGCTGACTTGCATACCAAAGCATTTGACAAAACACGTTTTCAATATCTTTTGAAACTTAATGGTATGAAGTTACTATCGGATGCGGAGGAAATCGTTGGCGTTGATGAAGGTACCACTGTAGATGATGTTGAAAAGCAATCTGCAATGGTTTGTCGAATTTTTACTTGTTTTGGTCTTTAGGGGGAGATAGGTTATACTTTTAGAAAATTCAAAAACAATAAAAAATTCCAAAATCCAAAAACATGATAAAATTCAAAAAGAGCTTGTGTAAAGAGGGAAAATGATAGTACATCAGCTAGACAGTTTTAGTACGCTAAAGAAATGGATAGTTTAAATGCATTAAACAGTCTCACTGATGATGTGCCGATAGGTTTTTACACATTTAGTAGGTTTGTTTGGGATATAAACCTAAATCCTACTTGCTTATTCGTGGGGAAAACTACTTGGATATATAGGTAACCCCTGAAATCTCGTTTGAAGGATTCCTTTTTCTGAGATACTAGGTCTTTATACACAGTGATATATGGGGTATTATTCCAGGACTTCAGCTGAATGGAAGTTCTGACCTAGTCCCTAAATAATACTTTCTGCAATACTTGAAACATAGCATCACCCTCAGCATAAATGATAAGACAATAAAATTGCTTAGCAATGCTGTTGTAAAAAAGATCCTCTAAAGGGGACACACCCAAAAGTTTGAGTCATGATCTCTCTGCTGAACGGTAGTTCTGACCTGAGCTCTCATGATTCTTCATAATTTATTAACCCCTTACAGATATCATTTGTGGTATTCTCACCTGTAAGACTGAATATTGGGATCTGGATACGGGAGTATATTCAAGAGGTGGGACACACGTATAAGTTTAAGTCTTTAAATCATCTAATCCATATCCTGGACAGATTAAAATTTGTGTGAGAATTTAAAAGGATCAGTATATCGACAATCTAAGTGAATTGTTTAAATGCTGTGTATGAAATCAAGCTTAATGGTACTTGTAACTTGTAGGTAGCTGATATGATTCCCTAACACGCTCACCAAAAATATGTTTGTAAATAGTTGTTGTTTACTACATTACAGTTCCGTATTTCGTTTCTAGTTTAGAAGCTTTATTAAAATCCCAAAAAGATTTTATATTTCTGCTTTATTTTCCAACAAACCAAAGTGGAAAGCTGATCTTCAGATTCGAATTGAAGGCAGGAAGTTTCTGAGCTGGATGTTGAGTTTGGAGCTAATCATGTGAATCATGTGGAAAGAAAAAGTCAAATACAAGTTCATTAATTTGAAACTTATAACTTTCAGAAAAAGTTTGATCAAAACATCAGTATGCTTTGTTTCGGGTCAACCAAGGTCATTAAGTTGGACTTGGTAGGCAAATTAAGTACCTAGGGTCATTAACTTGGACCTAGATACTTAAGTGGATTTTTAAACACTGAAAAAAGTCCAAATGTCAAAGTTTGAGAGAAATAGGAATGCTTGGATCGGACAGCTAGCCGATCGGACAGCATTGCTAGCCGATCGGACAGCACACCGACTCAATGACACCTATAAATAGGAGGTCAAAGCTCAGTCAAAACGGTTACCTGGTCGATTGGCTGACCTTTCTCTCTCAAACTTTCATCTGTTTGCTCATTGATTCTTGATTTTCTTTGGATTAGAACATTGGTTTGTTGGTTTGCACATCATTCACAATGCCAAAGGTAAGTTTTCACATCCAAATCTATCATTTGTTCTATATGTTCTTCATGTCGTTACTGTCAACGTCTTTAGAATCAGATCTAGGTATTTCTAGTTATTTTTGTTAAATTTTAAGCACAGGGTCTTGTTCGGAATGTTAAGATCTATAGATTTACCGGTTTAATTTGTGTCAATTCATGTTTATCTTGAGTAGATCTGATGTTTGGTGGTTACGGCAGTCGGCTAGGTTTTAGCAAAATTAAACCTTGTTTGGAACGAATTAGAGAATAATGAACATAGGGTTTTGATCGCGACAAGATTCTTATCATAGATCTATGTTCAATCTTTGATAATCTGCCTCAAAAATTTCTGAGTATGAGTGTTCTTGAATGTTCTTGAATAAGATGCCAACCGATCGGACAGCAGTCTGATCGGACAGCCATCATAGTGGATACATAAGTATTGTTGCTTGATAGGATAACTCATGCCTTGGATTTTGTGCCCAAATGTGTTTAAATTTGATTCATGTTCTGAATTGTGCTAGCCGATCGTTCAGCCTTGCCAGCCGATCGGACAGCATTACTAGCCGATCGAACAGCATGGCCAGCCGATCGGACAGCATTGCCAGCCGATCGGACAGCATTGCCAGCCGATCGGACAGCATTCTTACATTTCATTGAAATCTGTGCAAAATGGCCAGCCGATCGGGCAACATTGCCAGCCGATCGGACAGCATTGCCAGCCGATCGGATAGCACTGCCAGCCGATCGGACAGCACTGCCAGCCGATCGGTCAGCATTCAATCACACCTTGTTGACTGCTCAAAGTGTCTGATATGCCAGCCGATCGAACAACATTGCTAGCCGATCGGATAGCATAAGTAACCGATCGGACAGCATTACTAACCAATCGAACAGCTTGTTAAAAGGGATTCTCAGTGTTAGAAAATTTTTCAAAATTTCCATCTTTCATCCTTAAGTCTCGAAATTTGTGTAAATGATTAATAATGCCTATCTTTACAGGGAAGAGGAAAGGATACGGATAAGGGTCACAATGTATATTGTGTAATTGATGAGGCTAACACAGAGAATACAGTGGTTGAAAAAATGGCAAAATTCTTAAGAGAAAGCAGAGTTGCTAAGGCTTTATCTGATAGAACTGCTATATATGAATCTCATGTAAGAGCCTTTTGGAAGACAGCTAGATATGAAGAAACTGATAAGATGATACACTCAGTATTGAGAAAGAAGGACAAAAAGGGAAAAGATATAGATGTAGAGTTTAAAATTGGTGTTGGAGACATTAGAAGAGTTCTAGACTTAAAAGATTCTGAAGACGATCCAACAATCATGTCTGAACGTCTTGCTAAAGGAATGTGGTGCAGAATGGGATTCACTGGCCATATCAATGGAAAAATGACCAAGACAAGTTTCTCAAAGGCCTACAGATTTTTGTTGCATTGCATGGTTCATTCATTGTCACATAGGAAAGGAGCATATGATGAAGTATCAGATTACATCATGAATATTGTCACAAGTTTGGTATTGAACAGACGTTACAACATTTCTCAAGTAATCTTTGAATATATGAAGGAGAACTGCCAAAATAAAGGTGACATGTATATTATGTATCCAAGATTCATAATGATGCTGATAAATGATAAGTTCAAAGATCTTCCAAAGAATAAAAGTGACATTATGGATATGAGAAATATAACGACTGAGACCACTGCAAGATTCACCAAAGAAAATGATGTAAAAACAAAACAAATGATATGCAAAATCAAGAATCCAGATTATGTTGCTCCTGAAAATGACGAATGGAGACATGAGAATAGTGATTCAGATAATGAAGATGTGAAGATGAGTGAGTTTAAAGAAAAGAATACTAGATGGTGGGTTGAGAAAGTAAAAGATGGGAAGAGAAAGAGAACTCCAAAGACGTCCCCTGCAGTTTCTATTCCGAAGAATGTAGAAAAGGGTATAGTGAAAGGGGGAGTCATAAGGTAATTAGAATTTTAAATTGTTAAAAGTTTCTAATAAATCTGTCAAAATTTGTTTTGCAGGGTCTTCTGGAGAACCGCAACAAAAGCTGATAGATGAAACAGTTCTGGAACCATCAGCAGTTATTCAAGAAGGAGCAGAGTTGTTATCACAATCTCTTGAAAGCTTTTTAAAGAAGAATGAGGATGCTGCTAAAGGTGTTAAAGGCAAAGAACCTGAAGGTGTTGTTCAAGATATATCAAGTGATGAAGATTCTAAAGCTACAGAATCAGAATCAGAACTTCATCCAACTACTCTTGGGAGAGGCAAAGCACAACTCAAGAAAAGGCCTTCAAAGAAACAAAAAGCATCAGATGAGGAAGACACTTCTTTTGAACCAGATCAACCCAAGAAACAAATAAAGAAGTGCAAAGCTGTTCAAACTGGAGTTATTCGTAGAAGTGTTCGGGCAAAGAAAGGAGAAGCTAAAGCTCAAAAGGATCAAGGAGGCAAAGGGAAGAAGCAGCCTGAATTATCTTAAGACTAAAGAACCGGAAATTCAAAAGAAAGTTGGTCAATATGACTATGTTGAAGTAACTGAGGGTGGAGTCTCTTCTTCAAAATTTCCACCAATACAAGAAAATATTGATTCTCTTGGTTCTTCAAAATCCAAAGCTACAGATGATCCATTTGATAATCTTCCACCTGCATCAGGGGATCCGTTAGAAGATTTGAATTTTGAAGATGATTTGTTCAATAATGAAGAAGTAAAGATTCTGGCAAAGAAGGTTAAAGAGCTTGAGAAGGAAAAAGTAAAGGCTGAAGAAGAACGTGATGTCTTATTAAAGCAAGTAAATAAGCTGATGAAAGCTCATGATCAAATTAGAATGGTGCTGATCAATCATGAAGAAGAAATGAAGAAAGTAAAGGATGATGGTGATAATAATTCTAAAGTGATTGAAGTTCTAACAACAGAAATTTCTTCATTGAATGAGAAGATAAAGAATCTTCAAGACGTTAATCAGACTCTTAATCAGCTTCTCAGTGAAATGAGTGAAGCTACATCAAATGAAATGAAAGCAATGAAGTTAGAAATGGAAGCGATGAAAGCTGACAAAGTAATGAAAGATAATCAACTCAGCATGTTATATGCGGTTATGGAAAGTCATCTGAAGATAGATGTTCATGCTGCATTCCAAGAGATTGAAGTGAAAAGAGTCGAGGAAAGAAGAATGGAAAGAGAAAAAAGACTAGTTGAAGATGCAATTCAAAAGAACAAAAGTGTTGTTGAAGATATTCAGGAAGCTGGTGGTTCTTCAAGTCAAATTGATGTTGAAATGATTGATGCTGAAGTTGTTCAAGAACAAGTTGCTGAAGAACAAGTTGATGAAGGTATTCAAGAACAAGAACAAGATGAACATGGTCAAGACTACATGTTAGTTGGTGAGCCTTCTCTATTCATTGATTCTGATGAAGTTATTCGAAGAGTTGCTGCCATTCAAAAGAAGAGAAAGGCTAAAGAAGTGTTGCTAATAGAATGGAAGACGCAGCAATTTATACTTGCTGGTGATGCTTCTACAGTACCTTACAACATAAAAGAAGTTGTTCGCAGAATGAAAATTAATAGAAGGCGAAAAGAAGCAAAGAAGGCACGTGGAGAAGAAGTTAGTGATTCTGATATTGAAATTCCTGGTGATGATGAAGAGAATGAAGATGATAATGATGATTAAGACGAGTCTGTTCAGAAAGATGATAAGAAAAATGATGATGATGATCAAGGTGCTTCGGGATTGCTGGTTGAGAATCCTATTGACGAACAGAAAATTGAGGAGTTTCTGAATGATCAGATCAATGAACAAGAAGATGATGATCAGCAAGAAACTTCTACATCTGGAAAACAGCACGTAGATCAGGTATTCCTTATGAATCCTACTGTTATTTACTTACATGATAAACAAGAGGAAGTGATTGAGGTTAGGAGGTCAAGAGAAGAGATGTTGGAGGAATTGGGATTAGAAGAAGGGAAATTTAAATTCGATATTGAAGACGAGATTCCTCAGTCATCTGAAGATATATTTGAACCAAGATATGCTTTTGAAGCTGATCATTACAATGATGTAATTGTTGAAGATGCTTCAGATTCATCTAATGAGGAAACTGATTTCCACTATTCTGGAGTTGATGCGACGTTTCCATCATTTGCGGAAATGTTCAAAGATAGAAATGAAGAGGATATCAGGAGAAAGATCGTAGAGAAAGTATCTGCTGAGGGTATTCCTGAAATCATACCTAGAGAAAATCTTGTTGAAGAAAGAAAGAAATGGTTCAAAGTCATGCCAAAAGAAAGAAAGAAACTCAGGGCACTTCAGTTCTTTACTCATAGCAAATATATTTCTTGGGGAGACATTCTCTCTTGGGGTTATCTGGAAGATTTACAAGTCTATGCAATCAGACGAGAACAGGGAGTACAATACTTTGAGGTTTTGGATGATATCAAAACTCTTCCATGGTGGGACATAGATGAATTGGTTAAAACAAAGAACATTAAAGAATTTTACTATGAATTGGATGTGAAGCAACATGATCAACATTTATGGAACTATGTGAAGTTGCAAGCGAAGAAAAGGTATCCTGATTGGAAACCACATTTCCCAGATCAAATTGTCAGAATTTTAGAAAATGGAGAAAAAGATATTACTCTGGATATCAAGCCTCCTTGTTGTTTGAAGAATATGCCTTTACGGGCAATGGAGCAAGATTTCCATGAAGAATTTGAAGGGTGGTTATACAATCAATCTACAGCCGAGGCAATAATTTCATTACATAACAAGTCCACTCGAGAAGCAAGAAGGATCTGTGTGTTAGATCCCATGTGGCTTGTGAATTGCTCAAAGAAAGACATAGATTGCCTATTTTACAACAAGATAGTCTATGAAAGGCCTGACATAGAGCAAGCAATGCAATATCAAACAATTGTGGATGTTTGTTTTGCGCAAGACATCAATTCTGGAAGATACTGGAAGACAAAATGGAGAGATCTGGAGATTGATGAGTTTCTGAAAAAGTATAAGCGTGAACAAAGATCTAAAAAGATTGCTGAAAGAGCTGCTGAAGTGGGAAAACGGAAGTTGGGAATTGTGCCACCAACAGATCAAACGCCAATTGAGTCAGAGGAAAAAAAGATTCCTAAATGGGATCGGAAGCGTGATGGTGATCCTGTTTACAGAAATTGGTGGTTGACCGAAGGAAGACATAAAAGAAAAAGAATGTTAGAAGAAAAAGCAGAGATGAGAAGACAAAGAGCAAGAGAACGAAGACGCAACAGGAGAAATTGAAGACTATGCTGGAAGGAACTACAGCTACATCCGAGGGGGAGTCTGTTAGTACATACGTCTGTAGCTTCCGTCAGCATGAAGTCATGTTTTGTATATTTGTGTCTTTTGTAATGTATATGTTTGTATGTTTGTTAGATTAAGCAGATCAGGATATGGGACATTATTGTAAAAGTGCTGTATTTTGTTGGCTATGCCAGCCGTTCGATCGGTTAGCCCAGCCGATCGGACAGGCGTCCGATCGGTCAGAAATGCCAGCCGATTGGACAGCATCACATGCTAGCCGATCGGACAGCACTTCTTCTATCCTGACTCTGCCTATAAATACCTGTTCGATCAGGTCATTTATAACTTTTGCACTTTTGACTCTCGAGAGAAACTGTTCAGTGTCTGTCTTCTACCGGAGCTTTGTACTTTCAGAACGATCAATAGAAAGAACAGACCGTGTTTAATCGTTGAATTCTGTGTTGATTATCTTTGATTTGTCATAATGGATTCCGCACATTAGACAAAGTCGATTCATCTTGTTCCTTAAGATCAGATCCTGTGCAAAGGGATAGTACATACGTCTGTAGCTTCCGTCAGCTGAAGTCATGTTTTGTATATTTGTGTCTTTTGTAATGCATATGTTTGTATGTTTGTTAGATTAAGCAGATCAGGATATGGGACATTATTGTAAAAGTGCTGTATTTTGTTGGCTATGCCAGCCAATCGGACAGTCGTTCGATCGGTTAGCCCAGCCGATCGGACAGGCGTCCGATCGGTCAGCAATGCCAGCTGATCGGACAGCATCACATGCTAGCCAATCGGACAGCACTTCTTCTATCCTGACTCTGCCTATAAATACCTGTTCGATCAGGTCATTTATAACTTTTGCACTTTTGACTCTCGAGAGAAACTGTTCAGTGTCTGTCTTCTACCGGAGCTTTGTACTTTCAGAACGATCAATAGAAAGAACAGACCATGTTTAATCGTTGAATTCTGTGTTGATTATCTGTGATTTGTCATAATGGATTCCGCACATTAGACAAAGTCGATTCATCTTGTTCCTTAAGATCAGATCATGTGCAAAGGGACCTTACATGAGAGAGGCCCATGTGTGGTTATACTAGTATGTCGGCCATTACCCTTATTCAATTAATTCATAATCGGTTTTGGATAAACTCATTTGGGCCAAATACAGATGGGCCGTGTCTTGTAGGAAAGCTATATCAAACAACTAGTGTAACTATAGTATGTGACTAACTTTGTGATGTGCCATACCAGGATGTCAATTGGAATTGTGAAGCTGTTTTATGAACTGAGTTCGCGCTAAGTGATTATTTGTTGACACTGAATTGACGTTGTTAGATCTATTTGTCATTCACATGTTAGTAGGATAATGGATTTGAATTATGGTAATCAAGCTTGGTACTTTATATGATGATTAGATATCTGTTGAGTGGTTATTGGAAACATGAACTTGTAAATGCAAACCTGTATGAGACCCAAATAAGTGTTATGTGAATGTATGATGGTAATGGACTAATAGGTAGCATGATTAACTGGTATGACGTGCATGATGATATGTGCTTTATTGTTCACTACAGTGTGATATAATACGTGATTAATGTGTGTTCAAAACTGACTGACACATGGTAACCATATTAGGATTTGGTTGATTAACTTGAATACGTGAATAAACATACCGAGCAAACCGAGGTGAGTTCACACTCTTAAGGCATGGGATTCCCGGTGGGTTGGGAATGGGATTAAGAAGCTAAGATGAAACCTGTATATTCACCACTAATAGACTACATTTAATCCTGCGTATTCTCGGATTGGGAATAATACGTACCTCCGTCCTTGGATTGGGAAGGACGCCTACACTAAACCTGTTTATTCTCGGATTGGGAAAAATACGTACCCCCGTCCTCGGATTGGGAAGGACGCCTACATTTAACCTGCGTATTCTCGGTTGGGTAGAATACGTACCTCCGTCCTCGGTTGGGAAGGACGCCAATATATATAACTTGTCTAGTGGTTTACAACATGGGGTAGCCCCCACTGGTTATAGCTATGGTTTGGGAAACAAGGAACTGATTAACTACTGGTTTTCGAATGAACTTATGATTTATGAAACAACTTTAAACTGGACAACCAACTGTGAACTCGCTCAACTTTGTTGTTGATTCGTTGTTACATGCCTTGCAGGCCTTTAGGTGCATATTGTTGGAACTTGCTGTCTGGGAGACTGGAGTGGTCATACGTCGTGATACATGGAATTGCGAAACAAGACTAATGGTTTTTACATGTGGTTTATAAACACTTAACGAATGAATTATGCTTCCGCTGTACACTGTGAATTATTTGTAATGTTGTAACCCTTAACGTTAATGAATGAAAGTTTTGTTTAAATATACCTATGGGTTCAATGTGATTGGTGGCTAGATCCTGGTACGTCACACACCTCGCGGGGATTTCCGCATGTGGTATTTTGGGGGTGTGACACACGGTATGGGGTCTATCACCAGATCTCAACAGCATATCACCCTCAAACAAACGGACAAGCCGAAGTAACTAATCGAGGTTTAAAAAGAATACTTGAAAAAACCGTAGGATTAAATAAAAAGGAATGGGCCGATAAATTAGACGACGCTTTATGGGCTTTTCGAACTGCATATAAAACAACAATAGGTACCACCCCATATAAGCTTGTCTATGGAAAAAGTTGTCATTTGCAAGTAGAAATCGCACACAAAGCCTACTGGGCAATTAAAAACGTAAACTTAGACATAGAAATTGCCGGTAAAAATCGATTTTGTCAATTAAATGAATTAGACGAATTAAGAAATCATGTATACTCTAACTCCGGAATTTATAAGGAAAGAATGAAAAATTTGCATGATAAACACAATAAACCAAATGAATTTTGGGTAGGAGATCAGGTTCTATTGTTTAATTCACGGCTTCGATTATTTCTCGGTAAATTAAAGTCTAGGTGGACGGGTCCTTTTTCTATCACCCATATTTTTCCACACGGTGCAATTGAAATTAAATATTGGAATGGAATTCCATTCAAAGTCAATGGCCAAAGGCTAAAGCTTTATCAAAGATTCATTGAGGATGAAGAGGAGGAGATCTCGCTACAAGCAGCCGACGAATAAACAAAGGTTCACGCATCAACATCAAATCTTGTAAGTAACGAACGTCAGGAAAGCTTCTAAATCGGTAAGATTTCTAAAACCAAGTTTTGGTAGACAGGTCACTCACATGTGCACTATAAAATTTTATTTTTTAAAAATTCACCCGCCCACGGGGCCGTGCTCGGCTAACTGACTGGATAAAAACCCCTTTTTCTTTCATTTATCACTTCAACACGACTCGTTTCCCCGAAAACTCTCTGGTTCCACCGAGATTTTCTAAAGATTTTCATGTTCTTCCACCGTTCAACAACGTTAAGGTATGATTCTACCATCATAGTTAGTTAGATTAATCACTTGCATGTAGTTTAACATAAAAAATTTGGGGAAAAATCTAGGGTTCTTCAACTTGAACCGAATCAAACCTCAAATTTTTTATTAGAACTGTTAGTAGTAGTATAGTTGCATGTTATAGGAAGTAAATCAACTTGAATTGTTTGTAGATTTGCCCGATTCCAAACAAAAACCTCAAACCCTTGTTTTTGAACCGAAAAAGATAAAATTGAAGGGGTAAACGGATTGTTTTTAGAAAAACGACACTTGGGGTTTCATTTTCGGGGAAAACCGCCCCTACTCAACCAAAAATTTTCAAGTTTTCAGAACCGGGTCGAAAAATTGGATTTTTAGGAAACAGATGCCTGAGCATGGGGGCGTGTCCAGCTAATTTCCTGCGAGCACGGGGCGTGGCCAGTGGCCACGGGGCCGTGTTCAGCTTGCTATTTTCAGTTTTCTTCGAAAATTTACTCTTTCGTGCTAATTGTTTTGTGTTTTCTTTCAGATAGCCAAGAAATTCACATGCTTCAACCAGAATGAATGGGTAGCTCAAGCCCGATTTGAAGTTCTTAAAACAAGGCACGGAGAAAACCCACGACAAGTATGCCTAGACACCCTGGAAACAGTAGGGCAGATTGACCGCTTCAACACCCTAGTCACTGGTCCACTCATGGCAGCCCTTTGCACTAGACTCCACTCGGTCCACGATTACAACATGGAGTTCTATAGCACGTTTGCATTCAAGGGAAAAGCTGAGCCGTTTGATGCAAAAGGGGTTGAGTTTCGTTGTGCTGGGAATGTGCTTTCAATTTCAATTGCATAATTTGGTTCAATCATTGGGTTGCATGCTGAAGAGGATGCTGGAGACGAGGAAAACACGGGTGGTCTCCGTGAACTCCCGCAAAACCAACGTCAAACAGCGTGGGCTCA
Source organism: Helianthus tuberosus (assembly GCA_030545235.1). Lineage (NCBI taxonomy): Eukaryota > Viridiplantae > Streptophyta > Magnoliopsida > Asterales > Asteraceae > Helianthus > Helianthus tuberosus. Next base: position 122,748,743 of record CM060365.1, on the reverse strand, counting down.
AATTGGGGAAGGAGCCTATAACCCAAGCCAAACCAAAAGCATACAGTTGCGGGACCCTCTATACCGCTACATTCATAGGGTCCTTAGCAACTCCCTCTGCCAAAGGCATGATAGTACTGGTGTTGTTGGCTTACGTGATATGATGGTCCTATACTGCATTCACAACCGTGTGCCCCTCGATGTTCCACACTTGCTCCTCCGCAACATCCACCTAAACCAACTATCCAATCCCCCGACCCCTATCTTCTTTGGAGGGTGGATCTACCACCTTTTCAAGAACTTCGTGCAAGGGATGCCAAGGTCCTTCAAGAAGGGCCCATGGTCGGGTATGGTGGATCTCGTCATATGCTGCTCAATGGGGATCATTAATGAAGCGGGTGACGGAACGATTCGATTTCAAATGGTTCAGGGACATGTGTGGAACCCACAGGAGGCTCTCGTCCTTCACGCCTCACAAATCCGTCCTCCTCCTCAGTATCAGTATCATGGTGATGCGGGCTAATCATCCTCTCAAGGTGGTGGTTTTCCTAATTTTCAAAGCTTACATGATCTCTTGCAGGAAAACCTTTTATGCACCCGCAACACCTACAACATGGCCAGCAACACATACACCCGAGTCAGAGCAATATAGAGGAACATCTCCGACATGCAGGATGACATCAGCAACATCCGGGAGTACATGGCGAATCAAGGAGGAGATGACGAGGATGAAGACATGGATTGAGATGGAGGTGTCGGAGGTAGCATGACACGGTTGCAGCTTTAACAGGTTAACCCCTTACTCTCAAAAACAATTATCTAGCCTGCATGCCAATGTTGAACAATTTACTTTCCGTTAACACTTTTACTTTCCTGCATTTTCTTTTTTTTTAGTTTGTGATGTGGATGATAAACCTGTGGTATGTTAGGATGTTAGGATGTTTGTTATTTGTGTGGTGTGGTATATTTAAGCATAAACATGTACCTAGGAGGCTTGGAAGCACTAAGTATTAGTGCTACATAAGCCCGGAAACCAGAACCGAAAGCCAAAACCTGTTTTCAAAGATTGCAGATTGTCACCACGGGGCCGTGCCCAGCCAGCACTCCCCGTGTCCATCGCCCTGAACCTGCTGTTTGTTTATAATCTGCCCACCACGGGGCTGTGTCCACTAGGCACGCCCCCGTGGCCACCTTCTGTAAGTTTTTGTTACTTGCACTCTGACCACGGGGCCGTGCTCACCCAGCACGGGGCTGTGTCCAGATGCCCAGTAATATAAATTTTGTTTTTAAACACCTTTTTACACATTCAATCAACCTAAAAACTTATTTTTGGGACACATTGAGGGCAATGTGTAATTTAAGTATGGGGGGGATACTAAAACCTTGAATTTTGCAAGTCCTAATAACAAGCCTTACACAAAACTCTATTGGGACCGCTAATCACCCCAAATTTTTTCAAAAACTTTTCATTTTTTTACTTGTCTTGGTTTAATTTGGGAATAACAAGTTCTAAAAAGGTTATATTTTTACAAATTTACTACCGATAGCGTCGTGATAAAAAGAACCAACATAAGAAAATTATGAAATGGCATGACAAATCTAGTTAAAATTTGATTATATATATTTGATCACATTATAAACCCATTCCCACAAAAAGTGAGTTTTGAGGATTTATTGAGCATACAAGCATGCATCTTTAAATTAAATGCTCATCTTTCGCTTCTTGTGTGAATAGCCGATTGGTTCTTACGACTCTAGAACTTGCCACGACGATACATTCCCGGTCCTTACCAACTTAAACACAAGTAAGTAAATGATGGAGGCATTAGGACTAACCCATTTTTCTTTTCAACACCATTATTTTTCAATTTTTTTTATCACCTACCCAAAATCCCCCTAGTTAACCCCTTTGAGCCTAAACCTTTTCATTTCTAAACCCACAAAACAAACACCCTTTACCCACCAAAACCTTTTTCTTTTAAACCCTTTATTAAAAAGCTCGGTTTTCTTGTGACGTTCTTTATCAAAAAAAAGTTGAAGTCTAGCAATAAACAAACAAGTTCCTCAAAGAAACTTTGTTTGAAAGTGCTTAGTTTGAATAAAAGTCACAAAAACAAAAAGTTTTACGACGACCGACGCTTTTTACTCTTTTAGCCCTTTTTACTAACCACTAACCCAAAACCACCTACCTTTAACCCAAGTCTAACCCTTCCCTAAAGTCCTCTTGATATTTACAAAGGTTTATAGTTAAAAAGGAGGAGGATTGATTGCTTGGCAAGCATATGGTAGAAGTAAGTTCCAAGCCGGTCTCGAGTGTTTCACAAAAATACATCTTCGGCTGAGTGTTGAGTGATCTCCCGTGAGGTTTGTGAACTTGTATATAAATGGAATTTTAAAGAGACATGTTATGCCCAAATAAGTAATTTCTCTTATGAAACGTTCTAAATAAATCATAACGAATAGGATTGTAAATAGCATAAAAATAAAACCCAATAAAGATCTTGGATTCCCGACACTCAAGACAAGCCCAAAACTTCTCTTCTACCCATTCCATTTGGGTATGTAAGCCACAAAATAAATAGTTTTGTTTGAGGACAAGCAAAGATTCAAGTGTGGGGGTATTTGATGTGTGTAAAATACAACATATAAATTACATCAAATGAGGCATAAAACTAACCCTTTTTTAGTACTAAGGTTGGAAAAAGTGTGCTTTTGTCTTCCTTTTGTATTTTCAGGACCAAATGAGCTTAAATGAACAAAAGGAACAAATATGCAGCAAAATCTAACATAAATACAAAGAAAAGGAATAAACTTGGCATGCCCGACCCCTCGACAGCATCATCCCAAGCAAAAACAAGAAACAGAAGGCTGATGACGGCCCCGTGCCCAGCGGACACGGGGGCGTGGCCAGGTGTCTGCAGAAAATGACAAAGTTGTAGAAACTTCTATTCCCAGCACGGGGGCGTGCCCAGCTTAACACGGGGTCAACGCTAAGATTCGCAAAATCTTACAAATCTTGATAGTACAGATACGCTTCTGCACACTGGGCCGTGCCCAGCGAGCACGGGGGCGTGTGGAGCCTAATGCAGACAATTGCAATTAATGAAGAAAGAGAAAGAGGATGGCCACGGGGCCGTGTCCGGGCTTCTATACAGGCTATAAATAGGGGTGTTTGGTTCACTTCAAAGGCATCCCTTGATAAACCACCTCTCTCCCACTTCACCACCACTCCACCACCACTACAACACCCACATCCACCACCATCATCCATCATCCACCTTAGAGTGTGTGTAGTAGTCTTGGGATCCAAGATTGATAGTAAGAGTTCTTGTCAATCAAAGGCCATGTTTGGCTAAGTCTCTGACATCACTTGGTGAAGACAAGCATTTAATGTAATACTTTTGATTTTTAGTCTTTTCGCACTTTTTATTTGGTTTTGTATTAATGACTTTAATAACTCGTTTCTTATATTGAAGGTGAAACTTCCTTATCATTTGTCCGTGGTGTCTTGGCATTATTTTACTGTCTATATAAAATAAAATATTTTCACCATTCATATCTCTATGGTCTATATAGAGATATGCTGGCTACCTGGATGGGGGTTAAGGGAATGGTTTGGTAAGGTTCTTGCCTTGTTCAGTGTATAGATCCTGCAAGGACCTGGGTCAAGCTTACTAGGACCTCCTTCAATACCCACTGGTATTGGATGGCGGGGGTGCGAATGGCTTGATCTCCTCATATGTAAACTACTATTAATACATTAACCCGGCTACTTGGGATTGTATCCCTACTGACTCAAACCATTTAGCCGAGGGTAACGTCACCTTCAAAAGAGGGGCCTACCACATTACGCATTGATAACTTAATTAATTATCTTTCAATATTCCGACCCTTTGGGATTGTATCCTTGCTGACTCAAACCACTGGGTTGAGGGTAACGTCACCTTCAAAAGAGGGGCCTACTACTATAACTAAGATAATCTCTTAAAAAGTGCAAAAGTGCGGAAATCATCAAATGTTACATTAAAGGCGAGTCGGATCCAAGTGATTCATCTTGTCTATCTGTTTTTATTTTTTTTTTATTTTTCAACATTTTTTGTTTTTTTTTTCATGTTTAAAACCTTTTCTAAAACTTTTGTTTTGATTAGACGTTGAGGATAAACCGGTACTAAAAGCTCTTGTGTCCTTGGACGACCTCGGTATCTTACCAACGCTATACTACACTCACGATGGGTGCACTTGCCCATATGTGTGTTTAGTGTTAGTAGAATATCGTGTTTTATAAATTTAAAACTTGACTGATGTGTTAAAAATGGCTTAAAATATCAATAAAAACATATAACGCTACACAGGCATCACCCCGCGACACACCCGGGGATTCCTGTCTTGGCCCGCGAGCGGAAGTAAAACATTATTTTATTTGATTTTTAATGACATTAGGTTTAATCGGGTCCGGTTATGCGTATACGGGGTATAATTAGGGCATTTTTCAAGGGTTGTTATATCCTCCCCACCTTGTTTTAAATCTCTTCCTCGAGATTCACTAGAATAGGTGTGGATATTTCCTTTGCATTTCTAACTCGAGCTCCCATGTGTACTCTAGTCCTCTATTTGAATCCCATTTTACTTTGACCAGAACTAATCTCTTGTGCTTGAGATTCTTGATCTTTCTATCTTCAGTCTGAATGGGTTTTTCTACAAAATTAAGTTTCCCATTTACCTCTATATCTTGAAGAGGTATTACCAATGATTCGTCTGCTAAGCATTTCTTGAGGTTACATACATGAAATAAATCATGTATTCCTGCCATTTTCTCTAGCAATTGTAGCTGATAAGCTACAGGTCCTATTCTGTTGATAATCTCAAAAGGTCCAACATACCTTGGGCTTAGCTTTCCTCTTTTAACGAATCTTACAACTCCTTTCCATGGTGAAACTTATAATAATACCTTGTCTCCTACTTGAAATTCCAACGTTTTCGCCTGTTGTCTGCATAACTCTTTTGACTATCTCGTGCAGCTTTCAGTCTATCCTTGACTTGAATAATTTTGTCCGTTGTCTCTTGTACAATCTCAAGTCCTGATAGTTGCTTTTCTCCAATCTCTGCCCAACAGACTGGAGTTCGGCATTTTCGTCCATAGAGGGCTTCAAATGGTGCAGCATTGATGCTGGTATGATAATTGTTATTGTAAGAAAATTCTATTAAAGGTAAATGATCCTCCCAATTTCCTCCAAAATCAATTATACAGGCTCTAAGCATGTCTTCCATTGTCTGAATTGTCCTTTCACTTTGTCCGTCCGTTTGAGGATGATAAGATGTGCTTAAATTTAATCTGGTTCCCATTGCTTTTTGGAAACTTGTCCAAAAATGAGAAGTAAAACGGTTGTCTCTGTCAGATACAATAGATAAAGGAATTTCATGTAATGAGACTATTTCATTTACATATAGCTTGGCTAAGTGTTCCATATTGAAAGTTACCTTCATTGGTAAGAAATGAGCAGATTTGGTTAATCTGTCTACAATCACCCAGATTGTATCATTACCTTTTCGTGTCTTGGGTAATTTGGTAACAAAATCCATTGTTATCAATTCCCATTTCCAAATTGGCATCTCTAACTGCTGTAATAATCCTGAAGGTTTCTGATGTTCAACTTTAACCTGGGAAGAAGTGAAACATTTAGCAACATAATTTGCTATATCCTTTTTCATTCCTATCCACCAAAAATTCTTTCTTAAGTCTTGATACATTTTGTCACTTCCAGGATGCATTGTATACTTAGACTTATGGGCTTCCTCTAAAATTCGGTTTCGTAGGTTCCCTTGAATAGGTATCCAGATCCTTTTCTTATGGAATCTCCAAATTCCATATGCTCCTTTTTCTAATTCCTTAATCATTCCTTTTAGACCTTCAGCATCGTCCTTGATTGTTTTTTCTTGTATCAATTTCACTTATTCATTTAAATTTATCTGCAGGTCTAGTCTAAGAGAGTGTACTCTTTTCGGCTTTTCATGATACTTTCGACTTAAAGCATCAGCTACTACATTAGCTTTTCCGGCATGATACTGGATATCACAATCATAATCGCTAAGTATTTCCATCCGACGTCTTTGCCTCATGTTTAACTCCTTTTGTCCGAAGAAATATCTTAAACTCTTATGGTCCGTGAAGACAACAAACTTGCTACCATAAAGATAGTGTCTCCAAATCTTAAGGGCAAAAATTATGGCTCCTAACTCTAAATCATGGGTTGTATAATTCTCTTCATGTTTCTTAAGCTTTCTAGAAGCATAAGCAATTACTTTTTGATGTTGCATCAATACACATCCTTATCCTAATTTAGACGCGTCACAATATACTATAAAGTCTTCAGCTCCTTCTGGTAGAGCGAGTATGGGTGCATTGGTTAGTTTCTTTTACAAAGTCCTGAATGCTTCCTCTTGTTTTGGTCCCCATTCAAACTTAACTGATTTGGAAGTCAGTTTGGTCAATGGAATGGCTATTCTAGAGAAATATTGAATAAAACGTCTATAATATCCTGCCAATCCAATAAAACTTCTTACTTTCGTTGGTGACTTAGGGACTTTCCATTTGGTAATCGCTTCGATCTTTGTGGGATCCACATGAATTCCTTCATGGTTAACCAGATGTCCAAGGAATTGCACTTCTTGCAACCAGAATTAGAATATCATCTATAAAGACAATTATGAATTTATCCAGGTATGGTTTGCATATCCTGTTCATCATGCCCATAAATGCGGCTGGGGCATTGGTTAAACCAAGTGGCATGACTGTAAATTCATAATGACCGTACCTTGTTCTGAAAGTAGTTTTAGGAATGTCCTCTTCATGTACTTTCAATTGAAGATATCCTGAGTGTAAGTCGATCTTAGAAAAGAATCGAGCTCCTTGAAGTTGATCGAACAGGTCATCGATTCTCGGTAGTAGGTACCGATTTTTAATCATAACCTTATTTAGTTCTCGGTAATTTATGCACATACGCATCGATCCGTCTTTCTTCTTGAAAAATAACACCGGTGCTCCCCATGGCAATGAGCTTGGTTGTATAAACCTTTTTCAAGCAGTTCGTCCAGCTGTTTCTTCAGTTCCTGCATCTCCGTTGGTTCTAGTCGATAGGGTGCTTTGGCAATCGGTGTCGTTCCTGGTATTAGGTGAATTCTAAATTCAACTTCTCGATCTAGCGGTAATCTAGGTAACTCTTCTTGAAAGACATCTGAGAATTTAGATACTACGGGGATATCTTTTAATTCTTTTCCTTTACTGCTAATGATTACTGAAATCATATACACCATTCCTCATTTCCTTGCATAACTTGCAGTTTTCATCACAGAGATGAATTTTGTGGTTTTTGCTGGCTTGTCTCCTTTAATTGTGATCTTTTCACCATTTGGTGTACTTACTTATACAGACTTTTGATCACATAAAATACTGGCATGATTGGCAACCAACCAATCCATTTCTAATATGACATCGAATCCGGCTAGATTCATTGGAAAAAGATTAGCAGTAAAGTTATGGGTTAAAATTCCTATCCTGGTTCCCTACAGGATTTCACTTATCTTGATAGAATCTCCAGTTGCTATCTCCACCAGATAGTCTTGTTGAGGTTTAGTTAATGGTTGGTTGAGAAGCATGCAGAAAGAAGTATTGATGAAACTTTGGATGGCAATCCGATCGGTTGGCCATCCGATCGAGTGGTCACCCGATCGAGTGGCTCCGACGATTGAGTTTCGGCGTTTCCATTTCATGCGTTGGGTTTTGCGATTGCGTTTCGAGTGAGTGATGCGATAGTTTAATAATACCCACACAAATACTATATCTAACATACAATCACTATAAATAACAGGCGTTTAGCGTTTGCAATTCGAGTGCGATAGAGTTGCGATTGCATTTTGATTAATCACCACAACATAAACATAAATAAACATGCACAAGTAACACATAAGTAGCACACACACTGTGACAACTCGAGTTTCCAAGATTTCCACCTTCGCATTTATTGCACGTTAATTGTTTAAGTTGTTTGTTACACGACTTGTTTGTTCGCAATTGTGTACGTTTGTAATACGTTATATCGTGTTGTGATTGATATGTTATATTTGATGTGCAGCATAAGTGTATTTGTTGATATATGCTTGTATGTTGGTTAATATATGGGTTGTATGAGTAATAAAATGGAACACATGCCAAACATCTCTCACGAAAACACCCCATCGAAAACACCCTATGGCCGAAAACACTTCATGTGTTTTCGTCCACTAACTAGTCAACGAAAACCAAATGGGCTTTGGCCCAGTCGTGATTAGATAAACAATTGTTCTTAACCTTTATGTGAACTTTTATTCGGAAAACCCTAGGTCTCTCTCCATAGTTGTGCGACGGCAACAGGAGACCCCCTTCACACTCGAAGCCTTTCAATCGTGTCCTCTTAACTTTGGTTAGTTTTATTTATGAAAAGATATATATATAAAATGTATGCAAATTGTTAACTGAACCGTGTGTATATGAATCTCCATGTGATGATTTTGAATATGTGTGATCTTGATTAACATGGGTGTCTATAGGATCCTAGGGATTGTTGCAAGCATATCGATTCTAGACATAATGATGGTAACACTGATTGCTTTATGAGATTACACATGCTTTCTTAATGGCACATGATTGTGATATAAGGCTTGCATGTGACTACTGGGATTCATTAGTCAAACCATAGGTTAGTGGCACAATATGTGTATCAACCCATCAAAGAATCGGTCCAATAACCTTTTGAGGTGATTACACAGTTGTCGGCCATGATGATGATTTAGGGTTTAATATTCTATTGCTAAGATGTTAGAACTTGATCTGTTAATAGTGATTTTATTCGTATATGACCACTGCTCACGTTCTGATTTGATGTTGGACTATTGTGATTATCACTTGAATAATGGTTATGCGTTATAGTTTCGAATGTATCAATGATCTGGTGACATATAATCTGTGGTTAGGCCTGATGTTGATGGTTAACTGTTGGTATGTGATTAGGGTTTCTGTGATATGTAAATGATTTCTGATGATGATGATGTAACCGCCGAAAAACACCTTCAGGCGAAAACACAGGGACCAACGAAAACACTCAGTGTTTTCGTCACATCTTATGTTCGACGAAAACCCAAAGGGTTTTCGCCACTAGGGATTTCGCCCAAAAAGGGTTTTCACCATACTTGTGTTTTCGTCAAATACCATTGTACAGTAACTATGTTAAGCATGTTAAGTTGTTAACCTTGTTTAGTAGGTTAAAGAATAACCATGTTAGAATAAACTGTGAATGACGTTATGTGAAACATGAATCGTATGCATGTGATTAACTGTTCTGAAATGCTTGATCTTGACTGCCAAACGCACCTTGTGGTATTAATTGCATGCGAAACTTTATGAATTTGAACTGATTGATTATTACGTGTACACAATAGGACTTGACTGATTACTTGTGAGCACATAGTTTAGCATACCGAGCAAACCAAGGTGAGTTCACACTCTTACCAAGGCATGGGATTCCCCGGTGGGTTGGAAATGGGATTGAATGATTACTTGTACTTACATCACTACTAGACTACTTACCATGGTCCTCGGATTGGGAAGGATGCCTGTGCCAAACTCTACGTAAAGCCTACGTACTGTCCTCGGTTTGGGAAGGACACTAGTGTTAAAACCTACGTAAATCCTACGTACCGTTGTCCTCGGATTGGGAAGGACACCAGCATTAAACCTACGTAAAACCTACGTACTACCGTCCTCGGATTGGGAAGGACGCCAGCGCTAAATCTACGTACTCGCTACGTACCACTGTCCTCGGATTGGGAAGGGCACTTACGTAAAACCTACGTAAACTTATACTTACTACTATCCTCGGGTTGGGAAGGATACTTACGGATACAACTAGTCTAGTAACTTACAGTATGGGAAGCCCCCACTAATTGAACTTACAACATGGGAAGCCCCCACTAGATGAACATACAAATGGCCTAGTAATACACGGCATGGTTATAAACGAACTTACGATTTATTAAACGAACTTATTACTGAACAACCAACTGTGAACTCGCTCAACTTTGTTGTTGACTCGTTGTTATATGCCTTGCAGGTTGTTAGGTACTCATGGAGCTTGCACGGGGAGGCACACTCGTTGTGGGACATGGATCGTGGATGCCATGTTAAACGTTTATGACATTTCAAACTTATTACTTATGTTTTTACATTTATGCTTCCACTAAACATTGATACTATACTTTTGTTTTGAACACCTTTTCATATTGTTTGGTTGAATTACATTTACTCATTACATTGTTCAATATGATTGGTGGCTTGATCCTGGTCATGTCACGCCTCCATGCGGTGATACTCTGCGTGTGGATTTTGGGGGTGTGACAGATTGGTATCAGAGCCATTAGTTATAGTGAACTTGGTTTTAATAAGCGGAAAAAGTTTTGTTAAAACCAGACTATAACCTGAATAGTGCTCAACGATCCACAACGACGCTTCGCTCCACATGCAAGACTCAACATTCTAGGTGATACGATTTATGTTTACATTGCCTACATGCTAGATTACATAGAACTTTGCTCATGGTATGCTTAGATAAACGTAACAACTGTTGATTGAAACACTTGTGTGCTTACTCTCTTCTGTCATCGCACTTTCGCGAACCTCTCTCACTCATGTTCTCTTTGATATCAAGATCATGAGTGGACGCGTTAACCTAACTCAAGCCCAGTTGGCGGCTTTGATCACTGAACAAGTTACTGCAGCACTCGCAGCTGCCCAGGCAGGAGGTATAACCTGCCATCACCACTTACTCTAGGATCTTTAGATCCTACTCTCGTAAACCAACACTCGTGCTTAAGTATGTTTACTCTTACGCACACGACAGGTCAACACGCTCAGCCACCTGTGTGCACGTTCAAAACTTTCAGGGACTGTCATCCTAGTACTTTTAGTGGCACTGAAGGGGCCGTTGGACTCCTCCACTGGTTCGAGAAGCTCGAATCGGTCTTCGAAATGTGTGAATGCCCTGAGGCTCGTAGGGTGAAGTACGCCATTGGTACTCTCGAAGGCACTGCGCTAACTTGGAGGAACGCGCAAGATTCCCAACCCATGGAATAATTTTAAGGAACTGATCAAACGTGAATACTGTAGTCGTGATGACATCCACAAGCTGGAAGTGGAGTTCTTTAACCTGAAGATGATGGGGTCAGAGATAGAAGCGTACACGAAACGATCCAATGAACTGGCAGTGTTGTGTCCAACTATGGTGGATCCTCCTGTCAAGCGTATTGAGTTGTATCTCAAAGGGCTAGTACCGGAAATTCAAAGTCATATGACATCGGCCAACCTTGCAACTATCCAGGATGTTACTCATCTTGCTCATCGCCTCACAGATCAGGCAGTGGAACAGAACAAGCTTCCCAAACGTATCAGTGCTACTAATGCTACTACTTCCGCTACTCCCAGCGACAATAAGCGAAAATGGGATGGGGATTCCAGCAAGGGTTCAGCTACAGCTCAGTCTCAGGCACAGTAGCGGAAGACTGATAACTACCAGAGCCCTGGTCAGCAATTTTCTGGTAGTCAAAGACAGGGTGGATATCGAGGAAACCTCCCAAAGTGCAACAGATGCAACAGACACCACAGTGGTTAGTGCAACAAGGGTCGTTGTCAGAGGTTTCTCAAGATGGGGCATGAAGCTAAGGATTTCAGGAGCTCACGACCTGCGAATCAGAACCAACAACAAACCACTAGTTCCACAGAACCAGCAGCGACTGCAGGGTAACAAGGGATGCTATCAGTGTGGTGCTGAAGGTCACTTCAAGAGACACTGCCCACAGTTGAACCAGAACCAGAATCAGAACCACAACCAAGGAAACGGGAACAATTGTAGAAACAACAACAGGGGTAATAACGACGGCAATGGTGCCAGGGGTCGAGTGTTCGTGATTGGTCAGGTTGATGCTAGGAATGACCCCAACGTTGTGATGGTTTCGACATCGTTATTGGTATGGATTGGTTACCTCAACATCGAGCAGAGATTCTTTGCAAAGAAAAGATCGTCCGCATTCCTCGTGCTGGTTAAGAACCTTTGGTAATTCATGGTGACAAGCTCCTAGAGCAGCACCCATAGCTCGAGCACCTTATCGCTTAGCTCCAACCGAACTGGAAGAACTGTCTAAGCAATTGCAAGAACTCTTGGATAAGGCTTTCATGCATCCTAGCTCTTCGCCCTGGGGAGCTCCAGTATTATTTGTGAAGAAGAAAGACAGTGCCTTCCGTATATGCATAGATTACCGCGAACTAAACAAGGTGATCGTAAAGAATCGCTATCCTCTCCCACGCATCGACGACTTGTTCGACCAGCTGCAAGGGTCGAGCTACTATTTAAAGATTGATCTGAGGTCAGGCTACCATGAACTGAGAGTCCGGGACGAGGACGTCTCCAAAACAGCATTTAGAACACGCTACGGCCATTACGAGTTCTGGTCATGCCATTCGGGTTAACAAACGCGCCTGCAATCTTCATGGATCTTATGAACAGAGTGTGCAAGCCTTACTTGGATAAGTTTGTGATTGTATTCATCGACGACATTCTGATCTACTCTAAGAGTCGGGAGGAACACAAGCAGCATCTACGACTTATTTTGGAACTACTTCGAGCAGAACAGCTGTACGCCAAGTTTTCAAAATGCGACTTCTAGCTTCGTGAAGTCCACTTTCTAGGCCACGTGGTAAACAAGGATGGGATTCATGTTGATCCATCCAAGGTTGATTCGATCAGGAACTGGCCTGCACCCCGTACACCAACAGAAATCCGCCAATTCTTGGGTTTGGCGGGCTATTATAGAAGGTTCATCAAAGACTTCTCCAGGATTGCACAACCCCTCACCTCACTAACTCAGAAAGGCGTTATCTACCGTTGGGGTAATACATAGGAATCAACAATTCCAGCACTTAAAGGATAGACTTTGTAGCGCACCTATTCTTTCATTGCCATAGGGCACAGACGATTTTGTGGTCTATTGCGACGCATCCATTCAGGGTCTTGGATGTGTGTTGATGCAATGGGATAAAGTCATTGCTTATGCTTCGCGCCAACTTAAGATTCACGAACGAAATTACACTACACATGATTTAGAGCTGGGAGCTGTTGTTTTTGCGCTCAAGATATGGAGACATTACCTGTACAGTACCAAGTGCACCATCTACACCGATCACAGGAGTCTCGAGCAAATCTTCAAGCAGAAAGAGTTGAACATGCGTCAACGTCGATGGGTCGAGCTACTGAATGATTACGAATGTGCCATCAAGTACCATCCGGGCAAGGCAAATGTTGTGGCCGACGCCCTCAGTTGAAAAGATACCACACCTAGGCGTGTGCGAGCACTACAACTCACCATCCAATCTAGTCTTCCTTCACAGATACAAGATGCTCAGGTAGAAGCATTGAAACCAGAAAACGTCAGGGCTGAAGCCCTACGCGGCTCAAGGCAACGATTAGAACAAAAGGAAGACGGTGCCTATTATGTAACAGGACGCATTTGGGTCCCACTCTATGGCAATTTACGAGAACTTGTAATGGATGAAGCACATAAGTCTCGCTACGCTGTACATCCTGGTTCGGATAAGATGTACCATGACTTGAAAACTACATATTGGTGGCCTAGCATGAAAGCTCTTATAGCAACTTACGTTAGCAAGTGTTTGACTTGTGCGAGAGTCAAGACTGAATATCGGAAACCATCGGGCCTACTCCAACAACCAGAGATACCACAATGGAAATGGGAGCAAATTTCCATGGATTTTGTTACTGGCCTGCCTAGATCTCAACGTAGGAATGATACTATTTGGGTGATCGTGGATCGACTCACTAAGTCTGCACACTTCTTGGCTATCAAGGAAACAGACAAGTTCTCTACTCTAGCAGACGTATATCTCAAGGAAGTTGTCTCGAGGCACGGGGTGCCAACCTCTATTATCTCTGATCGTGATGCACGTTTTACTTCTGAACTGTGGCAAGCGATGCACAAATCTTTTGGCTCTCGTTTAGACATGAGCACAGCTTATCACCCTCAGACGGATGGGAAGTCTGAGCGCACTATTCAAACTTTAGAAGACATGCTTCGTGCATGTGTAATCGATTTCGGAAACGGCTGGGAAAAACACCTCCCGTTAGTGGAGTTCTCGTATAACAACAGTTACCACACCAACATTCAAGCCGCTCCATTCGAGGCATTGTACGGGCGTAAATGCCGATCACCTCTTTGTTGGGCAGAGGTGGGTGATAGTCAGATCACGGGTCCAGAACTTGTAGTGGACACAACGGAAAGAATTGCTCAGATACGGCAACGCATGGCGGCAGCTCGCGACCGTCAGAAAGTCTACGCAAACAAGCGTCGGAAACCTCTAGAATTCCAGGTCGGGGACCGGGTTCTACTCAAAGTCTCACCCTGGAAGGGTGTGGTTTGTTTTGGCAAAAGGGGCAAACTCAATCCACATTACGTCGGACCATTTGAAATCATTGAGAAGATAGGCAAAGTGGCCTACAAACTAAACCTGCCCGCAGAACTCAGTGCAGTTCACAACGTTTTTCACGTGTCGAATCTGAAGAAGTGTCTGTCAGATGAGACCCTCATAGTTCCTTTGAAAGAGCTCACTATCGATGATCAGTTGCAAATCGTCGAGGAACCAGTTGAAATCACGGACCGAGATGTTAAGGTCCTCAAGCACACCAGAATACCCCTCGTTCGAGTTCGTTGGAACTCCCGTCGTGGCCCAGAGTTCACCTGGGAACGAGAAGATCAAATGAAACTCAAGTATCCCCAGTTATTCGGAAACAGTGCAACCACTACTGAGGCTGAAGCTATTACAGAATTTCGGGACAAAATTCCAAATCAACGGGGGGATGATGTGACACCCCAGGAAACAACACAACACAACTAGCTTCCTCAGTAACCGCATGCTAAATTTCGGGACGAAATTTCTTTCAAGTTGGGGATAATGTGACAACTCGAGTTTCCAAGATTTCCACCTTCACATTTATTGCATGTTAATTGTTTAAGTTTTTTGTTACACGACTTGTTTGTTCGCAATTGTGCACGTTTGTAATACGTTATATCGTGTTGTGATTGATATGTTATATTTGATGTGCAGCATAAGTGTATTTGTTGATATATGCTTGTATGTTGGTTAATATATGGGTTGTATGAGTAATAAAATGGAACACATGCCAAACATCTCTCACGAAAACACCCCATCGAAAACACCCTATGGCCGAAAACACTTCATGTGTTTTCGTCCACTAACTAGTCAACGAAAACCAAATGGGCTTTGGCCCAGTCGTGATTAGATAAACAATTGTTCTTAACCTTTATGTGAACTTTTATTCGGAAAACCCTAGGTCTCTCTCCATAGTTGTGCGACGGCAACAGGAGACCCCCTTCACACTCGAAGCCTTTCAATCGTGTCCTCTTAACTTCGGTTAGTTTTATTTATGAAAAGATATATATATAAAATGTATGCAAATTGTTAACTGAACCGTGGTATATGAATCTCCATGTGATGATTTTGAATATGTGTGATCTTGATTAACATGGGTGTCTATAGGATCCTAGGGATTGTTGCAAGCATATCGATTCTAGACATAATGATGGTAACACTGATTGCTTTATGAGATTACACATGCTTTCTTAATGGCACATGATTGTGATATAAGGCTTGCATGTGACTACTGGGATTCATTAGTCAAACCATAGGTTAGTGGCACAATATGTGTATCAACCCATCAAAGAATCGGTCCAATAACCTTTTGAGGTGATTACACAGTTGTCGGCCATGATGATGATTTAGGGTTTAATATTCTATTGCTAAGATGTTAGAACTTGATCTGTTAATAGTGACTTTATTCGTATATGACCACTGCTCACGTTCTGATTTGATGTTGGACTATTGTGATTATCACTTGAATAATGATTATGCGTTATAGTTTCGAATGTATCAACGATCTGGTGACATATAATCTGTGGTTAGGCCTGATGTTGATGGTTAACTGTTGGTATGTGATTAGGGTTTCTGTGATATGTAAATGATTTCTGATGATGATGATGTAACCGCCGAAAAACACCTTCAGGCGAAAACACAGGGACCAACGAAAACACTCAGTGTTTTCGTCACATCTTATGTTCGACGAAAACCCAAAGGGTTTTCGCCACTAGAGATTTCTTCCAAAAAGGGTTTTCACCATACTTGTGTTTTCGTCAAATACCATTGTACAGTAACTATGTTAAGCGTGTTAAGTTATTAACCTTGTTTAGTAGGTTAAAGAATAATCATGTTAGAATAAACTGTGAATGACGTTATGTGAAACATGAATCGTATGCATGTGATTAACTGTTGTGAAATGCTTGATCTTGACTGCCAAACGCACCTTGTGGTATTAATTGCGTGCGAAACTTTATGAATTTGAACTGATTGATTATTACGTGTACACAATAGGACTTGACTGATTACTTGTGAGCACATAGTTTAGCATACCGAGCAAACCAAGGTGAGTTCACACTCTTACCAAGGCATGGGATTCCCCGGTGGGTTGGGAATGGGATTGAATGATTACTTGTACTTACATCACTACTAGACTACTTACCACGGTCCTCGGATTGGGAAGGATGCCTGTGCCAAACTCTACGTAAAGCCTACGTACTGTCCTCGGTTTGGGAAGGACACTAGTGTTAAAACCTACGTAAATCCTACGTACCGTTGTCCTCGGATTGGGAAGGACACCAGCATTAAACCTACGTAAAACCTACGTACTACCGTCCTCGGATTGGGAAGGACGCCAACGCTAAATCTACGTACTCGCTACGTACCACTGTCCTCGGATTGGGAAGGGCACTTACGGAGACAACTAGTCTAGTAACTTACAGTATGGGTAGCCCCCACTAATTGAACTTACAACATGGGAAGCCCCCACTAGATGAACATACAAATGGCCTAGTAATACACGGCATGGTTATAAACGAACTTACGATTTATTAAACGAACTTATTACTGAACAACCAACTGTGAACTCGCTCAACTTTGTTGTTGACTCGTTGCTACATGCCTTGCAGGTCGTTAGGTACTCATGGAGCTTGCACGGGGAGGCACAGTCATTGTGGGACATGGATCGTGGATGCCATGTTAAACGTTTATGACATTTCAAACTTATTACTTATGTTGGGTTTTACATTTATGCTTCCGCTAAACATTGATACTATACTTTTGTTTTGAACACCTTTTCATATTGTTTGGTTGAATTACATTTACTCATTACATTGTTCAATATGATTGGTGGCTTGATCCTGGTCATGTCACGCCTCCATGCGGTGATACTCCGCGTGTGGATTTTGGGGGTGTGACACACACGTAAAACAATATCCAGAACACATAATTCAGGTTGCGAATGCGATAAGCGATAAAGCGATAAAAAAACGATAAACATCGATTAGACCTCGATTATTAACATGTACTCCACATAATACAACTAATGCGATAAAATAAATAGATTATCTACAAGTCAAAGAAGTCAAAACAGGAGTTGAGCAAGGAGTGACAGATCGCAATTAGCAATCTTTTCTTCCTTTGACTTCAATCTTGACTTTGACTTCTGAAACACGGGGTGTTACAGCCTCCCCTAGTTAAGGGAATTTCGTCCCGAAATTAGGCTTTAGCCGTAACAAACAACTGCGGGTATTTTGCCTTCATGTCGCTTTCGAGTTCCCAAGTGAACTCTGCGCCTCGCTTGCCTTCCCAGCGAACTTTCTCGATGGGAATGCGTGAGCGCCTGAGCTGCTTGGTTTGTCGGTCTATGGTCTTGACAGGCTTCTCCACGAAGTGTAATGTTTCTTCCACTTGAAGATCCTCCAGTGGAACTTGTAAATCATGCTCAGCCAGACACTTTCTGAGGTTCGAAACATGGAAAGTCGGGTGGACGTTGCTAAGTTCCTCCGGTAGTTCGAGTCTGTAGGCCACTTTTCCGATCCTTTCTAGAATCTTAAAGGGTCCAACATATCGATCCGTGAGTTTCCCTTTCTTGCTGAATCTGACCACACCCTTCCAAGGTGATACCTTTAGGAGTACGTGATCGCCAACGTCAAATTCAAGGGGCTTGCGTCGTCTATCGGCGTAACTTTTCTGACGACTCCGAGCTTTCAGCAGATTGTCTTGAATTTGGAGGATTTTGTCAGTCGTTTTTGCAATAGCTCAGGACCGGTTATCTGCGAGTCTCTGATCTCGTGCCACACAATAGGCGATCGACATTTTCTTCCGTATAAAGCCTCAAATGGTGCCATTTGAATGCTGGAATGATAATTGTTATTGTATGAGAATTTGACTAAAGGTAAGTATGCATCCCAATTACCACCGAAATCTATGACACACGAACGGAGCATGTCTTCAAAGGTACGAATCGTTCTCTGAGTCTGACCGTCGGTTTGGGGATGGAAGGCGGTACTTAGATTAAGCGTAGTACTGAGAGCAGATTGAAACGTTTCCCAAAGATGCGAGGTAAACCGACCATCGCGGTCAGAGATAATGTCGCGAGGCATCCCATGTCGACATATGATCTCGTCGGTGTAAATTCGGGCTAATTTTTCTACCTTGTAATCTTCTCGTATTGGCAGAAAATGAGCAGATTTAGTCAAATGGTCAACGACAACCCAGATGCTGTCATGACTTGATGGCATGCGCGGAAGTTTCGTTATGAAGTCCATAGCTATACTCTCCCATTTTCACATGGGAATCTCGGATTGGACGAGTAAGCCAGAAGGTCTTTGATGCTCGGCCTTGACTTTCGAGTAAGTCAAGCACTTCGAAAGATAGAGAGCGATATCTTTCTTCATGCCCGGCCACCAGTACTTGTAACGAAGGTCCTGGTACAATTTATCGGCACCGGGATGAATAGAATATCGAGACTTAGGGGCTTCGTCCATCAAAATCTGTCGTAAATCGGTCCGTTTAGGGATCCAAATTCGGTCCAGATAATGGAATATCCCATTCGATTTATTCACTAGCTGGGCTCCATCGTTGAGAATCCTTTCCTTCTTCAAAGTGCGTTCGGTGAAACAAGCATGTTGGGCTTCGCGGATGAGGGTTTAGAGATGATGCTGGGCTTGAACATTACGAACGCTATGCAAATAGCTTCGTCTGCTTAGGGCGTCGGCAACGACATTTGCTTTGCCAGGATGATAACGAATCCCACAGTTGTAATCGTTGAGAAGTTCCACCCTTCCGCGTTGGCGCATATTCAGTTCCTTTTGGCTAAGGATGTGTTGTAGGCTCTTATGATCTGTGAAGATCGTACCCTTGGTACCATAAAGGTAGTGTCACCAAATCTTTAGCTCAAAAACAACTGCACCTAGCTCGAGATCGTGGGTTGTATAGTTCCTCTCTTGGATCTTGAGCTGACGAGATGTGTAAGCGATAACCTTGTCCTGTTGCATGAGAACACAACCAAGACCAAGGTTCGAGGCTGTTGGTGCACTGATGTCTGTTAACTTCGTCTTTAATGAGTCTTGTAATGTATTAGTTAGATCAGGGCATGGAATACGAGAAAACAGGTTTTTAGGTAATTCCGCTTGAAATGGGATTGATGATGTTTCAAACGGAATTAGCAAGTTCAAGCGAAATTAGTAATTCCGCAAGGAATTAACTAATTCCGCGTGAACCAGTGATTTCGTTTGAGTGTGCTTCAAGCGAAATTAACTCCACTATAAATACCTGTGTGCCTGATTCATTTCATACGGAATTAGCAGCGTGTGTTTGAGAGCCGAGGTGCTGTTGAATTGTTATCTGATTTGTAAAAGCTCAGGAAATCAATAAGAGAAGATAATTAGAAAGGAACAAGCTGTTTTACGTCATTTACATTGATTCCGCCTTTGTATTTGATGCTGAACTCATCGGATTGACTCGTTAGGGTCACACGACGATCCAACAAGTGGTATCAGAGCTCAGGACGAGGAGTTCATACCAATTCAGCTTGATTTCATCGGATTCTCTCACTTCTACTCCTTCTTTTCTGATTTGAACAAGATTTAACGGTTGAAATGGCCTGAAATTCACATATATCAAGCAAAACATACTTTTAACAAATCCTTGAAAGTATTGGATTTAAATTCGATCAAAATTGGACAAAACTTGTAATTTCGCTTGAAAACAGATTCGAGAAAAATGACGTCATCATAATCTCGTTTGAACAGATATCTTAATTCCGCACGGAATTAACCATATTGTGCTTAATCTCGCTTGAAAAGTCACTAGGAATCAAATTTCGTTTGAAAGGTTGAAACGAAATTACTAATTCCGCTTCAGAATACCTAATTCCGTTTCTGTTGGTATAATTTCGCTTGAAATTGTTCTAATTCCGCATGGAATTAGATATTGCTTGTTAATTTCGTTTGAACCACTTAATCCCGTTTGAGTGGGTAATTTCGTTTGAGTAATTTCGCTCGAACTGATTCCATTTGAAAATCATTTTTCAAAATTCCAAAAATTTTTCTAAGTGTTTGTTGAATGTTTCAGGTGCTTGAAAGATGGATGATTTCATGAATCCTTTCAGTGATATGTTTGCTTTTACTGGTGGTTCTGGAGATGCTACATCAAGCAATACAAATGAAACTACACCAACATCGAGTGCAAAGAAAAGTCTGTCTGATGCTATGAGTGTAGATAGTGCGTATGGAACATACAATAAGCCGCCCAAGTTGATGGCGATTGAAGATTACAACAGGTGGGCTACAAGATTTGAGGAATGGCTTAAAGCCTTTGCGTATCCCAGTTGGAGAAGTTTGAAAAATGGCTTTGATTTGGGGAGAGATGATTATGAGAACTTGGAAGAAAATCAAATTGAAAGATATGTTGCTGAACAAAAATGTATTGCTCTGCTTCACCAATCTGTTCGAGATGACATTATCGCACTAATCTGTCACACCCCGATATTTCCACGTTTTACCGGTGGGGAGTATCGTGACGTAGTTGATATCATCATAGTCAAACAACACAAATTATAAATGCACAGCGGAAGCAAAAGATAGATTCATTTTAACCGAATATAATTGTAATATTAAGTATCACAAAATAGTTGAAAATAATCCACAGGTGGATCAAAATAAAAAGGAAACATTGTTCAACAGTTTTATGTCATCCAAGCTTGCGAGACTTATTGTGGATGCTAGGAGAAAGCCAGCCTATTTCGAGTAGTACCTGCACTTAACCTTTTTGGGAAAATACGTCAGTTTACACTGGTAAATACAATTAACCGACTCATTTTGAAAGTTTAATAAAATTGATTTGAATACACGTGGCACAAAACTTTTTATAACTTAGGATAATTATTTGATTATAATACTTGTAAAAGAATTACATGTTTCTTATGCGTTCAGTAGCCCGGTTCGTGCCGGGTTAAAGATCAATAGACACACCACATTATTTATTTAGGCACTGACAGGTGTACGCCTACACCCCGTGCTTAGGTCATGGCCATTTCGTAAAATGATGCCAAGGATATCCGGGACATGGTCATTAACCCCCCAAAGGCTTTAAGCAAACAAAACAATTCAAACGGGTCATTTCAATAAATTAACCATCATACGATTAAAGATTCAATGCCCGACCAAGCGGTATTTTATATACCGTACCCCAAGCCCGTATAAGGGAAAATAAGTTAAAAGTATTTACCTTTGCAAGTAATAATCACAATAAGCAAGTGCACGTAGCTTTTACCGGGTCTCCTATTCTGGAACGAAGGTTTATAATAACCTATTAGAATCCTAACGGGTCTTTAAATAAGCCTAAACTTAGACCGGTTAGTTTTAAAGGAAGATACGGTTCGAACGCATGATTAAGCGAAGACCGGAATAGAATGTGATTTAGACCCGAAAATTTTGAAGACTTGTATAATATGGGTAAACTAAACACATTCTGGATTTTGAGATAAAAATGATAAGGTTTGACCTGTTTCGGCTAATTTATGCAAACTAGTTACATAAACCGAACCGAACGCGAATAACGCATAACGGGTAACCGAAAGAGTCACTAACAGGTTTCCTAAGTTAATATGTTTTAAATATGTTGTGATATCAGTAGGATATCTTCCATTATGCCCAAAACGAGTTTAATCTCAATTTAAGCCCCGTAGGGGTATTTTGGTCATTTTAAAGATTATAAAAGAGATTAAATGTAATTCTGAGATTCGGGTCTGAATTAATCAGTAAAACAACTTATTTTAACAGGTTATATCAGTGGGTGATAAGTCTTATATGACTAAATGGTTTTAAACCCATACTAGGTGTTTAATACGCGTAAAGAGCCGTTTTAAGCGATTTCCGGGTTATAACTGGAAATCTGGTTTTCTGATTAGTTTATAAAGTCCAACATACTTCATTTATCATATAAAATCAGTGGCCAAGGTTTGGTGTCTAAATGTTATGTAAAACTCATTTTGTAAGCAAAAGGGTATAATCGGTATTTACCGAATTAAGGCAATAACCTTAGGTTATGATCAGGTTAAAAATAATTAAAAATCTTCAAAAATCCCAAAATATTATATTACATCAGTGGGTAAAAGGTTTGGTGTCAAAAATTGGGTTTAGATAGGCTTTATGCTAATTACGCCGTTTAATTAATAAAAAGCTTTCTAATTACGCTATTGAGCATAACTCCTAATCTAGACCTCCAACTAATGTGAAATTTTAGGGACATGTTTATAAATTAGTAACAAAGATTATTGTCCTCTCAAATTTCCAAAATTCTCGTTGTAAGGTCAAATGGGCATATTGGTCAACATTAGGCATTTAACGGAAACATCGGACAATCAACGAGTTAAGTAGTATAAACGCAGAGGGTTATACTATCATACTAGCTGGTCCTAACGGAGCTCTAGGGCATTTCTAAATCCATCTAAATCGGGTCAGAACTGAAGTCAAAGCAAAAGTCAAAGTTTTGCGACTTTCGGTTCCGAACCGAGCCTAAACCGAAAATTGTCGGATCAAACAAGCTTAGACCAGTTCTTATACTAATTACCAAGTTATATGAGTGATGAAATAGGTTACACGTCTTCTACATTGCTAATTATGTTTTAATTCGCAAATTAAGATTATGTTGACTTTTTATAAACAACTTTGACCCGACAATTGATCTAGTTAGGACGGGAATCAGAGGGTGCCCTTTTAAGGGTTTAATGTCCACATAATTACCAACTTATAACTACTTTCAATTTGACTAATCACTGGACCGTTAGTGATTAATCGATAAGTCAAACCTTAATTACAACGGTTTGACTTTTAAGCTAATAACTAAGTAAAACATGATTAAGGAAGGTTAAGGATACTTACCAAGGTCCAATGCACGACTAATGATGCTTAGGGAGTGGCCTTGTACTCCAGAAAAGATCAGAAGTTGAGTATGGAATTAATGATCAAAAGTTGCAAACAATGGTGCTTTATATAGTGGGTTTGATTGCTTGTGATCATGACAAACAACTCTAGGATTGATCCCTGATCAATTACAAGTGTCCCTCGTGCCTAAGAACTAGTTTGTGCTGCACATGGTAGTGAAAAATGGCAATCTAAGTCGGTTAAACTCGTTATACAGGCACCTATCAAGTTTTCTGCTGCTGGGACTGTCTTACGGACCGTAAGGGGTATCCTTTGCGGTCCGTAAGCCTTTACCAGGAAGCAAAAAGTTGTAACCTTTCAAGCTTCGAACAGGCAACTTAAATATTACGAATTTTGGGCCTCTATTATCAGTATGGGCCACTTGAACATGCCTTGAACAGTTTAGAACACCTTGCCATGTTTAAAGTTGCCTTGGATTCTTTTGAAAGGGCCATGAATGAAGATTTGTCGTGCACATCCTCATAGGATCCCATTCTTTGTAAATTGAGTCAATTATTACTAGTATTTACCGGATTTGACTATATATCAGATGTTTATAATATATATTAGGGTCTTGGGATTCATAACTAGGTCTTTCAGAGGTATTTAATTAACATGTCGATGCTTTTAAATCCTACCATACATCTTTGACTAGATCCGGGTTTATAACACTTTTGTCTTGCACGACACGTGTCGTTATTTCATTGGACGCAAATTTTTGAGGTACATGCTTCCTTCGAAGCTTCTTAACCTGTCGATCCTCGATCGACACAGGTTTTTCAACGAACTTCAAGCTCTCTTCTATGTGCACATCTGTATGTTGTATGACTAGTGATTCATCAGCTAGACATTTCTTCAGATTGCAGATGTGGAATACATTATGAATACCACTGAGCTCTTCAGGTAAGTTTAACTTATAAGCGACTGATCCGACACATTCGATGATCTCGAATGGTCCTATGTACCTCGGGCTTAACTTGCCTTTCTTACTAAATCGCATCACTCCCTTCCAGGGTGATACTTTAAGCAACATTTTGTCACCAACCTCGAATTTCAGAGGTTTACTCTTTAAATCTGCGTAGCTTTTCTGCCTATCTCTGGCAGCTTTCAGGCGGTCACGAATCTGGACAATCTTGTCAGTCGTTTCAAAGACTATTTCAGGTCCTGTTAGTTGGACATCTCCAACTTCTGCCCAACAACAGGGCGTTCTGCACTTTCTACCGTACAAGGCCTCGAAGGGCGCAGCCTTAATGCTTGTATGATAGCTATTGTTATACGAGAACTCGATTAATGGCAGGTGGTTATCCCAACTACCACCAAAGTCAATCACACATGCACGAAGCATGTCTTCCAAAGTTTGGATTGTACGCTCACTTTGTCCGTCCGTCTGAGGATGGTAAGCCGTACTAAAATTTAAGCGCGTGCCCAAAGATTGTTGGAAACTTTTCCAAAAATGCGACGTGTATCTAGTATCCCTATCAGAGATAATAGACACCGGTACGCCATGCAGAGATACAATCTTATCTACGTACAGTTGGGCTAACATGTCGGAGCTATAGGTCTCCTTAATGGGTAGGAAATGTGCTGACTTAGTCAGTCTATCTACTATCACCCATATAGTATCTTTTCCTTTCTTTGTCTTTGGCAACTTGGTGATGAAATCCATTGTCACCATTTCCCACTTCCACGCGGGAAGTTCAGGCTGTTGTAGCAAACCTGACGGCTTCTGCTGTTCAGCTTTGACTTGCGCACACGTCAAACATTTAGCCACATAGGTAGCTACAGACTTCTTCAAGCCTATCCACCAATAGTTTGCTTTTAGATCCTGGTACATCTTATCGGCTCTAGGATGAACGGAATATTTAGAACTATGGGCTTCCTGGAGGATAACATCTCGAAGTCCTCCATAAACTGGAACCCATATTCGTCCATTTAACCTCAGAATTCCGTCCTTGCCATAGGATAACTGTTCTTCAGTTATTCCTAGCTTTTCATCAGGATAGTTAGCTTCCAGCATAGCTTCCTTCTGCGTAGCTAACAACCTTTCATTCAAACCATTCTTTATCTCAATGCTCTTTGCATTGATTCTTATAGGCTTCACTCACTCATTTCTACTTAAGGCATCAGGGACCACGTTTGCCTTGCCAGGATGGTATCTTATCTCACAATCATAATCATTCAAAGTTTCCATCCATCGACGCTGCCTCATGTTTAAATCCTTTTGGTTAAACAGGTGTTGGAGGCTCTTGTGATCAGAATAGATCACATACTTGATACCATACAAATAGTGCCTCCACAGTTTTAGTGCAAATACAACGGCACCCAACTCCAAGTCATGGGTGGTGTAGTTCTTCTCGTGCACCTTTAACTGTCGAGAAGCATAGGCAATAACCTTGCCTTTCTGCATAAGCACACACCCCATGCCGGTGTGTGATGCATCACAGTAAACCACGAATTCTTCAATCCCCTCAGGCAATGTCAACACTGGTGCATTGCTTAGCTTCTGTTTAAGGATATCGAAGGATTCTTGTTGCTTCGGTCCCCAGTCGAACTTAATGTCCTTCTTGGCCAAAGAAGTTAGGGGCGCAGCAATCCTTGAATTTTTTTCAATAAAACGCATGTAATAACCTGCCAATCCCAAGAAGCTGCGAATCTCTGTGGGCGTCTTCGGCTCTTGCCAATTCATGACAGCTTCAACCTTAGCGGGATCTACCTGGATTCCTCGTTCACTAACCACATGTCCGAGAAATTGGACTTCACGAAGCCAAAATTCACACTTAGAGAATTTGGCGTAGAGCTGTTCTCGATGAAGAAGTTTCAGAATGCAATGGAGGTTCTTTCCATGATCAGCTTAACTCTTCGAGTAAATAAGAATGTCATCGATGAAGACGATGACAAATTTATCCATGTAGGGCTTTCAGACGCGGTTCATGAGATCCATGAATGCGGCTGGTGCATTAGTGAGTCCAAAAGGCATCACTAAGAACTCGTAGTGACCATAACGAGTCCTGAATGCAGTCTTATGCACATCTTCATCCTTGAACTTCAATTGATGATATCCCGACCTTAAGTCGATCTTGGAAAAATAACTTGCTCCTTGAAGCTGATCGAACAAGTCGTCGATCCTGGGCAATGGATACCGATTCTTAATAGTAACTTTGTTAAGTTCCCGATAATCGATGCACAGACGCATCGACCCATCCTTTTTCTTCACAAACAGGATTGGTGCTCCCCAAGGAGATGAGCTAGGCCTAATAAATCCTTTGGCTAACAAATCATC
The DNA here is from genome assembly GCA_030545235.1 of Helianthus tuberosus. Classification (NCBI taxonomy): domain Eukaryota; kingdom Viridiplantae; phylum Streptophyta; class Magnoliopsida; order Asterales; family Asteraceae; genus Helianthus; species Helianthus tuberosus. The sequence goes on along the minus strand of CM060365.1, from coordinate 122,722,030 downwards.
CAGTTGAGTTCTCAACTCTTTCATCTCCGTTGGTGCCAATCTGTACGGCGCTCTTGCAACAGATGCTGCTCCTGGAATTATGTCAATCCTGAACTCCACTTGCCTATCCGGGGGTAAACCAGGTAGTTCTTCAGGGAATACTTCTGGGTATTCAGAGATAATGGGTATGTCTTCTATCTTAGGCTTTGGATCATCAATAGTTACTTGCGCCATGTAGATAACACAACCCTTCGTCAAACACCTTGATGCCTTGAGCATGGACACTTGCTCAGGCATTCCATACTTAGTATCTCCTTGAATTGTCAAAGGCTCGCCATGAGGAGTCCTAACAACTACTTGCTTCTTAGCACAAACGATCTGGGCTTGGTTGCGAGACAACCAATCCATGCCTATTACTATATCGAAACCGGCTAATTTCAAAGGAAGTAAAGACAATGGAAAAGAGTGGTCCCTAATGGATATAACACACCCATCTAACACGGTTGATGCGGTTTCTATGGTTCCATCAGCTAATTCCACCTCATATTTCACACTTAAGGTTTTAACAGGTAATTTCAACAATTCACAAAACTTATTATCTACGAATGACTTATCAGCACCTGAATCAAAAAGTACTCTTGCATAGACATCATTTATGAGGAAGGTACCTGTGATCACATTGTTTTCCTGGACGGCTTCCTTTGCATCCATCCGAAAGACTCTTGCATTGGTCTTTTTCCCATCCTCAGTCTTCTTTGCAAGTTTCGGGCAGTTGGACTTGATATGCCCTTTTTCATTGCAGCTATAGCACGTAGCATCTTTCAACTTTTTGCAATCCAAGGTCTTGTGCTCAGAAGACTTGCAAATCCCACATGCCATTGGCTGTGACTGGGATTTCGACTCATATCTGCACTTCCCGAAGTGCTGTTTCTTGCAGATCTTGCATGTGGGTTTATCACCCGACTGATGACCATCTTTCTTAGACCCGGAACTTTTTTTGTGGTCATTGTTTCCTCTATGTCTCTTATCCGATCGCCGTGAGCTATCATCCTCACGCTTCCTTTTCTAAGCATCAGTGTTTCTCAGTGATCTCTGCCTGACTGCGTCCAGAGTAAGAGATAATGCTATATCAGCTGCAGACCGGAAAGTAGCTGGTCTAGAGGCTTTCACACTGGCCTTAACCTCTGGGGCTAAACCCCCGATGAAACGAGCTATCCTCTTGGGTTCTGGCGTCACAAGGTAAGGAACCAACCTTGACCTTGTATTGAAACTGGTAAGGTAGGCCTGACTGTCTAGGTTTTTCATAACCAGAGACAAGAAATCAACTTCAATCTTTTCAACCTCATGCTGAGGGCAGTAGTTTTCCTTAATTAACATCATAAACTGTTCCCATGACAGATTGTACAATGGGATTTTTCCGGTAGCTTGGAATAATGACCTCCACCAAGCTAATGCCTCACCCTTGAATGACTGAGACACGAATTTCACCACATCCTTATTAGCGCAACCACTGATATCCACTACAGTGTCCATCTCATCCAACCATGTCATGCAGTCTACAACTCCTTTTTCCCCAGTGAAATCCCTGGGTTTACATGAAACAAAATACTTATAGGAGCAACCCTTATTACGGGGTTCTTGATTCAGTACGATCCTTTGAGATGGAACACTTTGCTGATTTGAAGAGTGACGATCGTCATCGTCTTTCTTTGGCTCTTCCTTCTTGGAGGGTGGCTTGCTGTGAGCCTCAGAATGAGTCTTAGGCTTGGAATGCGGTGCGGATAGGGTCCTACTTCGAGTCCCGCTATATTCATTATACTGCCTCTCTATTGCCTTTGTAACAGCATTGTCTATTAATACTTGGAGTTCTGCACCCACTATGTTAATTCGGGTATTATCATGATCCTCCATTGGGTGACTGTTGATCTCATCCGAGTCAGCCATGTAGTTTGAACTGTTACATAAGATATGGACAATAATTTATTTGGGAGTTTATTATGGAATTGTCTTTTATGGCAATTCATTAACCATGGTAAACACAGACCATATTTGGTTAATTTTTTAGTCATATTTATTTAGGATTTTTATTATAAATTATCCTAATTATAAAACAATAACAGTATTATTAGTAGCACAAAAGGTCTAGTCACAGGGACATTTTTAAATCATACGCCATGATTTCAAAGAATCAAGGCATGAAGGTTTGAACATAGTTCTTTACCTTTTTCTGACAGGGAGTTGTAGACTACTACTGTCTTTTGTCTTATATGACAATGCTTATGGCCCGTAGGCACTATATTACCAATGGATGGTCAACATATGATCATCTTAATTGATGATTTAAACCCATGATTTATAAATCATCAGGTTAGGAGAGGAATCTTTTGAAGAATCCTAATATAAGAATGACGTTTTGTGATTTTAACGAATCACGTCTGCCAGGAGCGTTAACATGTTTTCAGATGTTAACAGGGATTTGAATCTTTTTAAACAGGTCTTACCATCTTGGCCAAGTCTTATTATGACATGCAGGCTAGGTTACACTTTAAAGATTCTTATTCAATATTTAATAGGCAGATTATTTTAAAAGGAATGATTTTTAATTTATTTATTTCATGTATAATATATTTATGCATATAATGAAAAAATGAAATTTTTTTTTAAATTTTACATTCCATTAATCATAAAAAGGAGTACACATTGCCCTAAACGGGACTTTTAACAGAACAACTTGCCCACGCAGGGGCTAAATAGAAATACAAGTCCTCGCAGGGACTGGTTACTAAATTAGATGTCCTCGTAGGGACAAAAAGACAAGTCCACGCAGGGACTAAAGAAAGACAAGTCCACGCAGGGACTAAGTACCTAGATAAATGTCCACGCAGGGACTGGATTGAAATAAGGAAATACAGCAATACATATAGGGATTTAATGATCCCTTTTCTTCTTTCCTTTTAATAAGGTTGCTAAGCCCTTGAGGAATCCTCTGTTGTTCCTACGCTCTTCCTGAAAGTCTCGCTCCACCCTGCTTAGCCTTTGGAGGATTTCCTCCTGTTCTGGTGGGGAAAACCGTGGCGGTTGCGGCTGGTGTTGAAACGAAGGTCGAGCAGGCATTTGATACCCATGAGTTGGGTATCCCACTCCCCAAGGAGTTCCATATGGTCCTTCAGGATTAAGGGCGTTGTAGTTGGCTGCTACAAGGTATGGGTCGGCTTCAGCATAGTTGTAATTTGTGTGAGCCGGCTGCTCAAACGAAATGTACGCCGTTGAACCAGCGTATGTAGGAATCGGGTTACCAAAACCCAATGGTGGCGGCGCAATAGGTGCATAATTCGCCTCTGAACTTGGGTTTGAAGGTCCACCCATTTGTGGGTCTTCATGCAGTGGCGGATAGTGACTGCCACTTGAGTGATGGGGGGTGCTAAAGTGAAAATCCCCTCCTCACGCAGATATTTGTGCGCCTGTTCTCGTACGCCTCGGTGGTTCTGGAGGTGCTTGATGAACTGGCGGCGGTGGAGACGGTGGCGTGACTGCCATGAAACGCGAATCCTCGGAGGGATCCTGCTGCTGGTTATGAGAGGGTGTAAAATACCACTCATACTGGTTGAACCTCGCTTGGTAACTGTCTGGACCACCGTAGGGTGATTCGTGGAAGGATGATCCATCAGAGATCTCGATAGGATGGTTGGGTGTCCCGGTTGCAGGCTCAACGGGATTTGTGTCCTCGTCCATGTCCATTGCATGGTCTCCTGAGAAATGGTCTTCAGGTCCTAGTGGGTTAAAACCCACTGGTTCTTCTATATAGATTGCCGGGTTGAACCGGCCCTGAAAGACAGGAGTGGGGTCGCCAAAGGAACGGTGCGAAACGGATCGCTACAACGGTAAAAAGGAGTGACGTGAGTCATCGGGCTCGTTTTCTGATTGCGGCCCAAAGGAATGACGGTAAGGAGGCGTTGAGCTGTGTGAGACAGACCGTCTGGCGGGCTCCAAATGGTTCCTCCAGTTTCCTTGAGGATCGGCACTCATGGTAGCCGAAGGAGTTCGCCGGTGTGAAGGCCCGGCTTCGTGATCGTTGGGGGCGGTGATTGGCCCCTTGCCTCGTCCTCCTCTTCGGAATATTGGTAGCATATTTCCTGTCAAAACAATTAAAAGAAACAACAAAACAATAAAGGACAAATTAAAGCAAATTAGGAATCGTCCTAAGTTCTTTGTCTAGACTCGAATATGTGCAATTGTGTCATTGAGATTAAACACAAAAAGGCTAGTGTTTAATTCACTCAATGTTGGCTCTGATACCAACCTGTCACACCCCGATATTTCCACGTTTTACTGGTGGGGAGTATCGTGACGTAGTTGATATCATCATAGTCAAACAACACAAATTATAAATGCACAGCGGAAGCAAAAGATAGATTCATTTCAACCGAATATAATTGTAATATTAAGTATCACAGAATAGTTGAAAATAATCCACAGGTGGATCAAAATAAAAAGGAAACATTGTTCAACAGTTTTATGTCATCCAAGCTTGCGAGACTTATTGTGGATGCTAGGAGAAACCCAGCCTATTTCGAGTAGTACCTGTAGTTAACCTTTTTGGGAAAATACGTCAGTTTACACTGGTAAATACAATTAACCGACTCATTTTGAAAGTTTAATAAAATTGACTTGAATGCACGTGGCACAAAACTTTTTATAACTTCGGATAATTATTTGATTATAATACTTGTAAAAGAATTACATGTTTCTTATGCGTTCAGTAGCCCGGTTCATGCCGGGTTAAAGATCAATAGACACACCACATTATTTATTTAGGCACTGACGGGTGTACGCCTACACCCCGTGCTTAGGTCGTGACCATTTCGTAAAATGATGCCAAGGATATCCGGGACATGGTCATTAACCCCCAAAAGGCTTTAATCAAACAAAACAATTCAAACGGGTCATTTCAATAAATTAACCATCATATGATTAAAGATTCAATGCCCGACCAAGCGGTATTTTATATACCGTACCCCAAGCCCGTATAAGGGAAAATAAGTTAAAAGTATTTACCTTTGCAAGTAATAATCACAACAAGCAAGTGCATGTAGCTTTTACCGGGTCTCCTATTCTGGAACGAAGGTTTATAATAACCTATTAGAATCCTAACGGGTCTTTAAATAAGCCTAAACTTAGACCGGTTAGTTTTAAAGGAAGATACGGTTCGAACGCATGATTAAGCGAAGACTGGAATAGAATGTGATTTAGACCTGACAAGTTTGAAGACTTGTATAATATGGGTAAACTAAACACATTCTGGATTTTGAGATAAAAATGATAAGGTTTGACCCGTTTCAGCTAATTTATGCAAACTAGTTACATAAACCGAACCGAACGCGAATAACGCATAACGGGTAACCGAAAGAGTCACTAACAGGTTTCCTAAGTTAATATGCTTTAAATATGTTGTGATATCAGTAGGATATCTTCCATTATGCCCAAAACGAGTTTAATCTCAATTTAAGCCCCGTAGGGGTATTTTGGTCATTTTAAAGATTATAAAAGAGATTAAATGTAATTCTGAGATTCGGGTCTGAATTAATCAGTAAAACAAATTATTTTAATAGGTTATATCAGTGGGTGATAAGTCTTATATGACAAAATGGTTTTAAACCCATACTAGGTGTTTAATACGCGTAAAAAGCCGTTTTAAGCGATTTCTGGGTTATAACTGGAAATCTGGTTTTCTGATTAGTTTATAAAGTCCAACATACTTCATTTATCATATAAAATCAGTGGCCAAGGTTTGGTGTCTAAATGTTATGTAAAACTCATTTTGTAAGCAAAAGGGTATAATCGGTATTTACCGAATTAAGGCAATAACCTTAGGTTATGATCAGGTTAAAAATAATTAAAAATCTTTAAAAATCCCAAAATATTATATTACATCAGTGGGTAAAAGGTTTGGTGTCAAAAATTGGGTTTAGATAGGCTTTATGCTAATTACGCCGTTTAATTAATAAAAAGCTTTCTAATTACGCTATTGAGCATAACTCCTAATCTAGACCTCCAACTGATGTGAAATTTTAGGGACATGTTTATAAATCAGTAACAAAGATTATTGTCCGCTCACATTTCCAAAATTCTCATTGTAAGGTCAAATGGGCATATTGGTCAACATTAGGCATTTAACGGAAACATCGGACAATCAACGACTCAAGTAGTATAAACGCTGAGGGTTATACTATCATACTAGCTGGTCCTAACGGAGCTCTAGGGCATTTCTAAATCCATCTAAATCGGGTCAGAACTGAAGTCAAAGAAAAAGTCAAAGTTTTGCGACTTTCGGTTCCGAACCGAGCCTAAACCGAAAATTGTCGGATCAAACAAGCTTAGACCAGTTCTTATACTAATTACCAAGTTATATGAGTGATGAAATAGGTTACACGTCTTCTACATTGCTAATTATGTTTTAATTCGCAAATTAAGATTCTGTTGACTTTTTATAAACAACTTTGACCCAACAATTGATCTAGTTAGGACGGGAATCAGAGGGTGCCCTTTTAAGGGTTTAATGTCCACATAATTACCAAATTATAACTAATTTCAATTGGACTAATCACTGGACCGTTAGTGATTAATCGATAACTCAAACCTTAATTACGACGGTTTGACTTTTAAGCTAATAACTAAGTAAAACATGATTAAGGAAGGTTAAGGATACTTACCAAGGTCCAATGCACGACTAATGATGCTTAGGGAGTGGCCTTGAGCTCCAGAAATGATCAGAAGTTGAGTATGGAATGAATGATCAAAAGTTGCAAACAATGATGCTTTATATAGTGGGTTTGATTGCTTGTGATCATGACAAACAACTCTAAGATTGATCCCTGATCAATTACAAGTGTCCCTAGTGCCTAAGAACTAGTTTGTGCTGCACATGGTAGTGAAAAATGGCAATCTAAGTCCGTTAAACTCGTTATACAGGCACCTGTCAAGTTTTCTGCTGCTGGGACTGTCTTACGGACCGTAAGGGGTATCCTTTGCGGTCCGTAAGCCTTTACCAGGAAGCAAAAAGTTGTAACCTTTCAAGATTCGAACATGCAACTTAAATATTACGAATTTTGGGCCTCTATTATCAGTATGGGCCACTTGAATATGCCTTGAACAGTTTAGACCACCTTGCCATGTTTAAAGTTGCCTTGGATTCTTTTGAAAGGGCCATGAATGAAGATTTGTCGTGCACATCCTCATAGGATCCCATTCTTTGTAAATTGAGTCAATTATTACTAGTATTTACCGGATTTGAGTATATATCGGATGTTTATAATATAGATTAGGGTCTTGGGATTCATAACTAGGTCGTTCAGAGGTATTTAATTAACATGTCGACGCTTTTAAATCCTACCATACATCTTTGACTAGATCCGGGTTTATAACACTTTTGTCTTGCACGACACCTATCGTTATTTCATTGGACGCAAATTTTCGAGGTGTTACAGATCGAGTACAAAGATTCAAGAGATCTTTGGGAAAAATTAAAAATTAAATGTATTGGTAGTGCTGAAATAGTTAAGAACAAAAAGAAACTGTTACGAAAAGAGTTTGATTTGTTTGGTTGTTTAAGGAACGAGTTTGTTTCCAAGATGATTGAGAGATTTGGACATCTGAAGACGGAGCTTGCTAGACATGACATCATTTATACTCAAGAAGAGCTGGTAGACAAATTGTTTGACGCTCTACCGAATGATCAAGACTGGCAGTATTTTGCATTGATGCTAAAGAATACGATAAAGCCGGCTGATTTGAAGGTTGATTTGCTTATTGAAAGACTGGAAAGCCATGAATTAGAGATCAAGAAATCCAATAAAGTCAATAACACATCTTATCAGCAGAATGTGGAGTTGTATTACAGAGGTAGTATGATTCCAAAGACTGTATCTCCTAAGACAGCTTTTTCAGCAGAAAGTTGAAACTCAATGAATCAGAACACTCCAAGTAGTGGTTATATGGTGGTTCTTCGTCAAATACTTCAAATAAATCTGCACCAAAGAATCTGTTTCAATGTAACATCGATGTGGATCTGAAGAATGGTCAGAATTTTAGAGAAGAATCTGCCAAACAACAGATGGTGTTTCTAGCATCTGTGTTAGAATCGTACGAAAGTCTCGTTGCAGGAAAGATAGGTAACACCAACCTAACAAAGGAAGACTATGATCAGATTGATCCTGAGGAGATGGAATTGATCGATATACGGTGGTGTATGGCTAGTGCAGTGAGAAGAGCGCAGCGATTCATGGAGATTACTGGAAGACAGTCTATTGGTGGACCTTCTACCAAGTTAGGCTTTGACAAGTGAAAAGTGACATGTTTTAAATGTAAACAGAAAGGTCACTTTAAGCGTGAGTGTAGAAATGCTTACACTGATGATACTGCAAATCCTTTTCGAGTTACAAAAGGGCAATTTATCATCAGAATAAAGCAGAACCTCCCAGGATGAAGCAGATAGAGGAGGTACCCAAAGAGAAATCCAGGGCACTTGCAGTTTTTCATGACGATGAAGGTTATGATTGGAGTGACGTTTTGCCTGAGGAAGACGCAGTTGGTTATGCCTTTACAGTAGCAAAGATTGTTCCTTTTAAAGATAACAGATCTGAAGAAGTGAAGTATGTGAACAGGAAGGCAACAGCTCAAGTCATGAAAGGCAAAATCTATCGTACATGGATGGAAGCAAAGAAAGCAAGGTGATGGGATCCTGATAGAGAATGTTATCTTGATCAAAATGGAAACATAGCTGTGGATCCAGATACTGTTGATATTGAAGTTCTCACCAAACAACTTGCTGATGAAAAAGAAGCCAGACAGAGAGAATGGTGGGGAGGAGAAGAATCTAATGAGAAAGAGAAAGAGACAGAAAAAGAACTGCAGCCAAAGAAGATTGATGATGGAATCATTGATACATCTCAAGAATTCACTGCTGAAAACTTGAAGAAGATGGCTGACAAGGTTCTTGCTGCGAAAGAACTGGAGGTAGTTTCTGGTTCTGGAACTGAGTCCAAAAACAAGGTCTATTCAAATGATACACATGAGTCAGGTAAGAATGCTAAATCTGAGAACAACTGCAAAAATTGCATGAAAATGTGCAAAGTTTGTAGTACAAATGCTTACCTCAGTGGTAAGAAGATTGAAGAACTGACTAGTAGAGTCAGAAGTGTTGAAGATCAGATCTTAAACCGTGATAAGCTGTTAAAAGCTTCGAACGACAAATTAAAAGAATTAACTGAGAAAATTGAAAATGATAAAAATGACGTAGAAAGATTTAGGAAAGAAAATGAAAAATTGATTCTTGAAAATCGTCAAATTTCAGAAAATTTTGAAAAACTAAAACGAACGGTTAAAGATTCTGATGAAAGAAATGGTAAGACAGATAAAGAAAATCTTCAGCTGACCGGTGTTCTTAGAGTGAAAGAGGAGTTAATCAACCAGCAATTGGATGAAATTGCTAAGTTGAAGCTTCAATTCCAAGAAGCTAAAATTGAAAATGAACGTATCCAGTTGAAATTAACCAGTTATAACTCCACAAGCTTTGTTTTACAACTTATTGTTCCCAAACCCATCGGGAAAAACAAAGCAGGCAAAGATGTCTTTTCGGATGGAACAGGGGTGGGGTATCATCAGGTTTCACCACCAGTTTTAAACAATTATTCAAAGAAAAAGTCCGGGCTGGTTAATGATAAAGAGGAAATAAATGAAATAAAACTTCCAGAGTCAATTGATGTTACATTTTCTTCATCATCATCTGATGATAGTGTTCAAACTGATATTGTTAAAAACATGGCTGAAAGTGTTTTGAAATCTGATAGTGATTCAGCTGAGGATGAAGAGTGTTTTCTGAATAATTACATTCCGAAACCAAAATCCAAAAACAACTTAAATGAAGAACCTACTCTTGTCATGTACAAGATGTCGGGATCGAATAAGTTGTATTCGGATTCTGATTTTCCACTGGAGAATGTTAATGTTGCTAAATTGACAAATGTGTTCAAATTGATTGAAATTGATCTGTCTAAAGTAAAAAATTTAAATCAGACAAAAAGGAAAATGAATTTTGAAAAAGATAAAGCTTACTACAAGAAGCCTATTGTTCCACCACGTTTTTATAACAACAATCGAAACAGATGGTCGGGTGGTAATCAGGGTGGTAAGAATTATCAGAGAAGGAATGTTCAAAACAAGAAGTGTGTTGAGAAAAAGATGTTTGTGACAAGTTCAAGTTCACTTTCTGATGAAGAATCTGAGATCTTTTCAAAATCAAACAAAGAGTTCTTTGAGAAAAAGGCTTCACAGTCTTAGTCCGAAGGCACCAGTCGGGTAGTTGATACTGGAACTTGCTTTAAATGCAATCAAGTTGGACATATTGCACGAAAGTGTACCCACTTGAAGTCTAAGACTGAAGTTGTGATGAATCCAAAGAAGAAAGATGATGTGAAGGGAAAAGTACCAATGGTTGTTGAGAAAATTTTGAAAAATGAGAACAAAAAATTCAAAATTGAACCTGTTAAGAATGTGGTAACTAAAATTGACAAATTTTACAAACGAGTTGCTTCATCTCAACAAACATGGAAACCAAAATCAGAGAAACAAGTTTTAACTCCACAAGAGAAGAAGGTTGTTCCTAAAAAGATTCTTCAAAATGAAACCAGAAAAGAAAACATTTCAATTTCTTATGAAGATTTTCCTAAGAAGAATGTTTCATTGACAAATGAGGATAAAGTTGACATAAAAGAGGCCATTGATAACAAACTGGAAATGAATGATAAAAATTTTCCACCTCTTAAATCGGTTGTAAAGTGTATAGATGAGATAAAGTTACCTGAGTCTGATGAGGCTTGGGCAGCTTATTTCAACTAATCATATTCTATTTGGTGCAGGAGCTTCCCAGATCCGTTTCACGTTGGATTATGGATAGTGGAGCTTCTCGGCACATGACAGGAAAGAAAATCCTGCTGATGTTAGAGATTTCAATGGAGGTTATGTAGGTTTCACAGGCAATCAAGGAGGTCGAATAGTTGGAGAAGGAACGTTATCCAATGGCATTGTCACATTTGAAAGAGTTAACTACATTACTGAGCTTGAGAATAATCTTCTGAGTATTTCTCAGATCTGTGATAGGATGTCTACAACACATTTCACAAACAAAGAATGTTTGATTTTGAAACAAGGATTTGTTATCCCTGAAGAATGGATTATCATGAGAGCACCAAGAGTTGATGATCTGTATGTGTTGGATATGAGCGTAGCAACTATAACCACGGGTCAGGCTCACTGTTTTATGTCAAGAGCAACAGAAAAAGAATCTCGATTGTGGCACCGAAAAATGGGTCATATTCACATGAGAAAAATGAATCACTTGGTGCATAATGATTTAGTAACTGGTGTTCATTTAAAAGGTTTTCATCTTGAGGGGGAGTGCATTAGCTGCATCAAAGGGAAGCAAAAGAAGAATTCTCACCCCAGGAAGAAAGAAAACTCAATCTCGAGACCGTTAGAGAGACTCCACATGGATCTGTTTGGTCCAGTAAACGTCAAAAGCATAAGTGGGTATCTCTATTGTCTAGTAGTCACAGATGATTACTCGAGGTTTTCATGGGTTTCATTTTTGCAAACAAAAGATCAAACATTTGGGAGTTTAATCACGTTGATCAAAAAGCTTGAAAACTTGTACCAAACTCGTGTTCGAAGAATAAGAAGTGACAACGGCACAGAGTTCAAAAGTAGCAAAATGGAATTGTTTTGTGATGAAAAAGGTATAATGCATGAGTTTAGTGCTCCTTATACTCCACAGCAGAATGGAGTAGCTGAAAGAAAGAACAGGACGCTAATTGAAACGGCCAGGACGATGATTGCTGATTCTAAACTACCTGTCAATTTTTGGGCAGAAGCAGTGTCAGCCGCATGCTATACACTCAATCGGGTTCTCACTGTCAAGAAATTCAATAAGACGTGTTTCGAGCTGATCAACAACCGCAAGCCGAACCTGAAGTATTTAGAACCGTTTTTGTCTCCCTACACAGTTCTAGAGCCTTTTGGTAAATTTGGTCTAAAGAGCATCGAAGGAATATTTGTGGGTTACTCAAGTCCATTGAAACGAGTCTTTGTTCCAAGCTTAAAGCGGATCATCGAAGCACACAATGTTGAGTGTCAAGGTTATGCAATGCCACCGCATAATCCAGGCGATTCATGGCGTTTTCACTATGACAAATTATGGGATTCATTTGACATGGAAGAAGAAGAAGAAGAAGAACAAGAACAAGAACAAGAACAAGATTTCTTTGACGAGTTGGATATTCTAAGAGAGTATGAGTCATCGTAGGAAAGGTTCCCAGCTGAGTATTCAAGTCGACCACGACAAACTTCAAATGACAATGAAGCAGGTCCAAGCAATGCTGGAGAACATGATGATATCCAACAAAATGAAGTTGCTCATGATAATCAAACAGCACAGAATGATAATCAAGAATATGAGAACAGACCAGTATTTGATCGTGGTGATTCAGATTCTGAGGGGGAGCAAATTCAGATTTCAAGTCAAACAAACCCAGTCAGTGAACAAGGTGCAAATCAAAATATTACAAATCTGGAGGGCGAGGTAGATGTTCCAGGCGAGGTGATGCCAAGAATTCTTTCATACCATCCAGAAGAGCTGATCATTGGAGAATTACAATCAGGCGTTCGCACTAGACGTCAAATTGACCAAGGCCATACTTGTTTTTATTCTACAGTAGCACCTTTACAAACTGAGTTTTCACTAAGTTATTTTATTTCGCAGATCGAACCGCGAACATACAAAGAGGCGCTAACTGAAGATTCTTGGGTCAATGCGATGCAAGAGGAGCTGAGTCAGTTTGAGAAGTTAGGAGTGTGGAAATTGATAGACTTGCCTGATGATCAAAGGAAGATCAACACCAAGTGGGTGTTCAAGTGTAAGAGAGATGATCGAGGGGTTATTATTCGTAACAAAGCTCGACTCGTAGTCCAGGGTTTCAGTCAGCAGGAGGGGATAGATTTCACTGAAGTGTATGCTCCGGTTGCTAGACTTGAAGCAATCAGAATCTTTATAGCGTTTGCATCTTGGAAAAATTTCAAAGTATATCAGCTAGATGTTAAATCGGCATTTCTCTATGGGAAGGTAAAAGAGGAGGTATATGTCGGACAGCCACCGGGCTTCACCGATCCAATCCACAAAGACAAGGTATATTTGCTGGATAAAGCGCTGTATGGTTTACACCAGGCCCCGAGGGCTTGGTACGAGACATTGTCTCAACACCTGCTAGCCAACAGCTTCAACCGAGGAAAAGTGGATGCCACTCTCTTCACCAAAGAAGTCGATGGACATCTTCTGATAGTTCAAATTTACGTGGACGATATCATATTTGGGTCTACAAATGAAAGTTTGTGCAAAGATTTTGAAAGAGTTATGAAGCAAAAATTTGAAATGTCATCGATGGGTGAGATGAAATTCTTCTTGGGACTTCAGGTTGATCAACTGCCTAAGGGAATTTTCATACATCAAACGAAGTACGTTCATGATATCTTGGAGAAATTCGGGATGTCAGGATCTACTCCAGCTTCCACCCCATTAGCGACGAACCATGGGATAAACCCTGATCTCACCGGAGAGAAGGTAGATGAAACATTGTATCGTTCCATGATCGGATCACTGATGTACTTGACAGCTTCAAGACCCGATATCATGTACCCAACCTGCCTCGCAGCAAGATTTCAATCTAACCCGAGAGCTTCGCACATGGTTATTGTCAAAAGGATATTACGCTACCTGAAAGGAACTCCATCATTGGGGATGTGGTATCCAAAAGATGGCGAACTCATGCTCGAAGGGTATTCCGATTCTGATTTCGGATGTTGCAAAGTTAACGCTAAATCAACAACAGCGGGGTGCCAGTTTTTTGGATCACGGTTGGTCCCCTGGCAATGCAAAAAGCAAACCTCTGTGGCTTTATCCACATGTGAAGCGGAGTATGTATCTGCTAGCAGTTGCTGCTCTTAGATCTTGTGGATCCAGTAATATATGCGCGACTACGGTTTGCAATTTCTTAACACCCCTATCTTTGTTGATAATGAGGCAGCGATTAACATTACGAAAAATCCTGTTCATCACGCTAAAACGAAACACATAGAAATTCGTCATCACTTCATCCGAGATTGTTTCGAGAAGAAGTTGATACGAATTGAGAAAATCCACACTGACGAACAAAAAGCTGATTTACATACCAAATCTTTTGACAAAACTCGTTTTCAATACTTGTTAAAATTGAACGGTATGAAGCTTTTATCGGTGTTGGAGGAGATTCTTGGCGTTGATGAAGGTACCACTGTAGATGATGATGTTGAGAAGCAATCTGCAATGGTTTGTCGATTTTTTACTTGTTTTGGTATTTAGGGGGAGATAGGGTAATATTTTCAGAAAATACAAAAACAGTAAAAAATTTCAAAAATACAAAAACATGAGATATTTTCAAAATACAAAAAAAATAGAAAATCTGAAAAAAGAGCTTGTGTAAAAAGGGAAAATGATAGTACATTGGCTTGACAATTACGGTATGCTAAAGAATTGTGAAGTTTAAAAGGTTTTAAACAATCTTGCTGATGATGTGCCGATAGGTTTTTGCACATTTAGTAGGTTTGTTCGGGATATAAACCTAAATATTTACTTGCTTATTTCATGGGGAACACTACTTGGATATATAGGTAACCCCTGAAATCTTATTTGAAAGATCCCTTTTTCTGAGATACTAGGTCTTTATACTCAGTGATATCTGGGGTATTATTCCGGGAGTTCTGATAATGCGGAAGCAATGGCCTAGTCCCCGAATAATACTTTCTGCATTGCTTGAAATATAGCGCCGCCCTCAGCATAAAAAATGATGAAACATTGAAAAATGCTAATCATGTGCTGTTGTAAAAAAAAGATCCTCTAAAGGGGACACACCTAAAGTCGAACCGTCATCTCTCTGCTGAACGAAAGTTCTGACCTGAGCTCTCACGGTTCTTCGCAATTTAACCCATTATAGATATCATCTGTGGTATACTCACCTGTAAGAGTGAATATTGGGATTTGGATACGAGAGTATATTCAAGAGGTGGGACACATGAATAAGTTTAAGTTCTTAATTCATCTAATTCGTATCCTGGACAGATTGAAAATTGTGAGAAAATTTAAGTGGATCAGTATATCGACAATCTAAGTGAATTGTTTATTTCTGAGTATGAAATTAAAGCTTAACGGTACTTGTGACGTGTCAGAAAAAGCTGATATGATTCCCTAACACGCTCACCAAAAATATGTTTGTAAATAGTTTGCATTTACTGCATTTTATTTCTGTATTTCATTTTCTAGTTTAGAAACTTTATTAAAAATCCAAAAAGATTTTACATTTCTGCTTTATTTTCCGACAAACCAAAGTGGAAAGCTGATCTTCAGATTTGAAATTTGAAGCAGATGCAGGAAGATTCTGGACTGGAAGATGAGTTGTGAGCTAGTCTTGTTAAACCTGGATATTGATAAGTCAAAACAAGTTCATTAATTTGAAACTTGTAAATTTCAGAAAATTGCTTGAATTTTTTTTAAAATATCAGTGTGTTTTATCTCAGATCAACCAAGGTCATTAAGTTGGACTTGGTAGATAAATTGAGTAATCAGTGTCATTAACTTGGACCTGAATACTTAAGTGGATTTCTAAAAACTGATAAACAGTTAATAGAATTTTAAGATTGAATAGATTATAATGTTATATGTTTGAGAAAATAGGAAACAGGAGTCAAAATCCCCATGGCAATGAAAATGTCAAAGTTTGAACTAGAATTTAAGTCCCAGCTTATCGAGAGGGGGAGTCTGTGAAAGGGGGAGTCAGAATTCTGGATCAACAATCAAAGGGGAGATTGAAGTTTAAAGTTGGAAGATAGAAGATTGAAGGATGCTTTACAAGTTCAAGACAATTTAGGATAGAGAGTGATACATCAAGACTAAAGACTGAAGACAGGATGCTAAAGACTTCGTTAACATTCAAGGGGGAGTCTGTTGGTGCACTGATGTCTGTTAACTTCGTCTTTAATGAGTCTTGTAATGTATTAGTTAGATCAGGGCACGGAATACGAGAAAACAGGTTTTTAGGTAATTCCGCTTGAAATGGGATTGATGATGTTTCAAACGGAATTAGCAAGTTCAAGCGAAATTAGTAATTCCGCACGGAATTAACTAATTCCGCGTGAACCAGTGATTTCGTTTAAGTGTGCTTCAAGTGAAATTAACTCCACTATAAATACCTGTGTGCCTGATTCATTTCATACGGAATTAGCAGTGTGTGTTTGAGAGCCGAGGTGCTGTTGAATTGTTATCTGATTTGTAAAAGCTCAGGAAATCAATAAGAGAAGATAATTAGAAAGGAACAAGCTGTTTTACGTCATTTGCATTGATTCCGCCTTTGTATTTGATGCTGAACTCATCGGATTGACTCGTTAGGGTCACACGACGATCCAACAGAGGCATCGCAATAGACAACGAAGTCATCGTTTTCGTCGGGTAAAGCGAGGACGGGAGCATTGCAGAGCATGAGCTTGAGGGTTTGAAAGGCAGTCTCTTGTTGGGTTTCCCAAACAAAAGGCTTGTCTTTATGCGTGAGGGAAGTAAGCGGCACGACGATTTTAGAGAATCCTTTGATAAATCGGCGATAATAGCTCGCTAGTCCGAGAAAAGAACGGACTTCAGACGGGTTCTTAGGTGTAACCCAACTCTTAACAGCTTCGATCTTCGCAGGGTCGACGTGAATACCTTGACTATTGACAATGTGACCGAGGAATTGAACCTCCTCTAGCCAAAATTCACACTTGGAGAACTTGGCATATAGTCGATTTCCCTGGAGTAGCTCGAGAACCAAACGTAGATGTTGCGCGTGTTCGGTTTTCGACTTGGAATAGATCAGGATATCATCGACGAACACGATGACGAAGCAGTCAAGAAATGGTTTACACACGCGATTCATTAGATCCATGAAAACCGCGGGTGCGTTGGTCAAACCAAAGGGCATGCAACGAACTCATAGTGGCCGTATCGAGTGCGAAAAGCGGTTTTGCGTATATCCTCCTCTTGAATGCGTAACTGGTGATAGCCTAAGCGTAGATCGATCTTCGAGAAACACGTAGCACCTTGCAACTGATCAAACAAATCATCTATTCGACGCAGGGGATAGCGATTCTTGATTGTCAGCTTATTCAACTCCCTATAGTCGATGCACATCCGAAACGACCCATCCTTCTTTTTAACGAAAAGGACTGGTGCGCCCCAAGGAGAGGTGCTAGGGCGAATGAAGCCTTTATCAAGCAATTCCTGGAGTTGACTCGAAAGTTCACGCATTTCAGACGGAGCGAGTCGGTAAGGAGCTCTAGCAACAGGATTTGCTCCAGGAATGAGGTCGATACGAAAGTCGATATCACGACTTGGTGGTAAACCTGGAAGATCATCAGGAAAAACGTTGGGAAATTCACAAACAACGGGAACGTCTTTCACTCCTGTCTTTCCTTTCTTTTCCTTCTCCGCTACTACGATGTTAGCCAAGAAAGCTATGTATTCCTTGCGGAGATACTTGCAAGCTTGGACACACGACATGAGCTTGAGACCTGTTAGGATCTGAGTTTCTTATGATTGTGTTTTTGTTTCATAATTATGAAGTTGAATGAGAATTGCAGCGGAATCAAAATGGAAACAAAACTTTCACACACAATCAAACAGGAGAATTGCTTTCAACATACATGTTTAACTTTGAACCGAATGATTAAATTTATTTCAATCTTCAATTACAAATGCATGCATGTATTACAAACTCCCCCTCAGCCTGAGCTCACAATAGTTTGTTCGTACAGAATGACAAGTGATGAAAGAGCTAATAGAACAGCACCGGGTACTGTTCTATTTATAGACACGAGCAAACCACTGAAGCATCTTGGCTGACGTCACCATGAAAGTGACATCTAACCTCCTAACAACCTGTAACTACCGATCTAATACAACTACTGCTATTACAAACTACTGATTACAATATAAACAAAAGATAGACTAAACTATTGCTTCCCATTCCACTGTTATACTCCTAGCAGTGCTTTGTCTTCATCAGCAGTACTTGAAACATGATAGTAGATTGAGCATCAGTGCTTGCCTTCAACAGTCTTTAGAATCTTCATCAGATGTTGAATGATCAGTAGTTGTTGTAAATGGGCAGTAGATAGAAGTCATCAGTTGTTAGGGCCACTTCCAAGGGGAAAGATTGAATACAAACATCTGCTTATTCTAGATCCACTGTTATAATCCAGTTTTAGCTTTAATCAACTGTTCCTTTGTAGGGTTCAATCCCAACAATCTCCCCCTGGAACAAATGATGCCAAAACCCTTCATTATTGTGGATCTTTATTGCCTCATCAATAATTCCCTGACTTTCCCTTTGAACTGTATCATCCTCATCCATGCATAGTGTAAGATCAAGGAGATCTTGCAGATCTTCAACACCCAGGCCCAGTGCTTGTTCCCTTGATATTTTCATCACCTCACCACTGGATTTAATCAAAGTCAATACGTGGGTCTGTTTGTCAAATTTCCACTTTAGTATTTTTGAATCCAGTGGGTTTCTTGGGAGAGTTTTTATTGCTGATGAGTTTGGAGATTGTGGCCTGGTAATGACTGGTTGAGCAGTGTTTGTAGTTGTTGCCAATTCAGGATTTTCTAGTATCATCTGCTTGAGAACCATTTTTATAATGTCATCCCTTGCTGCTATATCCTCTGCTGTTTATGCATCCATCTGCTTTTGTTTCTGTCACACCCCGACCACGAAAATCAACAAATCGTGGCAGAAACGTCGGGGAGTGTTGTAACAGAATCATTGTTTCATAACACATGGATTGAGGTTTTGTTTTATTGAATTAAATGTATTACATTACATTGGAATTAGAAACAAAACATGAACAAATAGACTTTCATTATTATTAAGTCACTAAGGCCTAGTCCGTTCCTATGTGAGTAAGCATCAATATCATCATCAAACATCACCAACTATGGTACCTGAAACACATGTGAAAATACGTCAGCATAAAAATGCCGGCGAGTACATAGGTTTTATGTGAGTGTCAGATCCATGGCTAGTTTACATGTTGCAAAACTTAATTAAAAACTTGGTTTTGAAAAGTATATTATTGCGACATATTTAACCAACTCAAATCAAGTTGGTTATACTTTATAAAATCTCATAGCCATGATTCTTAACACAAAACATTTATTTTATTAAATCAAATTGTAAAACATCTCATAAAAACTCGTTAATAAAACTCGTATGATTTATATTATTAGAAAAACCTTGTAATATAACTTTGTTTTATTAACCTTGCTCAAGTGATCTTAGATAACGCAACGATATATGATGTGTTAAAATCACTTATATATAGGAAGTACCAGCGGCGTATCCACCATGCTTTTAACACATTACACCCGCCCCGTTAACTAATCATTTCCCTAACCCAACGGTTCAAACAGATTCAAACAGTTCACATAAATCAAACAGTTACAAACGGTTCACATAAATCAAACAGTTACAAACGGTTCACATAAATCAAACAGCTTCAAACGGTTCACATAAATCAAACAGCTTCAAATGGTTCACATAAATCAAACGGCTTCAAACGGTTCAAAATGTAAAACAATGTGTCCATATACTGGATGAGCATATGCAACAAAATGTAATTATGAAAATCAATGTTCTAGCATGCTAAGTGAACATACATAGCAAAACAAAATGAAATCATGTACTATATACGTACTAATGAACATAGCAAGCATATGATATAAAAACATGAAAAGCACGAAAGTAACAAGTAGGCACATGTGTATCACCCCAAAACATTTTAAAACGGTAAAAGAGGGGACTATGTACTCACTTGAGGATGCTTAGAAGTCTTGAATAACAACCAAGCAAGCAAGAGGGATCACGGAAATCAAACGGCACCTAATATAGGTAACTATGTTAATAAACCGGACCTAAATCGGAGGATTGGATAAAATGAGGTTTCGTAAACCAAATGAGTGTAGGGACTCATGTAATATGGTTTAACAAAGCCTACATTCTAAAAAGAAACCTAACCTAAGTGCTTATGACCCATTACGACTCGTTAAGGTAGCTTACGCCACTTTAACGCGTCGTTCGTGTAAAACGCGTTCGGACCGCCTAACTCGTCCTATGACAAGTATTATATCCCATAACATGTCTAATAATGTTGCCTAATCAGTTTAGATGCCAAAATTTATGTTTCATATGCTTAAAATGAATTTATGCGTAAAAAGGGCATTTTGGTCATTTTCCTAAGGCATATAAATTACCTATCATACAACTAATTAAACGAAGTGACCTTAAGTTATAACCTTGGAAGGTTATTCCCTATACAACTACGGTCACAATAAATTCTTGGTCGAATCCTAATGATCGACCAAACGGTTCGGGTTCGAAAGTATAAGCGGTTGTTTAGACCGCTTATCTTACGACCCTATATAAGCACTAAACCTAAAGTGATGAGCTAAACATGTTAAAACATGTTTAACGAAGTTAGAAAACAAATTTGATATCAAGACAAAGGGTCTTGATACCCAAGAATAGTTTGGTTTCAAAATACGCAAGAATACGCTTTTTGACCGAAACTATGACTCGTCACTACACCTAATCAACGTGGTAATCAGTAGGTATAGTCACAAGAGACTATAACCATCGTGATTACGCTCACTTTACGAAGTTCAAATGAACTTCGTGTTTACCATAGACTGGTCAAAGCAGAAAGTCAAACACTGTTTGACTCTTACGCTTAAAACGCATAAAAACACGAAAGAATACTTACAAAGGATCCAAGCTAGAAGAACTTGATTTAAATACTCAGGTATGAAGCATAAAGCTTCAACTTAGAGCATAAAATTAGATCAAGGTGTGAGGAAAATGGAATGAGAGCTTGGGTATTTATAGATTTCGGAGAACCGTTAGGATCGTTTCTCGCAAATCGTGCTTTGATCTTGACCTTAAAAGTGGGCACATGGTTTTCAAAACCATGGGAATACTTAAAACCATCAAATTCCAACCCATAGAGTGCAAAACCTTGGGTTAAAACCATCAAAACCTCAAAAATGGACCAAGTTCAATGTATCTGCCAGAAATTTCAAAAATGGTCCCTGCACTTGTAAAACTTGATTTTTGGAACTTTTAAGCCCCGTTAACCACATTTCAAGGCTCTAAAATAAATTTAAAGTATAGGGAACTTGAAATGTGCTAAAAAATATCTCGGATGTCGGTTCGTTTGGTCGTACGGTTGCGTTGTTCGGTTAATTACGACGGAAATCATAACGAACGCAAAAACGATCCAAATTACGCGACGAATAGAATTTTATCATGCCAATCACTAAAATAAAGTATTTTAATGATTACATAAATTTTTGGATCTCCGGATATATTCAGAACGTAAGATATGCGCGAAAATGCAAACTTATGCACTTTTTGACGCTTTTAGTCCCTATTGATCAATAAAGTTTATTTTTAGCATACTAAACCCTTCAAAGCCTATTTCTAAGCTATGTAAAGGATATTTAGGGAATATTTAACTTATGATCAAGTTCTGGAATGTTCGTTACAGTACGAATTAGCATACTTTCGCAGTTTGTCGAAATTAGTCCCTGTAAGCGAATAAACTTGATTTTGGCATACCAAACCCTCCAAAACTTATTTCTAAGTTATGTAAAGGTTATTTAAGGTATGTTAAGCCTATGTCACTGTTCTGGAGTGTTTGTTGCATTAAACTGGTTATATTTACGTATCAGTTCGCTTATAACCTTCCAGAAAGCGATTTAAAGCTTGAAATCGAACATGAATTGATATGTGCACATGATACACATATTTATACAAATCCCAAGCATGAAAAACAATATTTCATTGATTTGGTATTTTTTTGATGGTCGCAGAGGCACAGGTGTCACAGTCTCCCCTACTTCAGGAAATTTCGTCCCGAAATTTATTCGTAGGAGTCTGTCTGTGACTTTGTGTTAAATAACCACCAAAGATATACAAGGCATAATACTGTCATTTCCTCAATGGACAATCTTCATAAATGAAAATGAACGGACGGAGTCATTTTAAACGGGTATTCTTCAGAAATGAAAATGAACGGACGGAGTCATTTTCAAAGGGTATTCTTCAGAAATGGAAATGAAGGAATAATCAAAAAGGATATTCATTTCCTCAACGGACATTCTTCAGAAATGAAAATGAACGGACGGAGTCATTTTCAAAGGGTGCTTCAGCAGAAATGGAAATGAATAGAGTTAACTCAAAAGGATATTCATTTCCCTCAACGGACAATCTTCAGAAACGAAAATGAACGGACGGAGTCATTTTCAATAGGTGCTTCATCAGAAATGGGAATGAATATAATTAACTCTAGACACATGACAAAACTTGATGTGGTTTCTGTGCACTGAATTCCATAATTATGTATGCATCCATAATTATGTATGCATCCATAATTACGTAATTCCTTGCACAGTCCGCACAGTGTATTTCATAATGTGAAAGGGATAGAATTTGAACAAGCTTGAGACAACTTTGATTGGGTCAACACATAAACACATAAGCACATAATTGTTTTCTTGGTTATTAATTTGTTATCAGTTTGTTATTAATTGTTATTAACTTGATATCGATTTGAACATGGGTATTCAAGGTATACCAGGAAGCCAGTCGATGGACTTCAACGTCCTCAAGAATCTATCTGAAAAGATAGGATGATCTTCCAAAAATTTGATTTTTGATTACAAGGAATCATAACATTCGAATTAATGTACACAACAATTAAGGACTTACGGAAATACCCTTAGGTACCCTATTAAGGATGGGGTATTCGTCCAGAGTTGTAACTTGCGCCTTGTACTTCGTTTCCTTGGAAGAAACGGGTACTTAGGATTTTCGTGGAAAACGCAAGAGATCATAAAATGGAAAAACATTTTGGGGGTAGTCTGTTCTTCAAGGAATACGGTTCCTTGATTGTCGGTATTATAGGGGATATGTTGTTTATACATGCAACCACATGAATACGTTGCAATGTAAATCAAAGATTTATTTATAAACAACATCAACAAGTGTTTCATAGACCTTGACAACAAAAGAAAATAATACATAATGCTTGATTATTTCTAAATAGCGTTGTCTTCCAATCAGTGAGATGCTCATCCCTACGTTGGATTTGCATTAGCAAGCTTTGGGCAATTCCTTCAAAAATGGCCCATCTCGCCACAGTTGAAGCAAGAACCTGGTAGAAAATGAGCTTGAGCAGGATTGTTGCCAGCTTGATTTGGTGCAGCTGCAGTTGGGCAAACTCTTGATGTATGGCCTATAAGTCCACAAGTTTGACATTTGCGGCACTTTACATTGGCATGATGGTGAAGGCTACATTGGTTACACAAGGGTGCAGTTCCGTTGTATGGCTTCCTAGCAGGGGGTTGAGCTGGTTGGTTTGGGATGGCTTGATCATTGTGAGCAACCACGGCGAAGTTCTGAGAAGCCTTTCACTTCTTTGACTTCTTGGGGGATCCAGTCTGTTCACCCTTCGGTTTCGATTCCTCGATCGGTTTCTTGTCACCTTTTCGAAAAAGTTTACCTTTCCTGATCTGAGATTCAGTCAAGGTAGCGGATAGCTCAATGGCTCGTCTAACTGTAGTGGGGTTACTACCAGTCACAATGTCCTGTACTGAGTCAGGGAGGCCATCAATGTATTTTTCGATTGCCTTATCCAAAGGCGTGACCATGTTCGGGCATAACAGACTTAACTCCTCATAACGGTCCGTGTAGGCTCGATGCTCACTGCTATCTTGCTTAAGATCATCGAATTCCCTTTCCAATGCTCTAATCTCATGACGAGGACAGAATTCCCTCATCATTAGAGCTCGAAGCTCTTCCCAGGTTTGAGCCAGTGCTACCTCGGCACCCCTATCTCTCATCACACCATTCCACCATGTTAAAGCTCGTTTCTCAAAAACACTAGATGCAAACTCTACCTTTCGCTTGTTTGGGCACTGAACATGTCTGAAGGTGCTCTCTAGACTCTCGAACCATTGCAGAAGTGCAGTCGCTCCTTGAGACCCAGAAAATTTTGATGGCTGGGCAGAGTTGAATGTCTTGAAGTTGCAGGGAGCATTATTGTTGTTGAGGGCTAGGTTACATTGAGCAATGATGTTTGGGATTGCTGCAGCCATTTGCTGCGTAATGATAGCTGCCAGCTCTTCATTAGGTACCTGATTGTCACGTCGTGGAGGCATTCTAAAAGGGGAAACAAGAGAGAAAACAAGTGAAACGGCATTTGGTAAGGATATTACAATTACCGACCAAAGAGGCATGGGTGATGGTCATTTGTTCGAACCACGAAGCAAACAAAAGGCTGAATTAAAGTAAATAGGTCCTCATAATGTATCGCGAAGACATGTTCACCTATAAGTGGACACTCACCCCAAGAGTTCCCAGGTAAGAGTGACTGGTCTGATACTGCGGATTTATACGAACACTCTAGCCTTAGACAGAAAACTCAGGGTACAGGCACCCACCCTTCCAGTTTGCACGTGTTCACATTATTTAGACCAAACTTTGACGAGAATTTGAAAACTTTGAAGGTTCAAAACCTTATAATAAATCATCCTAGAAAAGATGATTAGTTTTCAAAGCAGATTCGAAATTTGTGTTCTTATTGTGGTTGTCACCTAAAGATAGGCGACGGTATTGTTTTATGACTAAACGCAAGTAAACTCACGTTAGGGTCCTAGGAAGGTTATACACTAGGTCAAAGCATTACTAATAACCTGATTCCCTATAACCATGGGCTCTGATACCAACTTTTCTGTCACACCCCGACCATGAAAATCAACAAATCGTGGCGGAAACGTCGGGGAGTGTTGTAACAGAATCATTGTTTCATAACACATGGATTGAGGTTTTGTTTTATTGAATTAAATGTATTACATTACATTGGAATTAGAAACAAAACATGAACAAATAGACTTTCATTGTTATTAAGTCACTAAGACCTCGTCCGTTCCTATGTGAGTATGCATCAATATCATCATCAAAGATCACCAACTATGGTACCTAAAACATATGTGAAAATACGTCAGCATAAAAATGTTGGCGAGTACATAGGTTTTATGTGAGTGTCAGATCCAGGCTAGTTTACATGTTGCAAAACTTAATTAAAAACTTGGTTTTGAAAAGTATAGTATTGCGACATATTTAACCAACTCAAATCAAGTTGGTTATACTTTATAAAATCTCATAGCCATGATTCTTAACCCAAAACATTTATTTTATTAAATCAAATTGTAAAACATCTCGTAAAAACTCGTTAATAAAACTCGTATGGTTTATATTATTAGAAAAACCTTGTAATATAACATTGTTTTGATAACCTTGCTCAAGTGATCTTAGATAACGTAACGATATATAATATGTTAAAAGCACTTATATATAGGAAGTACCAGCGGCGTATCCACCATGCTTTTAATACATTACACCCGCCCCGTTAACTAATCATTTCCCTAACCCAACGGTTCTAACAGATTCAAACGGTTCACATAAATCAAACAGTTACAAATGGTTCACATAAATCAAACAGTTACAAACGGTTCACATAAATCAAACAGCTTCAAACGGTTCACATAAATCAAACAGCTTCAAACGGTTCACATAAATCAAACGGCTTCAAACGGTTCAAAATCTAAAACAATGTGTCCATATACTGGATGAGCATATGCAACAAAATGTAACTATGAAAATCAATGTGCTAGCATGCTAAGTGAACATACATAGCAAAAGAAAATGAAATCATGTACTATATACGTACTAATGAACATAACAAGCATATGATATAAAAACATGAAAAGCACGAAAGTAACAAGTAGGCACATATGTATCACCCCAAAACATTTTAAAACGGTAAAAGAGGGGACTATGTACTCACTTGAGGATGCTTAGAAGTCTTGAATAACAACCAAGCAAGCTAGAGGGATCACGGAAATCAAACGGCACCTAATATAGGTAACTATGTTAATAAACCGGACCTAAATCGGAGGATTGGATAAAATGAGGTTTCGTAAACCAAATGAGTGTAGGGACTCATGTAATATGGTTTAACAAAGCCTACATTCTAAAACGAAACCTAACCTAAGTGCTTACGACCCATTACGACTCGTTAAGGTAGCTTACGCACTTTAACGCGTCGTTCGTGTAAAACGCGTTCAGACCGCCTAACTAGTCCTATGACAAGTATTATATGCCTTATCATGTCTAATAATGTTTCCTAATCAGTTTAGATGCCAAAATTTATGTTTCATATGCTTAAAATGAATTTATGCGTAAAAAGGGCATTTTGGTCATTTTTCTAAGGCATATAAATTACCTATCATACAACTAACTAAACGAAGTGACCATAAGGTATATCCTTGGAAGGTTATTCCCTATACAACTATGGTCACAATAAATGCTTGGTCGAATCCTAATGATCGACCAAACGGGTCGGGTTCGAAAGTCAAAGCAGTTGTTTAGACCGCTTATCTTACGACCCTATATAAGCACTAAACCTAAAGTGACGAGCTAAACATGTTAAAACATGTTTAACGAAGTTAGAAAACAAGTTTGATATCAAGAAAAAGGGTCTTGATACCCAAGAATAGTTTGGTTGCAAAATACGCAAGAATACGCATTTTGACCGAAACTATGACTCATCACTACACCTAATCAATGTGGTAATCAGTAGGTATAGTCACAAGAGACTATAACCATCGTGATTATGCTCACGTTACGAAGTTCAAACGAACTTCGTGTTGACCACAGACTGGTCAAAGCAGAAAGTCAAACACTGTTTGACTTTTACGCTTAAAACGCATAAAAACACGAAAGAATACTTACAAAGGGTCCAAGCTAGAAGAACTTGATCTAAATACTCAGGTATGAAGCATAAATCTTCAGCTTAGAGCATATAATTAGTTCAGGGTGTGAGGAAAATGGAATGAGAGCTTGGGTATTTATAGATTTCGGAGAACCGTTAGGACTTTGATCTTGACCTTACAAGTGGGCACATGGTTTTCAAAACCATGGGAATACTTAAAACCATCAAATTCCAGCCCATAGAGTGCAAAACCTTGGGTTAAAACCATCAAAACCTCAAAAATGGACCAAGTTCAATGTATCTGCCAGAAATTTCAAAAATGGTCCCTTTACTTGTAAAACTTGATTTTTGGCACTTTTAAGCCCCGTTAACCCCATTTCAAGGCTCTAAAATAAATTTAAAGCATAGGGAACTTGAAATGTGCTAAAAAATATCTCGGATATCGGTTCGTTTGGTCGTACGGTTGCGTTGTTCGGTTAATTACGACGGAAATCGTAACGAACGCAAAAACGATCCAAAGTACGCGACGAATGGAATTTTATCATGCTAATCACTAAAATAAAATATTTTAATGATTACATAAATTTTTGGATGTCCTGATATATTCAGAACGTAAGATATGCGCGAAAATGCAAACTTATGCACTTTTTGACGCTTTTAGTCCCTATTGATCAATAAAGTTTATTTTTAGCATACTGAACCCTTCAAAGCCTATTTCTAAGCTATGTAAAGGATATTTAGGGCATATTTAACTTATGATCAAGTTCCGGAATGTTCGTTACAGTACGAATCAGCATACTTTCGCAGTTTGTCAAAATTAGTCTTTGTAAGCGAATAAACTTGATTTCGGCATACCAAACCCTCCAAAACTTATTTCTAAGTTATGTATAGGTTTTTCAAGGTATGTTAAGCCTATTTCATTGTTCCAGAGTGTTTTTTGCATTAAACTGGTTATATTTACGTATCAATTCGCTTATAACCTTCCAGAAAGCGATTTAAAGCTTGAAATCGAACATAAATTGATATGTGCACATGATACACATATTTATACAAATCCCAAGCATAAAACACAATATTTCATTGATTTGGTATTTATTTTATGGTCGCAGAGGCATAGGTGTCACAGTTTCCTTCTTTGATAAAGGATGGCAGCATGTGGAGCAGTGGATCTCCTGATTTGTAGCTTTTGTGGTTTAGCTGGAACCACTGCTTCAGGGTAAACAGGCTTTTGTGGAACATTAGTATTTTTCTTTCTCAATTCTTCCAGCTTTTTGTAAGAGGCCATTACTTTATCCTCTGACCATCTTGTCACCTGATTCATTGACCCAAAATCAGATGTTATTAGCTCTTCCTTCATTCTCTTCAGCTTTAAGGTCCTTTCAGGTACATTCTTCTTGTACTTTAACCAAACAGGAGGAGTGTGTTTTACTTTGTCTTTGTTCATTTGTTGCACTCTTTCTAACTCCTCCTTGAGCTCAGCAATGGTCTATTCTTTATATTGAGCCTTGTCTGCCTTATATTTCTTGAATGCCATTATGTGTTCAATGTAATCTTTTCTTAGGCTTTCATCTGTTCTTTCTAAAAGTTTCTGACAAAGATCTTTTGAAAATCTCTCCAAAGTGCTGACTTGAGTTAGCAGATACTGGTAGTATCTTTGAATTTCTTTTTCAGATTTTCCTTGTGTATTTCTTTTAGAGATATCCTCTGCTTGCTGAGCCTTTAACTTCAAATATTCTTCAATGTTGTTAGGCCTAGGATATCCTTGAACAGATGGCAGGTTCCTTTTTGCAGGATCATCTTTAGATTAGAAGGATTTTATCTCCTCTCTAACAGCTGGAAGATCTAATAGATACTGGACAGCTGCAGGAACAATGGCAGTGTTTGGATTTAAGGCTTGTACTGAAGAGAGTGGGACAGGGTTTGGAATAGTTGCAGGGTCAGTGGTTGTGAAGAAGTTGGAGGTGGTGAAGAATCATCATCTTCCAAGATTATCCTTCTCCTTTTTGGTTTAGGAGAGGTTAGTGGTGTTTTGGTGGATTGAGTTGCGGTGATTTGAGTGGTAGGGGATTGACTAACAGCTGTTGAAACAACTGGTGTTTCAACCACTATTGCTATTACAACAGATGATGTGTCACCTGATGTCTTCTGCTTTTTGGCAGATGGTGTTGGTGGTAGTGAGGATGTTTTTGGTAGTGATGTGATTTGTGGTAGATCAATGGATTGAGTGGTGATGGCAGTGGTTGATGTGTGTGTTGAAGTGGTGGTTGTAGGGTTAACATCTGTTGAAACCATTGAAGTACCAACAGCAGTTGATACAACAGGAGTTTTAACATCTGTTGGTTTGGAGGTTTGATGTGGGGAGTTTTTAGGAGGTTTGGGAGTGTGTTTAGTGATTATGGAAGGTGTGGATTTGGGTTGCCTCACTTTTCTAGTGGGCTGTTTTCTTTTAGGCTTAGGACTTTCTTCATCCTTGGGTTCAGAAATACCCTGCTCTTCCATCTCCATATAAACTTTCTTCTCCTGTTCAAACCTTGATTTACCCTTTGCCTCCCTATCCTTTTTAAGCCTTGCTTTTTCATCAGCAATAGCATTTAAGATTACATCAACCTTTTTAGAACCATCTGGTTTAGGGATGTCTGCAAGCATACTAGATTTGTCTGGTGCAATGTACAGACCATCTTCATATCCCTTTTTCTTCAACTGCTTCATTTTCTCCCCCTTTTTGGCATCAGCTGGTGGAGGATTATCAACAAAAATTATTGTAGAAGGAGCAGAACCAGTGGTTTTCAGCAAGTGGGCCTTGATTGCCTTGATGTCTGCTTGTGTATCCATGAACCTAGCTTCCATTAAATTTCTGATCTTTTGAACTTGAATTTCATGTTGCTGATCAGCATATGCTCTTTGTTGGTGAAGCATAGGTTGAAAATACTCCAGAGCTTAGTGGGAGTAGGAGCAGATGATGGAGCAGCTATTTGAGTTGGTGCAACAGTGGGTATGGCCTTTTGTGCTTTCAACAACTATTGCAGCATGTCTTTGATTTCTGCAACAGATGTATCAAGTTTATCAACCCTCTCCATCAATTCTCTGTACATTAAACCATCACCCAACTTAATGGGATCATCTGATTTCCCACTGGCAGTGGTTGTATCAGTGGTTGACTTAGGGAAAGTGTCCCAAAAATATCCACTGATGCCCCTTTGTCTTGGTACTGGGGACTTCTTCCTTCAGCAGGGGTGACCAGTTTTAGTGAACCAGTAAATACTGGAAACACCCTGGTTCCCAAAGAAGAAATTGCCTTCAAGGAAGTCTTAGGGATGAAACTTCTGTCCAAGTGTAAACCAGTGGGTTCAACACTTGTAGTAGCTGCTTCACTTGAACTACCACCAAGAGTTACATGTAACTCAAGGGGTGTAACCTCCTCAGTTGTTGGTGGGTTAGCAATGATAGGGAGCTCAGACTCAGTCAATTATGGTGGCATACTCTTAGTGATAGGTGGTTGAGAGGAACTGATTTCTGTCTGAGCTATATCAAGTGCATCCAACAAGGGCAATATTTGTACTGGAATTTGGGCAGTGAGGATAGGGGTGGAAAGAGAATTTACCCCGGGCAGTGGGCTGTGGATGATGGAATCAAGTGATTCCAGAGCATCATAATTTGGTGTCCCTGTTCTTACAACCTGTTCTTTTTTAGAAGAAGCAGGAGGAGTTTGAGGCTCAAATTGAGATCTTTCTTCCAACTGCTGTGAGGAAGAAGCAGCAGTGGTTATTGGTGACTTTTGTGTTGTCACTGGTAATTGCTCTGGGATCTCATCTTCCAGAGTTACCTTTTTTGTAGGTTTGGGGGGCTTTTGGGATTTTTTCTGTTTTGGTCTTTTGGTGGTTTTAGGTGTGGGTTTCACAGCAGTTGTTTTGCTGCTGCGATCACCTTGAGCAGTGGGCTCAACAGCAGGTGCCTGAGGAGCAATGGTTGCTGCTAACGTCTGCTCAGGAACCTCTGGTTGTGTTTTGGAAATTTTTGACAGCCTTGTGAATGTTTCAGGTGTTAGGCTGTTTATTTGACAAGGTTCACCTTGGATAAGCACATGAGCATTATCCTTTGAAAATTTCTTTTGAAAATAATAGCTTAAGAACCTTGGAAACAGTAAAAATGATTTTTTATTAACATTTTTAACCAAATCATTGAAGATCTCCTGGGATTAGTTAAAGTTTTCCTCATTCAGTACAGCATAAGCCAGGTATTGGATCTTCAATGAAATTTCATTGAAAGCAGTGGTCTTATTTGAAACACACATTAGGAGGGTATGAAATAAAAACCTTGTTGCAGGAGGAAAACTGTCTTTTTGTAAGGTGTCCTTTTTCATTTCCTCTTCATACCCTCTTTCAAGAAAATCTATTTGATATTCTGTTTTAGGGAAAGAAGTTTTACCTTGAAGATCATCGAGTTCAAATACCTCCGAAATGGTTTGAGGTGTTATTGTGACTGGAACACCCTTTATCGAAGAATTAATGGCTCTGGGCTTTTTATCCTTAGAATCAAGCTTAGCATTTTTCCAAAATTCTTGTTGGGTTTCCAGGTAAACTGGAGCATCAAAAGTCAACAAAGTTTTGTACTTTGAGGACCAAAGAGCGTCAATGACGGAATCAAAGGTGGTGGTATGACTTGGTTTTGTAAGTAAACCAGAGTAATTGTGAGGAGCTTTGAATGGAAGAGCCATGGTGATTTGAGTATGAAGGTGAGAGGAAGAAGACGATGAGTAATTTGAGAGAAATGGATGGTAACTGCTTTGAGAAAGGAATTTTGAATTCGATTCGACAGTGAAAACCCTGTTTGGGGTTTTGATCAGGGTTTTATAAAGGGAAAAAGTGAATGCTGACGTGGCAGCGATTACAAAAGATCTGACCGCTATGTACTGTCCACGTGTCAACCACTGATGATGAATGGAAGACAGTTGTTAAGGAAACCACTGATGGAACAAGTATCAGTGGTTGTAACGGTTATAATGAGAATAGTGGCTGATTTTTAACTATCAGTGGATAGCCTATCAGCGGGTTAAAACACTGATTTTGAACAGCAGTGATTAACAAAGAAATGAGAAAACAGTGATTGACTTTCAGCAGTGGACAATAAACAGCAGAATAGATGTTTGAACTAAAAACAGTGGTTATGGCATACTTTTAAGGATTAATGAAAATTTTCATTTTTAGCTATTTTTAAGGATGGAATTTTGATTTTCTGAAAACATATTAATGCTTTTATACATAGAAAAACAAGATTTTGCTTGTTATTCCATGTTTCGCATGCCAATCCTAGAGATCAAGTTTTCAAAGGTGAATGTGTCGAATGCTTTTGTTAGCACATCTGCCAGCTGATCTTTAGTTGGTACATGGTGCAGAGAAATCAAACCTTTTACATAGCAATCCCTCACAAAGTGATGTCTGATATCAATGTGCTTGGTGGTTGAATAGGATACTGGATTTTTTATGATATTTTTTGCTGCCTGACTGTCCAACATGAGAGGTGTCTTTAGGGCAGTGATACCAAAATCCAGCAATTGATTTTGAAACCATAACAGTTGGGTTGTACAGATTGCAGCAGCTATATACTCTGCCTCAGCAGTGGATGTTGAAACAGCTGCTTGCTTTTTGCTTTGCCAAGACACTAAGCAACTGCCTAGGAATTGACACCCTCCTGATGTGGCCTTCCTTGTTTTGTCACATCCAGCAAAATCACTATTTGAGAAACCTGAAAGCTTGATATTTCCATCAGCTGGATGCCAGATACTAAGTGTGGGAGCACCTTTTAGGTATCTGAATATCCTTTTTACAGCAATAAGGTTTGACTTTCTAGGGACTGATTGGGATCTTGCACAAACACTTGTTGCAAACATGATGTCTGGCCTAGATGCGGTCAGGTACAATAAAGACCCAATCATGCTTCTATAAAGAGTTTAATCAACCAAATCATCCTTTTCATCAGACATGACTATCTTTGTGGTTGCAACGGGTGTACGGCATGGCTTACAATCATCCATCTCAAATTTCTTTAAAAGTTATTTGGCATATTTGCCTTGATGGATGAAAGTACCATTTTGTAGTTGCCTTACTTGGAGACCAAGAAAGCACTGGAGTTCACCCATTGCACTCATCTCAAACTCAGATGTCATGAGTTGTCTGAACTCTTCACACATTTTAGTACATGTGCTTCCAAAAATGATGTCATCCACATAAATCTGGACAATCATCAAGTCCTTCCCCCTCCATTTTAAAAACAAAGTTTTATCAATTTTACCTCTTCTGAACCCAATGGAAAGCAAAAAGGTGGAAAAAATTTCATACCAGGCTCTTGGTGCTTGTTTCAGGCCATACAAAGCTTTATTTAGCTTATAGACATGATTTGGATTAAATGGATCCTCAAAGCCTGGAGGTTGACAAACATATACCTCTTCTTGAATTTTACCATAGAGGAATGCACATTTAATGTCCATTTGAAATACCTTTATGTTGTGGTTGACAGCAAAGGCCAGGAACAGTCTAATAGCTTCCAATCTTGCTACAGGGGGTTTCATCATAATCAATGCCCTCTTCCTGTCTGAACCCTTGAACCACTAGCCTGGCTTTATTCTTGACAACAATACCCCTTTCATCAGTTTTATTTTTGAAGACCCACTTTGTGCCAATAGGACTTACACCCTCTGGCACTGGTACAAGCTCCCAAACTTGTTGTCTTCTAAACTGTTGGAGCTCCTCTTGCATGGCTTCTACCCAGCTGTTGTCTTTTAGTGCCTCTTGGTACTTGACTGGCTGATGGAGTGATAGAAAACCAGCAAAAAGATAGATGTTTTGGGATTGGCTTCTTGTTAGCACCCCTTCACTGATGTTGCCAATGATTTGGTCAGGTGGATGAGACTTCAAGAAGATTAGATCTCCTTTGTATGGAACAATGGCATTTAATGGTGAGGGCTGCAAATGTGAATCATCTTAGCTAACCACTACTGGTGACTTTGATGATCCAGCAGAGGCTTCAAATGGAGGTGGAGGAATAGGAGGAACTGGTGTGAAAACATGTTGAATTTTATCCACTGTTTGAGGACTTTTATCAACAGTGTTTGATGATGTGGAAGCAGGGGTTAATGGGCTACTTTGGTCAACAACTGTTGAGGTAGCAGTGGTTGAGCTTTGACAGCTGTTTTGAACATCTGTTGCTCTTCCAAATGATGCAGACTTTTGTTGTGGAATGATGACTTCATATCCATAGTCTGATGGAGGATTTTCTGAATCATGGTTCTGGCAGCCTCAATCAATGTCATGTTCTTTCTTTCAACAACCCCATTTTGCTCTGGTGTTCTTGGAATGTTGTACTGCCTTACAATTCCTTTTGACACACAGAACTCATCCAACTCCTTATTTCTGAACTCTGTGCCATTGTCACTCCTGAAGACTTCTACTGGCAGGTCAAACTGCTTTTCAACCTGTGTAACAAAGTCTTGCAGAATGCCTGCAGTCTCATCTTTGGAATGTAAGAAATAAGTCCATGTAAACCTAGAAAAGTCATCTACAATAACCATACAATATCTTTTCTTTCTAAGACTCATGACTTTAACTGGGCCAAACAGATCCATGTGAAGCATTTGCAAGCACTTGGTTGTTTTGGACTCTTCAATGGACTTAAAAGAGCTTTTATGTTGTTTTCATTTTAGCAAGGAAACACAATGCTCAGGACAGGTGAACAGTTTTTGAGGTAAACCTCTTACTAACCCCTGTTTTGACAAAGCAGTGATTGTCTTGAGATTTGTGTGCCCCAATCTTCTGTGCCAAAGTTCTGTCTCTTTGTTAGAGGCAGCTGAGAACAGACAGGCATCAGTCCTGGGGCTCTCTTTTGACATATCAACTACATAAACATTGCCACTCCTTTGAGCAACAAGTTGGGTTTTTCCATTTTTTTATTATTTCTTCAATCTTTTCAACCATTTCTGGTCCAACAATCCTACAACACTCCTTGGTGAAGAATGAGCCATAGCCCTTATCACTCATTTGTGAGACACTTAGAAGGTTGAATTTTAGATTATCTATCAGATTGACATTTTCAAACTTAACATTACCAGATTGAACTATACCAGACCCCATCACCTTCCCTTTACTATTATTACCAAAGGATATATAACCCCCTCCATGAGTTTTGAAATCTTTGAGTAGGGCTCTACATCCTGTCATGTGCCTGGAGCCTCCACAATCTACATACCAAAGACTATCTAAGCATGCAGAAGCTCCCTGCACATCAAGTAAAAGGTTTGTTCATTAGGGTCTCCAAAGCCAATAAGGCGTTGGATGGGGTCTCAACAGTGTCTGTGTTAAGTTCAGGTGGATGGATAGTGGTTAGCTTAGGGGATTGGACAGTTTTGGAACTGATTTTCTCTAACCACTGTTGGGGGTCTTGCCCTATCAGCTGTTGATACCCAAAGGGATGCATGTTCACTCTTTGTTTAGAAGGCCTTTTGTAGGCTTCATAAACATGTGGGACCCTTGGGTATGGTGGTTGACCTTTACCTCTTCGGTATTGGTTAGCAGGGGGTGCATCAGTCACCTGAACATCTCTTTTAACAGAGGCATGGTTCAGATGTTTGGTGACAGCTGTTTGAACTGGCACAAATAGTGGTTGGTTCTTGACAGGTGGTTTTGATGAACTCATGGATGTTTTTGAAGTGTACTCATTCTTTTTTACATCAAAGGATTTGAGATACACACATTCCTGAGTGATGTGATTTTATTTACCACAGATGGTGCAGCTCTTAGC
Source organism: Helianthus tuberosus (assembly GCA_030545235.1). Lineage (NCBI taxonomy): Eukaryota > Viridiplantae > Streptophyta > Magnoliopsida > Asterales > Asteraceae > Helianthus > Helianthus tuberosus. The sequence continues at coordinate 122,686,264 of CM060365.1, read as the reverse complement.
AGGCTTAATGATACTTGTTTTGTTAATATCATATGCTTTTAGATGAAAACAATCTTGGGTCAAATGATTTTTCTTTTCACAGAAATCACCAAACAAGTTTTTAACCTTTTCTTTTCTCTTCTTCTTATCAGACTCCTTTTCAACAGAGTTTTGAACCACTGTTGGGATGTCCTTAAGAGGAATGACCTTTGCTTTGGGAGCTTTTACACCATCAGTGGTTGTGAAGTCCATGGGCTTGAAGTTTTCAAGGATGTCACACTCATCAGACCATGTGGGTTTAAATTGGTATTTCTCAATTTCCTCAAAAGTTGAGGACCCCACAGATCTTTCCAAAGTGATCTTGTTACCAAGTTTGTCAGTTATTTTAACCTCTTGGCCATCCTTGTTTGTGGGAATGATTTCAACAAAACCAGATTCATTTGCAGCATTGTTTTCAACTTGGTCATGTTTTCTAAAACCTACACCAAATTTTACATTACTTTTGATCTGTTTCTAAAGCATGACCTCATAACCTTTGCAGGATTCCATCCATTTTTCACAAGTGATCTAGGTGGATTCCAACTCCTTTTTCAGGCATGATATTTTTCTATCATGGTCTGGAGTTGGTCCTTGGTTATGCTATGTTCTTGTTTAATGTTGCAAAGTTCACTTTCTTTTTCACAAAATTTATTTTTCAGTTCTTTTAATGACTTTTCAAATTGAATTTCAGAAGTTAACAACCTATCCCTAAGGTTTTCATTCACCTCTTTAATGTTAGCAAATGTTATGATGCATTTGTCTGAACACATATTTTTAAGAACCTAAGGTGATACCTTGGTTGCAGCCATCATGGCACAATCACTTGTATGATCACTTTCTTCTTCAGCTTTCTCTTCTTTTTCACCTTGTTTGTTTTCTTCTTCTTCTTTAGACCAAGGGTCAGACAGTGGTTCCAACAGGGGTTTTGAACTTTCTCCCAATAGTACTTCATCAGCAACAGCAGTAACCACTGCTTCAGCAATTTTGTCCACTGTTTCATCACTTGACTGTTCTTCTTCAGCTTCCAGCCCCTCCTGTATGGTCTCCAAAGCTACAAAACAGATATCATTACTAGAAACAGTGCTTTGAGCATAGAGTGCAAAATTTTCATCTCCTAACTCTTCAGGTAAACTGCTCCAGTCAACCAGCCCTTGTGTGAAAAAGCTTTGTTGGTCTGGTTGAACCACTGTTGGTGCAGTTTGTTGAGGTGCGGTTGTTGCACCTGAACCTGAGGAACAGGGGCTTGGACATACTAAATTTGGGGAACAGTGGTTTGAACATAATGCACAGGAATAGGGGTTGCAAGATGTGCATAGTGAGCAGTGTTAACATGGGCAGCAGGGGTATATTGGGCATAGTGCAAAGTGCTTTGGTTATTTTGAGGTCTAGGGTTTGAGCTGGGATGTGTGATAATTGGTCCAGTGGTTTGACTCCTGCATTCCCTAGCAAAATGACCTAGCCTATTGCACTTATAGCACTTGATCTTTGACTTATCCAACCCCACTTTTAGATTCCCATGTAACCCTGGGAATTTTCTCCCTGTCCTTTTGTAAAACTTGCTAGTTCTTACACTTAGCAATGCCAGTTGATGCAAAATGTCCATTTCTTCTAAGTCAGTTGGATCAAAATGCTGTAAATCTTTGAGTTCAAAGCACAGATTGTCAGAGTTCTGGCTTTCTCCATTTGCTGTGAAAGCAAAATTGGATGAGTGGGGATCAGAGTTGAAGTTTCCACCAGCAGTTATGTCAATAAAATGATCATAACTCAGATCCTTACTGCTGCCAGACTCTTCTTGACCCAACAGAGTTGTGTTGCCAAATGAGTAGTCATCTTCAACTTTTCTAGACTCTTGCAACTTCTTTTTCTGGTTTAACTCCCTTTCATAGGTCAGGTGTCTACCATGAAGTTGGGTCAGGGTCAGATCTTTGAACTCAACAGAGTTTTTGGTCACAAAAGCTATAGTATCCCATTTTTCAGGAAGTGATCTTAAAAACCTGCTGTTAACAGTTGATTTTGGAAATTCAATTTTAACAAGCTTAAGTTCACTTATGAGACAGCTAAATCGCTCAAACTGTTGAGTTAATGTTTCACCCTTAATGTGACAAAAGGTTTCATACTGTTGGCTCAAAATTTCCCTGTTGTTTTCAATTACTTCTTCAGTCCCCCCAAATTGTTCCTTAAGTGCATCCCACAATTCCTTGGCACTGTTACAATGTAACAGCCCAGCATAGATCTCATTGGGGAGTGCCGATGCAATGATGCTAAATGCCTTGGCATCCAGTTCGATTTTCTGAAAATCCTGTTCAGTATAATTCTCAATTTGCTTAGGTTCGAACTTCTTTGGATCCTCAACACTCGGGACCAGTGGAACATGTGGTCCAAAGATAACCGACTTCCAACATCCGGTATTCTGTTGAGCAAGGATGTGACCCATCCTTCTCTGCCAGATGTTGTACTCATTTCTTTTCAACATGGGTGGTTTGAAGAAAGAACCGATGTTATTGTTCATATCTTGTGATTGTGACGTCATCCTGGTTGTTTTACAGGCACTGGTTAATCAACTTTGATCGTAATTAACCCTTACTCTGTTTTCAATGAAACGAACAATTTAACGGTATCAACGATTATGAGCTGAACTATTTATGTCAAAATGACTGTTAGATAAAATTTGATTGTCCAAGCTCTGATACCAATTGTTAGGATCTGAGTTTCTTATGATTGTGTTTTTGTTTCATAATTATGAAGTTGAATGAGAATTGTAGCGTAATCAAAATGGAAACAAAACTTTCACACACAATCAAACAAGATAATTGCTTTCAACATACATGTTTAACTTTGAACCGAATGATTAAATTTATTTCAATCTTAAATTACAAATGCATGCATGTATTACAAACTCCCCCTCAGCCTGAGCTCATAATAGTTTGTTCGTACAGAATGACAAGTGATGAAAGAGCTAATAGAACAGTACAGGGTACTGTTCTATTTATAGACACGAGCAAACCACTGAAGAATCTTGGCTGACATCACCATGAAAGTTACATCTAACCTCCTAACAACCCGTAACTACTGATCTAATACAACTACTGCTATTACAAACTACTGATTACAACATAAACAAAAGATAGACTAAACTACTGCTTCCCATTCCACTGTTATACTCCTAGCAGTGCTTTGTCTTCATCAGCAGTACTTGAAACATGACAGTAGATTGAGCATCAGTGCTTGCCTTCAACAGTCTTTAAAATCTTCATCAGATGTTGAATGATCAGTAGTTGTTGTAAATGGGCAGTAGATAGAAGTCATCAGTTGTTAGGGCCACTTCCAAGGGGAAAGATTGAATACAAACATCTGCTTATTCTAGATCCACCACTCTGATCCAGTTTTGGCTTTAATCAACTGTTCCTTTGTAGGGTTCAATCCCAACAAGACCTTTCAAAGGATTTTCACCATACACACAAAGTTGATCACCATTAGCGAGTGAGAATTGAATCATCTTATCGAAGCAAACGACTTCGGCATGGTTTTCGCGAAGAAAGTCCATGCCTACTATGACATCAAAACTACCGAGCTTTATCGGAATAAGGTCGATAGGGAAGATGTGATTGTTGAGTTCGAGAGTACAATCACGAAGAACAGAATTGACGGCGACGGTACTTCCGGTGGCAACTTCAACATCGAACGTCTAGGAGAGATGGGCGCGCTTACGATTAAGGAGCTTTTCGAATTCAAACGATACAAAATAGTTATCGGCTCCGGTATCAAATAAACACGAAGCATATATACCATTCACAAGGAACGTACCATTGACCACATTGTTGTCAGCCTGAGCCTGGCGCACATTGATGTTGAAAGTTCGAGCGCGAGCTGCTTGCTGTTGTTGCTGCTGAGGCTGCTGTTGGGGCTGCTGCTGTTGTGGCTCTTGCTTTACAACTCGATTTGGGCACACGTTTGCGAAGTGGTTGGGATCACCACATGCAAAGCAAGCTCTAGCGTGGATCGCGGGTGCAGGAGCTGCTTGCTGGCCTTGAGGAGCAGGAAGTAGAGCTTGTTGAGCAGTAGCTTGACCTTGAGCTGGAGCTGGAGCTTGGTGGACCTGTACGGCAGTTGGTGGTGAAATGGTCGTACATGTTGCAATGCACACAGTATCTGCAGGCGATTCCCATTGGGTGGTGATAAGTACAAGTAGGGCAAGCTGGGTGCCAGTGTACGCACGCTTGGCCGGCGGTGCATTGGTGACCGGTGCCGCTACTTGGCGGTGTTGAGGTTGCGGTTGAGCAGGAACTGATTGGAGCAGAGCTGCAGCGGTGACAGCGCAATTTTTACTACTGTTGTTGTTTTTCTTCCTCTTGCGACGAGAGGACTTTGAAGATTGGCGAGCGGCGGCGGTTTCGGCGGTTGCGGCAGTGGTAGCTTGATGCAGATTCTTGGAAGCTTTATCCCAGTAACCAGACTTGACTCGCTTGTCGTTGATCTCAGCAGCGAGCAGATAAGTTTCCTCAATCGTTTTCGTCTTTGCAGCTTGAACGAAATCAGCCACGCAATCCGGAAGAGCATGGATATAGTTCTTGATGGTGATATCGGGCGTCTTAACTTGGTCCTGACAGATTATGCTTAGTGCTTGAAGTGAGCAGTTAGAGTAGCATTGTCACCATCCTTCTGCTTGATATGCCAGAACTCGTCCTCCAACTTTTGGCGCTCGTGGGGAGAGCATAACTCTTGCATATAACGTCCTTCAACTCATCCCACGTTAAACCGTAAGCTGCATCATTTCCGCGTTTGTTTCTCTCGGCCATTCACCAATCTAGAGCTCAGGATTGGAAGACGTCGGTGGCGTTAAGAGTGCGGAGATCATCAGGACAACCACTCTGGCGCAGGGTGACTTCGATCGAATCAAACCATTGGAACATGGCCGTAGGCCCATCTTCGCCAGTAAATTCTTTCGGGCCGTAGGATTTGAACTGCTTGAAGCTAAAAACAGCTTTTGGCAAATCAGTTCGGGATTCTTCAGAAGACTTGCTAGCATTCTTGTTTAGGTCGCTAACGATCTGAGGGATAACTTTCGCTATCTGCTTAGCGACAAGAGCTGCAACGCGTTTGTGTTTCGGGTTTTGGCGAGCAGTTCGAGAGTGAAGGGATCCAGATGATGACATTGTCTGCAACAGACATCGCCATAGGATTCAGACGCTATATAATTGAATCTCACCTCGCACTTACTTAATACGACTAAAGCTAAGGAACACGATCAACCATATAACACATAAGCACAAAATCACATAAGCATATAATCACAGAATCATAGAAGCACATAGGAGCACGTAAGCACGTAAAGCACAGAAACACAAGAAGCAGTCAGAATACAGAAACCTATCATTCAAGTCCGCGCGCGTTCGAGAATAGCGATTGCAATCAGCGAGTACACAACGAGTAATATAGCATGCGATTATCCACAAGTGTGACACCTGTGTCGCTTCAACCATCATACAAATACCAAACCAATGAAATATTGTATTTCATACTTGGAATTTGTATAAATATGTGTATCATTTGCACATACCAATTCTTGTTCGATTTCGAGCTTTTAAATCACTTTCTGGAAAGTTATACGCGAACTGATACGTCAACGTGATCACTTTAATGCAAAAAACACTCCGAAATAGTGAAATAGGCTTAACATACCTTAAATAACCTTTACATAACTTAGAAATAAGTTTTGAAGGGTTTGGTATGCCGAAAACAAGTTTATTCGCTCACAGGGACTAATTGCGTCAACTTGCAAAAGTCTGCCGTTTCGTAAGGCAACGTACAGTCCGGAACATGATCATAAGCTAAACATACCATAAATAACCTAAACATAGCTTAGAAATAAGCTTTGAGTGGTTCGGTGTGTGAAAATATGCTTATTTGATCTTACAGGGACTAAAAGTGTCAAAAAAGACGTAAGTTTGCATTTTCGCGCATATCTTACGTTCTGACCACATCTGGACATCCAAAATTTTTGTACACACTAAAATATTATTTTAGTGATCGGCATGCAAAAATACCATTCGTCGCTTAATTTGGATCGTTTTCACGTCCGTTTGAGTTTCGTCGTAATTAGACGAATAACAAGACCGTACGACCAAACGAGCCGACATCCGAGAGTTTTCCGAGCACATTTTGCGTCCTCTAAACTTTAATGACCTTGTAGAGCCTTGAAAATGGCTTAACGAGTATTAAAAGTGCCGAAATAGAGCTCAAACAAGTGCAGGGACTAAAGCTGTAAACATTGAAACTTTGGCTGAGCTGCAGGTAGTAGGCGGCCCACGTAAGGCCTGACCCTACTCCTACGCGCCCCGCCTAAAAGTCCCCAGCGACCAAAAATCAGTTTTCAGCAATATGTTGCAATTTCAGGGACTTTTCTTGCAATTTTCTTGTGTGGAGGCCAATTTAAGTGTTCTCCAAGTTCACAAATCAATTCCTAACACATGTAGGGCTATGATCTTATGCTTGTTGGCCACACAAACACATGGATTGATCTTGTTAATCCACAACAAGTATAAATAGCCATGCCTTTCATTCATTTTCCCTCACCCTTGATCTAAATTCTCTAAGTTGAGGTTTTATAACTTCATACCTGAGAATTATAAGATCAAGTTCTAGCAAGGACCCTTTGTAAGCTTCCTTCATTCTTTTATCGCTTTCCAAGCATGAAAGTCAAACAGTGTTTGACTTTCTGCTTTGACCAGTCTTTGGTCAACACGAAGTTCGTTTGAACTTCGCAACGTGAGCGTAATCACGATGGTTATAGTCCCTAGTGACTATACCTACTAATTACCACGTTGACTAGGCGTAGTGACGAGTCGTAGTTTCGGTCAAAATGCGCATTTAAGCGTATTTTGCAACCAAACTACTTTAGGATATCAAAACACTTTGTTTTGATATCAAAACCCGTTTTCTAACTTAGTTAAGCATGTTTTAACATGCTTAGCTCGTCACTTTTAGTTTAGTGCTTGTTTAGAGTCGTAAGTCAAGCGGTCTAAACCACCGCTTAGACTTTCGAACTCGACCCGTTTGGTCGATCATTAGGATCCGACCAAGCATGTTTAGTGACCATAGTTGCATAGGGAATAACCTTCCGAGGTTATACCTTATGGTCACATAGTTTAAGTAGTTGTATGATAGGTAGTTTATATGCCTTAGGTAAATGACCAAAATGCCCTTTTCATGCATAATTGGATTTTAAGCATATGTAACTTAAACTTTTATCACTTAACTGATTATGCAACATATTTAAACATGTTAGGGCATATAAATACTTGTCATAGGACTAGTTAGACGTCTCGAAAGTGCATTTGCGCGAACGACACGTTAAAGTGGCATAAGCTACCTTAATGGGTCGTAACGGGTCGAAAGCACTTAGGATAGGTTCCGACCTAGAATGTAGGCTTTGTTAAACCATATTACATGAGTTCCAATACTCGTTTGGTTTACAAGACCTCATTCTATCCGATCTTCCGATTTAGGTCCGGTTTATTTACTTAGTTACCCATATTAGGTGTCGTTTGATTCCGTTATCCCTCTAGCTTTGCTTGGTTGTTATTCAAGACTTCTAAGCAATCACAAGTGAGTACATAGTCCCCTCTTTTACTGTTTTCAGTGTTTTGGGGTGAAGCATGTGTACCTAATTGTTATGTTCATGGTTTCAAAGTATAATTGATTATACATATTAGCACTTATCTTTTGACAAACTGAATGATTATTTATGGTTTAAACACTGATTTTTCAAAGATTATAAAATTAATTGTTGAATTGTACTTATTTTATGTTCACCAGACCGATTGGTAGTATGATATAGCGCTATAGGATTTGACACCCCATTCCTGTTGTTTATGGAATGTTAAAAACTGATATTTTATCCAAATAGGAATTGCCTTTGTGGTATTTCTATAGTCTCAAAGGTGTATTTTGATACACTAGGTCTGATTGAATTCTTAAATCACATTTTTATTATATATTTTGTTATACTCCCAAATGTATAGTTTGATATACTCTCATATGTGATATTGTACAAAACAACATATATTTTGATTACTAAAACATAGTTTGATATGTTAGTTATAAACCAAAGCATAGTTTAATATGTTATTATTAAAACCAAAGTATACTTTTGATATACTACCGAAAACGATTATTTTGACAACTAAAGTATATTTAATATACTATTGGTTTAACGATTTTAGAACTGAAATATATTTTAATATATTACTTATTCGACTTTCTTAAAACCAAAGTATATTTTTATATATACTACAAACCTTTTTATCAAAACATTGTTTTACAAACTCATTTCACTTACATATTTATTTATGTATCATTCTTTTATATCATCAAATTTCTTGTAAAATTTCGCATGATTTATAAAGAAAACATTTTTAGAGTTCATGACTATTTTGTTAAAACATTCTTTTAAACTTACAAAGTCATGAATCATGCATTTATAAAACCTATGTATCTCACAGGCATTTTTTTTGCTGACATGCCTATTTTTACACATGTTTCAGGTGCTGCTATGTGATGATTGTTGATACATGCTATACATAGGATGGACTCATGCCTTAGCGACTTTAAACTTGAAAGATAATATTTGTATTTATCTAATTTGTAAAAAAACAATGAGTTCAATAATTCAATAAAATGAAATTCTTTAATCCATGGTTGTGAAGCAATGATTCTGTTATGACACTCCCCGACATTTTTGCCACGATTTGTTGTTTTACGTGGTCGGGGTGTGACAGAAAAGTTGGTATCAAAGCCAGGTTATAGGGAATTAGGTTATTAGTAATGCTTTGACCTAGACTATAACCTTCCTAGGACCCTAACACAAGTTATCTTGTGTTTAGTTTTAAAACAATACTGTCATTATCCTTAGGTGACAACCACAACGAGAACACAAATTTCGATTCCACTTTGAAAACCAATCATCTATTCTAGGATGATTGATTACTAGGTTTTGAACCTTCTAAGTTTTCAAAATCTCGTCAAAGTTTGGGTCTAAATAATGTGAACACGTGTAAACTGGAAGGGTGGGTGCCTGTACCCTGAGTCTTCTGTCTAAGGCTAGAGTGTTCGTATAAATCCGCAGTATAGGACCAGTCACTCTTACCTGGGAACTCTTGGGGTGAGTGTCCACTTATAGGCGAGCATGTCTTCGTGATACATTATAAGGACCTATTTACTTTGATTCAGCTTTTGTGTGTCGTTTATTTGCTTCGTGGTTCAAACAAATGACCATCTCCCATGCCTTTTTGGTCGGTAATTGTAATATCTTATTCTTACCCAATGCCATTTCACTTGTTTTCTCTCATGTTTCCTTGTTCCTTTTAGACAATGCCTCCTTGACGTGATGCTCAACCTTTTACTGCTGAAGAAGTCGCAGCCCTTGTCGCTCAACAAATGGCTGCAGTACTTCCTGGCGTAGTAACCCAGATCCATGAGTTATACAACAACAATAACAACAACAACTCCCAGTGTAATTTCAAGACCTTCAACTCTGCTAAACCTTTGAATTTTACTGGATCTCAAGGAGCAACCGCGCTCCTGCAATGGTTTGAAAGTTTGGAGAGCACATTCAGGCATGTGCAATGTCTGAATGAGCGTAAGGTTGAATTTGCATCCAGTGTGTTCGAGAAGCGTGCTCTTACCTGGTGGAACGGTGTGATGCGGGATAGGGGTGCTGATGTGGCACTAGCTCAAACTTGGGAAGAGCTTCGAGCTCTAATGATGAAGGAGTTCTGTCCTCGTCACGAGCTTAGAGCGTTGGAAAGGGAATTCGATGATTTAAAGCAAGACAATGGTGAACATCGAGCTTATACTGACCGTTATGAGGAACTGAGCCTGTTGTGTCCTGCCATGGTTACGCCTGTGGAAAAGGCGATCGAAAAGTACATTGAATTGTCTGCCACCCTGACTGAATCCCATATCAGGAAGGGTAAGCTTTTTCGAAAGGGCGATTCAAGACCATCTGATAAGTCTGCACAAGATGAACCTAAGGAAAAACAGGCCGAGACACCCAAGAAGAAGAAGAAGTGCAAGGCTTCTCAAGACTGCACCATAACTGCTCAGAACAATCAGGTTGCACCAAACCAGCCAGCACAACCTCGTAAGAGGAAAAATTATGTTGGTACCACACCTTTGTGCAACAAATACAACCGTCATCATCTGGAGCAAGTGCAGTGTCACAAGTGTACCCACTGTGGGCGATTGGGACATTTGGTCGATACATGCCGTTTATGCAAACCAAGCCGCTGCAAATCCTGATGCCGTTCAAGCACGGTTCCCACCTGGGTCATGTTATAACTATCACACCCCGACCACGTGAGACAACGAAACGTGGCGGAAACATCGGGGAGTGTTGTAACAGAATTAATTGTTTCAAATCCATGGCAATTGAAGTTTCGTTTTATTAATCAAACATGAAAGTTTACATTGTTTTAAACAAGAACCAAAGAGTACATAACATAAATTAACTAGTTCTTGTCTCGTTTTAAGTCACTAAGGCCCAGGTCCGCCTAAGTATGTCTTGATAAGTCCTATGCATCATCTCCTGAAAACACATGTGAAAATAGGTACGTCAGCATAAAAAAGCCTGTGAGATACATAGGTTTTGTGAAAATAGGATTCACGACTTGTAAGTTTAAGAAAAGGTTTAATAAAATTTAGTCATGAACCTTGTAAATTGATTTGTTTTGTAAATCGTTTGAAAAACAATAAGTTCCGATGATATGTATAAATAAGAGAATAATGTATGGTTAAATGAATAACCATGTAAAAATGAGTTTGTATAAAATAAGTTGTTTGTAAAATAATGTCTTGTGAAAAGTATGTTATTTGTATAAAATGTTATATGTCTCAAACTGAAATGATTCAAATAACGCTACGATATGTAATACCATACAAACACTTATATATAGGAAGTACCAGCGGCGTATCCACCATGCTTGTATCATATTACACACGCCTCGTTACTTAATCACTTACTCAAACCAAACTACCAAAGTAAAATGTTCATGTCTAATGTAAATCATGTAATGTGTATCCAAAATATAAGCATGTGATGAATAACAAATGTACTAAGTATGCAACAAAGGACATACATAGCATAAAGTGTAATGTATAACAATGTACTAAGTACGCACACAATGGGCATACATAGCATAAAATGTAATGTAAAATAATGTACTAAGTATGCACACAATGGGCATACATAGCATAGAATGTAATGTAGAATAATGTACTAAGTACGCACACAATGGGCATACATAGCATAGAATGTAATGTAAAATAATGTACTAAGTACGCACACAATGGGCATACATAGCATGAAATGTGAAATGATGTACTAAGTATGCACACAATGGGCATACATAGCATGAAATGTAACGAAATCGTGTACTATAATGTACTAACGAACATAGCTGGTATATGATGTGAAAACATGGAAAGCATGAAAGTAACAAGTAGGCACATGTGTTCCACCCCAAAATGTTTGGAAAACAGTAAAAGAGGGGTCTATGTACTCACTTGAGATTGCTTAGTAGTCCTTGAGTAACAACCAAACAATGCTAGAGATCACGAATATCAAACGGCACCTAATATAGGTAACTACGTTTATAAACCGGACCTAAATCAGAGGATTTAGATAGAATGAAGGTTCGTAAACCAAACGAGTATAGAGACTCGTGTCATATGGTTTAACAAAGCCTACATACTAAATGAAACCTAACCTAAGTGCTTATGACCCATTACGACCCGTTTAGGTAGCTTATGCTACTTTAACGCGTCGTTCGCGTGAAACGCGTTCGGACCGCCTAACTAGTCCTATGACAAGTAGAATATTCCTTAACATGTTTAATATTGTTGATAAATCAGTTTAGAGGTCATCGGTTATGTTACATATGTTTAAAATGAATTTTGGCATCAAAGGGGTATTTTGGTAATTTACCTAAGGCATATAAACTACCTATCATACAGCTACTTAAACAAAGCGACCATAAGGTATAACCTCGGAAGGTTATTCCCTATATACTATGGTCACCTAAGGTATTTGGTCGGATCCTAATGATCGACCAAATGGGTCGGGTTCAAAGGTATAAGCGATTTATCAGATCGCTTACCCTTACGACCCTAGACAACGTGGTAATCAGTAGGCATAGTCACAAGGGACTATAACCATCGTGATTACGCTCACGTTGCGAAGTTCAAACGAACTTCGCATTGACCATAAACTGGTCAATGCAGAAAGTCAAACAAGGTTTGACTTTCAGACTCGAAAAGCAATAAAAGAACGAAGGAATACTTACGAAGGGTCCCCGAATGCTAATCTTGATTCAAGTAGCTCAGGTATGAAACAAAGGTTTCAACTTAGAGCTTCTCAAATCAGATTCTAGTGGGTTTTGCAATGAAGTGGGTTGGGTATTTATAGATTTCTTCGAACCGTTAAGATCGTTTCTTGAATAACGTGATCGAATCTCGTCCGTACACTTGTTGGAATGTTGTGGTGACTAAAAATGGCCCCTCATGAACTGAAAGGGCAAGTGTGGTTGTGTGGTTGGGAGCTTAACAGCTGTAATCTGCTGATTAATTGATCTTATCTGATCTGGGAGTCTGACGCGGGCCGCGTAAGAGGACTCAGTAATCTTACGCGGGCCGCCTGGCCTGACTGGTCAGAAACCAACTTTCATAAATGACAGTTTTGGTCCCTGTTACGTATTTAAGCCATTTCCGACATGTTTAAGGCCCGTTAAGCCAACGTTAAGGCCCTAAAATGATGCCTAAACATTGTGGACATGAAACATGCTCAAAAATATGCCGGATGTTGGTTCGTTTGGTCGTACGATCGCGATGATCGCTTAATTACGACGGAATGCGCATAAGCGCGAAAAACGATCCAAATTGCGCGACGAATGGATTTTTCTTATGCCAAACACTAAAATAAAATATTTTAGTGCTTACATAAATTTTTGGATGTCCGGATGTATTCAGAACGTAAGTTATGCGCGAAAATGCAAACTTGTGCACTTTTTGACGCTTTTAGTCCCTGAATGACCCAAAAGTTTATTTTAGCACACCGAACCCCTCAAAGCCTATTTCTAAGCTATGTAAAGGATATTTATGGTGTGTTTAACTTATGGTCAATTGGCATACTTTCGCAGTTTGTCAAATTTAGTCCCTGTAAGTGAATTAACTTGATTTCGGCATACCAAACCATCCAAAACTTATTTCTAAGTTATGTAGAGGTATTTTAAGGCATGTTAAGCCTATGTCACTATTCCGGAGTGTTTGTTGCATTAAACTGGTTATATTTACGCATCAGTGCGCGTATAACCTTCCAGAAAGCGATTTAGAGCTTGAAATCGAACAAGAGTTGATATGTGCAAAAGGTACACATATTTATACAAGTCCAAACTATGAAATAGAATATTTCATTGGTTTGGTATTTGTTTGATGGTCGCAGTGACACAGGTGTCACAGTCTCCCCTACTTTAGGAAATTTCGTCCCGAAATTAATTCGTAGGAGTCTGTTTGTGGCTTTGTGTTAAGTAACCATTAAATATAAGCAAGGCATAATCCTGTTATTTCTCTTTAACGGACATTTTTTAGAAATGAAAAATGAACGGAGTTATTTTCAACAGGCATTCTTCAGAAACAAAAAAGAACAGAATGAGTCATTTTCCACAATTTCTTCAGAAACGAAAATGAACGGAATAAGTCATTTTCCACAACCTCTTCAGAAATGAAAATGAACGGAATGGGTCATTTTCCACAATCTCTTCAAAAACGAAAATGAACGGAATGAGTCATTTTCCACAACCTCTTCAGAAACGAAAATGAACGGAATGAGTCATTTTCCACAATCTCTTCAGAAACGAAAATGAACGGAATGAGTCATTTTTCACAATTCCTTCAGAAACGAAAATGAACGGAATGAGTCATTTTCCACAATTCCTTCAGAAACAAAAATGAACGGAATGAGTCACTTTCCACAACCTCTTCAGAAACGAAAATGAACGGAATGAGTCATTTTTCACAATTCCTTCAGAAACGAAAATGAATGGAATGAGTCATTTTCCACAATTCCTTCAGAAACGAAAATGAACGGAATGAGTCATTTTCCACAATTCCTTCAGAAACGAAAATGAACGGAATGAGTCATTTTCCACAATTCCTTCAGAAACGAAAATGAACGGAATGAGTCATTTTCCACAATTTCTTCAGAAACGAAAATGAACGGAATGAGTCATTTTCCACAATTTCTTCAGGAACGAAAATGAACGGAATGAGTCATTTTCTATAATTTCCTCAGGAACGGAAATGAACGGAATGAGTCATTTTCCCAAATTTCTTCAGAAACGAAAATGAATGAATCAACTCTAGACACATGACAAAACTCGCTGTGGTTTCTGTGCACCGAATTCCATAATTATGTATGCATCCATAATTACGTAATTCCTTGCATAGTCCGCACAGTTTGTCTTGTAATGTTTAGGGGAGGAAAATCAAACCTGTGATGAGTGTGACTAGACTACCATAAGGTCCTTTTAATTAGATCGACAAATGATCCTTTTAATTAGGCCACCAAGGAGTCCTTTCAGCTATATCATCACATAATGTTCCTAACCAAATTTTTGGATCGATCTGTTTAACTAGACCACTCACGGGGTCTAAGTATGGAGTAGTACTTTATAATCCAAGGGACTTAACTACAACGTAGAAGTCCATTAAGGATTTTAGGTAGTACCTTTGGGTATCCTACTATGAGTCCCTTATGGAAGATTCTACGAGGATTTGGATAACAAAATTTGGATCACACTGAAACATAAAAGGGAACACATAAGCACTTAATCACATAGTTGTTTAACTTGATTATTAATTTGTTATTAACTTGTTATCGATTGAAAATGGATATGGAAACCAGTCGATGGACTTTAATGTCCTCTAGGATCTATCTGACAAGATAGGAAGATCTCCCAAAAATTCGATTTTGTTTTCAAAGAAACGTAATATTCGAATTAAGGAACACAACAATTTTAGGATTTACGGAAATACCCTTAGGTACCCTATTAAGGATTTTTAGTGGTACTTTGGGTATTCGTCCAGTGTTGTAACTTGTGCCTTGTACTTCGTTTCCTTGGAAGAAACGGGTACTTAGGAATTTTGTGGAAAACACAAGAGATCATAAAATAGAAAAATTATTTGGGGGTAGTTTGCTTTTCACGGAATACGATTCCTTAATTGTCGGTATTGTAAGGGATATGTTGTTTATACATACAACCTCATAAATACATTGAAATGTAAATAAAAGATTTATTTATAAACAATGATAACAACTGTTTCATGGACCTTGACAACAAAAGAAAATAATACATAAGACATGATTATTTCTAAAGGGTGTTGTCTTCTAGTCGGTAAGATGCTCATCCCTGCGCTGGATTAGCATTAGCAAGCTTTGGGCAATTTCTTCGGAAATGACCCATCTCACCACAATTGTAGCAAGAACCTGGTGGAAAGCGAGCTTGAGCAGGATTGTTGTCAGCTTGATTTGGTGCAACTGCAGCTCGGCAAACTTTTGCTGTATGACCTTTACGTCCACAAATTTGGTATTCGCGGCACTTCACACTAGCATGATGATGAAGGTTACATTGGTTGCACAAGGGTGAAGTTCCATTGTATGGCTTCCTAGCAGGGGGTTGAGCTGGTTGGTTGGGGACGGTTTGATCATTGTGAGTAACCATGGCGAAGTTCTGAGAAGCCTCTCGCTTCTTTGACCGCTTAGGGGATCCAGTCTGTTCATCCATGGTCTTTGATTCCTCGATTGGCTTCTTGTCACCCTTTCGAAAAAGTTTACGTTTCCTGATCTGAGATTCAGTCAAGGTTGCAGATAGCTCAATGGCCTACCTAACCGTAGTGGGGTTACTACCAGTAACAATGTCCTGAACTGAGTCAGGGAGACCATCAATGTATTTTTCGATCGCCTTATCCAAAGGCGTAACCATGGTAGGACACAACAGGCTCAGCTCCTCATATCGATCAGTGTATGCTCGATGTTCACCGCTGTCTTGCTTAAGATCATCGAATTCCCTTTCCAAGGCGCTGATCTCGTGACGAGGACAGAATTCCTTCATCATCAGTGCTCGAAGTTCTTCCCACGTTTGAGCCAGTGCCACTTCGGCACCCCTATCTCTCATCACACCGTTCCACCATGTCAAAGCTCGTTTCTCAAAGACACTAGATGCAAAACCTACCTTTCGATCGTTTGGACATTGAACATGTCTGAAGGTGCTCTCTAAACTCTCGAACCATTGCAGAAGTGCAGTCGCTCCTTGAGACCCAGAAAACTTTGATGGCTTAGCCGAGTTGAACATCTTGAAGTTGCAGGGGCATTATTGTTGTTGAGAGCTTAGTGACATTGAGCAACGATGTTCGGGATTGCAGCAGTCATTTGCTGTGTAATGACAGCTGCCAGCTCTTCAATAGATACCGGATTTTCGCGTCGTGGAGGCATTCTAAAAGGGGAAACAAGAGAGAAACAAATGAAATGGCATTGGGTAAGAATAGGATGTTACAATTACCGACCAAAATCATGGTTGATGGTCATTTGTTTGAACCACGAAGCAAACAAACAACACAAAGGCTGAATCAAAGCAAATAGATCCTCATAATGTATCGCGAAGACATGCTCGCCTATAAGTAGACACTCACCCCAAGAGTTCCCAGGTAAGAGTGACGGGTCCGATTATGTGGATTTGTACGAACACTCTAGCCTTAGACAGAAAACCCAGGGTACAGGCATTCACTCTTCCAGTTTGCACGAGTTCACACTATTTAGGACCCAAAACTTTGACGAGAGTTTTGAAAATTCAAAGGGGTTCAAAACCTTACAACAGAGGGTTCAAAACCTAGAAATCAATCATCCAAAAACAGATGATTAATTTTCAAAGCGGTTTTGAAATTTATATCCTTGTTGTGGTCGTCGCCTAAGGATAGGTGACAGTATTGTTTTATGACTAAACGCAAGTAAACTCGCGTTAGGGTCCTAGGAAGGTTATAGACTAGGTCAAAGTATTACTAATAACCTAATTCCCTATAACCATTGGCTCTGATACCATCTTTTCTGTCACACCCCGACCACGTGAGACAACGAAACGTGGCGGAAACATCGGGGAGTGTTGTAATAGAATTAATTGTTTCAAATCCATGGCAATTGAAGTTTCGTTTTATTAATCAAACATGAAAGTTTACATTGTTTTAAACAAGAACCAAAGAGTACATAACATAAATTAACTAGTTCTTGTCTCGTTTTAAGTCACTAAGGCACAGGTCCGCCTAAGTATGTCTTGATAAGTCCTATGCATCATCTCCTGAAAACACATGTGAAAATAGGTACGTCAGCATAAAAATGCCTGTGAGATACATAGGTTTTGTGAAAATAGGATTCATGACTTGTAAGTTTAAGAAAAGGTTTAATAAAATTTAGTCATGAACCTTGTAAATTGATTTGTTTTGTAAATCGTTTGAAAAACAATAAGTTCCGATGATATGTATAAATAAGAGAATAATATATGGTTAAATGAATAACCATGTAAAAATGAGTTTGTATAAAATAAGTTGTTTGTAAAATAATGTCTTGTGAAAAGTATGTTATTTGTATAAAATGTTATATGTCTCAAACTGAAATGATTCAAATAACGCTCCGATATGTAATACCATACAAACACTTATATATAGGAAGTACCAGCGGCGTATCCACCATGCTTGTATCATATTACACACACCTCGTTACTTAATCACTTACTCAAACCAAACTACCAAAGTAAAATGTTCATGTCTAATGTAAATCATGTAATGTGTATCCAAAATATAAGCATGTGATGAATAACAAATGTACTAAGTATGCAACAAAGGACATACATAGCATAAAGTGTAATGTATAACAATGTACTAAGTACACACACAATGGGCATACATAGCATAAAATGTAATGTAAAATAATATACTAAGTACGCACACAATGGGCATACATAGCATAGAATGTAATGTAGAATAATGTAATAAGTACGCACACAGTGGGCATACATAGCATAGAATGTAATGTAAAATAATGTACTAAGTACGCACACAATGAGCATACATAGCATGAAATGTGAAATGATGTACTAAGTATGCACACAATGGGCATACATAGCATGAAATGTAATGAAATCATGTACTATAATGTACTAACGAACATAGCAGGTATATGATGTGAAAACATGGAAAGCATGAAAGTAACAAGTAGGCACATGTGTTCCACCCCAAAATGTTTGGAAAACAGTAAAAGAGGGGTCTATGTACTCACTTGAGATTGCTTAGTAGTCCTTGAGTAACAACCAAACAATGCTAGAGATCACGGATATCAAACGGCACCTAATATAGGTAACTATGTTAATAAACCGGACCTAAATCGGAGGATTTAGATAGAATGAAGGTTCGTAAACCAAACGAGTATAGAGACTCGTGTCATATGGTTTAACAAAGCCTACATACTAAATGAAACCTAACCTAAGTGCTTATGACCCATTGCGACCCGTTTAGGTAGCTTATGCTACTTTAACGCGTCGTTCGCGTGAAACGCGTTTGGACCGCCTAACTAGTCCTATGACAAGTAGAATATGCCTTAACATATTTAATATTATTGATAAATCAGTTTAGAGGTCATCGGTTATGTTACATATGTTTAAAATGAATTTTGGCATCAAAGGGGTATTTTGGTAATTTACCTAAGGCATATAAACTACCTATCATACAACTACTTAAACGAAGCGACCATAAGGTATAACCTCGGAAGGTTATTCCCTATATACTATGGTCACCTAAGGTATTTGGTCGGATCCTAATGATCGACCAAATGGGTCGGGTTTGAAGGTATAAGCGATTTATCAAATCGCTTACCCTTACGACCCTAGACAACGTGGTAATCAGTAGGCATAGTCACAAGGGACTATAACCATTGTGATTACGCGTTTGAACTTCGCATTGAACATAAACTGGTCAATGCAGAAAGTCAAACAAGGTTTGACTTTCGGACTCGAAAAGCAATAAAAGAACGAAGGAATACTTACGAAGGGTCCCCGAATGCTAATCTTGATTCAAGTAGCTCAGGTATGAAACAAAGGTTTCAACTTAGAGCTTCTCAAATCAGATTCTAGTGGGTTTTGCAATGAAGTGGGTTGGGTATTTATAGATTTCTTCAAACCGTTTAGATCATTTCTTGAATAACGTGATCGAATCTTGCCCGTACACTTGTTAGAATGTTGTGGTGACTAAAAATGGCCCCTCATGAACTGAAAGGGCAAGTGTGGTTGTGCGGTTGGGAGCTTAACAGCTGTAATCTGCTGATTAATTGATCTTATCTGATCTGGGAGTCTGACACGGGCCGCGTAAGAGGACTCACTAATCTTACGCGGGCCGCCTGGCCTGATTGGTCAGAAACCAACTTTCATAAATGACAGTTTTGGTCCCTGTTACGTATTTAAGCCATTTACGACACGTTTAAGGCCCGTTAAGCCAACATTAAGGCCCTAAAATGATGCCTAAACTTTGTGGACATGAAACATGCTCAAAAATATGCCAGATGTTGGTTCGTTTGGTCGTACGATCGCGATGATCGCTTAATTACGACGGAATGCGCATAAGCGCGAAAAACGATCCAAATTGCGCGACGAATGGATTTTTCTTATGCCAAACACTAAAATAAAATACTTTAGTGCTTACATAAATTTTTGGATGTCCGGATGTATTCAGAACGTAAGTTATGCGCGAAAATGCAAACTTGTGCACTTTTTGACGCTTTTAGTCCCTGAATGACCCAAAAGTTTATTTTAGCACACCGAACCCCTCAAAGCCTATTTATAAGCTATGTAAATGATATTTATGGTATGTTTAACTTATGCTCATGTTCCAGAATGTTCGTTACAGTTCAAATTGGCATACTTTCGTAGTTTGTCGAATTTAGTCCCTGTAAGTGAATTAACTTGATTTCGGCATACCAAACCATCCAAAACTTATTTATAAGTTATGTAGAGGTATTTTAAGGCATGTTAAGCCTATGTCACTATTCTGGAGTGTTTTTTGCATTAAACTGGTTATATTTACGCATCAGTGCGCGTATAACCTTCCAGAAAGCGATTTAGAGCTTGAAATCGAACAAGAGTTGATATGTGCAAAAGATACACATATTTATACAAGTCCAAAGTATGAAATACAATATTTCATTGGTTTGGTATTTGTTTGATGGTCGCAGTGACACAGGTGTCACAATAACTGTGGTGACCTTACTCACTACAGAAACAATTGCCCAAGACTTGTTAATGCAAATCCAGAACGTGGACGAGTGTTTAACATAAATGAGGCAAACGTGAACAATGATGCAGCAGTGAACAATTAGTCTTTTGAAATTCCTTGGTTGTTATCTTTCGATATTTGAATCGACTCAGTTGTTATGTGAATAAAAATTTGTTGTTTCAATTTTTATGTTGCAAAACTGATACGATTGTGTGGATGTTTGATACAACCCTTCGATGCCAACACCAAGACAAACTACTCGTGTGGTTCTGTCATTTTATGATCACTTGCGATCTCCCCAAAAATTCTTAAATCCTTGTTTCTTTTGAAGAAACAAAGCCAAATTCGTATTAAGATCTTTCTATCCCCATAGTTAGATTCTTATGTTTAAAGTGCCAAATGAAATCCACGAATTGGATTCCTGGTGTGCTTTAAATACCCGTGTCCAAAGATAACAAATTAAAGATCAAGTTAAACAATTATGTGATTATATGCTTATGTGTTTTCTTATATGTTTCGTGTTTTTATGTGATCCGTCCAAATCCTCGTAGAATCTTCCATATCTCCATATGAGGGATTCATAGTTGGATATCCAAAGATACTACCTTAAATCCTTAATGGGCTTCTACATTATATTTAACTCCCTTGGATTATGAAGTACTATTCTATAATTGGACCCCTTGAGTGGTCTAGTTAAACAGATTGATTCAAAAATCTGGTTAGAAATATCATGTGATGATATAGCTGAAAAGATCCCTTAAGTGGTCAATTTAAGGAGATCATACGACGGTCTAGTTAAGAAGATCATGTGTTGATCTAGTTAAAAAGATCGTTCGTTGATCTAGTTAAAAAGATCCTTTGGTGGTCTAGTCAAGTCACTTCATGATTATTCGATTGATTTTTTTCCCCTACGCATTATGAAATGGACCGTGCGGACTGTGCAAGGAATTACGTAATTATGGATGCATACTTAATTATGGTATTCAGTGCATAGAAACCACAACAAGTTTTGTCATGTATTAAGACCTATAGTGATGAGAATAACGAAACGGGAACAATGTAAAGAGGGGCATGGTGGATACGCCGCTGGTACTTCCTATATATAAGTGTTCCTTATTACATTGCGAACGTAGCATTATTTAAGTTACTAGAAGTCCTGGACCTTGGCCAATGTTATCTTATCTTACATTCTCCGACTCTGATTTCGTGCACACAAGTCTCCTCTAAAATTAAATTTCAGGACGAAATTTCCTAAAGTTGGGGAGACTGTGACACCTGTGTCACTTCAACCATCATACAAATACCAAACCAATGAAATATTGTATTTCATACTTGGAATTTGTATAAATATGTGTATCATTTGCACATACCAATTCTTGTTCGATTTCGAGCTTTTAAATCGCTTTCTGGAAAGTTATACGCGAACTGATACGTAAACGCGATCAATTTAATGCAACAAACACTCTAGAATAGTGAAATAGGCTTAACATACCTTTAATAACCTTTACATAACTTAGAAATAAGTTTTGAAGGGTTTGGTATGACGAAAACAAGTTTATTCGCTCACAGGGACTAATTGCGTCAACTTGCAAAAGTCTGTCGTTTCGTAAGGCAACGTACAGTCCGGAACATGATTATAAGCTAAACATACCATGAATAACCTAAACATAGCTTAGAAATAAGCTTTGAGTGGTTCGGTGTGTGAAAATATGCTTATTTGATCTTACAGGGACTAAAAGTGTCAAAAAAGACGTAAGTTTGCATTTTCGCGCATATCTTACGTTTTGACCACATCTGGACATCCAAAATTTTTGTACACACTAAAATATTTTTATTTTAGTGATCGGCATGCAAAAATACCATTCGTCGCTTAATTTGGATCGTTTTCACGTCCGTTTGAGTTTCGTCGTAATTAGACGAATAACAAGACCGTACGACCAAACAAGCCGACATCCGAGAGTTTTCCGAGCACATTTTGAGTCCTCTAAACTTTAATGACCTTGTAGAGCCTTGAAAATGGCTTAACGAGTATTAAAAGTGCCAAAATAGAGCTCAAACAAGTGCAATGACTAAAGCTGTAAACATTGAAACTTTGGCTGAGCTGCAGGTAGTAGGCGGCCCGCGTAAGGCCTGACCCTACTCCTACGCGCCCCGCCTAAAAGTCCCCAGCAACCAAAAATCAGTTTTCAGCAATCTGTTGCAATTTCAGGGACTTTTCTTGCAATTTTCTTGTGTGGAGGCCAAGTTTAAGTCTTCTCCAAGTTCACAAATCAATTCTTAACACATGTAGGGCTATGATCTTATGCTTGTTGGCCACACAAACACATGGATTGATCTTGTTAATCCACAACAAGTATAAATAGCCATGCCTTTCATTGATTTTCCCTCACCCTTGATCTAAATTCTCTAAGTTGAGGTTTTATAACTTCATACCTGAGAATTATAAGATCAAGTTCTAGCAAGGACCCTTTGTAAGCTTCCTTCATTCTTTTATCGCTTTCCTAGCGTGAAAGTCAAACAGTGTTTGACTTTCTGCTTTGACCAGTCTTTGGTCAACACGAAGTTCGTTTGAACTTCGCAACGTGAGCGTAATCACGATGGTTATAGTCCCTAGTGACTATATCTACTGATTACCACGTTAATTGGGCGTATTGACGAGTCGTAGTTTCGGTCAAAATGCGCATTTAAGCGTATTTTGCAACCAAACTACTTTAGGATTTGTTTTGTTATCAAAACCTGTTTTCTAACTTAGTTAAGCATGTTTTAACATGCTTAGCTTTTAGTTTAGTGCTTGTTTAGAGTCGTAAGTCAAGCGGTCTAAACCACCGCTTAGACTTTCGAACTCGACCCGTTTGGTCAATCATTAGGATCTGACCAAGCATGTTTAGTGACCATAGTTGCATAGGGAATAACCTTCCGAGGTTATACCTTATGGTCACATAGTTTAAGTAGTTGTATGATCGGTAGTTTATATGCCTTAGGTAAATGACCAAAATGCCCTTTTCATGCTTAATTGGATTTTAAGCATATGTAACTTAAACTTTTGTCACTTAACTAATTATGCAACATATTTAAACATGTTAGGGCATATAAATACTTGTCATAGGACTAGTTAGACGTCTCGAAAGCGCGTTTGCGCGAACGACACGTTAAAGTGGCGTAAGCTACCTTAATGGGTCGTAACGGGTCGAAAGCACTTAGGATAGGTTCCGACCTAGAATGTAGGCTTTGTTAAACCATATTACATGAGTTCCAATACTCATTTGGTTTACAAGACCTCATTCTATCCGATCTTCCGATTTAGGTCCGGTTTATTTACTTAGTTACCCATATTAGGTGTCGTTTGATTCCGTTATCCCTCTAGCTTTGCTTGGTTGTTATTCAAGACTTCTAAGCAATCACAAGTGAGTACATAGTCCCCTCTT
Source organism: Helianthus tuberosus (assembly GCA_030545235.1). Taxonomy (NCBI): domain Eukaryota; kingdom Viridiplantae; phylum Streptophyta; class Magnoliopsida; order Asterales; family Asteraceae; genus Helianthus; species Helianthus tuberosus. The sequence goes on along the minus strand of CM060365.1, from coordinate 122,662,460 downwards.
TTACTGTTTTCAGTGTTTTGGGGTGAAGCATGTGTACCTAATTGTTATGTTCATGGTTTCAAAGTATAATTGATTATACATATTAGCACTTATCTTTTGACAAACTGAATGATTATTTATGGTTTAAACACTGATTTTTCAAAGATTATAAAATTAATTGTTGAATTGTACTTATTTTATGTTCACCAGACCGATTTGTAGTATGATATAGCGCTATAGGATTTGACACCCCATTCCTGTTGTTTATGGAATGTCAGAAACCGATATTTTATCCAAATAGGAATTACCTTCGTGGTATTTCTATAGTCTCAAAGGTGTATTTTGATACACTAGGTCTGATTGAATTCTTAAATCACATTTTTATTATATATTTTGTTATACTCCCAAATGTATAGTTTGATATACTCTCATATGTGATATTGTACAAAACAACATATATTTTGATTACTAAAACATAGTTTGATATGTTAGTTATAAACCAAAGCATAGTTTAATATGTTATTATTAAAACCAAAGTATACTTTTGATATACTAGCGAAAACGATTATTTTGACAACTAAAGTATATTTAATATACTATTTGTTTAACGATTTTGGAAGTGAAATATATTTTAATATATTACTTATTCGACTTTCTTAAAACCAAAGTATATTTTTATATATACTACAAACCTTTTTATCAAAACTTTGTTTTACAAACTCATTTCACTTACATATTTATTTATGTATCATTCTTTTATATCATCAAATTTCTTGTAAAATTTCGCATGATTTATAAAGAAAACATTTTTAGAGTTCATGACTATTTTGTTAAAACATTCTTTTAAACTTACAAAGTCATGAATCATGCATTAATAAAACCTATGTATCTCACAGGCATTTTTATGCTGACGTACCTATTTTTACACATGTTACAGGTGCTGCTATGTGATGATTGTTGATACATGCTATACATAGGATGGACTCGTGCCTTAGCGACTTTAAACTTGAAAGATAATATTTGTATTTATCTGATTTGTAATAAAACAATGAGTTCAATAATTCAATAAAACGAAATTCTTTAATCCATGGTTGTGAAACAATGATTCTGTTACGACACTCCCCGACGTTTCCGCCACGATTTGTTGTTTTACGTGGTCGGGGTGTGACAACAAGTAGTAACGATTTGTTAACGTTTTGAGATAGATGTGCAGCGCGGGTCGTGTGTGTCGACCAAAGCGAGAGAGAAAGCGAATAAATCACCAAAATCAAAACACATAACCAGATAACACCACATAAAACACATAAAATTCACATAGAAGCAAAGATTATCAGAGTCAGCAACTGCGGGCTCAGAGTTGAAACACATAAAATCAGCGATTGCGAGCTTGAAATCGAAAATAGATTGTCTAAGGCTTGATAGATGTCGACTACCCAAAGTGATTCGACTATTCACAAGGACCTTTGATACACACCTTGACTTTCGGGACTGTGCTTTCTTCTTGATGGTGGGCGATCAGCACGCATCTTTCCAGTTCACTGTGACTTCAAGTCGTTGGAGTCCGTCGAGACTTTGGTGAGAGTTTTGTAAAACTAAGATGAAGAACGGAACAAGTTGTCAAGGTTCGGGTTTCACCCCTTACTTAACAACTTTGTTCCTGTTTTGATGAAGATAGAGAGGAAATCTGCGTTAAAGTACGGATTTCACTCCTGATTTAACGCAAATTCTCCTGTTTATAGATAAAAATGCGGGGCGAACAAGCAATTTAGTCCAGAGTTTACGGTTTTCACACCTAATCTCGACCTAATCACTCGTTCATTTTTTAAAATAGTGTGCAGTGATAGTGTAGTGTTAGCGAGAATAGCGAGATATAGCTAGTAAGCTCGTACAAAAACCCCTACAGGGTATGCACAAGTCGGTCTGTTGGTACTTAGACTATAGACTAGGTTGTTTCTAAGACATCGACCCGGACTAGGTCGAGTCTTGCCTAATTCCCTATAGTTATGGCTCTGATACCAATCTGTCACACCCCAACCGATGGCGGAAACATCGGGGCATGGCACTGAGCGAAACAGATTGTCAAGAGAAATTCCATAACGACTAAATTACCAAATAGTTAATATTATGTCCCATACCATAACCCATTAAGTAATCTAATTATTACATACATAGATATTCTCAAAACAAATAACATGTTCACACAACTCAGATTTAAATAAATTGTTCGTTTGTTTTCAGACTCTTCCTAACTTGATTCCACATAGCAAGCATCCTAGCAGATAGCATCCTAAACACCTGCCACATACGTTAAAATAGAGGTCAATACACATAGTGTAAAGGTGAGCATACAAGTTTAATAGATATAATTGAGTTTGAAATCGTTTACGCATAACCAGCTTGTAACATGTATTAAGTAAAGGCAAGTAGGTTATCGACAGAGAAATATGCACAGACGTGACTGCGAGTTGTAGAATGCGCAACACATATCCCCACTGGGACACATGAAGTAAAGCCCTTAACAACCCTTGTCCACGACAGGTGCTGAGTCCAAACTATAGTACTATCGTTGCTAAGGTGTCAGGCAACAATCACTGTGTTAACATAACATACAAGCTTTCATCGAATAACACGTAGCATGCGATAATGGTTAGCGTATAAATAGCGTTTGCGTTCTGTGTAGATTGTGTTTTAGAATAAGTAACGTATGTAACACCCAAAAGTTTGTAAAGCAAAAAGGGATTGAGTATACTCACAGATTGTGTTTAACAAGTAAACACCCTGTTGGATTGAAGGGAGCGTTGAGAGAGATTAGCCTGAACAGTTAACGATAGCATAAACGATAAGCGGCGTGTAAAATGGTGCAAAGTACCAAGTGTCGGATGGTAATCCGATCGGATAGCAATCCGATCGGATGGCCAGTCGATCGGATGTCAATCCGTTCGGATGGTCATCCGATCGGATGGCCATTCGATTGGATTGACATCTCGTTTGGTAAGGATGTGTTTGTGTATGATGGTTTGCCTTTTGAAGTTTTCGTTGTAGCATTTTGAAAACAGAGAAGTATCCCTACCCTTCAGGTCGATCGATCGAACGGTGGTTCGATCGGGTGACGATCCGTTCGGCGAGGTATTTCTCAGAGAACAAGTTCACAGAAGTGTTGTCACTCGATCAGATGGTCTACCGATCGGGTGGCAATCCGTTAGAACTGACTATGTATTGAACATGTTGAAAATTGTTTAAGTGTTGAAGTCCCAAACATCACATGGTCGGATGGTCGCTCGATCGGATGGCAATCCGATCGGATGGTAATCCGTTCGACGTTCAGATCCTTGAAAAGTTGAAACAAAAAGTTTAAGTATGGAACCAAGTGTAAGCCGATCGGACGGATGTTCGATAGGATGGCAATCCGATCGGATGGCAATCCGATCAGACGACAATCCGTCCTGATGACCTGATCGTCTTTGACACTTGATTGTTTTGATAGTTTTGCAGTTTTGATCGAGACAGTGTGATAACGTGCTAAACAACGGAAACCCCATCTTGCCCTAAGTGACCCGATCGAACAGGAATCACCCTAGTCTGAATCAGTCAACTGTTCAAGATGGTCGTTCATGTTTAACCCGAAACCGGTAGTCTCTCTGATAGAATTCAGATCTTGAACCAACATATCACTAAGAAAGAGTAGAAGATCAGAACTAGCTCCGATTCTATCGGTTTTGAGTGCATTGAGTGTAAAAGAGTTGAAAAAAAGTTGGAAAACCATCTTTCAATCCTTTTAACCATGAATATGTGTAGATCTATGCAAAAACATTGTTTAATCTTGTGGAAATCCTTCAGATCTGAGTTGTTCTTGGTGGAATGAAGCCAATACTTGAAGTTCATCAGAACTCCATGATGACATCATCCTAGCACACCTCAAATCCATTGATTTCACGGTTAAAAGTTGAGATTCAAAAGAGAAAATGACGAAGAAGTGTGTGTAGATCATAGAAGTACAAGATTTAGGCTGGAAACTTACAAGAATCGCGAGAAATCGAGAGAAATGAGAGCTTGAGTGCGGCTGGTCGAGTGAGAGTGCTGTCACATCACAAAGGTGGGTATTTATAGGGTTTCCAAAAGAGGAAAGCGCCTAAGGGTCAAGTGGGTCACCGATCGGATGACACTCCGATCGGATGGCAACCCTATCGGATGGCAATCCGATCGGTTGGCCATCCGATCAAGTGGTCACTCGATCGAGTGGCTCCGACGATTGAGCAAGAGTCAAACAGTGGTTCCAATAGGGGTTTTGAACTTTCTCCCAATAGTACTTCATCAGCAACAGCAGTAACCACTGCTTCAGCAATTTTGTCCACTGTTTCATCACTTGACTGTTCTTCTTCAGCTTCCAGCCCCTCCTGTATGGTCTCCAAAGCTACAAAACAGATATCATTACCAGAAACAGTGCTTTGAGCATAGAGTGCAAAATTTGCATCTCCTAACTCTTCAGGTAAACTGCTCCAGTCAACCAGCCCTTGTGTGAAAAAGCTTTATTGGTCTGGTTGAACCACTGTTGGTGCAGTTTGTTGAGGTGCAGCTTGTTGCACCTGAACCTGAGGAGCAGGGGCTTGGACATACTGAATTTGGGGAACAGTGGTTTGAACATAATGCACATGAACAGGGGTTGCAGGATGTGCATAGTGAGCAGTGTTAACATGGGTAGCAGGGGTATATTGGGCATAGTGCAAAGTGCTTTGGTTATTTTGAGGTCTAGGGTTTGAGCTGGGATGTGTGATAATTGGTCCAGTGGTTTGACTCCTGCATTCCCTAGCAAAATGACCTAGCCTATTGCACTTATAGCACTTGATCTTTGACTTATCCAACCCCACTCTTAGATTCCCATGTAACCCTGGGAATTTTCTCCCTGTCCTTTTGTAAAACTTGCTAGTTCTTACACTTAGCAATGCCAGTTGATGCAAAATGTCCATTTCTTCTAAGTCAGTTGGATCAAAATGCTGTAAATCTTTGAGTTCAAAGCACAGATTGTCAGAGTTCTAGCTTTCTCCATTTGCTGTGAAAGCAAAATTGGATGAGTGGGGATCAGAGTTGAAGTTTCCACCAGCAGGTATGTCAATAAAATGATCATAACTCAGATCCTTACTGCTGCCAGACTCTTCTTGACCCAAAAGAGTTGTGTTGCCAAATGAGTAGTCATCTTCAACTTTGCCAGACTCTTGCAACTTCTTTTCTGGTTTAACTCCCTTTCATAGGTCAGGAGTCTACCATGAAGTTGGGTCAGGGTCAGATCTTTGAACTCAACAGAGTTTCTGGTCACAAAAGCTATAGTATCCCATTTTTCAGGAAGTGATCTTAAAAACCTGCTGTTAACAGTTGATTTTGGAAATTCAGTTTTAACAAGCTTAAGTTCACTTATGAGACAGCTAAATCGCTCAAACTGCTGAGTTAATGTTTCACCCTTAATGTGACAAAAGGTTTCATACTGTTGGCTCAAAATTTCCCTGTTGTTTTCAATTACTTCTTCAGTCCACCCAAATTGTTCCTTAAGTGCATCCCAAAATTCCTTGGCACTATTACAATGTAACAACCCAACATAGATCTCATTGGGGAGTGCAGATGCAACGATGCTAAATGCCTTGGCATCCAGTTCGATTTTCTGAAAATCCTGTTCAGTATAATTCTCAATTTGCTTAGGTTTGAACTTCTTTGGATCCTCAACACTCGGCACCAGTGGAACATGTGGTCCAAAGATAACCGACTTCCAACATCCGGTATTCTGTTGAGAAAGGATGTAACCCATCCTTCTCTGCCAGATGTTGTACTCATTTCTTTTCAACATGGGTGGTTTGAAGAGAGAACCGATGTTATTGTTCATATCTTGTGATTGTGACGTCATCCTGGTTGTTTTACAGGCACTGGTTAATCAACTTTGATCGTAATTAACCCTTACTCTGTTTTTTAACGAAACGAAAAATTTAACAGTATCAACGATTATGAGCTGAACTATTTATGTCAAAATGACTGTTAGATCAAATTTGATTGTCCAAGCTCTGATACCAATTGTTAGGATCTGAGTTTCTTATGATTGTGTTTTTGTTTCATAATTATGAAGATGAATGAGAATTGCAGCGGAATCAAAATGGAAACAAAACTTTCACACACAATCAAACAGGATAATTGCTTTCAACATACATGTTTAACTTTGAACCAAATGATTAAATTTATTTCAATCTTCAATTACAAATGCATGCATGTATTACAAACTGCCCCTCAGCCTGAGCTCACAATAGTTTGTTCGTACAGAATGACAAGTGATGAAAGAGCTAATAGAACAGTACAGGGTACTGTTTTATTTATAGACACCAGCAAACCACTGAAGCATCTTGGCTGACGTCACCATGAAAGTGACATCTAACCTCCTAACAACCTGTAACTACTGATCTAATAAAACTACAGCTATTACAAACTACTAATTACAATATAAACAAAAGATAGACTAAACTACTGCTTCCCATTCCACGGTTATACTCCTAGCAGTGCTTTGTCTTCATCAGCCGTACTTGAAACATGTCAGTAGATTGAGAAACAGTGCTTGCCTTCAATAGTCTTTAGAATCTTCATCAGATGTTGAATGATCAGTAGTTATTGTAAATGGGCAGTAGATAGAAGTCATCAGTTGTTAGGGCCACTTCCAAGGGGAAAGATTGAATACAAACATCTGCTTATTCTAGATCCACTGCTCTGATCCAGTTTTGGCTTTAATCAACTGTTCCTTTGTAGGGTTCAATCCCAACAAGACCTTTCGAAGGAGTTTCACCATACACACAAAGTTGATCACCATTAGCGAGTGAGAATCGAATCATCTTATCGAAGCAAACGACTTCGGCATGGTTTTCGCGAAGAAAGTCCATGCCTACTATGACGTCAAAACTACCGAGCTGCATCGGAATAAGGTCGATAGGGAAGATGTGATTGTTGAGTTCGATAGTACAATCATGAAGAATATAATTGATGGCGACGGTTCTTCCGGTGGCAACTTCAACATCGAACGACGAGGGGAGATGGGCGCGCTTACGATTAAGTAGCTTTTCGAATTCAAACGATACAAAATAGTTATCGGCTCCGGTATCAAATAAACACGAAGCATATATACCATTCACAAGGAACGTACCATTGACCACATTGTTGTCAGCCTGAGCCTGGCGCACATTGATGTTGAAAGTTCGAGCGCGAGCTGCTTGCTGTTGTTGCTGCTGAGGCTGCTGCTGGGGCTACTGCTGTTGTGGCTCTTGCTTTACAACTCGATTTGGGCACACGTTTGCGAAGTGGTTGGGATTACCACACTCAAAGCAAGTTCTAGCATGGATCGCGGGTGCAGGAGCTGCTTGCTGGCCTTGAGGAGCAGGAAGTAGAGCTTGTTGAGCAGTAGCTTGACCTTGAGCTGGAGCTGGAGCTTGGCGTGGACCTGTACGGCAGTTGGCGGTGAAATGGCCGTACATGTTGCAATGCACACAGTATCTACAGGCGATTCCCACTGGGTGGTGATAAGTATAAGTAGGGCAAGCCGGGTGAGGACCAGTGTACGCACGCTTGGTCGGCGGTGCATTGGTGACCGGTGCCGCTACTTGGCAGTGTTGAGGTTGCGGTTGAGCAGGAACTGATTGGAGCAGAGCGGCAGCGGTGACAGCGCAATTTTTGCTACTGTTGTTGTTGTTCTTCCTCTTGCGACGAAAGGACTTTGAATATTGCCGAGCGGCGGCGGTTTCAGCGGTTGCGGCAGTGGTAGCTTGATGCAGATTCTTGGAAGCTTTATCCCAGTAACCAGACTTGACTCGCTTGTCGTTGATCTCAGCGGCGAGCAGATAAGTTTCCTCAATCGTTTTCGTCTTTGCAGCTTGAACGAAATCAGCCATGCAATCCTGAAGAGCACGAATATACTTCTTGATGGTGATTTCGGGCGTCTTAACTTGGTCCTGACAGATTATGCTTAGCTGCTTAAAGTGAGCAGTTAGAGTAGCATTGTCACCATCCGTCTGCTTGATATGCCGGAACTCGTCCTCCAACTTTTGGCGCTCGTGGGGAGGGCAGAACTCTTGCACATAACGTCCTTCAACTCATCCCACGTCAGACCGTAAGCTGCATCATTTCCGCGTTTGTTTCTCTCGTCCGTCCACGAATCTAGAGCTCGGGATTGGAAGACACCGGTGGCGTTAAGAGTGCGGAGATCATCAGGACAGCCACTCTGGCGCTGGGTGACTTCGATCGAATCAAACCATTGGAACATGGCTGTAGGTCCATCTTCGCCGGTAAATTCTTTCGGGCCGCAGGCTTTGAACTGCTTGAAGCTAAAAACAGCTTTTGGCGAATCAGTTCGGGATTCTTCAAAAGACTTGCTAGCATTCTCGTTTAGGTCGCTAACGATCTGAGGGATAACTTTCGCTATCTGCTTCGCGATAAAAGCAGCAACGCGTTTGTCTTTCTGGTTTCGGCGAGCAGTTCGAGAGTGAAGGGATCCAGATGATGACATTGTCTGCAACAGACATTGCCATAGGATTCAGACGCTATATAATCGAATCTCCCCTCGTACTTACTTAATATGACTAAAGCTAAGGAACACGATCAGCCATACAACACAGAAGCACAAAATCACATAAGCATATAATCACAGAATCATAGAAGCACGTAGGAGCACGTAAAGCACAGAAACACAAGAAGCAGTCAGAATACAGAAACCTATCATTCAAGTCCGCGCGTGTATGAGAATAGCGATTGCAATCAGTGAGTACACAACGAGTAATATAGCATGCGATTATCCACAAGTAGTAACGATTTGTTAACGTTTTGAGATAGATGTGTAGTGCGGGTCGTGTGTGTCGATCAAAGCGAGAGCGAAAGCGAATAAATCACCAAAATCAAAACACATAAACAGATAACACCACGTAAAACACATAAAATTCACATAGAAGCGAAGATTATCAGAGTCAGCAACTGCGGGCTCAAAATTGAAACACATAAAATCAACGATTGCGAGCTTGAAATCAAAAATAGATTGTCTAAGGCTTGATATATGTCGACTACCCAAACTGATTCGACTATTCACAAGGACCTTTGATACACACCTTGACTTTCGGGACTGTGCTCTCACCTTGATGTTGGGCGATCAGCACGCATCTTTCCAGTTCACTGTGACTTCAACTCGTTGGAGTCCGTCGAGACTTTGGTGAGAGTTTTGTAAAACCAAGATGAAGAACGGAACAAGTTGTCAAGGTTCGGGTTTCACCCCTTACTTAACAACTTTGTTCCTGTTTTGATGAAGATAGAGAGGAAATCTGCATTAAAGTACGGATTTCACTCCTGATTTAACGCAAATTCTCCTGTTTATAGATAAAAATGCGGGGCGAACAAGCAATTTAGTCTAGAGTTTATGGTTTTCACACCTAATCTCGACCTAATCACTCGTTCATTTTTTAAAATAGTGTGTAGTGATAGTGTAGTGTTAGCGAGAATAGCGAGATATAGCTAGTAAGCTCGTACTAAAACCCCTACAGGGTATGCACAAGTCGGTCTGTTGGTACTTAGACTATAGACTAGGTCGTTTCTAAGACATCGACCCGGACTAGGTCGAGTCTTGCCTAATTCCCTATAGTTATGGCTCTGATACCAATCTGTCACACCCCAACCGATGGCGGAAACATCGGGGCATGGCACTGAGCGAAACAGATTGTCAAGAGAAATTCCATAACGACTAAATTACCAAATAGTTAATATTATGTCCCATACCATAACCCATTAAGTAATCTAATTATTACAGACATAGATATTCTCAAAACAAATAACATGTTCCGACAACTCAGATTTAAATAAATTATTCGTTTGTTTTCAGACTCTTCCTAACTTGATTCCACATAGCAAGCATCCTTGCAGATTGCAGCCTAAACACCTGCCACATACGTTAAAATAGAGGTCAATACACATAGTGTAAAGGTGAGCATACAAGTTTAATAGATATAATGTTGTTGGGTATTAAAAAAAAATTCTTTTTTACCTTTATAAATTAAACAATTTCAAATCCATTTTCACCAAACATCACTCTCATCCATTTTTACTACATTTCACTCTCTTTTTTTCAAATATTTTCAAAAAAATGGAAGGCTCAAACAAAGGTGAAGGCAAGAAAAAAATGGTAGGGTCCGGTTCGAAGTCGAGGGCTCAAGATAAACGTGGTTCGGGTGGTTCTAGTGTCCCGTTTCATCCCCACCTTGGGTTTGCGAATCAAACCCAACCTCCATATTTGCAAAAAAATATGGATGGCCTTATGATTTTTAGTTTTTTTTTTAAGTTAGATTTTATTTAAAATGTAATGCTTTATTTTTATTTATAAAAGTTTGATTTTTTTTCCATTTTATCTTAAATTAAAAAAAAACATAAAATAAAAAAAGTTTGCCACTCAGCAAGTGTTTAAACCATTGCCAACACTTTTCAGCAAAGTTTAAACACTTTTGACTGATTGACATGGCGCACACTGATTGGTCGTTTTTTTTTTTTTTTTTGTTTACCACTCTAAGGTGTTTAACCACTCCTAACACCCTTAGTGAAAACATCACCACAAGGTGTCGAAATCAACAGACGACTTAATAGAGTCGTTGACCAAACAAGTCTACTACAACTCGGGACAAAAGAAACATTTGCAAAAATGAATTTTGAATATTATGCTCTCAATACATCACATGGTGTCTTGAATTGAAGATGCGAAATTGAACTTGGTTTTAGCGAAATTTGAGAATAAATACATGTATCGACAAGGGAAATTTCGGCATGGTTACAAGGATAAACCATGTATGTAACTTAAAAGAAAAGAAGTTTCAAGAAAGTGTGTTGACTTGATAGCAAAGGAGCCAAAATTACAATAATGTAGGTCATTCGTATCACAAATCAATAATTAGATTTAGCAAAACAGTATTTGAACTTTGTTGAAGCGCTTATTCGAAACGAAACCACATGCATAACAAATGGTGCATGCGTATCATATGAATTTCCAAGAAATGAAACAATGAGTATTCGCTACAATCAAGAAATGATCAAGTATCGAGACAAAGGAGTGTTCGCTTTAATGAAGAAAATTGTCGTGATGCAACTACCATTAAGAGAAGTAGAGGTGCAAAATTCTACTTGCTAGAAGCAAAAGTGGAAATTTCAATAAAAGAAATTTGAGTACTTTATCTGTTTGGTTAACTGAAATAGCATAAACGTCAAAATAATGGGGTTTGCTTGAGTTAACGGACGTGGTTCCTAAGTGATAACCTTTAATGAGCTTTGACATAAGTTCCTGAAGGTCTTAAGTGCATGATTCCTAAACCATTAAAGTTCTGTATTCTGTGTGTAACTATTTTGTGTATCGTGTATAAAACACAGTATTAGCGTATGTTTAAAACAACTTGTTAACTCACTGTACCTTGGTATAGTTTTCTTCCTAAATTCACAGCTAATGACACTTGATTAACGATCAATTTTAGAATAGTAGTTGGATCCTTGCAGTTAGTTAAATAAATCGTTAATCCTCGGCATGGGATTCCGTTTCTTGATGGTTGACTTGTTCAGCTCTTGGTAGTCGATACTCATTCGAAAGTTACCACCCTTCCTTTCGATGCGCAACACTGGAGCTCCCCAAAGCGAGAAGCTTGGTCTTATAAATCCCTTATCTAACAATTCCTGAAGCTGCGTTGACAACTCTTGCATCCCTGAAGGTGCAAGTCGGTAAAGTGTCTTAGCTACAGGCGCGGCGCCTGGAACCTAGTCAATGTGGAACTCGACTTGTCGTTGAGGAGGTAATCCTGACAAGTCATCGGGGAAGACTTCAGGATATTCCCTTACCACAGGGATATCTTCGAGCTTAGGTTCTTCGGCTTCTTTGTCCACGACATGAGCCAAGAAGGCAATACACCTTTTACGCAAAAGCTTCCGTGCCTTCCAACAACTAATAATCCGTAGAGGCATATCCTTCTTCGCTCCATGAATCACGATCGTCTCTTCACTCGTCATCGGGGTGCGGAAAATATTCTCATGGCAAACAATCTCCGCACGATTACTCGACAACCAATCCATCCCAACTACTACGTCGAAGCTTCCCAACTCAACTGGTAGCAGATCAAGCGTAAACTCACGCTCTCCAAGCTCTATAACACAGCCTCTAATCACTCCTTTGGCTTCTACTAATTTCCCATTAGCTAGCTCTATCGAATACGGGATATCTAACTTACTTGCTACTAAACCAAGTATACTCTTAAACTCTAGTGATGCGAAGCTAAAATTGGCAACAGTATCAAGCAGCACAAATGCATAATGTTGACTAATATGGGACGTACCGATGACCACGTTTGGATCCTAGCGTGCCTCCCTAGCTCCGCTGTTGAGCTTTCATCCACGTGTCTGATTGTTTTTAGGGCAATATTTTCTGAAATGCCTTTAGTCTCCACAGATAAAACAACCTTGACCACGTCTTTGATCGTCACCATTTCTGCCTTGATAGTCGTTGTTGTCGTTGTTTCTTCCGTGATTCCCGCTACCATCTTGACCTCCATTTCTACCTTCAGTACCTTGCCTACACGTCTCCTTGACATGCCCCACCTTGCCACAGTTTTCACATTTTCCATATCTACATCACCCGATATGATAACGTCGACAATTATTGCACTTAGGTAGGATACCCATGTACTCTTTTCCCTTTTTGGCCTTCTTTTTGTTACTCGCCCGAGTACCCTCCTTGAAATTTGTGAACTTCCTCTTGTTATCTCCAGATGTCTCCGCAGGAGTCTCCTTTTTCTCCTCAGAGGTAGAAAATTTTCCTAGTCTAACCGCTTCCTCAGTGAGCGTCACGCTTAAGTCGATAGCATCGGTAATTGTTGGAGGCTTCGATGTTGTCACCATGCTCAGAATCTGAGGTGCCAATCCCCAGATGAAATGTTCGATCCGCTTAAACTCTGGCTCCACCAAATAAGGAACCACCCTAGACAAATCATGAAACCTTTGCACATACTCAGCTATCTTTGAACCTTCCATTTTCAAGTTCCAAAATTCGGTTTCCAACTTCTGGATTTCTGCCCTCGAACAATACTTCTTATGCATCAGCTCTTTCAGTTCATCCCATGTTAAAGCATATGCAGCAGCCTCGCCCAACGTCTGAACCTGAAGGTTCCACCATGACAGAGCCCCATCTAGAAACAGTCCAGAAATGTACGTGACTTGTTGCTCCGGAGTACATTTGCTCAAATGCAAAACGGAATCTGTCTTCTCAACCCAACGCACAAAAGCTAATGCACCCCCAGTGCCATCGAAATCTAGGGGCTTGCAGCCCAAGAACTGCTTGTAGGTGCATCATGCTACATAAGCAACATCATACACATAAGGCATTAGCAAAGCACACTTGGAAATGTCCAAACGTTTTGTAATGTGTCTTAAGTGACTAAACATTACCGTTGGGTGGGTTATTTCCTGACGTACATCCGCTGCGTTCGGAGTGAAGGGCTTCGTGCTGTGCGATGGCCTGTGAGATGCGCTCTTGTAATTCCGCCTCTGTCTTCGGCAGAGGGTTGTTGGTATCGGTGTTCCTTTGAAGCGACATCTTCTAAGAAGAAGATCGGTTAGGTCAGGTCTTATTAAGGACACAGGTACATAAGCATCTACTTAACGAATAAGACCTAGGAGGTGTGTATACATATATTTATAAGTAATCGTCATAGCAAGCAATCATATAACATCACAATTATAGCACAAACATGTAGGTGGGAACATGTTTAATGAGAACATAACAAACAAGCACGTTGTTGATTTACATGTTTATGACGATTGGGCTTCCATTAACCATCGACCGCAAAGTATTGTTACATGTTTTACAAAGTGTATCATATCAAAAGGGGCACAGGGTCACCCTACCCTTGTCCAATAAGTCTATCAATATACCAAAATCACATGGTCAAAAGTGGTCTTCAAAAGTCTTCCCAATCCCGGCTCAATAGTGGTGTCCTCGCCAAAGGTAGTGCAATCTGTATAAAGCCAAAAACCAACCATGCTGATGGTGGTGGAGGGAAGGAAAGCAAGTTGCGCACATACGCAAGCTTCTCCTCAAGCTCATAGACACGTTGAAGCAAGTAACTGATCTGCTGCTCGATGGTAAGGATTCGAGTATCAAACTCTGGAAAAGGTGTAAGAGCAGCAGGTGAGAGTGCCAAAGTGATGAATGTGGAGGATCAAAGTACACTGACATAGACAGGGTGGAGGACGTGATGTCAGCACAAACTCCAAAACTCTACGACTCAAAACCTCAAACTGTATCTGAAGTGACAGGAGCAACTCATCCCGTGTGTAGCCTCCATAATATGGGGGATGACAGGGGTCTGAAATCGGCGTAGTGTATGGTAGGAACCATCGGAATGGCCTGTCCAGCGGTGAAGAAGTGAAAGGGGCAAACGGTGCAGCCTGTGAGGTCGGAGGAAGTGCTGCTGTAGAAAAAGGATCATCGTGCGGGTGCTGACCTGGAGTACCTTGTCACACCCTCGAAATCCACACGCGGAGTACTACCGCGAGGCGTGTGACTGACCAGGATCCAGCCACCAATTATTTCGAACCGAATAGTTATCATTATAAACATTAGTATAATTAGTGACCAAAATTTAAATTTTTCAAAACTTAGTTTAAGTTCACAGCGGAAAAGGGCGGAAACGCATCGTAATTGAAAACCACAAGTTTGTTATCATGATACTTACGCACCACGCACTCCATCCGATTGCAACGTCCGTCCAGGGCTGTATTGAGCAACCTGCAAAGCATGCAGTAGAGTGTCAACATAACGTTGGCGAGTTCACGTGTTTACAGTTTTCCAGTTTTAATATCCAAAAACTTACTTCAACAGTTAATTTATTCATTTATACATGCCATTGGGAGCTACCCCATAAGTAAGCTACTAAACTGTTTACAATACCGAATACTATGCGACCGTACATTTCCGTAGAGTGCCCCGTTTGTCAATGTTCTATCATCATTGACAGTTTGCCAGAGTCTATTAGTTCACGCCCGATCCTATACGCGGGCACGGTGTGAGGCTGGTGAGACCTAAATAGCGCTATCAACTAATAACCCGTTCGCCAAGCCCCGGCGGCCAATCGGTATTAAGTAGTAGGGACTTGAGTGATAGAGTTCCGTTTAGTTTTGCTTGTTGCATCTAGTATAAATAGTAATTAACTAAGGGTCCCGCATAAGGGGAGAAAAGTAGGTTTGTATCCCTCACAAGGGGATAGCGTTGTTACCCGTATCCCACACCAGGAGATAGAAATACCGTATCCCGCACAAGGAGATAGTAAGCAATCCCAGACCAGGAAAAGTGTTTTGTTCCGTTTCCCAACCACCGGGAACGCATGCTTTAAGTTAAAAAGTAGTGAACTCACCTTTGATTTGCTCGGTTGACAATTAACTTGTGTTATGTTGGTCAACCATACCCTATTATCGTTTATAGATGTTTATTAGGTTCGTATGCAAGAAATGTCACGTACAAACTACACGTATCTAACACATAGCATGTAAGTCATACTAACATATACGTTATTGGGCCTTTCCTAGAGTATAAACAGTTAAATAGTAACAATTAAACATTAACAGTAGCACACAGTCCAAACCATCAGTTTGTGCAGCCCAATAACTAAGCAAGGCAGTCCAGTCGAAACCGGGTGGTCTCAACTCGAGGTCATGGGGTCTCGAGTCGCCACCAAGAGGTCTCGGGTTGCAAATGGGAGGTCTCGAATGATGTATGCACAAGTCAAAACCTTGAGATCTCGAGTCAGGTCTCGAGTCGAGATCAGGAGATCTCGAGTCGCAACCTAGCTGGTCTCGAGTCCCCTGATATGCATGCCCTGGTCTCGAGTCGCAACCACCGATGAATCCACTGGTCTCGACTCGCAACCACTGTGGGATCTTTCTAGAACCCTTACCCAAATTGTACGAACCAATCAGATCACCTTAACATGTTTTATTCTACCGTACATTTACCAAATTAGATCAAAACAACATATTTCAATTATTTCATCATCATACAAACTGTTCTTTATTTTTCTTCCTCAACAAACGGATTTATTTAGACAAGACAAAAACACAACATCATGCAGGTTCCTAGGATTAAATCAGTCAGTCATTAAAAAAACACCCCAAATACAAGGTTCATCTTATTAATATAGAATCATTCGTCCATTTTAACAGTAACCTTCCTATCATGATTTTGGAAATCATCTTAACAAACATACACTCTTTGTCAAGAATCATACAAGAATCCTTAATAAACTAACGATAATATGTGTTAAACATAACTAACAGTTTCTTAAATCAAACATTACAGTGAACTTGAAACAAACATTCAGCTACGAGAGAACCATCAGTTTTAATTAAATCAGTTAATGATTATATAAATATTTTTATCCTCTTATACACCAATTCAGTCTACCATTTTTTGGGTCAATACCCTCACATGTACACTTTCATTTCAACTCAGAAATCACAGAGATTTCAAGAGAACACTTGGTCAATAGGAAACATCAGTCTGGTAGTATCCAGCATACTCAATCAGCAACATTAAACTTATTCTTTCAAACAACCTTCATAACTAAACAAACAAACAGTAACTACTTTTAAGAACCACCAGGATTTCAAAACCAATCATCAGACTTCTTATAACAGTCGTCATCTAAAATTCTATTGTTATGTATTCTAAACAACTTTCATTATTCCAACCAAATCAATTCCGTCTCAGCTTGTTTTGCACAATACATACACTAATTCATTCTAACTATCACAGTCAAGAAGCACATAAAGCACAAAAGAATACAAAACCATTTTAGATAGACATTCACTGACCGAGGAATCGAGAAAAGGGTATACGGTTGTCCTGAGGTTCCTCCTCCACTGATTTCATATGAACGGAGACTCGAGAACCATCACTGCTCGGCCGTTGTCTTGCCGGAAAACGTCACACCGCCGTCATAATCACCATATTCCCAGCGCTCTACGGCCGCCGCCACCGCCGCCGTAATTCTTCACGCCACCAGATATTGTCATCTTGCGCTGCCTCACTGCCGCCGTCTATGGTGGTGGTCGGCTATACTTCTCAGGCTAGAGAGAAGAGCAGAGAGAAGAGAAGGTGCGTGTGTACTTGTCGACAACTGATCGGAAATTAGGCAGGAGAGAGCTGAGGAGTAGTCAGGTGGAGAGAGGAGATGGAAGTGGGTGTGTCGGCCGGAGGAATCAGTGCCGGAATAATCACCGGAAATAGTCCCAGTCACCGGAGGTTTGAGAGCACAAGGGGGGGTGTGAGCGGCTGCCATCATCTTTGTAGGGTTTTGGTTTTTTGAAGACAAATGAGAGGGGTGGGGTTTAGGATATTTAAATATGGTGGGTTTTAGGTTTAGAGAGTGGGCTTGGGCCTAACCCAGGTATGCGTGGATCCGTTATTGCATAACATCTTGCATAAACGGACGGGTCCGGTTTATTTTATCTAGATGCGTAAACAATTGGGCCGATATCTCTTTTTTTCGCTTTCTATTATTGTTTCGCAAATAATAATAATATTAATAATATTAGTGACATAAATAAATACATGTGTTACTGAAATACCCTCCTCTCGATGGTCGGGATTGAGAGTACGGGTTGTCACATTCTCCCCCATGTTACTGGAATTTCGTCCTCGAAATTAGGCAAAAGTCATACGATACGCCCTATATATATACATAGACTTCATCACTATACGTAGATACAAGCAGTTTCACGAAAGTCCACAGAACGAACATGTAAGCCACTTAGCACATAAGATCACATCGCACAAAAAAATCACGTAGCATAGGATTCACAGAGTTTGCACCTATTTCACACAGGATAGAATTCCACGAATTTAATTATAACATCAAAGAAACGTATAGGAAAACCCGAAGTGTCACATTATCCCCAAGTTTTAAGAAATTTCGTCCCAAAATTTTAGCGCGCAGCCACTAACAAGCTAGTGTTAAATTGTTTGTGCGGGGCGTCACATCACCCCCTTGTTGGTTTGAATTTTCTTCCCGAAATTCAGTTGTAGTCTCAGTGCTGAAAGTAACATTTGTAAACAACTGGGGATACATGCGCATCATCTGGTTTTCTCGTTCCCAGGTAAACTCTGGGCCACGGCGCGAGTTCCAACGAACTCGGTCTGTTGGCATTATACCACGCTTGAGGGTTTTGATTTCTTGATCCCTGATCTCAACTAGTTCCTTAACGAAGCGTAGTTGGTTGTTGATCATGAGTTCCTAAGAGAACGATGAATGTTTCATCTGACAGACACTTCTTCAGATTAGGCACGTGAAAGACGTTGTGTACTGCATTAAGCTCTTTAGGCAGGTTTAGCCTGTAAGCAACCTTACTTATCCTCTCGGTAATTTCGAATGGTCCAACAGATCGCAGATTAAGCTCGTCCCGATAGCCAAAACGTACCACACCCTTCCAGGGTGAAACTTTAAGTAGAACCCAGTCTCTGACTAGGAATTCTAGAGGTTTCCTACGCTTATCCGCGTAGCCTTTCTGACGGTCTAGAGCTGCCGCCACGCGTTGTATGTTCTGGGAAATCCTACCCGTTGTGTCTAGTACAAGTCTTGGGCCGGTAATTTGGCTTCTACCAACTTCCGCCCAACACGGAGGTGTCCAGCATTTGCGTCCGTGCAATGCCCCAAATGGTGCTGCCTGAATGCTAGTGTGGTAACTGTTGTTGGAAGAGAAA
The DNA here is from genome assembly GCA_030545235.1 of Helianthus tuberosus. NCBI lineage: Eukaryota > Viridiplantae > Streptophyta > Magnoliopsida > Asterales > Asteraceae > Helianthus > Helianthus tuberosus. Next base: position 122,643,706 of record CM060365.1, on the reverse strand, counting down.
AAAAAAGGAAGTGTCACTCATATCCAAGGTCGATAACACATGTTCTCAGCATGTCTCTGAGTGTTTGGATGGTGCGTTTGTCCTGACCATCAGTTTGCACAGCCTGTGATGAATCGGATGCAAAACGTGGGTTTCAATCAAAAGTGATAGAAGTTGGCACTCTGTGCCCCGCATCTACTTTTATCAAGTAGACGGTTGCAAATTCGAAAACTTGTTGGTTTCTTTGGTCGCGTGCCGTTACTAGTAGACATTTCATCAATGCCTTGGACGGGATAGAATAAGATAGAAGCACCTCGTAGATTATCTTCCAATAGCTGGAATTGCGGATTATTGAGCATCTCTCCAATGCTAGGTGTTCTTTCGAGTTTAAACCGTGAGGAGTTGCATATACGGTCGGAAATGTGGGCTTTGTAACGTCAAAAGTCGTGCGTTGAAACCTTAGCGCAAGGTGGTTGGAGTCGTAGACGTACCATGGTAAAGCAGAAGAGTCGTTCAGACTACCTCGAGTTTTCATAGTAGGTTCAGATGTCGTCGAAAGAAGCAAGCGTTGAACTTTGACAGGATGGAATAATTTCGAGTATCGTAACTAGGTGTCAATCATATCGAGTTTGAAGAACGGTGCTTGTGATACCTTTACCTCCGGGGTATCCTTTGCTCGTTGCTCCAACGAGTAACATTCGTAAAAAGTAATTCATCCAAACAAAGATTTGTGCAGAGTAGAGTAGGATAAGAATCAGGAAATTCATAACACGAATAGCGAGATAGTGCAAGAAGGGCAGTCAAAATTGGTGCATTCAACTTGAGACAAAACACAAAAGGATTTAAGGTCGGCAATGTACACAAGCCGTGGGCGGTTAGGATAAAGAACGTCGCTGGCCGATAGGGGATGTTACGTCGATAGGGTTAGCACAAAAAGTAGTTAGAGAGGGATGGTCGTCGTGCGGGTCTGTAGGTTTTAAGGTCTACTGAGACGTCTGGCAGGATGTGATTTCTTAAATTGGTAGGAAATCAAGTTCGAGTGGATTAGTCTGAGTCGTGCGAATGAGTTCAGAGTAGCGCTTGCGTCGTCGAGGGCTTTGGATGTGAAAATGCGGAAACAGGTTTTTGAGAAAGTACAATTGAGGTAAACGTTGCCAAATTTCAGGGTTTATGAAGTTTGTCGACTAAAGGTTGATCTTGTTGAATTCATTAATCTGGAGAGAAATCTGGTCAAAGTTCCCGTATGAAGAGAGAAACGGTAGAAGCGGGGGATACCATCTTGAGCAATAAACGTGGATTCGTACGAAAGCTAGCGAAAGGATTCATGGAATTAGAAAAGTCGTCAAGAATAACGGTTCTGGCGAATGAAGGATAAGGTAAGCATCTAGGTCACCGTACTCGTCGGTGGGTTGACTGGCTCATATCTTCGTCTTGCCACGCCTTCAAATATGCTGGTTTGTAAGAAAGATATCACCTTGCTGGGTTTTGGGGCGTGCTAAGGTATAAGGTTGAACTTGAATAAGGATTAACCATGTAACGAGGAATTAGGGGAAATAACTCCGTAGTCGATGGAAAGGTGATACGATTGCTGGCACTACAATGAGAAGCATACACCACGCATGCTTTTCATGTTCGAGATGTGCAAACAGAAACCCGAAAAGTGTAGACTTACTAGAATGCTTCAAGAATCGAGGTGATCAGTCAGGTGGGCAAACAAGTCTCACCACTTAAGTCGGGAAAAGAAATACGCAGGTAAAAAGGATGCGAATGGCGTCGTCGTTCCTTCTAGTATCCCGTGATATAGGGGCGGCTCCCATTCTTCGATTCGTTCTCGTAACTTATCTATGTGGTCCGTAGCAAGTCTTACCTGAGCAGGTCTATCGAGTAAATGTCCTTCGCGTCGATTCGCAGTCCAGGGATGATATCAGGTAATACGTAGACAAGGGCTAGGAATAACTGGTTCCTGGCCCTTAGTGTATTGTGGTTTCGAATCAGGTTTAGGAGGACTCGCTCCTATTTTAACGCGCATCACACTCGTATGATTCACATAGTTGGATGCTAGATATACGCACACGTACCAACACATATATGCTAAACATACACATATACACATAAGTTATGCACAAGTAAATGCCAATAGCCTACCATTACCAGATGTGCATTTGAGGCTGACGAACCATGCAATCCGGAGTGTAGTGTTGTTGTGGTTTTCGTTAAAGAACGGTTATAGTCTGGTTTTCATATAAAAATATTTTATGTCCAAAACATTTTATATTTTAAACCTAGTTCACTATAACCAATGGCTCTGATACCAATCTGTCACACAACATATTTCAATTATTTCATCATCATTCAAACTGTTCTTTATTTTTCTTCTTCAACAAACGGATTTATTTAGACAAGACAAAAACACAACATCATGCAGGTTCCTAGGATTAAATCAGTCAGTCATTATCAAAACACCCCAAATACAAGGTTCATCTTATTAATATAGAATCATTAGTCCATTTTAACAGTAAACTTCCTATCATGATTTTGGAAATCATCTTAGCAAACATACACTCTTTGTCAAGAATCATACAAGAATCCTTAATAAACTAACGATTATATGTGTTATACATAACTAACAGTTTCTTAAATCAAACATTACAGTGAACTTGAAGCAAACATTCAGCTACGAGAGAACCATCAGTTTTAATTAAATCAGTTAATGATTATACACATATTTTTATCCTCTTATACACCAATTCAGTCTACCATTTTTTGGGTCAATACCCTCACATGTACACTTTCATTTCAACTCAGAAATCATAGAGATTTCAAGAGAACACTCGGTCAATAGGAAACATCAGTCTGATAGTATCCAGCATACTCAATCAGCAACATTAAACTTATTCTTTCAAACAACCTTCATAACTAAACAAACAAACAGTAACTACTTTTAAGAACCACCAGGATTTCAAAACCAATCATCAGACTTCTTATAACAGTCGTCATCTAAAATTCTATTGTTATGTATTCTAAACAACTTTCATTATTCCAACCAAATCAATTCTGACTCAGCTTGTTTTGCACAATACATACACTAATTCATTCTAACTATCACAGTCAAGAAGCACATAAAGCACAAAAGAATACAAAACCATTTTAGATAGACATTCACTGACCGAGGAATCGAGAAAAGGGTATACAGTTTTCCTGAGGTTCCTCCTCCACTGATTTCATATGAACGGAGACTCGAGAACCATCACTGCTCGGCAGTTGTCTTGCCGGAAAACGGCACACCGCCGTCATAATCACCATATTCCCAGTGCTCTACGGCCGCCGCCACCGCCGTAACTCTTCACGCCGCCAGATATTGTCATCTTGCGCCGCCGCACTGCCGCCGTCTACGGTGGTGGTCGGCTATACTTCTCAGGCTAGAGAGAAGAGTAGAGATGTAACACCCCGAAAATAGAAATTTTTATAATACAATAATGTTGTGAATAAATAAGAAAAATAAACTAACTAGGAATGACATTAACCTAGTTAGATGTTGAGTTATGAGTAGTTAAAGAGTTAAAACAAATAAAGAACGAAACTTGAGGGGCCAAAATTGTCCAAGCCACTAATGAAAAAATTGAAGTGGTACGAGCCCATTTGAAAGCGGCCCAAGATAGGCAAAAGTCTTATGCCGATAAAAGACGAAGACCGATTGAATTTCAAATATGCGACATGGTTATGTTAAAGGTTTCTCCATGGAAGGGCGTTATCAGGTTCAGAAAGAGGGGGAAACTAAGCCCGAGGTTTATTGGGCCATTTAAAATCATTGAACGAGTTGGCAAAGTAGCCTATCGCCTCGAGCTACCGGAAGAGTTAAGTGGAATACATGGCACGTTTCACGTATCACAGCTACAAAAATGTCTGGCAGAGGAAACAGCTAATATCCATTACGACGATATCGAGGTGGATGATAGCCTGAATTACGCGGTGAAGCCATTGGAGATTTTAGATTGAAAGATTAAGCATTTGCGAAATAAACAAATCGATCAAGTCAAGATCAAGTGGGAGCATAGGAAAGGCTCGGACACTACATGGGAGTCCGAAGAGGAGATGCGACGTCTCTACCCTACACTATTCAGTATGTACTCTGGTTTCTGGGACGAACCCCTTTTAAGGGGGGTGGACTTGTAACACCCCGAAAATAGAAATTTTTATAATACAATAATGTTGTGAATAAATAAGAAAAATAAACTAACTAGGAATGACATTAACCTAGTTAGATGTTGAGTTATGAGTAGTTAAAGAGTTAAAACAAATAAAGAACGAAAGATGAGGGGCCAAAAGTGTCTAAATGAAAACTATTATTAATAAAACAAAAGAATTAAACTCAAAACACACTTGCCTGTGTGTTGTTGAGATCGATCAGAAGCAGGGGCGACCCCAAGTTCCCCAAAGCCCTAGTTCATCACAAAACTCATAAATTGAAGGTTCAAATCTGATCCAAAACGAAATCCGAGCTAAGATTAGTGATCTCCATTGCAAGGGGGTTATAAGGTATGTAAAATTTGATAAGAAATCTCTACTTGAAATTCTCATGATTCTAGGGAAATTGAAATCTGTTGATGCATGATTGTTAAATGAATAGATTAAGGATAATATAGTGTCTAGGAGTAAACCCTAGACAACAATAAGTGAAATCATGTCTAATCTCTGAAAATTTCATGAACACATTGAAGGTGATTCATGGGTTTTGTGAGAAGTTGATGAACACTAGGGTTAGAAGGCTATTCTAGTGTAATTTGATTCATAGAAACTGATTTCTGAAAAAATTGATATTTGATTCTATATGTGATAGCTCGATTGATGTTGATTTTGGCTAAACGACAAGCCATGAACTTGAATATAAAAGATATAAAATCCTGCCCTTTAAGTGTTTGTAGAAATGCCTCAAAGAAGGCTAGAAACTGAAATTTTAAAGTTAAAACGCATAATTGTGATGTTTTGGCAAATTATGCGATATGTGATTCAAAAGAGTTCTAAACGCGTCATGATTGAACTCTATAGGAAAGGATACCGGAGCGTCGAGTGGACAAGTTGGTGGCGATTTGCGTTTGAAGGGCGTGCACTAAAGGTATGTAACTTGATTCGTTACATTGGGTAAAATTTGATAATTAGCATATGTGAAGTTGAGTTGTAAAATAAAGTTTGTGTTGATTGAAGCGACAATGTTCGCTATATGGAATAATAGGTCAAAAACTGGTTAGAACTCGTTGGTAGTCATCATAATGGAGGATTCCGTAGATGAGCCAAATGGGTTGATCAATGGTGTATTGGTAGAGTCAAAGTTATTTATTAGTTAGCATAGGCGGTTACAATCATACGAGCATGAAACCATAAGATGGATATTGAAATGCCGGTGATAATAAGCCCCGAAAGTTGGGTAAAAAGCGCCTTAAGTTTACTAATGAAAAGGTAGAAAAAAAATGAGTGTAACTTTAACGGGTCGAATAAATACATAGTGATTTTAGTTATTCGGTCGGTAAACCAAATTTTCGGTATGATAAACATTATAGACGTGTCGGTAATTAAATTACTGACGTATAGGAAAAAGAATCACCTAAAACGGACTAACGAGTCAAAAGTTATGATAGTTTAAAGTTTATAATTGGAAGTTAGTGTTGCTGAACTGATATACAGTAATCAGCAAAACCTTCTGTCGAAAATAGGCCTGGCTCTACGCCACGGGTGAGTACAAAACCCGTCGCGCAACGCGACGGGTGGTGGCGCTGCGCGACCACCTTGGGTGGTCCTCGTCGCGCGGCGCGACCGTCCAGGGTGGTTGGATTTTGTCGTTTTTGCATATTTTTGAGTTTGGAACTTAACCGGACTTATATTTAAGGTGTCAAAACTAATCTTTTGTGTGATTTTGACCATAGGTGACGATGGACCTTATCCGGATGGCGATCAAGCATCTTTTCAAGAACCGAACACGATATTTTGAAGCTTCCGCGAATACTTAATATGTTCAAATCAATGACTATGTGATTAACACTTAAACACTTGTTCTTTTGTCTTGAAACTCTTAAACTAGTAGTACTTATCCTAGATGTTAACTTGGTTAAATTTTCCTTATGTTGATATAAAAACCAAGGTTTTTGGTATATTAAGGCCTTGTTTATAATAAAATATTATGAAAAAGAGTAGAGTGTTACAAGTTGGTAATCAGAGCTTAAGGTTGTCAACAAAGTGTTCGGTTCAAGTTTGATCGATCATCCGGTAAGAATTAATTTATTATTTTAGTAGATTTTATCTTATGTAAGAAATGATATGTGAATTAATGTGTTAACTCACTCAAACCCGAAAAGTGCACCAAAAAGTGAACGGTTAAAGCAAGTTATGAACTTGGCTAAACCAAAGCAAATAAAGCTATGTTATAAATGAAATGTTTAACGTTTAATGTAAACATTTCAGTTTCAAGATGTCGGATAGAAACGATGACGATCCGGTGCCGACAAGCACCGAACAAATGAAAGAGATAATTGCCGAAGAAGTGGGGAAGGCAATTGAAGGTAGTCTATCTGGGTTTATAGACAAAATTCAAAACACGGTGTTGTCACTTGTCGAAGAACGATTCAAAAGGTTGGAAGACAGTGTCAACCTTATGAAAGAGAAATCGGGAGAACATAAGGGATGTTCGTACAAAGAGTTTATGGCGTGTAAACCGCCAATCTACAACGGGGAGGTTGACCCGATAATATGCCAGAGATGGTTAAGTGATGTTAAAGGAGTGTTTGAAAGGACCCACAGTGACGTAAGTGATTTTTTTGCTTACGGAACGGGTCAGTTGAGGGGTCAAGCCAAGGATTGGTGGGATAATAAAAAGAAGGAAATAGGAGCCAAAGCGGCGAGGGCCATGACATGGGAGGAGTTTAAGACGCCGTTTCTTAAACATCATAGTCCCAAGGCGGTCGTTAATAGAATCAAGGAGGAATTCATCCAGCTAAGACAAAAGGGTGAAACAATCGATAAGATCACGGGCATCTTTATGGATAAGCTGAGATTCTGTAATGAGTTAGTCACCACTGAAGAGCAGAAGATATACTACTATTACAACATGCTGAGTGCTGAATACCGGGAGTTCATGACTCCCTCAAAATATGAAACCCTCACGGAAATTATCAACACCGCACGGGAGCGGGAAATAGAGTTGAAGAAACAAGTTGAAAGGGGTGAGAGAAGTGCACAGGATGTGAATCCAAGCCCTACAAAGAAAGCTCGAACTGTGGAATCGGGAAAGAAAGTGGATGCTAAAGGCGGGTCGCCAAGTTGCAAGGTATGTGGAAAGGGGCACAAGGGTGAGTGCCGCTTCAAAGACAAGCCGTGTCCGGTATGTGGGAAGACGGGACACGCCGCATCGTTATGTCCCGGAAAGGTTTCCGTTTGCTATAAATGTTATCAGCCCGGCCACAAAAAGTCTGAATGCCCAGAATTGGTTGGAAAGAGAGACACTAAAGAATCTCTAACGGAAGCTCCAAAGGCGAAAGCTAGGTCCTTCCAACTTACAGCAGTTGAAGCAAAGACAGAACCCGATGTGGTCTCAGGTATATTCGCAATAAACTCCATCCCCGCACGTGTATTATTTGACACGGGTGCGAATAAATCCTTTATTTCACATGGATTTATTCGACATCCTTTATTTGAGTTGACAAAATTACCTATGCCTTTAGAGGTTGAAATAGGAGATAACAAAAGTTTCATAGTATGTGATGTCTGTCAAAGTTGCAAACTAAGTATCGATGATGAGGAATACTTGATAGATCTAATCCTGATGTCTATGGGGGAGTTTCAAGTGGTTGTAGGAATGGATTGGCTATCTCGACACCACGCAAAGGTCGTTTGTTTCCGTAAGGAGATAAAGCTAATGTCTCCGAGCGGAAAACACGTCACTATCTATGGCGAAAAAGGAGGTAACCCCATAATATGCTTGATATTGAAAGCTCACAAGCTTATGAAGCAAGGATGTAAGGCGTTTATGATATACGCGAATGAGCCCGAGAAAGAATTACCGAAGATTGGAGACGTACCCGTAGTACGTGACTTTGAAGATGTATTTCCGGATGATTTACCGGGAATGCCGCCTGAGCGGGAGGTAGAGTTCGGAATTGAATTAGTCCCGGGCGCGAAACCCGTAGCAAAAGCACCATACCGACTTTCACCATCGGAATTACAAGAATTAATGTCACAGATTCAAGACTTGCTCGATAAAGGATTCATAAGGCCGAGTGTGTCTCCTTGGGGCGCGCCCGTGCTATTCGTGAAAAAGAAGGACGGAAGCATGCGCATGTGTATCGATTATCAGGAGTTAAATAAACTCACAGTAAAGAATCGATACCCACTTCCGAGAATAGACGATCTATTCGACCAATTACAAGGTGCGAACTGGTTTTCAAAAATTAACCTTAGATCGGGGTATCACCAACTAAGAGTCAAGGAGGAGGATGTACCGAAGACGGATTTCCGCACAAGATACAGACATTACGAGTTCCTCGTGATGTCATTCGGGCTGACAAATGCACCCGCGGCTTTTATGGATCTTATGAACCGGGTTTGCAAACCGATGCTAGATAAATCGGTAATCGTGTTCATAGACGATATTCTGGTATACTCGAAAGCTGAAGTAGAACATGCACGCCACTTACAAGAGGTGTTAGAGACGCTCAGGCAAGAAAGGTTGTACGCGAAATTCTCAAAATGCGCCTTCTGGTTGCGAGAGGTGCAATTCCTTGGCCACATCATAAGCGCTGATGGAATATTGGTAGATCCTTCAAAGATAGAGGCCGTGTCAAAATGGAGCCCTCCGAAGAACCCTTCGGAAATCAGAAGCTTCTTAGGGCTTGCGGGATACTATAGGAGATTCATTCAAGATTTCTCCAAGATTACGTCGCCGCTAACTAAGTTAACCCGAAAAGAGGAAAAGTACATTTGGGGAGTCGAACAAGAAAAAGCGTTTCAAACACTAAAAGAGAAGTTAACTCCAGCTCCGGTATTAACATTTCCGGACGGGGTCGAAGACTTGGTGGTTTATTTGGATGCCTCAATATCGGGGCTCGGATGCGTTTTAATGCAACGGGGCAAAGTTATAGCCTATGCCTCGAGGCAACTGAAAATACACGAAAAGAAATATCCCACGCACGACCTCGAATTGGCTACAGTGGTGTTTGCGTTAAAAATATGGAGGCACTATTTGTATGGGGTAAAGTGCACCATATTCACCGATCACAAGAGCTTAAAGTATTTCTTTGATCAGAAGGAGCTAAATATGCGACAAAGGCGATGGTTAGAAACGGTGAAAGATTTTGACTGTGAAATACATTACCACCCCGGAAAGGCAAATGTAGTGGCGAATGCCTGTTACGAGTAAGGTCGATGCAGCTTGTCGTCACCTCGGGTATACTTGAACGTATCCGAGAAGCGCAAGTAGAAGCAGTGAAAGAGAAGAACTGGAAAAAGGAAAAATAATTGGTCAGCTAAAAGATTTGTCGGACGGAAAGAACGGGTTGAAGACTCGATCCGGAAGAATTTGGGTCCTGAATTCTTGTGGGGTTAAGACTCTACTACTCGATGAAGCTCATAAATCCTGATATTCTATTCATCCGGGTGCGACCAAGATGTATAACGATCTGAAACAAAATTATTGGTGGCCCGGAATGAAGAGGGACGTAGTAAAATACGTGGAGAAGTGCTTGACATGTCTACAAGTCAAGGTGGAACACCAGAAACCATATGGAAAGCTGCAACCTTTGGAAATCCCGGTTTGGAAATGGGAACATATCACTATGGACCTATTGACTAAACTACCTAAAACGATTCGGGGATTTGATACTATATGGGTGATTGTGGATAGATTGACGAAGAGTGCCCATTTTATTCCTATACGCGAGACATATACTTCGGAAAAGATGTCAGAGGTATATACAAACGAAATAGTGGCGCGTCACGGAGTACCGGTATCCATTGTGTAGGATAGAGATACACGGTGTACTTCAAACTTTTGGCAAGATTTTCAAGAACAAATGGGAACGAAACTTTTCATTAGCACCGCCTACCATCCTCAGACGGATGGGCAGAGTGAAAGAACAATACAGACACTAGAGGATATGTTACGGGCATGTATCATCGACTTCGGCGAAAGTTGGGATGTTTATCTACCGTTGGCCGAATTTTCGTATAACAATAGTTACCATTCGAGCATCGGCATGGCACCTTACGAGATGCTATATGGTAGGAAATGTAGAACCCCGGTGTGTTGGGGTGAAGTGGGACCACGTGAACTGGCCCATAAAGATATTGTCCAAGCCACTAATGAGAAAATTGAAGTGGTACAAGCCCATTTGAAAGCGGCCCAAGATAGGCAAAAGTCTTATGCCGATAAAAGACGAAGACCGATTGAATTTCAAATAGGCGACATGGTTATGTTAAAGGTTTCTCCATGGAAGGGCGTTATCAGGTTCAGAAAGAGGGGGAAACTAAGCCCGAGGTTTATTGGGCCATTTAAAATCATTGAACGAGTTGGCAAAGTAGCCTATCACCTCGAGCTACCAGAAGAGTTGAGTGGAATACATGGCACGTTTCACGTATCACAGCTACGAAAATGTCTGGCAGAGGAAACAGCTTATATCCATTACGACGATATCGAGGTGGATGATAGCCTGAATTACACGGTGAAGCCATTGGATATTTTAGAACGAAAGATTAAGCATTTGTGAAATAAACAAATCGATCAAGTCAAGATCAAGTGGGAGCATAGGAAAGGCTCGGACACTACATGGGAGTCCGAAGAGGAGATGCGACGTCTCTACCCTACACTATTCGGTATGTACTCTGGTTTCGGGGACGAAACCCTTTTAAGGGGGGTGGACTTGTAACACCCCGAAAATAGAAATTTTTATAATACAATAATGTTGTGAATAAATAAGAAAAATAAACTAACTAGGAATGACATTAACCTAGTTAGATGTTGAGTTATGAGTAGTTAAAGAGTTAAAACAAATAAAGAACGAAAGATGAGGGGCCAAAAGTGTCTAAATGAAAACTATTATTAATAAAACAAAAGAATTAAACTCAAAACACACTTGCCTGTGTGTTGTTGAGATCGATCAGAAGCAGGGGCGACCCCAAGCTCCCCAAAGCCCTAGTTCATCACAAAACTCATAAATTGAAGGTTCAAATCTGATCCAAAACGAAATCCGAGCTAAGATTAGTGATCTCCATTGCAATGGGGTCATAAGGTATGTAAAATTTGATAAGAAATCTCTACTTGAAATTCTCATGATTCTAGGGAAATTGAAATCTGTTGATGCATGATTGTTAAATGAATAGATTAAGGATAATATAGTGTCTAGGAGTAAACCCTAGACAACAATAAGTGAAATCATGTCTAATCTCTGAAAATTTCATGAACACATTGAAGGTGATTCATGGGTTTTGTGAGAAGTTGATGAACACTAGGGTTAGAAGGCTATTCTAGTGTAATTTGATTCATAGAAACTGATTTCTAAAAAATTTGATGTTTGATTCTATATGTGATAGCTCGATTGATGTTGATTTTGGCTAAACGACAAGCCATGAACTTGAATATAAAAGATATAAAATCCTGCCATTTAAGTGTTTGTAGAAATGCCTCAAAGAAGGCTCGAAACTGAAATTTTAAAGTTAAAACGCATAATTGTGATGTTTTGGCAAATTATGCGATATGTGATTGAAAAGAGTTCTAATGGAGGATTCCGTAGATGAGCCAAACGGTTTGATCAATGGTGTATTGGTAGAGTCAAAGTTATTTATTAGTTAGCATAGGCGGTTACAATCATACGAGCATGAAACCATAAGATGGATATTGAAATGCCGGTGATAATAAGCCCCAGAAGTTGGGTAAAAAGCGCCTTATGTTTACTAATGAAAAGGTAGAAAAAAATGAGTGTAATCTTAACGGGTCAAATAAATACATAGTGATTTTAGTCATTCGGTCGGTAAACCAAATTTTCGGTATGATAAAAATTATAGACGCGTCGGTAATTAAATTATAGACGTATAGGAAAAAGAATCACCTAAAACGGACTAACGAGTCAAAAGTTATGATAGTTTAAAGTTTATAATTGGAATTTAGTGTTGCTGAACTGATATACAGCAATCAGCAATAACCTTCTGTCGAAAATAGGCCCTGGCGCTGCGCCACGGGTGAGTACAAAACCCGTCGCGCGACGCGACGGGTGGTGGCGCTGCGCGACCACCTTGAGTGGTCCTCGTCGCGCGACGCGATCGTCCAGGGTGGTTGGATTTTGTCTTTTTTGCATATTTTTTAGTTTGGAACTTAACCGGACTTATATTTAAGGTGTCAAAACTAATCTTTTGTGTGATTTTGACCATAGGTGACGATGGACCTTATCCGGATGGCGAGCAAGCATCTTTTCAAGAACCAAACATGATATTTTGAAGCTTCCGCGAATACTTAATATGTTCAAATCAATGACTATGTGATTAACACTTAAACACTTGTTCTTTTGTCTTGAAACTCTTAAACTAGTAGTACTTATCCTAGATGTTAACTTGGTTAAATTTTCCTTATGTTGATATAAAAACCAAGGTTTTTGGTATATTAAGGCCTTGTTTATAATAAAATATTATGAAAAAGAGTAGAGTGTTACAAGAGAGAAGATAAGGTGCGTGTGTACTTGTCGACAACTGATCGGAAATTCAGCAGGAGAGAGCTGAGGAGTAGTCAGGTGGAGAGAGGAGATGGAAGTGGGTGTGTCGGCCGGAGGAATCAGTGCCGGAATAATCACCGGAAATTGTCCCAGTCACCGGAGGTTTGAGAGCACAAGGGGGGGTGTGAGCGGCTGCCATCATCTTTGTAGGGTTTTGGTTTTTTGAAGACAAATGAGAGGGGTGGGGTTTAGGATATTTAAATATGGTGGGTTTTAGGATTAGAGAGTGGGCTTGGGCCTAACCCAGGTATGCGTGGATCCGTTATTGCATAACATCTTGCATAAACGGACGGGTCCGATTTATTTTATCTAGATGCGTAAGCAATTGGGCCGATATCTCTTTTTTTTCGCGTTCTATTGTTGTTTCGCAAATAATAATAATAGTGACATAAATAAATACATGTGTTACTGAAATACCCTCTTCTCAATGGTCGGGATCGAGAGTACGGGTTGTCACATACCTTCCCCTGGTCGGGGTGCAGGGATGTCGTGAAGGAAAAACAATCAGCAAATCAGTGCGATGGACATCGGATTCTACAGGAGGGAGAGGAGTAAAATCAGCGGGTGCAGGTGGGGGAGTAAATGGCTCGGCAAAAGGAAAATCAATAAGTGCAGGTACTCGGTCGGGAATAGGGAGTGCAATATCTGGTAATTCAAACGGAATCATGGTCAGGATCAGAAATCAGCTCAAGGTAAGTAGGTGCTACAATCAGGCTGACCCAAAAGGAATCAGGAGTTAGCTCAAGAGATGGCTCTGGGTCGTGTGGAGGTGTGGGATCTCGAGCAGGTGATAGTGCGGCAGACATAGCGGCGTCGTCGTCTGAGTCAGTAGCAAAAAGCTGCAATCCGGCCATCTGTAAAGCTGAAGATGTCACAGACTCAAAGGAGTCTGAAACTGAGTGCAAACTGGAATCAGAGGATAACTTGATGACAGGAATCTCAGGAGGGGGGGAACAGCAATAGCATCCTTGTCTATTTTTCAATCACCCTGGGCGTCGACAGGAGGACCATCAACAATCAAATCAACGTCATCATCAAACAAATCGTCGAAAGGCAGATCCTCGGGAGGAATGACCACGAGAGGTACGGCATCTAGGATCGGAGCCATGATGGGCTCACCATCGGGATAACCAGTGATGAGGTGGTCATGGACTGAAACAGGAATGACAAAAGGATCCTCATGAGGGATACCATCATCAAGGGTAAATCATCACCAAAGTCTGGTAGCGTGAACGGTTGGAAGTCGTCCTCGTCCTCGGACCGCACGTCAGGATCACTCTCAGTGTCTGACGTATATATCTCTGGCGCGGGCATGAACTCGTCGTCTGATGCGACTGCCTTCGGGTTGCAGCCATCCGTCAACCCATTCTCTGAGGATAACATGTGTGCCTGCAGCGTGTAATCCTAACATATGTACGTATAGTAACCACTAACACCCAACACATGCAAACAAAGGCAATTTATCAAGTAATCATGTATCCTTGTTATTCCTCATGAAACCTTTCTATCCTTCCTAGTCTCCCAGACTAAACCACCTAGTCTCTCAGACTAAACCACCTAGTCTCCCAGACTAAACCACAATAGTAAACCTTGAAATCGTGTTTCGTGTCTTTCTGTTTGTAAAAATGTTTGTTTCCCTGGATCTGGGCGTTTCGTGTATGCAATGAGAACATGTTGTAAAAACATTTTCGTGAGAGCCCTAATGATTGTAGTCTAGACTCAAGAAGGAATCCTAGTTCGCTACAATCGAAGCTCTGATACCAAACTGTCACACCCTGACTTTTGCGGAAGCGTGATTTGGTGTGACTTGCTTAATACCATTGCATTCAACCATAAAAAACATCTATATGATAAAACCATGATGTCATCCATAAATTAAGTTTCGAAATATTACGATCGTCATTGATTAACCACAAACCAGGACTTCAATTTCTAGTACATAACAATCCAAATTTTTAAGTTCCAATCTGGACTTAACAAAAGACACTAACAAGCTAGGTTTCGAGCCATGTATCTTACCCAAGATAAAATACATAACCCAAACCCTTCGACTTCGGATGACACCTTTTATTATTAGAGACATGACTTATAAACTTCAACGCCCGCCAGATCCATACTTAATTTCCTGAAATACATGTAGTTTGAAAACATCAACAGAAGTTGAGCGAGTTCATGTGTTTAGTATGTGTGCACGAATAAACCTTGAATACATTTGTAAGTATGTTTGAGTGTACTTGAAAACTGGTAAGAAAGCATCAAGGAAATAGATCAATTAATGTGTAGCTAATACATTAATATTTGTGACGTGATGCAGGAAGACTCAATCCTAGCAGATTTTGCACCGGTCTTTAGTTTAAAGACATAGTCACCACATGGCCCACTCGGCGGGCGCATGGGTGGGGCTCGCTACACCCAAATAGATCTATCACTCATGCCCCTTGGTCCTACAAAGAGGATTAATGGTCTTAAACGTCATACCCACCACTCACATGATCTAGCAGTACCCTTCCTTAGCTAACCATAACACATATAAACATTTGTAAACAGTTTGTAACATGTACTTCACCCCCGAAGTTATAAAACTGAAAACAGTTAAAAGAAAAGCGGGAACATGAACTCACATTTTTGCGTTCTTCGTATCGAATCTAACTCAAACCTTCCTCTAGTATGCACTACTACCTACATACGTACTACGGATAGACGGGTGGGTTGTGCCTTGACCTCGGTCTTATTTAGTATTTTTGAGTTGTGTTTCTTTGTGTCTTCAATATTATTCCAAGTTATATAATTATTTGTTAAAATAATAAATATTTTAACTTAAATTATGTTTATTAAATTTTGGAATAATAGTTAAAATAATATATTTTAACTTGTTACCTTTTATGTATTTATACATGTATATCCTTCCCAAGGATGGGTGTATTTGTATTCGTATTCTTATACTTGTATATTTTTGCCAAGTATTGGTGGCGTATCCTGTGCGTATCTATACGTACGAGAATACGTATTTTTTATTGTGTTTATTAAGTATCCTTATACTTAATTTTTGTATTAGCTTTTCCGAAATAATATCTTTAATAAAAATACATCAATATATATTTTAAGAAATACTACTTAGAATAATTATTCGTAATTTTTCTCTTGGCAAAAATATTTATAAATCTCAAAAATAATATAATTCCAAGTCTAACTTAGAAATATATATAAATCCATTCCAAAAATAATATATTTCAAGTTTACTTGAGAAAATACATTTTCTCCCAAAAATAATGTATTTCATGTTTATTTGAGAAAATATATATTTCTTTCGAAAATAATATATCTTCTAATAATTCCAAGAAAATATATATTTTCACTTGCCAAAAATAATATATTCTCCTTGTCAAAAATATGATATAGTCTTGTAATAATTGTAAAAATCATATTTTTGTTTCCTTGGTGTCCAAAATATTAATTACCAAAAATATACTTGTGAATAAATTTTCCGGAATATTTTGTGGGTTATATTCCTTTATTCGGTTTCACCAAGATTTTGGGTATTCTTTGTATATTTATATTCTTGGAATTTTGGTAATATTTTGGATTGTAATTTTTGGTATTTTGATGAGTTATATTATTTCAAGTCCTAAAATAATATAACTAATACACATAATATACAAATAATCACACACATGGTGACTTCTAAATATATATTTCCTAAATGCATATTTAGTCACTTTCATTTATAAAAACCAACCTCCAATATTTATATTTTTGTAACAAAAATTATGGCAAACTTTATGTGAAAAAACCATGGTTTGAAATACACTTGTAAATATTTGTTTAGAAATATTTTTCTGAGTGTTTAATTTTTAGAAAAATTTTGTCATAGTTTCCCCTAAATATGGAGGTTTCCATACCTTGAAGGTATATCATTTTCTTTTGTAAATTAACACAATCAATCCACAATCAACAATAAACAATCTACACTTACCAATTTTGCCAAAAACAAGCATAAACTACCACTTCATGAACTTGAAAATTTACAAAAATTTGTAGTAACTTACTAGTGTGTTTAGTAAGCCTAGTTACCCTTTAAAGTGTGGTTGATTCTTTAAAAACATCATTTTAAAGAAAATAGATCTTTACAACTTGTGATCACATTTTCTAAAAATGTTTCTTCTTGGATTTTTCTTGTTACACATATGTTTCTACACTTTATTAACCACCAAAAATGAGGGTTATTTGTTTAAGAACCAAGATTAAGTAAAACTTATACTTTTAACTTGGTTTCTTGAAAAATCAACCATGAAATTTTAGATCTACAAGACTTACATCTCATTTTAATCATTATTTTACAAGAAAACATTATATTCTTTCAAGTTCATGTCTTCCATGAGGATGATCTATTACCCTCTAACATGTTCATCCTCTCATCTTGCTAGATTATGTTTTTAATCATGATCTAGCAAGATCATATGATGATCTACATCATTTTCATAAGCAATCAACAATCAACAAGTAAATCAACTCATAAACAACATGATTTCTTTAAGATTTAAGCTTATGTTCATGTTTCTTTCTCTTGATTTTTAGTGTTCTTTAAACTTTACATCATGTATCATCTTTTAACCACTTAGATAAGATGTAAAATGGAAAGATTAGTGTTCTTACCACTAGCTCAAGGCTAGGGATGATCAAGAGAAGAAAAGAGGTAGATAAAAGCAAATAGAGAAGGTCCTTGAACTTCCGAAAGCTCCAAGCCTCTTTGCTCACCTTCTAACACCTTTGTATGTATGGAGATTGGATGAGACTTGAAAGATGTAGGTGAGGGTGTGTGGAGTGTGTTCGGCCGTCAGGTGAGGGAAGGAGAAGGAAGAGAAGTGAAGTGGTGTGTTGTGATGAATGAAAGGTTATGATACTTGTGGACTAACTTATAATCTCCTAACACACCATTTCCATTGGATTTTATGTTTAATAAAGAGGAAACATGATCTATTTTTATAACAAATAAAATCAATTGTGGGTCCCACATCATGGCTCGTGAACTAGGTGGGGGGGGGGTATAGGTGTAGGTTGTAGCTAGATGTTAGATTATGGTTAGAAATTAAGTATTTAGTTAGGGATCTAGTTACTAGATATTTATATAGTGTGTTATGATGTTCGGGAACCATAACTAGCTTAGAAATGTTGAAACAGTGCTTCTAGTGAAAATTTGGTGTTTCGGGTAGTGTCCGGTTGTTCGGTTGGTTACCGGTTCATTAAGGTGCTAAACTATGCAGTTTAGTGTGCTTTATGTACCCTTTTATGACATTTTTGATTCCCGACACTTAGGAAAGTATTCAGGACCATTTAACCATATTTCTGCATGATATTAATGTGTTTAAGTGCTGAATTTGCTGATTTTCTGCAGAATTCTGCAGTTTATGTGAGTTTTAGGCACTTAAACTATCACTAGGAAGGCAGTTTTATGATCCTTACTTTCCTACACACTATACTAGTGTAATACTTGGTTTCTGGCTCATTCTGTGTCTCAATACAATAACTGTCTATCTACTGAACTCCGTCAGCATTTTTCTGATTTGTCTGATAACTGTTCTGCCGGTGTTTCATGCATCATTCGAATCAACAAAGTTTGTATGCAGTAATGATATGTCATTTGCAATATATGATGCACATGTATGTATATGGTAATAATCAGAAAGCAATTCAAGTAATTAATTGTAATTCAGCACAGTCATTAAGTACTAATCATTGTTTAATAATTGTACGGATGCATGCAAATTTGACAGTTGTCACATTTCTAGTACTTCATTTCTCGCTTGTCATATTTCCAGATGAGTTTTTCTCCGATTTGACGAATCCGATTTCCTTCCTCAACCAACTCTTCACCATATTGGCGAAGATCTTCCACATTCTCCTGACTCATTGGTGGTAGTGGAGCTGGTACTGGTTCAGGGTAACGTGGTATTGGTTCTCCGTAAGGATATGGGTTATTCAATATTTCCTAAAATGAGCGGTTGTCGTCCCACCACGGATCTAAAGGGTTCGGTGCTGGAATTATAGGTATCTCATTTGGATCAAAGGCTGGGATTGGAAGTTGGTTCTCCTAGTTTGGTTCTAGGTCCATGGGTTGGTTAGGAAATAAGGGTAGAAGTTGTGGGTCTGCTATTTGGTTGAGATCCATTTCTACTCCAGCATTTCTAAACATGTGAAATTCAGCTAGTTGTCTATCCAACTCCTCTTCCCATAAGGGTCTAGTTTCTGGGTTTTGGGTATTCCTCTCAGCTCTACTTGTTATTCGCTGTTGTTGAAGTTTTCTCATTCTTTTCCTCCTTTCATATATTGCTCTACTAAACCATCCTCGTTTCTTAGGGGGAAATGGTTCTTTGGATTTGGCTTTGAAAACAAAGATATCCTCGGAATCACCTACATATCCTGAGGTTGGTTGGGATTTCCTTCATCCTTTGGAGAATGAGGTAGGTGACGGTAAGCGTCAGAAGTACCCTGATCACTCATACTGTAGACTAAGAAAATCTGTCAAAATGACATAAAATACTAATACACATATTTACACAGAATAACACAGAAGTTACTTCCTAACATAATTGGTTAAATTTTAGGTATGTAAAAGAACACCTAAATGGCTTAAACCAGTGGCTCTGATACCACCTCCTGTCACAACCCCCGACCCCACCCCGGGAGCCGCGGACAACAGCTGGTGGTATTGGTGTTTATTAATTTGGCAGCGGAAATGAGACATCAGGATCGTAGTTAGGAAATGAATTTCAGAGTTTCAGAACACCAAACTTTTATATTAAACAAATGGGATAAAACCATAATTGTTGAAAACATAAACTTTTATTTAGGTAACTTTTATAGCCACTTTCTTTAAGCCTTCAGTGCTCCATAGCTGGCTTCTTATAGCTTCACATTAAGTTACCTGAAACGCGTTTTAAAAACATTTTATCTGCAAGAAATACTGGCGAGTGCATCCCAGATTAATAGAAAATGCTTTTATAACTTTACAGTATTGAGAGCGATTACAATGTTTATATCTACCCAATTACTCATTCAGTATTTGTCACGTTGGCAGTTACAATGACTGTGGTCATATTACTATTAGCTAACTCTTTGTCCAATAGTAACGCTTGACTAGTAGTGTATACAAAACCCCACATACCGGCAGAAATTGTAGAATACAAAGACTCAATCAATGTAAGTATAATTGAAAATATTTGAGATTTTGTAATACAGTTTGATAGAAAAAGAGAATGACTCACATTGTAGACTTATGTATTTCTATAGTTTCCTGTTGATTTTCCTGATTATTTTCTATTAAAAACATACAATGCACACGTGTTACTAAATAACCCAAGTCACTTTAGCCATACAACACGAGACAGAACCCCAACGAACTTAGTCAGGCAGAGCCTCGACATGCGTTACGGGGCCCTAGATCAATTGGGTAGGGCAACGAATTAGTGATCGGGGGTTAAAATACTTACAACGGGGTAGAGCTTCGTGTTTTAGGGGTATAATATCGAGCTATAATATTTGCACTATAGGGATAGAGAGAAAGAAAAGAGATGAACGATTGTGAAGGGTAGACTAAAGCTCAATTTATAGTGAATTCGTGCCTCTCTCGCACCCCGCGACCCCCTGCCCCTGATCCTCTCGCGCAGGGCCTGCTCTTGGGCCGGCTAATCCGTGCCGTCGCTCGAGGCCCAAATTTTCAAAGGGCCCAAAAGGTTTTATAATTTTTTTTATATATATTCATTAAATTATATATTTAGTATATGTATCCATTTGTTATGCAGAAAATATTGATGGTGGAGTGGAAAAAACATCCTAAGATAACATAGAGGTCTCAAGTTCAAGTCTTGGCTCCGCCACTAAGCTTTTATTTTTTTAATTCATTTCTCCTTAACCACAATTTTGGGCCCAATTCTTTTTTGTCGCCTGAGGCCCAATTTTTTTTGCGAGTTCTCGGATACAGCTCTGCTCTCGCGCCCCGCGAGGGCACCCTAGCTACGGCTAGGGTTGCCTCCTCACAACCCTAGATTCGACAGGTTTAGGACACGTGTCACAAGGAGAACTCGGCTAGCCACAGGCTGTCGCGCCCCGCGACACACCCGGGGATTCCTATCGTGGCCCGCGAGCGGAAGTAAAACATTATTTTATTTGATTTTTAATGACATTAGGGTTAATCAGGTCCGGTTATGTGTATACGGGGTATAATTAGGGCGTTTTTCGAGGGTTGTTATAGTTTGCACTAGGGATGACGGTACCCGTATAGTACCGAACCGGCACCGGTACCGACAATACCGCTACCGAAAAACGAGGAAAGTTGGTACCGGTACCGAATATACCAGTTCGGTACCGATATTTACCCGTGTTTTACCCGTAAATACCGGTACCAAAAAACGGAGAAAATAGGTACCGGTACCGAATATACCCCATACGGTTCGGTACCAGTACCCCGACACCAAATGCTCATCCCTAGTCTGCACCAAGAAGAGCTCGCGCAGACGTTTTTTAATGAAACGTCTTCGAAAAAAACAAAGAGTATGTAGATGGCTATGTATGCGCATGGTCTGCGCAACACAGACAAAAGAGACTGCACACAGATTTTTTTTAGAAAACCAAACAAAACCTAAATGTGTAACTCAATGATTTTTCATGGGTTGTTCTCCATTTTAACGGTAGGGATATAAATTCAAGTTAGAGTTCTAAAATATATTAAAAATTAATGTAACTAGTTGATTTTTCGCCCGCGCGTTGCGGCGGGGACCCAATGACTGCAAAACGCGTGTCAGTAACGGCAAGCAGATACCGTATATCGAAACATAAATAAAAATGTCATGAAAAGGATAGTCACTCCGTCCTAAAAAACGATTTTAAATAACCTAATATATAATAATATGACCCACACGTCCTACACGTTGGATATTCGGTTGTTTTCAGTTCAGTTATTACGGTGCTAACACGTTATAATATGGATGAGCTCGGTACCGGTAACGGCACCGAAAGTACCGATCCGGAAAATCATCGAAATTAGGTACCGGCACCGAAAATGCTCGGTACAATACGGTATGGTATTTGAAGGTAAAAATCAATAAATACAACAGGTATGGTGTTAGACCGGTGTCGAACCGAAAGTAACGATTCTGAAAACGCCAAAAGCTGGGTACCAAATTGGTACCGAAAATGATTTGGTATATTAAATTTGGTATCGATACGATACCGGTTTGATTACAGGATTTGATACGATTTGCTCATCAATAATCTAAATATCACCCATGGCATTATAGCCTAGTGGTATCTTGGTGGTGGGATAAGGCTTATGACCATTAGGGTGAAGGGAGTGGTGCGGGAAACCACTCGGCAAAGGTGTTTGCCGCGCGGCAACACCGCCGCCGGCCACCTTTGCCGCTCGGTAATCTAACCTCATCGGCAAGGCCTCACCGATTCGACAAAGGTGATTTCGTTTGTGACCGTTGGACTTCATCACCTTCAGCCGCCATTTTTTCCGACCAAACAACGTCATCACCTTCAGCCGCCATTTTTTCCGGTGGTGGTGGAGGTGAACGTGATGGAGGTGGAACCGATGGTGATGGAGGTGAACCGGTGGTGGTGGAGGTGGAACCGATGGTGATGGAGGTGGAACCGATGGTGGTGGAGAGTGGTGATGGAGGTGGAACCGGTGGTGGTGGAGGTGAATCGGTGGTGGTGGAGGTGGAACCGGTGGTGATGGAGGTGGAACCGATGGTGGTGGAGAGTGGTGATGGAGGTGGAACCGGTGGTGGTGGAGGTGAACCGGTGGCGGTGGAGGTGGAACCGGTGGTGGTGGAGGTGAACCGGTGGCGGTGGAGGTGGAACCGGTGGTGGTGGAGGTGAACCGGTGGCGGTGGAGGTGGAACCGGTGGTGATGGAGGTGGAACCAGTGGCGGTGGAGGTGGCAGTGACCGGTGGTGGTGGAGGTGAATAAAATAAGTTTGCCACTTTCATTCAACAAAACCACTCCCATCACTTTTCACCAAAAGTTTAAACTTTTTGACATGCTGACGTGGCACTCTCTGATTGGTCCATTTTAAAGTTTGCCACTTTCACCTGTTTAACCACTCCCTTCACCCTTAGGTCATGGGTTCGATTCCCACAAAGGGGGTTTTTTCCAGATTTATTGGGTTTCCTCCTGAATTGGTGTATAGGCATTATTGCCTAGTGGAGATGGATATGATCGGGTGGTTCTGCTGGTGGCACGATGATACTCCAGTGGTCCGTCAGTGATCCAAATTTGCCGTTCAAAAAAAAATCTAAATATCTAAGTTAATTTTACATGCTACAATTCATTCATTACAGAAAAAGACAAAAAATAAAGCAAAATAAGTTGTTGTGTATATAAAACCTCATTCAAACGAAATTCAGTTTACTTACTGTGTATGAAAAATAATCTAAATGGTGCAATTACTTGAATTGCTACGTTGCTACGGGATTTGATGAGCTCGGTACCAACAGGTACCGAAAATACCGCTACCGAAATCCCCAAAAGTGGGTACCGGTACCGAATATACCTGGTACAGTACGGCTCGATATGGTCGGCACTGGTATGGCACGGGTATTTGAGGATAAAAACCGATGAATACCGGTGCCGAACCGGTACCAGAAACACACTCGGTTTGGTAAGTTTGATACCAGTACGGCTCGATACGGTCGGCACTGGAACGGCACGGGTATTTGAGGATAAAAACCGATAAATACCGGTGCCAAACCGGTACCAAAAACACACTCGGTTTGGTAAGTTTGATACCGGTACTGGTACCCGATACCATTTACTCATTCATTAGTGATATTATTTATTTAATTATTTGTTTGTTACTATTCAATCCACTGTTCAATCCATTCAGTTTTTAAGACTAGTCGGTATGGGGTTCGGCCCCTAATCGTCGAGTTGAAGCCGTTGGTGACGATCCAAAAGTGGTGGGCCCCTCCTAAAGTTACCGTTTGAAAAAAAAAATTCTAATTCAAAATTACAAACAAACGGTAATATTTATAATTTATATAAATTTCCATTCCATTTTCACTCTCATTCATCAATTTAACCCCATAATTTCATCTCTCTCTCACATAATTTTTATAAATCTTCTTCCACTTTTATAAACCTTATACTTTAGCATGGATCCGTTCAACAACCCGAGCGACCCGAACAATCCGTATAACCCGACGACTCCCATCAACCCGACCCAACCTAATGTTTTCTCGGGTCCGGGATATTATCCGACGTTAGAACCGAACCAATTCTCGCAATACTCATCAAATGCGTTTGCATCATTCCAACACTCGCCAAACCAATTCGCTCAATTTTCTCAAAATCAAGCCCTTCAACAAATGATGATGCGGGGTGCTTATAATTTCCCACCGAACCCGACTCCACCCGTTCAACCCCAACCGATCCCGCCGTAATCCTTTCAACAATCCAAACCCGACGACGATGTGGAGGTTGTTCCCGAAACCCAACCGCCTAAAGGAAAAGGAAAACGAAACAAAAGCAAGAAAGTGGTGGGTGATGAACCGTCCAAAGCAAAGGGGCAAAAGTGGACGCCAATCGAAGAAGAAGCCTTAGCCAAGGCCTACATTGGCACGTCTGACAACCCGATTAGAGGTTCGTATTTTTTTATAAGTTTAATTTGTTTTGTTTTTTTTTTTTTTTACTTCACAGTTCGTTTTTTTTTATTGTTTTAGAATTTGTTTTTTTTTTGTTTTTTATTTACTTAACAGTGGGTTTTTTTATAAGTTTTAAAGTTTGTTTTTTTTAAGGTTTATTATTTACTTAACACTCTATATATTTTGTTTGTTTTTTATAGGTAATAACCAACCGGGTGAAGGGTTTTGGGCAAAGGTTTTGGCGAAGTTTCTCGACTATATGGGTCAAGGCGCGTATCGAGATGTCGATTCGGTCTCAGCAAAGTGGCGGAAAATGAACACGCTCATCAATAGGTTTTGCGAGGAATATAATAAACTATATACAAGTGACCGTCGTAGCGGCATGAGCGACGACGATGTGTTCCGAATGGCGTTGGAGAAGTATAAGGCGAACAATGGTAATACCAATTTTGCTCACGTTCGCGCATGGATGGTTGTAAAAGACGAACCAAAATGGAGGCCGATCCCCAACGAGGTGGCGATGGCGAAACGCCAAAAAACATCGGAAACGAGTAGTTTTAGCGCCGGTGGATCGGACGCGAGGTGTAACTTAAACTTAAATGATGACGTCGCCTTTGACGAAGAGGAGTACGCCGTACATGAGCCGGAGCGTCCACCGGGCCGAGACAAATCAAAGAAGGAGTGGGCCAAGGGGAAACAAAAGGAAAAGGTGGACCCGAACATGGTTGAATTTATGGAACACTTAAAAGTGTACAATGACGTCACGACCCAAAAGACGAAGGCGAAGGACCGGGCCGCGGAAGAAAAAGCTCGTGTAGAGGAAGAAAAGTTACGCGAGAAGGTGCGGTTGTTGAATGAGAAAATCCGAATTTCCGATGAAAAAATTCGGCTCAAGGAATGGGAAATAATGATGATGAATGTCGAGGACGAACCCGAGCCGAAACGTTCGATGTTGAAAAAACTTCAAAACGACATCATGAAGAAGCATAATATTATTTAAGTCTATGATTTTTTTAAGTCTTTGGTTTTTTTTTTATTAACTTTATGTTTTTTTTTATTAACTTTATGTTTTTTTTTTATGTTTATGTAATGTGGTTTTAATATTAATGAAAATATTTTGTTAGTATATTTGTTAAATGTTAAAAAAAAATAGAAGACTAAAAAAATAAAAAAAACATAAAAAGTGGTGGAGGATGATGACTAGGACCATCTTAACCATGCCCTCTAGTTTTGGAGGATGATGACGTGGAGCCTACGTGGCGGATCATCCTCCAAGAATGATCCATCACCATACCGAGTAGCCTAATATATGGGTAATTATATTGGTGTTCTCGTTTGATGGTATATTCCCTTCCCATGTGAACATAAAAATTAGTCATGATTGTGAAAATGCCTTTTATCGAAAGATAAAATCTCATTTTCTTATCCACAATAAAACAAACTAATGATTGGTTGTAAGTGAAAGCGTGACGTGCCAATAGTTCAGGTATTCACAAGATTCATCGATCATTCGGACACAAACATATTAATATTATCTATATTATTTTGGGGCAATTACATATATCCCCTATAAACTTCATAAATTACATATATACTCAGCCAAGAATTTAATTTACATATATCCCCTTCTTAAAAATTAAAAATATCAAATATACCCATTTTACTAAAATTAGATTATAAAATTGACTGTTTTATCCTCTATTTTATTAGATTAGTACAACTATTTTCAAATTCAGTTTCCATTGCCAAAATTCCTTCGTAAACTTATCAAATTCATGACAGCAAAATACAGTCTTCCCCATTTTACCTCAAAATCCATCATTAGATCACTTAAAAATCAATATCACATAACCAAAACTTGTTTAATTAGTCTCGTTCTAGAAATCTGTCTCGCGTGAAACTCGTGGAATCCGGTGACCAAGGTCGTCGTCAAACTCATCGGAATCATCTTCGATTATGTCTTCGACTCCGATTCGAACGGTAATCTTGCTCAGTATCTTTGAGCAGTCCTAAGCGTTGACCGGCAGCGACGATCTCGTGGCTCCGATCTTCGATCAGAAACACATTAAAAAACCCATCAGATCAGAAATACAATCAAACGCACCTGTACTTATCCGTAGGTTCTGAAGGATCGTCCAAGGGAGGAGGGAAATCAAAAGTTTCGTTGTCGGTTAGTTCTAAACGATCGATCGTCGCGAGGGAATGAAATTAGAAACATTCATCGGATTCGTCACTGAAGGAGGAGGGAAGTAGCTAAGCATTTGATTCAATCATGAGTTTTTTAGTGTTTAGGGTAATTTTGTCATTTTGTTAAAAGAGGAGGATATATGTAATTTAGAATTTGGGTTGGGTAAATATGTAATTAGAGTTGAAAATAAGGGGATATATGTAATTTTTTTCTATTTTATAATGCATTGATACTATATCTTAAATGTGAAATAATAAAAGTGTATTATTACGAAAGTTACAACACTTAATTGTATTTGTTAATTTATTTCTAGGAAAATATGTCTTTTTTAATAATAATTACAATTTTAACCCTCAACTTTATTCAACTTTTGTTTATTTAATAATAATAATAATAATAACACTTTTGTTCATTATTTTAAACAAACTATCACTACGATTTTAAAACTACAATACCTGTTTTCATACATTAATAAATTTATGATTTAAAAAAATATACATATAAAATTAATAATTTATTCTCTTTAATTTGAGTATAGTATTACAATGGTTTTTTTAATTTAAAAACTAATACGTTACGTGACTAGCAATATATAGGATTAACAGTAACCAAACAAACAAATGAAATCGAACCGAAAATCGATTAACTCCCAAAAACCAAATTAACCCAAATTGGCTATAGATTTTTTTTGTACTCCCAGTTGACCAAAATTAACAGAATCAAACCATTCATATTTTCTAAACGTTCTATTTCTCCATGGTATTTTGTAGGACTAAAGGATACATAGATAGCTTACAAAATCTATTTTTTCTTGTCATTCTTTTTTTTTTTTTTTTTTGCTATAAAAAGATTACTAAAATAAAACTAATCAAAAAGACTCCGAATCACCGAATTTATCAAATTTTCTTAGAAATAGTTAATGTTTGTTCGCATGATTTGGAATAGAGTACTATTACTCTATCTAAAAAACATCAAGCAGATTCATCTAAGAACTTTTAATTGATATCTGAAATATACTAGGTTGCATAAAAAGTCATTTTTGTATCAATCTAAAGTTAGAAAGGGTTTTATAAGATCAAAAAGGTCCGTTGAGCACCTCATGGCTATGTCATAATAGATCCGAACACTTGCCTCAGATCAAATTTCAGATCATAATTGCTCTAGTGAATAACCAAAGAAAATAGATATGGAGATAGAAAACTAGAACAGAAAGAAACTTATTATATAATGGAAATAGTAAATTACAATTTTGGCTCATGTGGTTATATCACTTTTACCCTTTTAGCCCAAAAAGGAATCTTTTAACATCTAAGCCCCCGAAAATGTTAGAAAAAAAGACGTTGGGGGCTCAGATGTTAAAAGATTCCTTTTTGGGCTAAAAGGGTAAAAGTAATATAATCACAGGGACCAAAATCGTAATTTACTCTAATAGAAATAACTCTCCGAGATTCACTAATTATTTGACTGGTGGTGGGTCTCTTTGTATGTGTTGTCCAGAAAGAAGAGGACTCAATAATTACTCCTTCGCCAAAACCAAAAATTTTGGTAGATAGGGATCACATAGAAACATCATTCGTGGAATGGGCTAGACTCATTTCCCAAGAAAAATAGCTAAAGGCCCTGAAACTACTACTTGGATCTGGAGCCTACATTTTGATGCTTACGATTTCGATAGCCATACTAGTGATTTGGATAAGATCTCTCGAAAAGTATTTAGTGCGCATTTCGGTCAACTCTCCATCATCTTCCTTTAACTGGGTGGCATGTATTTCCACGGTGTTTGTTTTTCCAATTATTAAGCTAGGCTAAGCGATCCAACTCACATTAGGCCTAGTGCCCAAGTGGTTTGGCCGATAGTGGGCCAAGAAATATTGAATGGTGATGTGGGTTGGGGCTTCTGAGGAATACAAATAACCTATAGGCTTTTTCAAATTTGGCGAGCATTTGAAATAACTAGTGAATTATAACTTTATTGTACCATAATTGGTGCATTGAACTTTGCAACGTTAATGCTTTTCGCTAGTTGGTTGCTTGATCATAAAGCTGCTCCAAAACTGGCTTGGTTTCAAGATGTAGAATCTCTGTTGAATCACTATTTAGCGAGACAATTAGGACTTGGGTCTCTGTATTGGCAGGGGCATCAAGTGTTGTATCTACACCTATTAACCTATTAACCGATTTTTAAACGTTGGAGTAGATCCTAAAGAAATACCACTTCCTCATGAAATTATCTTGATTGAGGATCTGTTGGCTTAACTTTATCCCAATTTTGCCTAGGGAGTAACCCCCCTATAGTTTTTATACCTTCATTTTATATAGAGTAAAATGCACGGATAGTCCTTATGGTTTTGTAAAATAACACATATAGTCCCTAACTTTTGGAAATTACATCGGTGCTCCCTGTGGTTTGACAGTTTGTTACTTGGATAGTCTCTAGAGTGGATGTCCGTTAGTTTTCTCCGTTAAATCTATGTAAAATGACAAAATTACCCCTTGCTTTTATTAAAATATAAGAAAAAACTAATTAATCATTAAAATATCAATTGGACCCCACAATTAATTATTAATTATAAAATACAATATATAACACTTGTTAATATATCTACATATTTTTTAAAATAATTTAAATAGTTAAGATATCATCATCATCAAACCACCATGAACACCTGCACATTCCGAGCTCCATTTTTCAACTAATTCAGCCCTTCAATCAAACACCAATCCTCCAATTCACTCTCCATCTTTCAATACTCAACCAACAATTCATTCAAAATGAACAACAGCAAGAATAATCCCCAACTTTCCTTCGATGAATCCGCGTATGAGGCGGAGAGGCTTCGTCTGGACGCAAAAGCACGAGAATCAATGGCGATTGAAGCGGCTGAAATAAAGGATGATTCAAAGGGATGGAAATGGGTGATTCGTAAGAGGATTTGGGATTTAATGGAGGCGGGTAATATTGCGCAGTTTTCGAGACATGTTCATTATCGGATTCCTAATTTTGTTGGTGCTCCAGCTGCTGCTAATAAAATGAGAGAGAACGATGATGATCTTTTCAGATCTGAGTCGATTTGTGTTGGTATTTTCGTTTTGCTTTCTGAGATTGATTAGATGATTTTGTTAGTAGTGTTGGTCATGATATTGGCGGTTAACGATTGTGGTGTAAGGATGGTAGTGGGTTGTGGAGGTTGCAGGTGGATGGAGAAGAAGGGTGGGGGTGGGGGTGGGGGTGGTTTTTTATACTTAAAATAAAAAAGTGGGCCCCATTTACAACTCTTTTAATTTAAATATTTTTAATTTTTTTCTCTTTTAGTAAGGGCATGGTTGTAAAACAAGGTTTCCAAGGCCAAGTACTCCCCAAGTAGTCGCTACAAGGTAAGCTGCCATGGCGACTTTCTTTAACTCCGCCTAATTACTCGGAATTGATCAAACGCGATCAATCTCAGCCAAAATCGGATCTAGTAGGTCAACTCGGGATGTGTTTGACTTAAAAAATAATAAAACATAATTTTTATGCCTATTAAATTAAAGAATTAATATAATTTTCATTTATTTTGTTATAAATATTAGTAAATTTATGTTATTTGATATATATTTAAATTCTGAAAACTAATTTCTTTATAATTTAACATGTTCGAGTACTCCCCGAGTACTCTCCGCCTAGGCCGAGTACTCTCAACTCCCCGATCGACCGACTAGGGAGCGCCTAGCGACTTTTGCAACCATGAGTAAGGGTAATTATGTCATTTCACACCCACTTAACTGAGATAACTAACGCCCATCCAATCTAAGGACTATCCGAGTAACAACTTGTTAAACCACAGGGAGCACGAGTGTAATTTTGAAAAGTTGGGGACTATAGGTGTTACATTGACAAACCACAGGGACTATCCGTGCATTTTACTCTTTTATATATTTCATATTTTTAATCTCAATTTCATGTATTTCAACCTTCATGTCATATATTTATACATCTATTTCATGCATTTTATAGTGGAAAGATCGTTTGAGAAGAAACTTAATATGAGGAAAAAATCAGCAGTAACCTTAACCTAATCAACAATACATACGATGCTGAAGATCTTCAAATCTGGCAACAAATCAGCAGTAACCTTAACCTAATCAATAATAAGTAGAAACGAACGGACGAAAATTAAACAAAACGAAGATTTGATTCATGATGCTTGAATCGTTTTGATTAACAATAAATATGAAATTCAAATTAATCTAAATCATACCTTGGATAATCAAACTTGAATCGAAGAAGATGGATTGAATCAGAAATCATGTTTATGGATTTATGGAAGATCGATTTCATAGAAACGGCTGGAGGGATTTAGGGTTTGAGAGAATTTTGGCAGGTTGAATTGAGAAAGACAACAAATACATTAATATTTTCCAAAAATAAACCTTCTAGAGAGTTGCTTATATGCATTCCCCTCCTAAATCACCTTGAGGTTATTGTCCCAAATCCATCTCATTTATTATATTATATAGGTTATACACATGTTATTATTTATATTATACAGTTATATGTATTATATTATAGGGGGAGGTTTCACTAAAAAAAGTCTAAATTGCCTGAGAAGGCTTAGAAGTAATCTTGGCCATCAATTGCTTTAATCAATGGTTGGGATGAAAGTGTAGGCAAAAAGATGAGTAGAGGGGTATTTTTGGAAGAATCTCTTTTGTTGACTTTGTTCAAGTTACCCCCACTTTTTTTAAACTTACATAACTTTTGTAAGTGACGTTATTTTTTGAAAAAATAACACCATAAAAACACCCATTTTTTCCTCTTTAATTTGAGTATATATTGATGTATAAAAAACGACTTTTTTTTAAATTGTACTAAATTTCTATAACCACAATAGAAAAATCCAGTACAATACCAAAATTCAACACAACACCTTAAAACATCACCATATAAAAATCCAGTACAATATAAAAAATTCCAGTACAATATAAAAAATCTAGTATAATATAAAAATGAGTACAACATCAAAATCCAAATCATGTACAACATAAAATATTCAATTCAACACAAAAAAAACCGAGTACAACATAAAAAATTCAGTACAATATAAAAATCCAATACAACGCAACAAAAGATTAACACAATTTAAACCGAATAACAAATTAACAATGGAGTATTTGATAAAAAAACACAAAATGTCTTTAGGATTTGAGAATTAAAATCAGACCAACTAATAAGATTGCAACCAGTGTCGATAAATAGCTACAACATGAACCATACTTGTAGAGATGCGAGACTTCAGATCTGAAAAGTGTGGGAACTTAATGTTGCCAAACAGTTTAGATCTGAAAAGGAAAGGAAGAGGGATACATGGGAGCGAATAAAGAGGACAGGTTACAGGTATGACAGTTCTCGATGGTGGTAGGAGGTGATGTTGCAGTGGTGGTGGCAGGTGGTGATGTTGCAACGGTGGTGGTCGGAGGTGACGGTGTAGCCGTGGTGGTCGGTAGTGATGCTACAGTGGTGGTTGTAGAGGGTAAAATACTCAATGCTTTATTGATTCAATAAGATTACATTATATAGAGAATATGTGAAACCCTAGAAACCTAAGCTGGGCCCGTGGGCTCACACTAATAACAATAATAATATGTCTAATACTCCCCCGCAGTCGAAGCGGAAGGAAACCGAAAGCTATGACTGAAAAAAAAAACATAAAGAAAAAGAGCGTTCTTAAGATTCGGTCAAAACTTCTTCCAAAATTCCACAATCTTGTAATCTTTAATGAGAATCCACTTTTTTTAATGATCCCTGATCCGACAAGAAGCATCCAATGCGGCAGGGCGACGGCGGCAAATAGCGGCGCGGCAGTGGACCGTAGTCCTGTAGGCGGCGCGGGACCGTAGTCCAATGAGCGGCGGTAGCGCGACGACAAGGAGCGGCATGACGGAGAAGCGGAATCAACAAGATGCCGTAGCATCATATGTGTGGTTTTCTTGGCATCTGTTGAAAAAGATACCGGACCATTGCGAACACAATTAAACACAACCCGAAAAGTCGTCGAAAGGAAAAGTATTCATACGGGTTTGTGCGGCTTGAAACTCATAAGATACCCATAAAAAGGACGGCGGTCGAACCTGATTACAGGTGTCGTCCAAATAAAAGATGTAGGAATAGTGGCTAGAATTTAAAAACAGAAACCGGAACTTTATTTAGGAAAAGTGAATAGGAAACAAAACAGAAAACGAACGGTGGCCGGACAGGGCGTCGGCGGCAATGGCGGCACGCCGCCCTGTCTAGGGTTTTCCTCAAGTGGTGACGGCTAGGGTTTGGTTATTTGTGTGTGACGCAGCGGAAACGGTATAGAGCCTAGGTTGGCTCTGATACTATGTAAGAGGGTAAAATACTCAATGCTTTATTTGTCACACCCTGGCTTTGCGGAAGCGTGGTTAATTTGGTGTGACTTCTTAATACCATAGCTTAATCATAACAAAGTTATATGAAAATAAAATCATGCAAGATCATCCATTGATTTAAGTCTTAAAACATAAGTAACACAACATTGACTTAAGGCGTTGACACATGCAACGGAAACTACAACCTGATAACATAAAACATTGTTCGGAAGACACAAACATCAACACGAAATAAGCGCAGTTTAAGGATTGTGACTCGTCCAGGTAAAAGTCACATCCCCTAAACTTGGATGACCTCGAAACTCTTATGCAGCGGGAAAACGTAGCATACCGTGCCAGAATCCTTAGTTCCCTGAAATACATGTAAGTTGGAAAAATCAACAATAATGTTGAGCGAGTTCATGTGTTTAGTATGTGCGCGCGAATAAACCTTTATAATCATTGTAAGTATGAATGTTTTGTAAACTCTGGTATGAAAGCAAATAAGGAAACATATCAGTTAATGTGGAACCACATGGTCCAACCTGCGGGCGCATGGGAGGGGATAGGACAAGGTCACCACATGGTCCATCCTGAGGGCGCATGGGTGGTGTTACGACAAGGTCACCACATGGTCCAACCTGAGGGCGCATGGGTGGTGTTAAGACAAGGTCGCCACATGGTCCAACCTTAGGGCGCATGGGTGGGGTTTGTTATGCTCAAATAGGCCTATCACTTGTATCCCTCGATCGTACTACGAGGACTAATGTTCTTAAGATTTCACCTACCCAATCACATAACCTAACAGTTCCTTCCTTAGCTGACCATACCATTCGTAATTGTCCGTAGCAGTATGTAACATGTATTTCACCCCCGAAGTATAAAACTGAAAACAGTTAAGAGAAAAGGGGGACATGAACTCACAGTGGTGCGTCTCTACCAAGTATATCTCCTGATCAAGCAGCTGTGCGACGACCTACACGTACTAAGTCTATTAGACGGACGGCCGTGCGTTAGCTTAAGGTTTAAGTTTTTGGGAAATAGTTAGACAACTATCT
This sequence comes from Helianthus tuberosus, assembly GCA_030545235.1. Taxonomy (NCBI): domain Eukaryota; kingdom Viridiplantae; phylum Streptophyta; class Magnoliopsida; order Asterales; family Asteraceae; genus Helianthus; species Helianthus tuberosus. The sequence goes on along the minus strand of CM060365.1, from coordinate 122,609,729 downwards.
CGTGTTTATATTTTGTAAATACTTGGTAATTATTTTCCTTCCCAAGGATGGGGGATTTAATACATGTGCGTTCGTATAACTTCAGAATATATTATTAAGTCTCACTTAATATATATTTTACTTCTTATTCCAAAATATAATTATTCTTCCCAAAAATATTATATTTCAACACATATGATCTTTCCCAAAATAATACTTTAACAAAATACGCGTTCAAGAATATTTTCTTAAAATGCGTAAGTTACGTTTTAAAGATCGAGTGGTAATAATAACTACCGGAGTAACTTAAATAATTATTGCGAAGGCGTTCGTATTATTTTGGAGTTGTTAACATGGTAATATTATTTTTACCCTAAAAATAATATTAGTATATTTCACAAAATAATCATAAACACATAACAAGTAACGTTATGAAAAATATATACTAAATATATACTTACCAAGTTTTTTTTTTTTTTTTTTTTGTGAAATCCCACCTCCGATATTTTGTAAATAAAGTCGTGGCGAAATCTATATTTTGAAAACAAGTCGAAAAGTATTTCTAACATTTATAGTGAAAATAATTCTAAGTGTTAGGCTTTTAGAAAAATTTCGCCAGAGTTTCCTCTGTAACTGGAGGTGGCCACGCTTTCAAGCGTATCATTTTCTTTTATAAATCAAATCAACCATTTTCTTATTCGATCAAAACAATGTCCAAAACCACAAACTAGTAAATAAATATGTATATCGCATAAGTTACATGAACTTGCATTTTATCCAAGAATTTAAAGTAAATTCCATTACTTTTAGTGGATCTTTATATAAATCAATCCGATTTTGTAAAAACCTCGTTTTTAGAGAAATTCCGTTTTTACAACTTCTCGTCATCTTTTTCAAAAATAGTTATTTTGTCGAAAGTGTGTGCTACACAAGTGTTTACACACTTGTGTGTTCTAAAAATCATTCGTGTTAGTGTAAGATCCGTCTTTAGAAAGCATAATTTCTTTGATACTTGGTTCTTTGAAAATACCGCTTGTAGATCCGTAGATCTACTAGTTTTAAACACTATTTCACAAGCTAAACCGCTTTTACACAAGTTCATGATTCGTGTGTGGTAGAGTTTCATCCTTTAACCCTTGTTACTTCCAAAACAACCTTATGTCATGATCCATGATCATGACAAACCCGGGTTAAATGATGATCCGAGCTACCACAACATAGATCGGGTCCAAATAACTACACAAATCAAATACTACAAGATTTACACAACATATGAGCTTTTAACCATCACTTTTAGTGTTCTTAGTAGACTTTTATGCTTCATCTTGCATGTTTACGAGTAACAATGTCCTGCCTAACCGTAGTGGGGTTACTACCAGTAACAATGTCTTGAACTGTGTCAGGGAGACCATCAATGTATTTTTCGATCGCCTTATCCAAAGGCGTAACCATGGTAGGACACAACAGGCTCAGCTCCTCATATCGATCAGTGTATGCTCGATGTTCGCCACTGTCTTGCTTAAGGTCGTCGAATTCTCTTTCCAAGGCCCTGATCTCGTGACGAGGACAGAATTCCTTCATCATTAGTGCTCTAAGTTCTTCCCACGTTTGAGCCAGTGCTACTTCGGCACCCCTATCTCTCACTACACCGTTCCACCACGTCAAAGCTCGTTTCTCAAAGACACTAGATGCAAAATCTACCTTTCGTTCGTTTGGACATTGAACATGCCTGAAGGTGCTTTCTAGACTCTCGAACCATTGCAGAAGTGCAGTCGCTCCTTGAGACCCAGAAAACTTTGATGGCTTGGCCGAGTTGAACGTCTTGAAGCTGCAAAGGGCATTATTGTTGTTGATAGCTTGGTAACATTGAGCAACGACGTTCGGGATTGCAGCAGTCATTTGCTGTGTAATGACAGCTGCCAGCTCATCAATAGGTATCGGATTTTCACGTCGTGGAGGCATTCTAAAAGAGGAAACATGAAAGGAAACGAGTGAGAGAATTAGACGAAAAGAATGAGATGAACAAATCTGATGAAAGCAAGGATAGTGGTCATTTGTTTGTTACTACAAAGCAACAAACGACACACAGTGATTAATCAAAGTAAATGGGTCAAAAATAATGTATCTCGAAGACATGCTCGCCTATAAGTGAACACTCATCCCAAGAATTCCCAGGTAAGCACAACTGGTCTCGCGTCTGATGAGATGTATACGAAGTGCTTGCCTAGACAGAAAACCCAGAATACAGGCATTCACCCTTCCAGTTTGCACGTGTTCACATTATTTAAAACCCAAAACCTTGACGAGATTTTGAAAACTCAAAGGGTTCAAAACCTTATAATAGAGAGTTCAAAACCTTACAATAGAGGGTTCAAAACCTAGTAATCAATCATCCTAGAACAGATGATTAGTTTTCAAAGCGGTTTTGAAATTTATGTTCTTGTTGTGGTCGTCGCCTAAGGATAGGTGACGGTATTGTTTTATGACTAAACGCAAGTAAACTCGCGTTAGGGTCCTAGAAAGGTTATAGACTAGGTCAAAGCATTACTAATAACCTAATTCCCTATAACCATTGGCTCTGATACCATCTTTTCTGTCACACCCCGACCATGTAGAACATACAAAACGTGGCGGAAACATCGGGGAGTGTTGTAACAGAATTAATGTTTCACAACCATGGAAATTAAAGTTTCGTTTTATTCATCAAATAAGCGAGTTACATTGTCTTTAAACAAGAAATAAAGAGTACATAACATAAAATAACTAGTTCTTGTCTCGTTTTAAGTCAATAAGGCACATGTCCGCCTAAGTAAGTCTTGATAAGTCCTATGCGTCATCTCCTGAAAAACACATGTGAAAATAGGTACGTCAGCATAAAAATGCCTGTGAGATACATAGGTTTTGTGAAAATAGGTTTCATGACTTATGTTTGAGAAAATGTTTAGTCATGAACCTTGTAATTTGCTTTGTTTTGTAAATCATTTGAAAAACGATACGATCAGATGATATGTATAAATAAATGTAAGGTTAAATGAATAACCATGTAAAATGAGTTTGTATAAGATAAGTTGTTTGTAAAACAATGTCTTGTGAAAAGTATGTTATTTGTATAAAATGTTCTATGTCTCAAACTGAAATGATTCAAATAACGCTACGATATATAATACCATACAAACACTTATATATAGGAAGTACCAGCGGCGTATCCACCATGCTTGTATCATATTACACACGCCTCGTTACTTAATCACTTACTCAAACCAAACTACTAAAGTAAAAATGTTCATGTCTGATGTAAATCATGTAATATGTATCCAAAATGTAAGCATGTGATGAATAACAAAGGTACTAAGTATGCAACAATAGACATACGTAGCATGTGACCTGTACTAAGTATGCAACAATAGACATACTTAACATGTGACCTGTACTACGTATACAACAATAGACATACGTAGCATGTGACCTGTACTACGTATACAACAATAGACATACGTAGCATGTGACCTGTACTACGTATACAACAATAGACATACGTAGCATGTGACCTGTACTACGTATACAACAATAGACATACGTAGCAAGTAATGTAATGTAAAACGATGTACTAAGTAATGCACACAATGGGCACACCTAGCATAAGATGTAATAAAATCATGTACTATAATGTACTAACGAATATAGCAGGTATATGATGTGAAAACAGGAAAGCATGAAAGTAACAAGTAGGCACATGTGTTCCACCCCAAAACAGTTTGGAAAACAGTAAAAGAGGGGTCTATGTACTCACTTGAGATTGCTTAGTAGTCCTTGAGTAACAACCAAACAATGCTAGAGATCGCGGATATCAAACGGCACCTAATATAGGTAACTATGTTAATAACCGGACCTAAATCGGATGATTGGATAGAATGAGGGTTCGTAAACCAAACGAGTATAGAGACTCGTGTCATATGGTTTAACAAAGCCTACATACTAAATGAAACCTAACCTAATAGCTTACGACCCATTACGACCCGTTTAGGTAGCTTATGCTACTTTAACGCGTCGTTCGCGTGAAACGCGTTCGGACCGCCTAACTAGTCCTATGACAAGTATTATATGCCTAAACATGTTACATTATCAGTTATGTGACAAAAGTTTAGATTACATATGCTTAATTACCAATTATACATGAAAAGGGTATTTTGGTAATTTACCTAAGGCATATAAACTACCTATCATACAACTACTTAAACGAAGCGACCATAAGGTATAACCTCGGAAGGTTATTCCCTATATACTATGGTCACCTAATGTATTTGGTCGGATCCTAATGATCGACCAAACTGGGTCGGGTTCGAAGGTATAAGCGATTTATTAGATCGCTTACCCTACGACCCTAGACAACGTGGTAATCAGTAGGCATAGTCCCAAGGGACTATAACCATCGTGATTACAATCACGTTGCGAAGTTCAAACGAACTTCGCATTGACCATAAGCTGGTCAACGCTGAAAGTCAAACCAAGTTTGACTTTCGGACTCGAAAAGCAATAAAATAAAGAAAAGAACGAAAGAATACTTACGAAGGGTCCCCGAATGCTAATCTCAATTCAAGAATCTCAGGTATGAAACAATGGTTTCAACTTAGAGTTTCTCAAATCAAAATTCTAGTGATTTAAGCAATGGGGGGCATGGGGTATATATAGTTTTCGGTCCACCGTTAAGATCGTTTCATGGAAACCCTGCTCGAATCTCATGCGTACATTTGTCGGAAAGTTATGGTGGCTAAAAATGGTTCTTATCAGCTGACTAAGCATGTGTGAGTGTGTGGTTGTGGATTAAACAGCTGGATCTGCTGTTAAATGCAGTTAATCTGGTCCAGAAGGCAGACGCGACCCGCGTGAGGATACACCAGGAATTGAGGCGGGCCGCCTGGCCATGTCAGATCAGAACAAAGTTTCAGAAATGACAGTTTCAGTCCCTGCACGTGTTTAAGCCCATTTCCGGCACTTCTAAGGCCCGTAAAGCCAACTTTAAGGCCCTAAAATGATGCCTAAACATTGTGGACATGAAACATGCTCAAAAATATGTCGGATGTTGGTTCGTTTCGTCCTCAAAATTTGTACTACACTACTACTTATGGTTAAGTCCCGCCGCACGTATGTATATGGATAATATTGAAGTAGATAATCATCAAATCGAAACAGACCTTACTCACATTAGCTGAGTCCTAGAATATATATCAATCCGAATCCTAGGGTTGAAAGGTGTGTGCTTCTAGCATTGGATGTCAACGGTACAAAACGTACTTGACGTATAATCTAGTGTAAACCAGCTAGCAAGGGTTCCACAAAAGTGGAGTTTTGACTAATAAGATTCTTTTAAACGATTGGTTACAATATGCAAACGGGTTTTCTCAAATCATAGCACCCGCTATATGAACTCAAAAGCAACAACTCAACGTAACAGTAAAATGATCTGTCAACTCTTGAATAAATGTCTGGTAAGGTTTAGTGTGTCGACATTTTTGAATAGTGGAGATACACCGAATGGAATACAAGCGAATCCGGTGTAGCATTGTCTTGATTCGTAGTTGCATCAGAAATGTTTAAATGATAAATCAAACAGAAGTATGGGTGGTCTCGTGTAAAACGGTTACCATGATTAGCACAAGCTACAAGTTTATGATGACACCACAAGGTGTCGTAATGGCATTTCCCAATAATAGTGGTGACTGAACAAGTTCACCGCGTTTGAGATCAAATGAAAGTGTACTGAGGCAATCTGAAGATTTGATTTATACCATGTTACAGAGTTTTCAGTTAAATACGGAACATCAAAGATCCACTGTTTCCAATCGAAGATGAAATGTAATATGTATCGCAAGGCATTTGATTTACAACGAAAGAATCGTTAGGGGGTACATCATGATATGAAATGAATTTATGTACCTTTGACTCAGCACGCAAGTGTGTTGAGAGTGATTTAATTGTGATAAAGAAACGGATTTAGGGCAAGTTGTCAAATAATCAATTAAGTCAGTGTACGAAGTGAGTAGTCAAATAAGCGTAAGCTTCTGTTCTGTGAAAGTATCACTGTAAGGTGTTGAAATCTATCCACGATTTAGTGGGGTCTTAGGCCAAATAAGTCTACCACGACCCGAAACAAAAGAATCTGTGCCAAAGTATTAGAATACGATGCTCTCAATGCATCATATGGCGTCTCAATTTAAGCAGGTGAGCTGGCTAAGTTCAAGCAGTTGAACCTAGTAACCAAACAATAAACGTACGTATCAACAAGGAAATCTTGACATGATAGCAAACATGTAACTTGAAAGAAAGTAGTTTCAATAAGTGTGTTGACTTGATAACAAAAGAGTCAACAATGACAAAAATGTAGGTCATTCGAATCACGAATCAGTAATTAGGTTTAGCAAGGTAATATTTAAATTTCAATGAAGTGTTTGTTCGAAACAAAACCACGTGCGTAGCAAATGATGCATGTGAGTCATGAAAGTTTCCGAGTACTGAAACAATGAGTGCTTGCTAATTGAAGAAATGACCAAGTAACGAAACAAATGTGTGTTCGCTCTCAGCGAAGAAAACTTGTGTGATGCAACTACTACCATTAAGGGGAGTAGAGATGCAAACATCTACTTGCCAGAAGTAAAAGAAATCCAAGTATTCTCTGTTTGGTTAACGGAACTGGCATATGAGCCACGTTAATGATGGTTGATTGAGTTGACAGATATGGTTTCTAAATAAAAACCTTTACGAGTTTGGACCTGGGTTCCCAAGGCCCTAAATATATGTTTTCTAATTCTTCCAGATTTCGTGTCCCGTGTAGGCTGGTTTGTGCATTGTGTAGGAAGCACCACTTTTATGTACGTCTAAGAACTAGTCATTGTCCCACAATTTTCATCGGTAAACTTTCTTCCTGAATTTCACCGCTAACGACGCTCGATCGTCGATCAGTTGTGTAGTAGTAGTTGGGTCCTCATAGTTAGTTATGTAAGAGGTTCGTTAACCCTTAGTATGAGTCACCGACTCTCGTGTGTTAGCTCGTTCGGCTCCTGGTAGTTGATGTTTATTTGAAAATCATCATCCTTCTTTTTGACGAGTAGAAATGGGGTTACCCCAAAAGGGAATTTTGGTCTGTTATCTTCCTTCTCTATCCATTGCTAAAACTTCTCTGTCAATCCTTGCATCTCCGAAAATGTAAGTCGCTACGATGCATCGACTACGGGTGCAGTGCCTGGAATTAAATCGACGCGAGATTCGACTAATCGTTGAGGAGACGATTCCGGCAAGTCTTCGAGGAAGACTTCAGGATTTTCTCCAACCACAGGGATATCTTCGAGTTTTGGTTCTTCGGCTTCTTTTTCCACGACATGAGCCAAGAATGCAACACATCCTTTGTGCGAAAATTTTCGTGTCTTCTTTGCCTGATAATCCGTAGGAGCGTATCCTGCTCCATGAATCACGATCATTTCTCCGTTCGTCGTCGGGGCACGGATGAAAATCTCCGCCGGGTTGTTCGACAACCAGTCCATCCCAATTATCACGTCGAAGCTTCCGTTAGGCTTGTTCTATCGAGAACTGGGTATCTAGGCTACTTACTACTAAAACAACTATATTTTCTGAAGCTAAAATTTGACAATACTGTCAAATAGAGCATAACATTGACTATTATGAGACGTACCGATATCCACGCTTGGATTCTATCCCCGCTGTTGAGCTTTCATCCACGTGCCTGAGTGTTCTTAGGGCAATACTTCCTGAAATGCCCCACATCACCGCAATTAAAACATGCTTGGCCACAGCCTTGATCGTCACCATCCCTGCCTTGATAGTTGTTGTCGTCGTTATTTCCTCCGCGATTTCCGCTACCATCTTGACCTCTATTTCCATGTTTAGTACCCTGCCGACACGTTTCCTTGACATGTCCCACCTTGCCACAGTTACCACATTTTCCATATCTACACCGCCCGTTATGGTGACGTCGACAGTTGTCGCACTTTGGTAGGATACCCGTGTACTCTTTTCTCTTTTTGGCCTTGTTGTTGCTACTCGACTGGGTACCCTGTTTGAAATTTGCCAACTTTCTCTTGTTGTCCCCAGATGACTCTACATGAGTCTTCTTCTTCTCCTCAGAGGTTGAAAATTTGTTCATCCTGATTGCCTCTTCCGTCAGGGCTACACTTAGATTGATGGCCTCAGTGATTGTTGCAGGCTTTGATGTCATTACCATGCTCATGATTTGGGGTGCCAATCCCCAAATGAAACGCTCAATCCTCTTAAACTCCGGATCTACCATGTAAGGAACGATACGCGATAGAACTTGGAACTTCTCCACATACTCAGCTATTTTTGGACCTTCCATCTTCAAGTTCCAGAACTCAGTTTCTACCTTCTGGCTTTCTGTTCTCGAACAGTACTTTTTATGCATTAGCTCTTTCAGCTCGTCCCATGATAAAGCATACGCAGCAGCCTCGCCCATTGTCTGAACCTGAAGTTTCCACCATGACAGAGCCCCATCTCGGAACAGCCCGGAAATGTACGTGACCTGATCTCTTGGGGCGCATTTGCTCGCACGCAAAACAGTGTCCGTCTTCTCAATCCAGCGTACGAAGGCTACGGCACCCCCAGTGCCGTCGAAATGTAGGGGCTGGCAGCCTAAGAACTGCTTGTAGGTGCAGCCGTTGGGTGGGTTATTTCCTGAGGTACCTCCGTTGCGCTCGGAGCGATGGGCCTCGTATTGTGCGATGACTGCAGCAATGATTCCCTGAAGTTCCGCCTCGTTGGTGGGTATGCGTACATCCCGTCTTGGAGGCATCTTCTAAATGATGATCGTATGGGTCAGGTCATAGTAAGTAATTAACGCACGTACGTAATATCATTCATCGAGCACATAACGTCTCATGTTATAAATTAATCAAGCACATAACATCTCATGTTATAAATTAATTGATCACATAACATCTCATGTTATAAGATTAGGACAATTAATCCCAACATCACATATAATGGGAATATTGCGATTGCGCTATCGTAATTCGAGACCGCAATATAATGTTTAAAATTTGTATAACTGTATTGTACATCACAAGTGACTAAGGGCCACAAGGGTTGTCGTATGTTTATTTGCTCTCGTTATCTTCCGACCGCAATTGCATTGTCTTACAAAGCGTAACATATCAAAAGGGACACAGGGTCACCCTACCCTTGCCCAACAAGTATATCAGTGTATCAAAATTACGTAGTCAGACGTGGTCTTTAAGGGTCTTCACGGTCTCGGCTCGTCATTAGGGTCTTCACTCAAATGTAATGCAATCCGCATAGTTCAGAAATCAACTATACTGGTGACTGGGGTGGAGGAGGAAAGAAAAGTGACCGCTAATATGCGAGAGTCCCTCCTCGAGCTGGTATATACGTCGGGGTAATTATCTGCCCTGCCGCCCGATAGTAAAGAAATGTGTATCAGAATCCTGGTGTCTAACATAAACTTTTATGGCAAAATGTTGTCTTGTGATGTAGACACCTTAATCATGTTTTTGGTTATGTAATGTTTTGAAAATGAAGTTGCCAATTGTGGCGTCAGCTCAAGCTCCAACATTCTGTGACTCATATCCTTAACTGTGGTTGATGTTACAGGGGCAACTCATCTCGCGTGTGGCCTTTATAATGTAAGGGTCTAACTTCAGCATAGTGTACAATAGGAATCATCGAGATGGCTCGTCCTGACGTTGTAGAGGTGAATGTAGCAAGTGGTGCGACTTGTGTAGTTGGGAATATGCTGTTGTAGCAGATGAATCGTTATGCGGGTGCTGACCTGAAGTACCTCCCCGAGGTGCGGTTCTATTCTGAAGGAGAGCTATAGGCATCTTGGTGCAATGGACGTTGGTCTTCATAGGGGAAAGGAGTAATGTCAGCGGTTGCGGGTGTAAAAATGAACATCTCACAAATGAGGAGATTGGCCGAGGCAGGTAGATATCAGGGGTGCAATGTATGGCAGACCAAAAATAAACAGGGTCGTGATCACGTAAAGGTGTAGGTTCAGCAGGCGCAACATCAAACTGACCCAAATGGTGTAGCAGCTGGCTCGAGTGCAGGCTCCGGGTCATGTAACGGTGTGGTGAGTATCAGTGGTGAGGGTGGGTATAAAGGTGCTTCCATAGGAACTGAAACAGGGGCTGAAACAGGAGCCACAAGAGAGCGTCACAGGAAACTCGAAAGGTGGGTAACCATTGTCATCGTCTATCCACCCATTCTGGGTGTGCGCGTATCGAGGATCAACTTGGGTCGCAAAAGGCTCATGATCGAACTGTACAGGCATAGGGTCAAGGTGGGGTGCAACAGGAGGGTCAGCAGGTATATCAGCGATAAGTGGGGATCAACATGATCAGCAAATGCAGGGCCAACTGGGTCAACCATAGGCTGATCCAAGTGGATGAACTCTATCTCCTGGTCCGGGTCAAATCCAGGGGGAAAAGCAGGGTCTGAATCCTCATCGAGGTCGTGATCGAAAGCAAATCTAGGAGCAGAGACAGCAGATGATGCCCTGTCAGGATCTGAACCGTGTGAATAGTGCTGTGCGCTCCGAGTGTGTGACGGTGCAGAGGCTACAGACTCGAAGGAGTCTGGAGCGGTGAGTGTGCAGGTGACCCCTCAGCTGGAGCATCTGCGAGTAACAAAAGACCACCGTCAGCTAGAAGGGCCTCGCCCTCAACATCGTCCTCCAGGGGCTCATTATCAAACAGATCGACGTCGTCGTCATCGTCGGCGTCGAGGAGCATATCGTAAGCAGGATAAGAGGCCAAAGGTATGGGAGCGGGTATCTCTACGAGTGGTAGGTACCCAGCAAAAGGACCATCAGTGGGCTTATTGACAGCGTCGGGCAGCGCGAAGGGCTGAAAGTCATCCTCGTCTATGCTGGTAACATCTGATGTGTGGACCTCGTGCTCTGAAGACTCTAAGTCATCTGATACTATGGGTCTAGGGTCCGTGGTGTCCGATTCACCAGTGCCTGATGAATCCATGGTGTCTGTATCATAAACACAAATATACACAAATAATCAATCATATAATCAGACAAGCACATTAGTCATCAAGTAAATAATTCTCCTAGTCCCACTAGCTTCCCAGCCTCTCAGACTGCTCTTCCTAGTCCAACTAGCCAAATTCTCCCAGCCTCTCAGACTGCTCCTCCTAGTCCAACTAGCCAAATTCTCCCAGCCTCTCAGACTGCTCTTCCTAGTCCAACTAGCCAAATTCTCCCAGCCTCTCAGACTGCTCTTCCTAGTCCAACTAGCCAAATTCTCCCAGCCTCTCAGACTGCTCTTCCTAGTCCAACTAGCCAAATTCTCCCAGCCTCTTAGACTGCTCTCCCTAGTCCTACTAGGCAACTACCTCGGTCTCCTAGACCGAGCCTTGGTCCTCCAGACCGAGCCTCAACCTCCCAGACTGAGCCTATAAATAATAAATAAGTGTGCTCAACATTTGTTTGTAAAAAGTTTTGGATCTAGGCTTAAGTGGTATGCAGTGTAAAAATGTTTTCGTGAGAGCCCTAGTGATCATAGTCTAGACTCGAGAAGGAATCCTAGTTCGCTATAATCAGAGCTCTGATACCAAGCTGTCACACCCTGGCTTTGCGGAAGCGTGGTTAATTTGGTGTGACTTCTTAATACCATAGCTTAATCATAACAAAGCTATATGAAAATAAAATCATGCAAGATCATCCATTGATTTAAGTCTTAAAACATAAGTAACACAACATTGACTTAAGGCGTTGACACATGCAACGGAAACTACAACCTGATAACATAAAACATTGTTCGGAAGACACAAACATCAACACGAAATAAGCGCAGTTTAAGGATTGTGACTCGTCCAGGTAAAAGTCACATCCCCTAAACTTGGATGACCTCGAAACTCTTATGCAGCGGGAAAATGTAGCATACCGTGCCAGAATCCTTAGTTCCCTGAAATACATGTAAGTTGGAAAAATCAACAATAATGTTGAGCGAGTTCATGTGTTTAGTATGTGCGCGCGAATAAACCTTTATAATCATTGTAAGTATGAATGTTTTGTAAACTCTGGTATGAAAGCAAATAAGGAAACATATCAGTTAATGTGTAACCACATGGTCCAACCTGCGGGCGCATGGGAGGGGATAGGACAAGGTCACCACATGGTCCATCCTGAGGGCGCATGGGTGGTGTTACGACTAGGTCACCACATGGTCCAACCTGAGGGCGCATGGGTGGTGTTAAGACAAGGTCGCCACATGGTCCAACCTTAGGGCGCATGGGTGGGGTTTGTTATGCTCAAATAGGCCTATCACTTGTATCCCTCGATCGTACTACGAGGACTAATGTTCTTAAGATTTCACCTACCCAATCACATAACCTAACAGTTCCTTCCTTAGCTGACCATACCATTCGTAATTGTCCGTAGCAGTATGTAACATGTATTTCACCCCCGAAGTATAAAACTGAAAACAGTTAAGAGAAAAGGGGGACATGAACTCACAGTGGTGCGTCTCTACCAAGTATATCTCCTGATCAAGCAGCTGTGCGACGACCTACACGTACTAAGTCTATTAGACGGACGGCCGTGCGTTAGCTTAAGGTTTAAGTTTTTGGGAAATAGTTAGACAACTATCTCGTGTTTATATTTTGTAAATACTTGGTAATTATTTTCCTTCCCAAGGATGGGGGATTTAATACATGTGCGTTCGTATAACTTCGGAATATATTATTAAGTCTCACTTAATATATATTTTACTTCTTATTCCAAAATATAATTATTCTTCCCAAAAATATTATATTTCAACACATATGATCTTTCCCAAAATAATACTTTAACAAAATACGCGTTCAAGAATATTTTCTTAAAATGCGTAAGTTACGTTTTAAAGATCGAGTGGTAATAATAACTACCGGAGTAACTTAAATAATTATTGCGAAGGCGTTCGTATTATTTTGGAGTTGTTAACATGGTAATATTATTTTTACCCTAAAAATAATATTAGTATATTTCACAAAATAATCATAAACACATAACAAGTAACGTTATGAAAAATATATACTAAATATATACTTACCAAGTTTTTTTTTTTTTTTTTTTTTGTGAAATCCCACCTCCGATATTTTGTAAATAAAGTCGTGGCGAAATCTATATTTTGAAAACAAGTCGAAAAGTATTTCTCACACTTATAGTGAAAATAATTCTAAGTGTTAGGCTTTTAGAAAAATTTCGCCAGAGTTTCCTCTGTAACTGGAGGTGGCCACGCTTTCAAGCGTATCATTTTCTTTTATAAATCAAATCAACCATTTTCTTATTCGATCAAAACAATGTCCAAAACCACAAACTAGTAAATAAATATGTATATCGCATAAGTTACATGAACTTGCGTTTTATCCAAGCATTTAAAGTAAATTCCATTACTTTTAGTGGATCTTTATATAAATCAATCCGATTTTGTAAAAACCTCGTTTTTAGAGAAATTCCGTTTTTACAACTTCTCGTCATCTTTTTCAAAAATAGTTATTTTGTCAAAAGTGTGTGCTACACAAGTGTTTACACACTTGTGTGTTCTAAAAAACATTCGTGTTAGTGTAAGATCCGTCTTTAGAAAGCATAATTTCTTTGATACTTGGTTCTTTGAAAATACCGCTTGTAGATCCGTAGATCTACTAGTTTTAAACATTATTTCACAAGCTAAACCGCTTTTACACAAGTTCATGATTCGTGTGTGGTAGAGTTTCATCCTTTAACCCTTGTTACTTCCAAAACAACCTTATGTCATGATCCATGATCATGACCAACCCGGGTTAAATGATGATCCGAGCTACCACAACATAGATCGGGTCCAAATAACTACACAAATCAAATACTACAAGATTTACACAACATATGAGCTTTTAACCATCACTTTTAGTGTTCTTAGTAGACTTTTATGCTTCATCTTGCATGTTTACGAGTTTTAACCGTCACAAATCATATTAACCACTTCAAAATAGTTCAAGAATGTGATTTAAGCAACTTACTACTAGCTCGAGGCTAGGGAAGAATCTAGACGCAAAATGAGTGGATAAAAGCAATGGAGTGAGGTCCTTCGCCTTCCGATTGCGCCAAGCCTCCTTATACGTGATCCTTAACGCTTGTATGAACTTGGAATGTGATGATCAAAACCGAAAATGATGGATGGATGGTGGGTGGTTCTCGGCCGAAACCTCCAAGAGAGGGAGAGAAAGAGTTGATTCTTGTTTAGTGGTGTGAAGGTTATGTTGTGTTAAGTATTGATCTTATAGGCAAAGTCATGTGCAATTAACCAATGGATCATATGTCTTATAGATATTAGACATGTTAGATTATTATAATCAACAAGGTACAAGGGGTGTCCCCCTTGGGGACCGAATTCGTAAAGGGGGGGGGGGGGTAACCTTGTTGGATTCCAACTAAACATCAAGTGTTAGTTAGTTAAATGTGAAGGTTAACTCGATTATTAGTGTCTCATGCATTATGACGGGTGTTAGGGTATTCAGGGACACTAACTGGCTCAGAAAAAGATCAACAATGTAAATGGCAATATTTTCATGTTCCGGGTATAGTTCGGTTGTTCGGTTGGATAGTAATCCGTTAAAGTGCTTAACAAGCTTTAAAGTGTCGTTATAATTAGTTTTAGTGACACAACTTATCCCTGACACTTTGGAAAGTGTCTAGTAATATTTATCTCATGTCTTGGCACTTTATTAGTTAGCTAAAAGCTGGATTGTTTATTAAAGTGCTGAGTTTTGTACTTAGTGTACGTTTTAGGCACATCCTGTCACTGTATCTCATTCCTAGTGACGCAGTTCTACAACCCTTATATTCCTACACTCACCACTAGTGTAGCAAACTATCTCAGGCTCTTACAGGCCTTAGAGGCAGTACCTGCCTGGTGCTGGCTATAACAGCACGTTTAATAGGTTATCCGTTCATTGTGCTACTGTGTGTTTGGTGCATCAAGGTTGTCACAAAGGTGCTGTAAGCAAAACATGGAGTGACAGCAAGTAAAGTATGATGCAAGTAAGTACATGTATCAGCATTCAAGTAGCAGTTTATCCATAAATTTAAGTAAGCACAGCAATTAAGCAGTAATTAAATATTAATTAAGTTGTACGGATACCTGGTTTGGTGAGGGTTGTCACATTATTGATTCAATAAGATTACATTATATAGAGAATATGTGAAACCCTAGAAACCTAAGCTGGGCCCGTGGGCTCACACTAATAACAATAATAATATGTCTAATAGTGGTGACTGACAATGATGTTCAACGACCTGATGGTGGTAGTGGGGTTCGGAGGCGGCTTGGTGGTGGTGGCACGATGGTGGCGGTGTTGGTTAGGTGCTGGAGATGTAGCAGTGGTGTTTTGCTGGTTGAATGTGTTGGATGCATATTAGTTCAGATTAGGGGTTTTGTTCACCAAAAAAAGATGAACTTAAATTTGTAAGGACCAAAATGCCTTTAATCTTAGATTTTAAATTATGACAGGTGTCACTTCTTAGCCTTCTTAAACAAAATTAATTTTTTTGTTTAATTTTACCACTTATATTATAGTATACACTTATATTACAATGTGTATATAATATGTGTGTATGTTCACTTATATTACTTATATTACAGTGTGTGTGTATAACTAGATGATGCTCCGCCCGCGTTGCGGGGCGATAGCCGAATAATTCTCAACCAATTAAAAAACAGTACTATAGTTTTGATAGAAAGAAAAAGCAAAACGATGAAAACATCGTAATTTTGAGCTCAAGGCAAAACAGTAATTTGTAAGGACTAATGAGCGAGTGTTAGGCAGCTCCTTGACACAATTTTTAGCTGGGGGCAAAGTCATGTTTTTATGTTTACCTTGGGGAAAATCAATTTTTTTTTCCCGAGGGTAAAATCGTAATTTTTAGCTAGGGGAAAATCATATTTTTATTTTGCACTGGAGGCAAAAACGTAATTTTGAATTGAGGGTGAGATCGTATTTTTGAACCAAGGGGAAATTCGTAATTTTGAGCTGAGGGCAAAAGCATAATTTTATTTTGAACTGTAGGCAAAGACGTAATTTTAAACTAAGGGCAAAAACGTAATTTTAAAGTGAGTATAAAATAATAAACTGGTGTAAAATCGTAATTTTGAGCCGGTGGAGAAAAAAGAAAATTTTATTTTTAATTGGGGCGAAAACGTAATTTTGGTTGAGGGTAAAAGCGTAATTTTTTACCGAGGGCAACATCGTATTTCTTACCTCGGGGCAAAAGGGTAAATGTATTTTAAAGTTGGGGCAAAAACATATATTTTAACTGGGGCAAAAACGTAATTTTAAAGTGGGTATAAAATAAAAAATTGGTTTGAACCAATGATGGGGAAACACTATTCCAGGTTAAAAATGTAATTTTAAAGTTGTAAAAAAATAATAAAGTGTTTGGTCCAATAATAAAATGGCAGCCGCCCATTTTGACCAATGGCAGGGAAACACTATTCCCTGCCATGTTCTTTGTAGACGTAGATAATATGTGTGTATGTTTATATTCAAAATGGGAAGTGTTAATTGACTTTAAAAAGCTTTTGTGATGTTGGGAAGCCATTTTCAGCCGCCACCTCCACCCTTACTAATTAATTAGATTTTGTGTCCCACATATGACATCTCTTCATCTTTTATAAATTATTTTTATTTTAATAATTAGATTTTGTGTCCCACATATGACATCTCTTCATCTTTTATAAATTATTTTTATTTTAATATTATAGGAGAAATTGATACAACACGTGATAGAAAATGGTTGGTCACATACAACTGATGGATAGTTGCTGATAACACATTTGTAAAAACAAAAATAAAAAGCGATTCATGATAAAAAATCTTTTTAGTGGGTTTTTTCTCCAAAACCAAAACATTGTCACATATTATTGTTTTTGTATTAGTAACTTTTTTTGAATTAGAAATGATCATTCTCCTTAAATCTTTAAGTTTTGTTAGTCAATAATTTATTAGAAGTATTCAATATTCATAATCCGTTGTCAAACACTATCAGATTTCATAAGCCATTCAGTTTTGTTAATCAATAACAATAATTTATTATAGATGAATTAATTATTATTAGTATTATTATTACCATAATTTATATGAATATAATTTGATAACACAATTTTATGTTTCCTATACTTACATTTTGATGCAATTTTGTTATATTTTCAATGATATGAAAAATTTTACATACAATATTGTGCAGTAAAACAACATATAAAATTAAAACAGAGGTTTATGGATAAAGTTATGGAGTCGTGACCTTTATTTGTGTTATTTTTAGCATTTAAGTTGGTCCTAATTGTGGCTGATGAATACCTCGTGTGTGGGTTACCTGAAATTAAAAAACGAAAATAGAATATATTACATTTTTGTGAAGTTAACTTACAGGTAATATTGATATAATAATTAACTTTAAATAAAGAGTTAGGAGAATAATTTCACATTTGCGTAAATAAAAAGTTATTTGCGTACATGCAATATTACAGGTGAGCAAAAAAATTGGAGAAGCTAGTTTAGAAGCAATTTGGAATTCATCAGAAGTAAAAGAAGAAGCCAGTTTGAAAGCGAATAAATGATTACCATTACATTGATTTGAATATAAATAATAGAGTAAACTGTCAAAATGGTCCCAAAGTTTTAGTCAATTTTGCCACTTTAGTTCAAAACCCAAATCTTTTAAATCTGGGTGCCTATGGTTTCAATTTTGTTGCCATTTTCATCCAAAATCAAAATCTAGTCAGATTTTTCAGTTAACATCCAGTTTTTTTCATCCCTTGTAATGAATGGCAAAATTGTCAGATTTTTTTAATTTGTTATAAGAGTTAATTACATAGTTAGTCCCTGTGGTTTGCACAAAATAACAAACTTAGGTACTAATAGTTTCTGATAACATTCTAGGGTATTAACTTTTCATTTTGTAACGTTTGAGGGTATTAAGCTTATTTTTAGGCTTAAAATCACATTTTGTTAGTACCTAAGTCTGTTATTTTGTGCAAACCACAGGGACTACCTATGTTATTACCTTAGAAGTTAATACCTCCAAACGTTACAAAATGAAAAGTTAATACCCTAGAAGGTGATTTTAAACTATTAGTACCTAAGTTTGTTATTTTGTGCAAACCACAGGGACTAACTATGTAATTAACTCTTGTTATAATAAAACGTTAAAAGATCATTTTGCCCTTCATTAAAAGGGAGAACAAAGACAAAAAAAAAAAAAAAACTGTATGTTAACCGGAAAATCTGAACAAATTTTGATTTTAGATGAAAATGACAATAAAATTGAAGCCACAGGGACCCAGGTTCAAAAGATTTGAGTTTTGAACTAAAATAGTAAAAGTGACCAAATCTCAGGGACCATTTTGGCAGTTTACTCTAAATAAAATAATATGAGGGAAATGAGTAATTTATACGATTAGTAATAATAAATAATCCTGTTAATTTAAAATAAAAAGTAATTAATTACCCATGAGAAATGAAAAAGTATATATAACACTAATGGTGTGTGAAATGGACCCACAAACTGGGTTTAAATCCCCCTCCCTTTCCACTGGTTTCTTCCACCACCACCACCCCAAATCCTTATTGCAGAAAACAGAGAGAGCATGAGAAGCAATCAGTCATATGATCATGATGAGGCATTTGAAGCTGGAAGCAGCAGCAACTATAACTATGGAGGCGATCATCCTCAATCTCTAATGACATTTGAAGGAGGCAGCAACAATGTTGATCACGCTCTCCATCTCCATCCGCAGGTTTTAATTATTTCTATGACCTGTTTGATATATAGGGGAAAGTTCTTGTACAAATAATCTTCACATACTAAACATACAAATTGAAGGAAAACTCAAAAAGACAAGGTGGCATTTTTGTAATTATCAATAACTATCAAAGTTACTCTACAAATATACCTAAAAAACCTAAGAAAAGCCTAACACCCCCCCCCCCCCCCCCCCCAAAAAAAAAAAAACCTAAAAAAAACATGATGTTTAGTAACTTTGATAGTTGGTGGTAATTACAAAAATGCCACCTTGTCTTTTTAAGTTTTCCTTCAATTTGTATGTTTAGTATGTTAAGATTATTTGTATTTGATCTTTTGCCTTGATATATGTACACATGATGTTTCTTAAGTAACATATATAGATGTTATGCAGGTGGGAGTTAGTCCGATTGGTTTGAGTTTGAGAAAGTCTAACTCTCTCATCAACCTGGTGGAGATGACCTTAAGAGAACAAAAGACACCGCCACCTCCTGAGGAGAAGAAACTCAAGGCTTCTAATTTCCCTGCTCTTCTCTTACAAATCGGCACTTGGAAGGTTCTTTTTCTTATTCTAACACATGTTTCTTTACAACATAAAACTAACATGTTTCTTTCAAAATTAATTAATTATTTAATACTTTTATAAAACTACAACTGCAATTTTTATCAACTTTTTTAATTATACTTCAGTAACTATGTTAATTGCAGTTGAAAGTTTCGGTTTTTTTATATTAATCTAATAACTATAACAAGTATATTCAATCATGCTTTACCTTTTACGCACACGCATTAATAGAGGTGCACAAACCGGTTAATTTTAATAACCGGTTCGGTTAACCAGTTATACCGGTTAATTTGACTTTTTGACTTTAACCGGTTAATGCTTTAACCGGTTATTACTTTAACCGGTTATTTTTTTAACTGGTCCGGTTAATTACTTTAACCGGTTCGGTTAATTAACCGGTTATTTTCGGTTATTAACCGGTTTTTTTTGCCTTTTTTTTGAATTTTTCGGTTATTTTTTCGGTTATTTTTTCGGTTAACCAGTCTATCGGTTAAAAAACCGGTTTAAAAAAACCGGTTAATAACCGGTTATTATACTAAACACTTATAACCGGTTACTAACCTACGGTTAAATAACCGGCTGGACCGGTTATTCCTAAATCGGTTATTAACCGGTTACGGTTTCGGTTAATAACCGGTTACGATTAATTAACCGGTTATTTTGTGCACCTCTACGCATTAATAAACAAATCAATTACACATAAGATGGATCTTGATTTAGCCCAACCCCAAGTTTGACCCTTAAAGCCCAGTTCCTACCACTCTCCCATCAAGACTTCAGCTTATTTTACACAAAACATAAAACAAGCCCACCTTTTGAGCCTCGGGTAGGTGGGATGGGGATGAGCTTGTAAGACTTGGTTTTGGACTGGGCCTGGCTAAACACCTAAAAGATGAATAATAATATATTTACTTACTAAAGTTCTAAAATATCATCAGAGAATTTCCAAAAACGAAGGAGATTTGGTGGCTAAAATCTATTACGCCAAGAAGAAGCTTGTTTGGGAATTTCTAGATGGACCTCTCAAGAATAAGATCGAAGTACAATGGTCTGAAATTTCGGCCATTATGCACCAAGGCCATCATGGCCGTTTAGAAATCGAGGTCATTCTCATTTCTTTTTGATATTAATGATGGTTTTCATTTCACGTCTAACGTGGTCATATTATGCAGTTAAACCAACCTCCATTATTCTGTCGAGAGATTAATCCGCAACCTCGAAAGCATACGCAATGGAAGCAAACTACAGACTTTACCGGAGGTCAAGCATCCATCTGCAGGTATCTATGAGTACAAGTGGTATGACGAGTGGGTGGGTGGGGGTCATATATCATAATAAAGTTATAACTAGGATGTACTAACTCACGTTTTTCTAAAAGAACTTAAACTTTATAAAAAGGTTCGATAAATTTCGATGAAGGGTCAGTGGAACCCCTCACCCACATTCCCTCCCTCCACGAGTCCGGGCCTTTGACGTGTATGATTATAAAATTTATATTTAGCGAGTAATAATTTAATTATAAAAAATATTTAATGAATTTGTATGAACAAAAATTTGACACATTAAACGAGTTTCCATATGTTTGATGCGCTAAGTCTTTTTTGACACGTTTCTTTCTTATATGAGTTATTTTACTAATTTGACTCGTTATAGATGAAACATAACTCAATCTAATTCTTTCACATCGTTCTTACAGACGACATTCAATCATATTTGCCCCTGGAGTCCTTGATAAGCAATATGAGAAGCTTCTTCAGTGTGATAAGCGGCTATTTACTTTGAGCCAACAACCTTTCCCGATTAACAACTACCCATTTTTCCACCACGATCCGAATCACTACTTGGATTACTCCTACGTGAATGTTCACCATGGACCACCTGCTCCGTATCGTGGCGATCTTGATTCTAATTTGCTAATGTCAGGTAGAATACTTTTTAAGGTTATCTGATTATTAAAAACTAGGTATACCACATGAACAAGTTCAAATGAGTTTGGTAACCAATTAAACGGGCAATTTTTGTAGCGAGTTTAAGCATGTCACGTTGAAACCACCTGTCCTCCAAAATATTAGATGTTTATAAATGTTATTGCATGTGATTACAAAAGTTATATTATTATAATAATTACGTCATACTTCCATTAGGGAAATTTATGCACTATAAATGTATTTTTGTTAACCTTTTTATTAATAATCACTTTGAAGGGATGTATGAAACTCATGTGAGAGTACAAGATCAATGGTCACAAACCGAAATGATAAATGAAGATATCAATCCGGCAGGGTACGTAAATGGTGGGATCTCAAGCATTGAGGAGTTACGTGACAACTATAGAATTGGCATCCAAGAACCTACTTCTTGGATGGGTGTTCCACATGTTTATGAGCTTCCATGGGAGTCAAGAATGGAGGATTTTGGAGACTCGTATAGAAACCACCAATATAACCCTTATTAGGTAGGCATAAGAAAATTATGTGTTTGTTATTAATAAAGGATGAAGTATAACTAGGAGGCTTTCGGCCGAGTGGTATCAAAATTGCTCCCACTAATCATAGGTTGTGGGTTCTTTCATTGTGAGTGTTTTTCCTTAATAAAAATGATTACGTGTGTAAAAAGCACACAATTATTCTATTATGTTAATATGAAGTCATCCAACTTTATAAGCCATCCAAGTATAATGCTTATGGTTAAACATATTGTATATTAGGATTAAGGCTGAATAGTGATTAAGTATTAAAGTTTTTGTATAATCATCATATATCCTAATCATACAAACAGATCAACTCAATACAGTTTTATATGTCCAAATTTACTCGAATAATCAATCGACTTACCAAGTAATTCCAAGCTTACGGCATCTACAACACTAAACCTCGTCTAAGATCCAAACCTGCCACCTCAGCATGTCACGTCATTTCAAAGCCACATTTTCTCCGACAACAAACCCTTCCAAACTTTCAACTCATCACCTACTTTTCTTTTTATTTAACCTATTAATAATTTATTTATTTATTTAATCTATAATTTATTTAAATAATTATATTAGAAAAATTATTTAATAAATTATATTTCTTTTACTTAAAATGTATTCAAATAATTAAAATTACGGGGAAAAATTAAAACAAAAAGAGACAACAACTCTTGATCTTGATCTAACTGCCTATGTGTTCAAATGTGCTCGGTCAAATTGTGTCGAAGGATGTGATGAGCTTCCCTGTCACATGGGTAGGTTAGTTTAAATTTAAATGTTGGAAATGGAAGAATTAAGTAGAGACCGGGTATTCAATAGCACCCATCATAGTGGAGATTACAAAGGCATCAATGGACGGTAATACATAATGTTGGAACTTTTTGAATCGGTGGGTATCTCCAAAAGTTGACTATTTTTGTTGGTGAGCAACCATGAATAAAATTCTACGGTGGAAATCGGAAAACAATAGTGGTATGTCAAAAGTTTATTTTGCTCCAGGTGCGGCGTTGAGGAGGAATCAACGGATCATATCCTCGTGAATTGTTGAGTAGCAAAATCCATTTGGTGGGCCATTTTTTTGTGGTTAAAACTTTCGGCCACCCTAAACCTTAACTTGTACAAAGATTTGTTTGAACTAATTAACTCATACAATGGGTCCAAGGAGTAGAAGAAAACGATAGTGTGACAACCGGTGATTTACGGCTCTAATTACACGATTAACAAATGTTTAGGACGATAATAAATAGTGTTTAAGACGTAGATTAACTTAATTAGGCCTAAGGAGTGCCTAGGAATGTCTATTCGGCTTTACAGTGCGTGAATAGTAAACTGTGGGAAATCTGCGAAACATTAAACAATAACTAACTGAAACCGAACAAAATACTAACAACGTCGACAAATACGGATTTCCTACGAATATTTTATATTTATGAATTTAATTTTTGTGAATTTATCGTGCTTCCGTACATCACAACGTGAACGAAAACGCGACTGCAGGAACGCACCGGCAACGAAACGGAAGCATCGGACACACGTATTAACTTCAAAACTAAAATTTTACGATATATTTAGATTCGTAATTATATTTTTATAATCGTAGTCGAAACCAGATCGAAAAACGGTTTAAAAACGACACTTGACGAGATACGAGTTTTATTATAAAATAGATAGAGTAAACTGCCATTTTGGTCCCTGTGGTTTGGCCAGTTTTGCCACTTTAGTCCAAATCTCAAACTTATTACATCCAGGGCCCTGTGGTTTGCATTTTGTTGCCATTTTGGTCCAAAACTCAAAATTTCTCATTTTTGACTGTTTTAAGGTCCCTTTTTTGTCCTTTAGTGCAGGGGTAGTTTGGTCATTTTAATTTATTCTTTTAATTAATTAAAACAAAATTAATTATATATATTATATATATATATATATATATACATATACAGACATTCATCTCCTCATCTATCTTTCTCTCTCCCTCTCTCTCTCTTTCTCTCTCTCATACACTCTTAACACCACCACCACCCGCCCCACCCCACACCATCATCATGTTATCAACCCCACCACCATCCTCTGCTGCCATCCACCCACCACCATACTCCCATGTTCAAGAACCACCATCCTCCGCTGTTATCTACACCACTATCATACTCCCGTGTTTAAGTACCACCGCCATCACCACCACCATACTTCCCTGGTCTTTTTGGCTTTAGTTCTACAGCCGCAACGGCAGCTACTTCAACAGCCACAACCACCGTCACCGCCACAGGAAATCGTCTCTTTGGCTTCAGTTCTCCGGCAGCATCAATGGAGTCAAAACCAGGAAAAATCGTTGCTTTTTATTTAGGGTTTTGATTTTGGGGGAAAATGGGGATGAGGGTTGAATTTAGGGTTTTGATTTTGGATGGATTTGGTGGATCGAGAGTTGAATTTAGGGTTTTGATTTTGGGGAAAAAAAGGGGATGGTGATGGTGATCAACTGGTATAGGCGGTGGTGACAAGGTGGCTGTGGCGGTGGTGAGACGGAGGTGGTGTTGGTTGCGGTGATAAGGAAGTGGTGGTGGCTGTGGTGAGAAGGAGATGGTGGTGATGGTGGTGGTGGCTGTGTTAAGAAAGGGAGAAGGCAGTGGCGGTGGTTGTGTTGATAAGGGGAGAAGGCGGTGGGTTTCAACCTTGATTTTTGGTTAGGGTTGTTGATTTTGGGTTGTGGTTGTTGATTTTGGGTGTTTTTTATGGTTGTTCGGCAAGATTTGTGCTTCAATCTATGGTGGTGGAAGTAACAGTGGCTGGTGGTCGTGACGGAGGTGGTTGTGGTGGTAGGAGGCAGGTGGCGGTGGTTTACATGTAGTATTTGATTGCTGTTAGTGTGTATTATGTGTAGGTGAGTGGTCATCGGTTTTGAAGATGAGGAGATGAATGTCTGTATATGTATATATATATATATATAATATATAATTAATTTTGTTTTAATTAATTAAAAGAATAAATTAAAATGACCAAACTACCCCTGCACTAAAGGACAAAAAAGGGACCTTAAAACAGTCAAAAATGAGAAATTTTGAGTTTTGGACTAAAATGGAAACAAAATGCAAACCACAGGGCCCTGGATGTAATAAGTTTGAGATTTGGACTAAAGTGGCAAAACTGGCCAAACCACAGGGACCAAAATGGCAGTTTACTCAAATAGATATAAAGATATCTTTATTTTGTCGAAGCTATAAGCTAACGAAACCCGATACTCATTTTAAATAAATATAATGTATGTATTTGTTTCGAATATCAATACTCCTGAACGCTTTTGCAAACAAATATAAGGTATATATTTATTTCGAACATCAATACTTCCGGACATTTTTACAAATAAATATAATGTATATATGTATTTCGAACATCAACATTTCCGAACGATTTTATAAAATAAATATAATTGTTATATTTATTTCTACGTCATTACTCCGTATTACATTATAAAATAAATATAATCGTCTATATTTATTTCGAACGTTGGAATTCGGGAGCCATATTTCAAACATTCAATATTCGGAAATCTTATAATATAAATATATTTACTTATATTTCTTTCAATCGTCTAGAATCCGAATTCTTATAAAATGAATATAGTTGTTTATATTCATCTCAAACGTCAAGGTTTCAAATATATATATATATATATACACGTATGTATATTTATTTATATATTTATTCCCATCTTACGAAGACTACAACGAGATATACCGCTATCGATCTACCTCCTTCTAATTCACGACAATTAACACGACTTCGTAATTATATTTATATTTATATATATAAATATATATATCCTAAACACTCGGAAACTAAGTCGATTTCGAGACTTAGTTTCTATCCCGATTATAAACAGGATCAAATAACCATAGGTCGGTTATTCTAAGTCAAGCTGTCACAGCCTCCGAACCCAACCTGGGAGCGGGAGCTGCGAGCCAGACAAGTGGTACCGGTGTTTATTAAATACGCAGCGGAAAATTTTTTCATCATGATCGTAGTTAGGAAATAATTTTAGAGTTTGTAAAACACCAACTTTTAATTTTAAACAAATGGGCTAAAACCCGTATTTCATTCAAATGTATTTATAGGGATAAACCCAAATAAATAAAACATAAATTTCTTCTTTTATCCAGGTATTTATAGCCACATTATTTAAGCCTTTAGTGCTCCGTAGCTGGCTTCTATTATCTTTACAGCAAATTACCTGAAACGCGTTTTGTAAACATTTTATCAAATAAATACTGGGGAGTTCATTCCATTTTTATAAAAATATATTGTTATACTTTTACAGCAACAAGGTTTTTATATTAGTTTATATTTACCAAAAAAACCCAATCAGTATTTGTCACATGGTGGCAGTTCCATGTGACGGTGGTCATATCATTCATTGGCTAACTTTCGTCCAATAGTGCAGTTTATCAATTAATAGATAAATCATATATCTTACTATTATTTAAAGTTATCTGTCACTAGGTGATTCCCGGTGGTCAAATCACTGTTGATCATTCTTTCAACTAGTGACTGGGGTCGCATCACTGTTGATCATTCTCTTAACTAGTGACTTGGGTCATATTATTGTTGATCATTCTCTCAAGTAGTAATTGTGGTCATATCACTGTTGATCATTCTCTCAACTAGTGACTCTGGTCCTATCACTATTAATCATTCTCTTAACTAGTGACACTTATCAAATAAGGTATACCAAATTTCAGTCTAAGTATGTTTTAAAATTCCTATGGATACTTATATCTAGATATTTATCTTAAAATTTGGTAAAATGACACATAAATAATAAATTTCATATAATAACAAGTATAAATTAATATTTTCATATATTTAATGTATAATTTAATATATATAGATAACATCACCAAAAAAAGGTATATACTTTTAGTACCATATCTGAAGTCTTATTTTAAAACAAAGCATCTACTTTAACAAATATAATATAATATATTCATTAACCTAAAACACTTATTTGTTAAAATATTATATATAGAGTATCATTTTAACATAAATATACTCACAAGGTTTATAAATATCGAATTATTACAAACCATTTAGATTTATTCCAATCATACACTAAATTTATTAGTAATGTAAAAATAATAGTTATAGGCTATGACTACTGGGGCACAATTCCCCCATGCTTGTGGTCACGCTACTATTGGCTAACTTTTTGGCCAATAGTAACGAGGGTCAAGTAATGTATAAAACCTCCCATACCGGCAGTTATTACAGAATACAAAAATTTAATCACTGCAAGTATAACTAGTAAACATTTAGGATTTTGGAAAGCATTTTTAAATATAATTGTATCACAAAAGGTGATAAAAAAGAGGAATGACTCACAAACTGTGAGAAAAAGAGAATGAACTCACTTTGTAACTTTAAGGTTCAACTAAAAGCATCTTGGTAGAATCTCGGGTATAACTCATGAGCTATTTAATAAAATATATAATGCACTCGCGTTAAGTATAATAACCCAAATTCAACTTTATCAATACTACCCGAGACCAGAACCCCAACGTACTTAGTCGGGCAGAGCCTTGACATGCGTTACGGGGCCCTAGATCAATCGGACAGGGTATCGACTCAGTGATCAGGGGTTAAAACACTTAAAACGGGGCAGGGCTTTATTAGGTGAATTAATAAAATAAAAATAAATATAAATAGACAGAGAGATCGAGAGAACAGAGGAGAGTTGTGAGCAATTTGTGGAAAGATTACTTCTCCCATATTTATAGTTGAAAGCCTTCAACTTAAAGGGCACACATGTTCTGATCCTTTCCTACACACTTCACACAACACGTACACAGAGAATTTAATTCTCATGCATTACGTAGTCATGCACATAAATGAAATCAATTTCTATACCCACGTATTCTTTTGCATTTACTACATAAGTTTTAATTTATTTATTATTTTATTATTTATATATTATAATTAATTCAGCTGCTTCACTTATTTGGCGTTTATAACTTCTAAATATAACGTTTTATAAAACAATGAATATGTCATTAGAACAAGAATATTTGTGTCTACATTTTGACCCAAGTTTCATTAAAAACGCAGTAGGTTCAAATATGATGTATTTTTATAATTTAATTATTAAACGGTTCTTAGGCACATCTAAGTACTTTATATTTCTAACAGTCAACTTACTCGTAGCCTACCCGTTTAATAATATAAGTTTTATATACTTTATTTATATAAAAATAGAAATGTCACACATATATATTTACAAGCCAATTAATTAGTATAACACTCCAACCAAATATATATAAAATAGTTTTTAAAACTATGTATAAGAATAAAATGGGTCGAATAATTATATTACTAGTTACTAGTGGTATATTTAAAAATTTAAACAAACCTATACCTCTTTATAAAATAAATGGAAAGGTTACACAAGCTAACAACACCCTCGTAAAGTCGTTTTATTTACGACTCGGTAGAGCTCGAACACGTAGTTTAGCTACGTTTAATTAGAAACTTATAATTATTCCTTGGTTAGGAATGCTTTAGTTGCACGCTAGCGAGTTCACATTCTTGGAATGACATCATGGAATCATGTTAAGCTAGCTTTGCACAGGAATGTCAAGGTGAGTTCATAACCCCCACTTTTTACGGTTTTACATTTTTATAAGTGTTTTCGGGGTGGAAAGACATGCACGTTTTGCAAAAACATACAAAGTTTTCGATGAACAAAGATTGCATATTTTTAGACAAACACGTTTTGCAATAACATACTAGGTTTTTGAATGAACAAAAACTATATATTTCTAAACCATGTTACAACACGTTTTAACTAACACAAATGATTTGTGATTCTCATTGAACTCAAATGGTTTACGAAAAACTTATTCAAAACATACCGGTTTTTACAAGAACATGAACAGTACGAAACATGCATGAGCTACAGACACTAGTGACGGGGTTGGTCCTAGTTACAAAGGGGACTGGAGGTCACACATACAAACAAGAGGACTGTTGGTCCGGTACACGAACAACGGAGACTGTGTGTCCCACATACAACAACCCAAAACTTGCATGCACCTAAGGCCTTTATCTTAAGGACTGATGAGTCCAACATACAGACTCATGCAGGCATGTTTGTCATTGTCATGCGCAGACATTGACAGCCACACAAGTGTTACAGACACAAAACTCTACGAATACATAGTTTTACAAACACAACGCTTTACACTTACAAAGTTTCACGAATACATAGTTTTCATATAGCATGCCAAAGAAAATGATTTTTAATTCATTTTCTCAACAATATTTTAAAAACCGGTTATTCAAAAAGATTTATTTCAAATCTTTTACAATCAAACTATGAACTCGCTCAACTTTATGTTGATTTATCGCATGTTTCTTTCTCAGGTTACTTTCTCAAATTATCGCACTGTTGGAATAGGAAAACCATTGGAGATTCGAGTACTTAGCGAGCGTTCGTTTTCTAGAAGTCTTAGCTTATTTGCTTCCGCTGTGTAATGAAGATACCGGTCCAGTCATGCCAAACTCTGTTATATCAGGGTGTGACGGATAGGAATGGTATTCTTAACTTCGATGTGGCTAATATGGAAAGCGAGAAATGAAAAGGAGTTCAACAATTACAACACACCCTTCAATAGACCGGTGGAGGAGATAAAATCTAATTTGTTTTTAATTTCTTATTGCTTAAGGGATATCAAAGTTGAAAAAATTAAACTGAGAGAGATGATGTGATTTTAACATTAGAGATGTAATTGTGTAATTGCTTATCGTTTTTGCGCTATGTTTTGTTTTTCCTTTTAGAGTTAATTACGCCGTTAGTCCATATGGTTTGTAGAAAGTAACAACCTACGGTACTAATAGTTTAAAGTAACATTCTAAGGTATTAACCTTTCAATTTGTAACAAACTTGGGTACTAACACTTAACCCAGTATAATTTTAACATCATTCAAGAGTAATTAGGTCCTTTTGCATTCTCCATTTATTAAAACTAATAAAAAGACCCTTAGACGCATGAAACCTTACTTATTCCCTTTATGTAGGAAGTCACTAATAATGCCAACCTGTGACATGAATAGTGTGATATTAAAATAAGTTTTTTTATGTTTAAAAAACATATTTTGAATCTTTTTAGCTAATGGATTTTTTCCTCACATTTAACAAAAATGTAACTTTTGGCCATTTTATTGATTAGTTCATTATATAATCAAAATTTGTAAGAAGACTCGGATTATATCTGATATTGATTTGATCCAAATTTGTATACTTTATTATTGAAGATGGTTGTTTTATCCAAATCAACTCAGTTGGGAATTTGTGTCACACCCTCAATTTCCACATACAGAGTACTACCACGAGGCATGGGACCGAGCAGGATCATGCCACCAATCATATTGAGCAATAAATATAATAAAACGGTTTTCATCACTACCAATACGATTAGTGACTATTAATGTCTAAAGTCCAAAGTTTAAAGTTCAAAACATCGTTTATAGATAACAGCGGAAGCATAAGTTAAACAATTCAAACAAGAGTTTAAAAGTTCATATATATTATTAAGAAACCCAACATGGCTCAAGTAACCACTACACTGCCCGCTGCAAGCTCCTGAGCTGTCACTGAGTACCTGCAAAGCATGAATTAGGGTGTGAACATAAAGTTGGCGAGTTTATCCAGTTTTATTTCCAAAAACTTGTGTTGTTAAATTACTCATTTATATCATGCCATAGGGAGCTATCCCATATGTAAGCTACTAAACTCTGTAATACCGAACACTTTGTGACCCGTTGTATCGTTGTTGCCCCGTTTGTCAACTTCTATCATCATTGACGGTTTGCCAAGGCCTATTAGTTCATGCCTGACGTATCCAGGCATGGTGTGAGGTTTGTGAAACCTAATAGCGTTATCAACTAATATCCCGTTTGCCAGGCCCGGCGACTAATCGGTATAGTAAGTGGGTACTTCCATGATAGAGTTTCCTTTAGTACGCTTGTTCATGAAATATAAATAGCATTTAACCATATCCCAAACCAGGGATACTATGCAATCCCAAACCAGGGAAAGTGTTGTCCGTTCCGTTCCCAACCACCGGGAATACATGCTATTAGTAAAGTGTGTGAACTCACCTTTTTTTTGTTCGACATGTTAGTTACTTGTTTTAGAGTTGGTCAACCACGTCCTATTATGGTTACCAAGTTTGATCAGATTCATACGCAAGTAACCTCACGTATTTGTACACATATCACACAAGTATCACGTAATTCAATCATACGGATTTATCATAAGACCAACAAATGAACGGTACATAAAGCAGTCCAAAGTGTGCGACCTAATTATCCAATATAAGAGTGTGTACGGCCCAATAAATCGTATGATCCAACATGTGAGTGTGCGGCCCAATACGGTTCATGGCCCAATGGTGAGTGTGCGGCCCACCAACAAGTGTGCGGCCTACCTGCTGGTGTGCGGTCATGCATGTGGCAGTTGTATTTTGTGCTTAACATGTTTGTACGAGTGTGTGCGGTCTCTATACTTGTACGTTGAGCATTAGTGCTTGCACATTCAGGAGTGTGCGGCCCCCAAGTGTGCGACCATGCATCACTTGGTTGGACAGGGTGCACTTGTGGTTGTACCATCTAAGGGTGTGCGGATACGTGGCACACCACTGTGCGATGTGCTACTCCGGGTCGTATAGTACGCAGATTCAGTTGTACACTCTAAGAGTGTGTGGTTCCATTTTAAATCAATAGAATTCATTCAGGTTTGTCAAATCAAGATGGATCAAAGACACAGATTCAAACATTAATCTTTATGAACACTAATCATCAACCAGTTTGTTCAAGCATGTAAAAAATATCATAAGTTCATGAACCCATATCACACTATATCATCAGAATACTTATCACTAACATCCCTCAAGTTTTTTTCCAATATCATTAAATCATCAGAAGGTAGAAGTAGAACTAGTGTCACACCCCAAAACGTCGCAGCGGAATATAAAACGTAGTGGAGATGGAATGTCGCAACCCCCGATCGCAAATCCCAGGGAACGGATGGCCGCGAGCCAGTTTTGGTGGTATCGCGTATTGTCTAATTTGGCAGCGGAATTTTTCATCAGGACCGTAGTTAGGAAATATTTGATCAGGGTAAAATACCACATTTTCATAATATTAAACATATGGGATAAACCCAAGTTCGCAGTACATACGTTTTCATATGAATAAATCCTATTTTAATTAATAAAAACATCTATTTTATTTTAGGTAACTTTATTGCCACTTTTCCAAGCCTCCAGTGCTGTCCAGCTGGCTTCTATTTGGCTTTCACAATTTGTTACCTGAAACGCGTTTTAAAAACATTTGTCAGTGGGAAATACTGGTGAGTGAATCCCAATTTAATCAAGTTTAAATAAAAACCATTGTACAGTATTGAGGGCGATCTCGCAATTACATTTGTTTCCAAGTTATATCAATTAACATCCATGGTACTGTCAGACCCGACTTGTGGAAATGTTACTCCTTGACCAGGTGGTAACAAATTTTGTATACAAAACCCCAACATACTCATGATAATTGTATCCTTACAAATACTCAATCATTGCTTAATATACATTTAATTGTATGAGGTTTTGTAAAAACAGTTAACAAAAGGTTCACAAAAAGCGGATCAACTCACATTGTTGTCTTAGATTATCCTTTAGGGTTTCCTGAGAATTATCTATAATTTACACAAAAGCACACGTGTTAGTATAATAACCCATTTTAACATTAGTAATTCCCTCCCCGAGATGGCATTCCAACGACTACGTCGGGTAGAACCACGACAGCCGTTACGGAACCCTAGATCAATCGGGCAGAGTATCTAATACGTATCCAGTGGTTATAATACTTACAACGGAGCAGAACTTCGCTATTTAAGGGGGTATTAGACCCGAGTATAATGCCTACTATGAGATAATTACGTTTAGAAAGAAAGATTTGAGCAAGTTTTGATGAAACCCGATGCCTGCTATATATAGTGCCTCATCTCGACTTTTACGCGGCCCGCGTAAATGTTAACAAAGGGCTACGCGGCTCGCGTTAAACCCGGTCAAAGGCATAGGTGATCCGGGTCAGCGTATAGGTTCAACACGAGTCGGACACGTGTCAGCACCAGGCTGCGCCACATTCTTGATCTCTAGCGGCTCGCGTAAGATCCCTAAGGGGTCTACGCGGCCCACGACAAACCCAAAAATTCAATTTTTAATTATTTTTAATTATATTTAAGGTATTCGGGGCCCGTTTTCACGTATGGGGTGTAATTTAGGACATATTGGGATATTTTAATATATATCAGGGTGTCGGAAAAATTATGAGGGTGTCGGTTTTCTTTAAGGTTTTTATATCCTCCCCACCTTGTTTTAGAGCTCGTCCTCGAGATCTACTGGAATAGGTGTGGATATTTCCTTTGCATTTCTGATTCAAGCTCCCATGTGTACTCAGGTCCTCTTTTGGAGTCCCACTTCACTTTGACCAGAACTAATCTCTTGTGCTTGAGATTTTTGACTTTCCTGTCTTCAATCTGTAGAGGCCTTTCTACAAACTTGAGTTGTTCATTTACCTCTATATCCTTAAGAGATATTACCAATGATTTGTCAGCTAAACACTTCTTGAGATTAGATACATGAAATACATCATGTATTCCTGCCATTTCCTCTGGCAGTTGTAGCTTATAGGCTACAGGTCCTATTCTCCTAATAATCTCAAAAGGTCCAACATACCTGGGACTTAGCTTTCATCGTTTGATGAATCTTACTATTCCTTTCCAAGGAGAGACTTTCAACAATACTTTATCTCCTACTTGAAATTCCAATGGTTTGCGTCGGTTATCAGCATAGCTCTGTTGTCGATCACGTGCTGCTTTCAGTCATTCCTTGACTTGAATAATCTTGTCAGTTGTTTCCTGTACTATCTCAGGTCCAGATAGTTGCTTCTCCCCAATTTATGCCCAACAGACTGGGGTTCGGCACTTTCGTCCATAAAGTGCTTCGAATGGTGCAGCATTGATACTAGTGTGATAACTATTATTATAAGAAAATTCTATTAAAGGTAAGTGATCATCTCAATTACCTCCAAAATCAATTACACAAGCTCTAAGCATGTCTTCCATCGTCTGAATTATCCTTTCGCTTTGTCCGTTTGTTTGAGGATGATAAGCTGTGCTTAGATTTAACCTGGTTCCCATGGCTTTTTGGAAACTTGACCAAAAATGAGAGGTAAAACGACTATCCCTATCAGAAACAATTGATAAAGGTATTCCATGTAATGAAACTATTTCATTTACATATAATTTAGCTAACTGTTCCATATTGAAAGTTTCTTTCATTGGTAGGAAATGAGCTGACTTGGTTAGCCTATCTACAATCACCCAGATTGTATCATTACCTTTCCTTGTTTTAGGTAATTTGGTAACAAAATCTATTGTTATCAATTCCCATTTCCACACCGGCATTTCTAACTATTGTAATAAACCTGAGGGTTTCTGATGTTCAGCTTTAACTTGTGAACATTATATACTAATACAATTACCAACGTGAGTCACACCCCTTAGTTTAAACATCATGTCTTTACATACCAAAATCAATTGATATTTTTACGTATACAACACCAGCGTTTCAAGAAGGAAAAAGGGGCGACGGTTCAAAAGTCAAACCGTTAATTGGACCTTATCCCACCGTTTCAACATCTACATTACATATAAAAAAACAACGCAACGCTTACAGAATTCCGTCACCGCCATATGTTTACACCTTCACGCCTTCCTACAAGATTCACCACCACCATCTTCTTCGTATATTCACCAATATCTCAAATTTCACCATTGCCATCTACGTTTATTCACCGTATCCTTTAATCTCTCAAATCCGATCACTCGATCAGTGACATAATCTTCTGGCGATTAATTCCAGTATGTATTTCTACACCCGTGGTTATGGATTGCAACTATGAAATTACTAAATGTTCTTGATAACTAAATTATTCTTCAATCATTTTTAAATATACTTCATCCGTAAGTGATCTATATATAGTGAAATACTGAAATTAGGTTCCGATTTTGTTAATTTGTTATTATAAGCGTTACATTGTCGGAATGATGGTTGTTTGAAATCATGATTGTGTTGATGAGGGAAAACTTTTGCATAATTTGTTAATTGTCACCATAAGTGTTTCGTTGTAGAAGTGACGGTTATTTGGAATCATACATGATCTATGAAAAATGCATGATACAACAATCAATGAAATTACCCTCTGATTTCGTTAAATTATTTGCCGATGCATTTCATTATAACAATTACGGTTATTTGGAATCATGAATATGCTCATGTTCGAAAAAATAGTGAAATTAGGTTTCTATTTTGAAATGACGGTTATTTTCATTCGTTTTATAAAAAGATTATTGAAAATATGCTGAAATGCCCCTGACCCTTTATGCTATTCTAATTTATGCGCTCTAATTAGTTTATTATATCTAATGATTTTGCTCTTTCTTTGGTAGCCTAAAAAAGCATCTCATATCGATTTGTAATGATTAACCGGAAGAATGACCAACTTTTTCTCATTAATATTCATCACCCCTTTTCGTATTCAATAGGATATAGTCATATATGTTACTAAAAACTCAAACATAAGTTTTATTTGATGTTCTTGTAGGTGCTAAAGAACTAAGAACTAAGAATATTATTCACTTTTTCTGATCAAAGAACCTCTGTTTATGAAAAAACCTCTAGAGAAACTGTGATAAAGAAAGAGATATATATATTGTGTTGTATTCTATATTCAAGAAATTGAAAATAAAAATTAAAGGGTATTTGATTTTGTCACCGTTGGGCTAAACCCCGGTGTATATTATAGGCTAAGTTACCGGCGTACCACGTCGGTTTGATATTTTGGGTCTCGGCATCGGACAACAAATTGATATAAGTATTCGTTTGTGAAGATTGATCGACGACCGATCAAATTTGTTTGACACCAAAAAGTATTTGTTTTCGAAACCATGATCCCGGTTCCGATTCTTAATCTTCATTT
This sequence comes from Helianthus tuberosus, assembly GCA_030545235.1. NCBI lineage: Eukaryota > Viridiplantae > Streptophyta > Magnoliopsida > Asterales > Asteraceae > Helianthus > Helianthus tuberosus. The sequence goes on along the minus strand of CM060365.1, from coordinate 122,573,822 downwards.
TCTTTACGATACTGACACCATTTTGTTATAGAATAAAAGTGAGACGAAAAAGTCAATGTCAACTTTGGGAACCTATGGCCGAGTACAGCATCTACGGCTCTCTCAAAAAGAGTTTTGGACCATTCATTGTTCATTAACCCTTATAAGTGACCCTAAGAACTTCGACTCAATACCCTTTATATGTTTTAGTTCATGGACTTTGGATCCTGCATTGGAACAGGTGGTGGCTAAGTTTGTTAATGAGTTTTCGTTTTAGGGACCCCGGACAAGGTTCTAGCATTTAAACTAAAAAGCTTCAAATATGCAATTAAGAAGTAGGCTGAGTATGTGAAGACAAAGGAGGCCGAAAGGGAAGGTTTTTAGAGCCCAGGTTGATTTTTTAAGACTTGGTGGAGACTTAACAGAGGAGACTACAATGAATTAGGAATGTAAACAAAATAAACCGAAACATTTATTTCCAATGCTAATTTTACACATACAATTTCGAGTCGCGCGTGTATGCAACAACTACGAAAAAATGCTGGTGTGAGTTTATGTGGTTTTTTAGGTTGTTTGTATTTGATGTGTTTGAGAGAGATGAAGAAGAAAAAAAGGGATTTCTAAGGGTGTGAGTTTATGTACGAAAAAATATATTCTATTAATTGATTTATGGGGTTTTACAACTCATCCAAGTATGCTACAAGTCTTCTTATATTTCATGTCATTATGACAAATGTCCCAAAAATGTTAATGTTCTTGAACTTTTGATCATGTATTATAAGCTTTTTATGTGTGACAAGCTTTCCATATTTGGGTCAGAAAAAAAATCCTTCCAACTTATTATAGATTTACAATTGAAAATCCAGTCTACATTAGATGACATATAATAAAGTATATTAATGGCAAACATTTACATAATCAGAATTGAAATCGTGAATTGCGCATGTAGGCTACGGCTAAAGCAAAATGAATAAAACTAAGAGTTTTCGCATCTCATATATTGATGCTAAAGACTTTTATAATCAGCATTCCGCCGCAACGCGCGGGTGACGTCGACTCGTGTTAAACATTTAGAAACATAGGTTGCTATGTCCTTTTTCATTCCTATCCACCAAAAATTCTTTCTTAAATCCTGATACATCTTGTCATTTCCTGGATGCATCGTATACTTAGACTTATGGGCTTCTTCTAATATACGATGACGTAGGTTTCCTAATTTAGGTATCCACATTCTCTTTTCATGGAATCTCCAAATTCCATCTGTTCCTTGTTCTAATTCCTTAATTATACCCATGGTTGCAAAAATCGCGACTAGCCGGCGATTAATCGCTGACTAGTCGCCCATCAACTGAGTAATTTTCAGCTAATCGGTAAAAAAATCGCTAGTCGGCCCTAATCGCGACTAGTCGGTCAGGAAAAATCGGAAAAAATCGGGAGAAAACAAAAAAAAATGGGAAAAAATAAAAAAAAATCTGAAAAAATCGGAAAAAAACACATATTCCGGCCAAAACCTCCCAGATTCCGGTCAAAACTTGTCTACTTAAAAAAATTACATATAAAAATATATGTATATATGTATAAAAACTTAAAATTATACATAAAAAGTCCGATCCGATTAATCTCGATTAATCCCGAGTAATCCCGAGTAGTCGCTAGTCCCTACCTCACCGACCCGCTAGCGACTAGCGAGTTCTCCAACCTTGATCATACCTTTTAGCTTTTCAGTATCATCCTTGATTACTGATTTTTGTGCTTCTCTTATCTGATCATTTAAATCTACTTGTAGATTTAATTTAAGAGAACGTACCCTTTGTGGCTTTTCATGATACTTTCGGCTTAAAGCATCTGCTACTACATTTGCTTTTCCTTCATGATACTGGATATCACAATTATAATCACTAAGCACCTCCATCCAGCGTCTTTGTCTCATATTCAATTCCTTTTACCTGAAAACATACCTTAAACTCTTATGATCTGTGAATATGGTAAACTTACTACCATAAAGATAATGTCTCCAAATTTTAAGGGCAAAAATTATAGCTCCTAATTCTAGATCATGGGTTGAATAATTCTCTTCATGATTCTTAAGTTGTCGGGATGCGTAAGCTATAACCTTTTGGCGTTGCATCAACACACATCCATAACCTAGCTTGGAAGCGTCACAATAAACAACAAAGTCTTCAGTTCCTGCTGGTAATGCTAATATGGGTGCATGGGTTAATCTATGCTTAAGAATTCTAAAGGCTTCTTCTTGCTTTGGTCCCCATTCAAAGTTAATGGATTTACAGGTTAATTTAGTTAAAGGAATGACTATTCTAGAAAAATCTCGAATAAATCTTCTATAATAACCGGCCAATCCTAAGAAACTTCTAACCTCAGTTGGTGACTCAGGGGTTTTCCATTTCGTAATCGCCTCGATCTTTGTTGGATCCACATGAATTCCTTCATGATTGACTAAGTGTCCAAGAAACTGTACCTGTTCTAACCAAAACTCGCACTTTGAAAATTTAGCATAAAGCTTTTTCTTTCTTAATAGACTTAGAAGTGCGTGTAAATGCTTTGCATGTTCCTCTTTACTTTTAGAATAGATGAGAATATCATCAATAAAAACAATTATGAATTTATCCAAATATGGCTTACATATTCGATTCATCATGTCCATAAATGCAGCTGGGGCATTGGTTAAACCAAATGGCATGATGTCACACCCCGACCACGTAGAACATACAAAACGTGGCGGAAACGTCGGGGAGTGTTGTAACAGAATTAATGTTTCAAATCCATGGCAATTAAAGTTTCGTTTTATTCATCAAACAAGCGAGTTACATTGTCTTTAAACAAGAAATAAAGAATACATAACATAAATTAACTAGTTCTTGTCTCGTTTTAAGTCACTAAGGCACAGGTCCGCCTAAGTATGTCTTGATAAGTCCTATGCATCATCTCCTGAAAAACACATGTGAAAATAGGTACGTCAGCATAAAAATGCCTGTGAGATACATAGGTTTTGTGAAAATAGGATTCATGACTTATGTTTGAGAAAATGTTTAGTCATGAACCTTATAATTTGCTTTGTCTTGTAAATAATTTGAAAAACGATAATATCAAATGATATGTATAAATAAATGTAAGGTTAAATGAATAACCATGTAAAATGTGTTTGTATAAGATAAGTTGTTTATAAATCAATGTCTTGTGAAAAGTATGTTATTTGTATAAAATGTTCTATGTCTCAAACTGAAATGATTCAAATAACGCTACGACATGTAATACCATATAAGCACTTATATATAGGAAGTACCAGCGGCGTATCCACCATGCTTATATCATATTACACACGCCTCGTTACTTAATCACTAACTCAAACCAAACCAAACAATGTAAGATGTCTATGTTTAAACCAACTTTCAAATGTATTGAAATAATATGTTAAAATGTTTATGTCAAGATGTAAATCATATAATGTATAACCAATGTCAAAAGTGTTTATGTGTCAAATGTAAACCATGTAATGTGTAACCAAAATGATATGTATGGCTAGTGAAATGCATCAACTAAACCATATGCACAAAAACATAGTATTGAAGTAAAACGTAGTTTAAATCAAAGTTATGTTTTGTGTAGTAAATGCATGATCAATGTAAATCATGTAATACGCATCCAAAATGTAAGCATGTGATGAATAACAAATGTACTAAGTATGCAACAATAGACATACGTAGCATGAAATGTAATGTAAAACATGTACTATAAATGTACTAATGAACATAGCCAGTATACGATGTGAAAACAGGAAAGCATGAAAGTAATAAGTAGGCACATGTGTTCCACCCCAAAACAGTTTGGAAAACAGTAAAAGAGGGGTCTATGTACTCACTTGAGATTGCTCAGTAGTCCTTGAGTAACAACCAAACAATGCTAGAGATCGCGGATATCAAACGACACCTAATATAGGTAACTATGTTAATATACCGGACCTAAATCGGAGGATTTACATAGAATGAGGGTTTGTAAACCAAACGAGTATAGAGACTCGTGTCATATGGTTTAACAAAGCCTACATACTAAATGAAACCTAACCTAAGTGCTTACGACCCATTACGACCCGTTTAGGTAGCTTATGCTACTTTAAGGCGTCGTTCGCGTGAAACGCGTTCGGACCGCCTAACTAGTCCTATGACAAGTGTTATATGCCTATACATGTTGCATAATCAGTTATGTGACAAAAGTTTAGGTTACATATGCTAAATTACCAATTATACATGAAAAGGGTATTCTGGTAATTTACCTAAGGCATATAAACTACCAATCATACAACTACTTAAACGATGTGACCATAAGGTATAACCTCGAAAGGTTATTCCCTATATACTATGGTCACCTAATGTATTTGGTCGGATCCTAATGATCGACCAAACTGGGTCGGGTTCGAAGGTATAAGCGATTTATCAGATCGCTTACCCTTACGACCCTAGACAATGTGGTAATCAGTAGGCATAGTCCCAAGGGACTATAACCATCGTGATTACAATCACGTTGCGAAGTTCAAACGAACTTCGCATTGACCATAACTGGTCAACGCTGAAAGTCAAACAAAGTTTGACTTTCGGACTCGAAAAGCAATAAAATAAAGAAAAGAACGAAAGAATACTTATGAAGGGTCCCCGAATGCTAATCTAGATCAAAATAACTCAGGTATGAAACAATGGTTCCAACTTAGAGTCTTTTTAATCAGATTCTTGTGGGTTTAGAAGCAATGGGGGTGGGGTATTTATAGTTTTCGGGTAACCGTTAAGATCGTTTCATGGAAACCGTGCTCGAATCCTACCCGTACATGTGTTACAAAGTTGTGGTGGCTAAAAATGGTCCTTATCAGCTGAATAGGCAAGTTGTGAGCTTGTGGTTGTGGTTAAAACAGCTGGAATATGCTGACTGTTCATTCTGATCTGTTCTGGGAGGCTGAGGCGGCCCGCTTCAGGATCAGACAAATCTAATGCGGGCCGCATGGCCCTTCTGATCAGCATATAAATTTCAAAAATGACAGTTTCAGCCCCTGCACGTGTTTAAGGCCATTGCCGACACTTCTAAGGCCCGTAAAGCCAACTTTAAGGCCCTAAAATGATGCCTAAACATTGTGGACATGAAACATGCTCAAAAATATGTCGGATGTCAGTTCGTTTGGTCGTACGAACGCGATGTTCGCTTAATTACGACGGAATGCGCATAAGCGCGAAAAACGATCCAAAATGCGTGACGAATGTATTTTTCTTATGCCAAACACTAAAATAAAATATTTTAGTGCTTACATAAATTTTTGGATGTCCAGATGTATTCAGAACGTAAGTTATGCGCGAAAATGCAAACTTGTGCACATTTTGACACTTTTAGTCCCTGAATGACCCAAAAGTTTATTTTAGCACACCGAACCCCTCAAAGCCTATTTCTAAGCTATATAAAGGATATTTGTGGTATGTTTAACTTATGACCATGTTCCGGAATGTCTGTTACAGTTCAAATTGGCATACTTTCGCAGTTTGTCAACTTTAGTCCCTGTAAGCGATTTAACTTGATTTTGCCATACCAAAGCCTTCAAAACTTATTTCTAAGTTAAGTAAAGGTTAATTAAGGTATGTTAAGCCTATTTCACTATTCCGGAGTGTTCGTTGCGTTAAACTGGTTATATTTACGCATCGGTGCGCGTATAACCTTCCAGAAAGCGATTTAGAGCTTGGAATCGAACAAGAGTTGATATGTGCAAACGATACACATATTTTTACAAATCCCAAGTATGAAATACAATATTTCATTGGTTTGGTATTTGTTTGATGGTTGAAGTGACACAGGTGTCACAGTCTCCCCTACTTTAGGAAATTTCGTCCCGAAATTAAATTTTATGAGAAACTTGTGGGGACGACGGTGATGTTTTCGCTTTGAATGAACCCCTTGAACCCTAAGTAGAACTCTGGGCCATGATAGGGTTCTTAGCGAAATTGTCAATCCCTCAAAGTGAAGTCCTTGTAGCAGCAAAACATGGAGTTTCAAACTACGGACAGAAGAATGTTTCTTATGAAGACTTATCATAGGAAACTGTGTGTGTGATTGAGATCAGAATTGGGGAGTGTGAGAATAAATGACATTGGTCAAAGTCCAAGACTTCTCCCGTATCATTACTCTTGCCACTGTTGGTCTTAACACATAACAAAACTTCCTGTGGTTTCTGTGCACTGAATTCCATAATTATGTAGGCCTCCATAATTACGTAGTTCCTTGCACAGTCCGCACAGTTCATTTCATAATGCGTATGGGGAAAAATCAAACGAATAATCCTGTGGTGATTTAACTTGACTGTAATAGAGTCTCTTTAACTAGGTCACCAAAGGATTAGATCAACGAACAATCTCTTGAACTAGACCACCCGAGGGCCTATTTAACTACATAAACACATGATAGATTTAACTAGATTGTCGAACCAATCTATTTAACTTAGATCGACGTAGGATCTCTTTAACTATATCAACGCATGATATATTTAACTAGATTGTCGAACCAATCTATTTAACTTAGATCAACGTAGGATCTCTTTAACTTAACAACCCACGGGGAATATTTAACTACATCGACGCAGGATGTATTTAACTAGATTGTCGTAGCAATCTCTTCAACTAAACTACCCAAGAGGAATATTTAACTACATCGATGCAGGATGTATTTAACTAGATTGTCGTACCAATCTCTTCAACTAAACTACCCAAGAGGAATATTTAACTACATCGACGCAGGATGTATTTAACTAGATTGTCGGACCAATCTCTTCAACTATATTAACACATGTTGTCCTTAAACCTTGGAATAGTACTTTATAATCCAAGGGACTTAACTACAAAATAGAAGTCCATTAAGGATTTAAGATAGTACCTTTTTGAATATCCTACTACGAATCCTTCATATGAAGGTAAGAAAGATTCTATGAGGATTTGGTTAACGAATATCCAGAGTATACAAAAACACAAAAATGCATAAAAGAAAACGCAAAATGCATAAACACATAGTCACATAACCACAAAATTGTTTATCTAGATCTTTAATTTGTAAGTTTTGTTTTGTTAATTACGTACATGCATTTAAAGCACACTAGGAATCCATTTCAGGGATTTCATTTGGTACTTTAAACATTAGCAAGAATCTAACTATGAAGATAGCAAGATCTTCCAAAAATTCGATTTCGTTTTCAAGAAAACGCAAATATTCGAATTAAGGAACACAAAAATTTGAAGATACGGAAATACCCTTAGGTACCCTATTAAGAATTTATAGTGGTACGTTGGGTATTCATACAGAGTTGTAACTTGCGCCTTGTACTTCGTTTCCTTAGAAGAAACGGGTACCTTGGATTTCCGTGGAAAACGCAAGAGATAATAAAATGGAAGAAATTACGGGGTAGTCTGTTCTTCAAGGAATACGGTTCCTTGATTGTCAGTATTGTAGGGGATACGTTGTTTATACATGCCATCATATTTGTATATTGAAATGCAAAATAAAAATATTTATTTATAAACAACAACAACTGTTTCATGGACCTTGACAACAAAAGAAAATAATACATAAGGCTTGATTATTTCTAAACAACATTGTCTTCTAGTTGGTCCGATGCTCATCCCTGCACTGGATTCGCATTAGCAATCTTTGGGCAATTTCTTCGGAAATGGCCCATCTCGTTACAGTTGAAGCAAGGTCCTGGTGGAAGACGAGCTTGAGCAGGATTTACTTGAGGTTGGTTTGGACCACCTTGGTTCGGGGTAAATCGACAAGCATTTGCCAGGTGACCGAGTCGCCCACATGATGCACATAAACGACACTGTAGATGAGCTAAGTGGTGTGCATTACATTTGTCGCATATCGGTGCAGTACCGGCATAAGGTTTCCTTGCAGGAGGCTGAGCTGGTTGGTGGCGGATGTTTTGGTTGGGTTGAGCAGCAATCCCAAAATTCTGCGAAGCCTTACGTTTCTTAGAAGGTTCGGTTTTGCTTTCCTTGGTTTCCTCCTGAACATTAGCTTCTGGTTTCTTGTCGCCTTTCCGAAAAAGTTTATTCTTCCTGATGTGGGATTCCGTTAGGGTAGCAGACAGTTCAATGGCTTGTCTGACAGTAGTAGGGTTACTGCTAGTAACAATATCCTGAACTAGGTCAGGAAGACCATCAATATATTTCTCAATCGCCTTATCCAGAGGCGTAACCATAGTAGGGCATAACAAGCTCAATTCCTCATAGCGGTCAGTATAGGCTCGATGTTCCCCACTGTCTTGCTTCAAATCATCAAATTCTTTCTCCAACGCTCGTAGTTCATGACGAGGACAGAACTCCCTCATCATAAGAGCTCTAAGCTCGGCCCAAGTCTGTGCTAGTGCAACTTCAGCACCACGGTCTCTCATAATCCCGTTCCACCACGTAAGAGCCTTCTTCTGAAACACACTTGAAGAAAACTCGACCTTGCGATTTTCAGGACACTGAACGTGACGGAAAGTATTCTCAATGCTCTCGAACCATTGAAGAAGCCCAGTTGCTCCCTCAGAACCACTAAACTTGAGTGGTTTAGCCGAGTTAAAATTCTTGAAATTGCATGGAGCATTGTTGTTGTTGATGGCTTGCATCATTTGAGCATAAAGATTTGGGAAGGCAGCAGCCATTTGCTGCGCGATGATTTCTGCCAGTTCGGCAGTCGCTATCTGGCTTTCGCGTCGAGGAGGCATTCTAAAAGAGGAAACATGAAAGGAAACGAGTGAGATAATTAGACGAAAAGAATGAGATGAAACAAATCTGATGAAAGCAAGGATAGTGGTCATTTGTTCGTTACTACAAAGCAAACAAACGACACACAGTGAATAATCAAAGTAAATGGGTCAAAAATAATGTATCGCGAAGACATGCTCGCCTATAAGTGAACACTCATCCTGAGAATTCCCAGGTAAGCACAACTGGTCTCGCGTCTGATGAGATATATACGAAGTGCTTTCCTAGACAGAAAACCCAGAATACAGGCATTCACCCTTCCAGTTTGCACGTGTTCACATTATTTAAAACCCAAAACCTTGACGAGATTTTGAAAACTCAAAGGGGTTCCAAACCATATAACAGAGGGTTCAAAACCTAGTAATCAATCATCCTGGAACAGATGATTAGTTTTCAAAGCGGTTTTGCAATTTATGTTCTTGTTGTGGTCGTCGCCTAAGGATAGGTGATGGTATTGTTTTATGACTAAACGCAAGTAAACTCGCGTTAGGGTCCTAAGAAGGTTATAGACTAGGTCAAAGCATTACTAATAACCTAATTCCCTATAACCAATGGCTCTGATACCATCTTTTCTGTCACACCCCGACCACGTAGAACATACAAAACGTGGCGGAAACGTCGGGGAGTGTTGTAACAGAATTAATGTTTCAAATCCATGGCAATTAAAGTTTCGTTTTATTCATCAAACAAGCGAGTTACATTGTCTTTAAACAAGAAATAAAGAATACATAACATAAATTAACTAGTTCTTGTCTCGTTTTAAGTCACTAAGGCACAGGTCCGCCTAAGTATGTCTTGATAAGTCCTATGCATCATCTCCTGAAAAACACATGTGAAAATAGGTACGTCAGCATAAAAATGCCTGTGAGATACATAGGTTTTGTGAAAATAGGATTCATGACTTATGTTTGAGAAAATGTTTAGTCATGAACCTTGTAATTTGCTTTGTCTTGTAAATAATTTGAAAAACGATAATATCAAATGATATGTATAAATAAATGTAAGGTTAAATGAATAACCATGTAAAATGTGTTTGTATAAGATAAGTTGTTTATAAATCAATGTCTTGTGAAAAGTATGTTATTTGTATAAAATGTTCTATGTCTCAAACTGAAATGATTCAAATAACGCTACGACATGTAATACCATATAAGCACTTATATATAGGAAGTACCAGCGGCGTATCCACCATGCTTATATCATATTACACACGCCTCGTTACTTAATCACTAACTCAAACCAAACCAAACAATGTAAGATGTCTATGTTTAAACCAACTTTCAAATGTATTGAAATAATATGTTAAAATGTTTATGTCAAGATGTAAATCATATAATGTATAACCAATGTCAAAAGTGTTTATGTGTCAAATGTAAACCATGTAATGTGTAACCAAAATGATATGTATGGCTAGTGAAATGCATCAACTAAACCATATGCACAAAAACATAGTATTGAAGTAAAACGTAGTTTAAATCAAAGTTATGTTTTGTGTAGTAAATGCATGATCAATGTAAATCATGTAATACGCATCCAAAATGTAAGCATGTGATGAATAACAAATGTACTAAGTATGCAACAATAGACATACGTAGCATGAAATGTAATGTAAAACATGTACTATAAATGTACTAATGAACATAGCCAGTATACGATGTGAAAACAGGAAAGCATGAAAGTAATAAGTAGGCACATGTGTTCCACCCCAAAACAGTTTGGAAAACAGTAAAAGAGGGGTCTATGTACTCACTTGAGATTGCTCAGTAGTCCTTGAGTAACAACCAAACAATGCTAGAGATCGCGGATATCAAACGGCACCTAATATAGGTAACTATGTTAATATACCGGACCTAAATCGGAGGATTTAGATAGAATGAGGGTTTGTAAACCAAACGAGTATAGAGACTCATGTCATATGGTTTAACAAAGCCTACATACTAAATGAAACCTAACCTAAGTGCTTACGACCCATTACGACCCGTTTAGGTAGCTTATGCTACTTTAACGCGTCGTTCGCGTGAATCGCGTTCGGACCGCCTAACTAGTCCTATGACAAGTGTTATATGCCTATACATGTTGCATAATCAGTTATGTGACAAAAGTTTAGGTTACATATGCTAAATTACCAATTATACATGAAAAGGGTATTCTGGTAATTTACCTAAGGCATATAAACTACCAATCATACAACTACTTAAACGATGTGACCATAAGGTATAACCTCGAAAGGTTATTCCCTATATACTATGGTCACCTAATGTATTTGGTCGGATCCTAATGATCGACCAAACTGGGTCGGGTTCGAAGGTATAAGCGATTTATCAGATCGCTTACCCTTACGACCCTAGACAATGTGGTAATCAGTAGGCATAGTCCCAAGGGACTATAACCATCGTGATTACAATCACGTTGCGAATTTCAAACGAACTTTGCATTGACCATAACTGGTCAACGCTGAAAGTCAAACAAAGTTTGACTTTCGGACTCGAAAAGCAATAAAATAAAGAAAAGAACGAAAGAATACTTACGAAGGGTCCCCGAATGCTAATCTAGATCAAAATAACTCAGGTATGAAACAATGGTTCCAACTTAGAGTCTTTTTAATCAGATTCTTGTGGGTTTAAAAGCAATGGGGGTGGGGTATTTATAGTTTTCGGGTAACCGTTAAGATCGTTTCATGGAAACCGTGCTCGAATCCTACCCGTACATGTGTTGCAAAGTTGTGGTGGCTAAAAATGGTCCTTATCAGCTGAATAGGCAAGTTGTGAGCTTGTGGTTGTGGTTAAAACAGCTGGAATATGCTGACTGTTCATTCTGATCTGTTCTGGGAGGCTGAGGCGGCCCGCTTCAGGATCAGACAAATCTAATGCGGGCCGCATGGCCCTTCTGATCAGCATATAACTTTCAAAAATGACAGTTTCAGCCCCTGCACGTGTTTAAGGCCATTCCCGACACTTCTAAGGCCCGTAAAGCCAACTTTAAGGCCCTAAAATAATGCCTAAACATTGTGGACATGAAACATGCTCAAAAATATGTCGGATGTCAGTTCGTTTGGTCGTACGAACGTGATGTTCGCTTAATTACGACGGAATGCGCATAAGCGCGAAAAACGATCCAAAATGCGTGACGAATGGATTTTTCTTATGCCAAACACTAAAATAAAATATTTTAGTGCTTACATAAATTTTTGGATGTCCAGATGTATTCAGAACGTAAGTTATGCGCGAAAATGCAAACTTGTGCACTTTTTGACACTTTTAGTCCCTGAATGACCCAAAAGTTTATTTTAGCACACCGAACCCCTCAAAGCCTATTTCTAAGCTATATAAAGGATATTTGTGGTATGTTTAACTTATGACCATGTTCCGGAATGTCTGTTACAGTTCAAATTGGCATACTTTCGCAGTTTGTCAACTTTAGTCCCTGTAAGCGATTTAACTTGATTTTGCCATACCAAAGCCTTCAAAACTTATTTCTAAGTTAAGTAAAGGTTAATTAAGGTATGTTAAGCCTATTTCACTATTCCGGAGTGTTCGTTGTGTTAAACTGGTTATATTTACGCATCGGTGCGCGTATAACCTTCCAGAAAGCGATTTAGAGCTTGAAATCGAACAAGAGTTGATATGTGCAAACGATACACATATTTTTACAAATCCCAAGTATGAAATACAATATTTCATTGGTTTGGTATTTGTTTGATGGTTGAAGTGACACAGGTGTCACAGTCTCCCCTACTTTAGGAAATTTCGTCCCGAAATTAAATTTTATGAGAAACTTGTGGGGACGACGGTGATGTTTTCGCTTTGAATGAACCCTAAGTAGAACTCTGGGCCATGATAGGGTTCTTAGCGAAATTGTCAATCCCTCAAAGTGAAGTCCTTGTAGCAGCAAAACATGGAGTTTCAAACTACGGACAGAAGAATGTTTCTTATGAAGACTTATCATAGGAAACTGTGAGTGTGATTGAGATCAGAATTGGGGAGTGTGAGAATAAATGACATTGGTCAAAGTCCAAGACTTCTCCCGTATCATTACTCTTGCCACTGTTGGTCTTAACACATGACAAAACTTCCTGTGGTTTCTGTGCACTGAATTCCATAATTACGTAGTTCCTTGCACAGTCCGCACAGTTCATTTCATAATGCGTATGGGGAAAAATCAAACGAATAATCCTGTGGTGATTTAACTTGACTGCAATAGAGTCTCTTTAACTAGGTCACCAAAGGATTAGATCAACGAACAATCTCTTGAACTAGACCACCCGAGGGCCTATTTAACTACATAAACACATGATACATTTAACTAGATTGTCGAACCAATCTATTTAACTTAGATCGACGTAGGATCTCTTTAACTATATCAACGCATGATATATTTAACTAGATTGTTGAACCAATCTATTTAACTTAGATCGACGTAGGATCTCTTTAACTTAACAACCCACGGGGAATATTTAACTACATCGACGCAGGATGTATTTAACTAGATTGTCGTACCAATCTCTTCAACTAAACTACCCAAGAGGAATATTTAACTACATCGATGCAGGATGTATTTAACTAGATTTTCGTACCAATCTCTTCAACTAAACTACCCAAGAGGAATATTTAACTACATCGATGCAGGATGTATTTAACTAGATTTTCGTACCAATCTCTTCAACTAAACTACCCAAGAGGAATATTTAACTACATCGATGCAGGATGTATTTAACTAGATTGTCGGACCAATCTCTTCAACTATATTAACACATGTTGTCCTTAAACCTTGGAATAGTACTTTATAATCCAAGGGACTTAACTACAAAGTAGAAGTCCATTAAGGATTTAAGATAGTACCTTTTTTAATATCCTACTACGAATCCTTCATATGAAGGTAAGAAAGATTCTATGAGGATTTGGATAACGAATATCCAGAGTATACAAAAACACAAAAATGCATAAAAGAAAACGCAAAATGCATAAACACATAGTCACATAACCACAAAATTGTTTATCTAGATCTTTAATTTGTAAGTTTTGTTTTGTTAATTACGTACATGCATTTAAAGCACACTAGGAATCCATTTCAGGGATTTCATTTGGTACTTTAAACATTAGCAAGAATCTAACTATGAAGATAGCAAGATCTTCCAAAAATTCGATTTCGTTTTCAATAAAACGCAAATATTCGAATTAAGGAACACAAAAATTTGAAGATACGGAAATACCCTTAGGTACCCTATTAAGAATTTATAGTGGTACGTTGGGTATTCATACAGAGTTGTAACTTGCGCCTTGTACTTCGTTTCCTTAGAAGAAACGGGTACCTTGGATTTCCGTGGAAAACGCAAGAGATAATAAAATGGAAGAAATTACGGGGTAGTCTGTTCTTCAAGGAATACGGTTCCTTGATTGTCAGTATTGTAGGGGATACGTTGTTTATACATGCCATTATATTTGTATATTGCAATGCAAAATAAAAATATTTATTTATAAACAACAACAACTGTTTCATGGACCTTGACAACAAAAGAAAATAATACATAAGGCTTGATTATTTCTAAGCAACATTGTCTTCTAGTTGGTCCGATGCTCATCCCTGCACTGGATTCGCATTAGCAATCTTTGGGCAATTTCTTCGGAAATGGCCCATCTCGTTACAGTTGAAGCAAGGTCCTGGTGGAAGACGAGCTTGAGCAGGATTTACTTGAGGTTGGTTTGGACCACCTTGGTTCGGGGTAAATCGACAAGCATTTGCCAGGTGAACGAGTCGCCCACATGATGCACATAAACGACACTGTAGATGAGCTAAGTGGTGTGCATTACATTTGTCGCATATCGGTGCAGTACCGGCATAAGGTTTCCTTGCAGGAGGCTGAGCTGGTTGGTGGCGGATGTTTTGGTTGGGTTGAGCAGCAATCCCAAAATTCTGTGAAGCCTTACGTTTCTTAGAAGGTTCGGTTTTGCTTTCCTTGGTTTCCTCCTGAACATTAGCTTCTGGTTTCTTGTCGCCTTTCCGAAAAAGTTTATTCTTCCTGATGTGGGATTCCGTTAGGGTAGCAGACAGTTCAATGGCTTGTCTGACAGTAGTAGGGTTACTGCTAGTAACAATATCCTGAACTAGGTCAGGAAGACCATCAATATATTTCTCAATCGCCTTATCCAGAGGCGTAACCATAGTAGGGCATAACAAGCTCAATTCCTCATAGCGGTCAGTATAGGCTCGATGTTCCCCACTGTCTTGCTTCAAATCATCAAATTCTTTCTCCAACGCTCGTAGTTCATGACGAGGACAGAACTCCCTCATCATAAGAGCTCTAAGCTCGGCCCAAGTCTGTGCTAGTGCAACTTCAGCACCACGGTCTCTCATAATCCCGTTCCACCACGTAAGAGCCCTCTTCTGAAACACACTTGAAGAAAACTCGACCTTGCGATTTTCAGGACACTGAACGTGACGGAAAGTATTCTCAATGCTCTCGAACCATTGAAGAAGCCCAGTTGCTCCCTCAGAACCACTAAACTTGAGTGGTTTAGCCGAGTTAAAATTCTTGAAATTGCATGGAGCATTGTTGTTGTTGATGGCTTGCATCATTTGAGCATAAAGATTTGGGAAGGCAGCAGCCATTTGCTACGCGATGATTTCTGCCAGTTCGGCAGTCGCTATCTGGCTTTCGCGTCGAGGAGGCATTCTAAAAGAGGAAACATGAAAGGAAACGAGTGAGATAATTAGACGAAAAGAATGAGATGAAACAAATCTGATGAAAGCAAGGATAGTGGTCATTTGTTCGTTACTACAAAGCAAACAAACGACACACAGTGAATAATCAAAGTAAATGGGTCAAAAATAATGTATCGCGAAGACATGCTCGCCTATAAGTGAACACTCATCCCGAGAATTCCCAGGTAAGCACAACTGGTCTCGCGTCTGATGAGATATATACGAAGTGCTTGCCTAGACAGAAAACCCAGAATACAGGCATTCACCCTTCCAGTTTGCACGTGTTCACATTATTTAAAACCCAAAACCTTGACGAGATTTTGAAAACTCAAAGGGGTTCCAAACCATATAACAGAGGGTTCAAAACCTAGTAATCAATCATCCTGGAACAGATGATTAGTTTTCAAAGCGGTTTTGCAATTTATGTTCTTGTTGTGGTCGTCGCCTAAGGATAGGTGACGGTATTGTTTTATGACTAAACGCAAGTAAACTCGCGTTAGGGTCCTAAGAAGGTTATAGACTAGGTCAAAGCATTACTAATAACCTAATTCCCTATAACCACTGGCTCTGATACCATCTTTTCTGTCACACCCCGACCACGTAGAACATACAAAACGTGGCGGAAACGTCGGGGAGTGTTGTAACAGAATTAATGTTTCAAATCCATGGCAATTAAAGTTTCGTTTTATTCATCAAACAAGCGAGTTACATTGTCTTTAAACAAGAAATAAAGAATACATAACATAAATTAACTAGTTCTTGTCTCGTTTTAAGTCACTAAGGCACAGGTCCGCCTAAGTATGTCTTGATAAGTCCTATGCATCATCTCCTGAAAAACACATGTGAAAATAGGTACGTCAGCATAAAAATGCCTGTGAGATACATAGGTTTTGTGAAAATAGGATTCATGACTTATGTTTGAGAAAATGTTTAGTCATGAACCTTGTAATTTGCTTTGTCTTGTAAATAATTTGAAAAACGATAATAACAAATGATATGTATAAATAAATGTAAGGTTAAATGAATAACCATGTAAAATGTGTTTGTATAAGATAAGTTGTTTATAAATCAATGTCTTGTGGTATGTTATTTGTATAAAATGTTCTATGTCTCAAACTGAAATGATTCAAATAACGCTACGACATGTAATACCATATAAGCACTTATATATAGGAAGTACCAGCGGCGTATCCACCATGCTTATATCATATTACACACGCCTTGTTACTTAATCACTAACTCAAACCAAACAAAACAATGTAAGATGTCTATGTTTAAACCAACTTTCAAATGTATTGAAATAATATGTTAAAATGTTTATGTCAAGATGTAAATCATATAATGTATAACCAATGTCAAAAGTGTTTATGTGTCAAATGTAAACCATGTAATGTGTAACCAAAATGATATGTATGGCTAGTGAAATGCATCAACTAAACCATATGCACAAAAACATAGTATTGAAGTAAAACGTAGTTTAAATCAAAGTTATGTTTTGTGTAGTAAATGCATGATCAATGTAAATCATGTAATACGCATCCAAAATGTAAGCATGTGATGAATAACAAATGTACTAAGTATGCAACAATAGACATACGTAGCATGAAATGTAATGTAAAACATGTACTATAAATGTACTAATGAACATAGCCAGTATACGATGTGAAAACAGGAAAGCATGAAAGTAATAAGTAGGCACATGTGTTCCACCCCAAAACAGTTTGGAAAACAGTAAAAGAGGGGTCTATGTACTCACTTGAGATTTCTCAGTAGTCCTTGAGTAACAACCAAACAATGCTAGAGATCGCGGATATCAAACGGCACCTAATATAGGTAACTATGTTAATATACCGGACCTAAATCGGAGGATTTAGATAGAATGAGGGTTTGTAAACCAAACGAGTATAGAGACTCATGTCATATGGTTTAACAAAGCCTACATACTAAATGAAACCTAACCTAAGTGCTTACGACCCATTACGACCCGTTTAGGTAGCTTATGCTACTTTAACGCGTCGTTCGCGTGAATCGCGTTCGGACCGCCTAACTAGTCCTATGACAAGTGTTATATGCCTATACATGTTGCATAATCAGTTATGTGACAAAAGTTTAGGTTACATATGCTAAATTACCAATTATACATGAAAAGGGTATTCTGGTAATTTACCTAAGGCATATAAACTACCAATCATACAACTACTTAAACGATGTAACCATAAGGTATAACCTCGAAAGGTTATTCCCTATATACTATGGTCACCTAATGTATTTGGTCGGATCCTAATGATCGACCAAACTGGGTCGGGTTCGAAGGTATAAGCGATTTATCAGATCGCTTACCCTTACGACCCTAGACAACGTGGTAATCAGTAGGCATAGTCCCAAGGGACTATAACCATCGTGATTACAATCACGTTGCGAAGTTCAAACGAACTTCGCATTGACCATAACTGGTCAACGCTGAAAGTCAAACAAAGTTTGACTTTCGGACTCAAAAAGCAATAAAATAAAGAAAAGAACGAAAGAATACTTACGAAGGGTCCCCGAATGCTAATCTAGATCAAAATAACTCAGGTATGAAACAATGGTTCCAACTTAGAGTCTTTTTAATCAGATTCTTGTGGGTTTAGAAGCAATGGGGGTGGGGTATTTATAGTTTTCGGGTAATCGTTAAGATCGTTTCATGGAAACCGTGCTCGAATCCTACCCGTACATGTGTTGCAAAGTTGTGGTGGCTAAAAATGGTCCTTATCAGCTGAATAGGCAAGTTGTGAGCTTGTGGTTGTGGTTAAAACAGCTGGAATATGCTGACTGTTCATTCTGATCTGTTCTGGGAGGCTGAGGCGGCCCGCTTCAGGATCAGACAAATCTAATGCGGGCCGCATGGCCCTTCTGATCAGCATATAACTTTCAAAAATGACAGTTTCAGCCCCTGCACGTGTTTAAGGCCATTCCCGACACTTCTAAGGCCCGTAAAGCCAACTTTAAGGCCCTAAAATGATTCCTAAACATTGTGGACATGAAACATGCTCAAAAATATGTCGGATGTCAGTTCGTTTGGTCGTACGAACGCGATGTTCGCTTAATTACGACGGAATGCGCATAAGCGTGAAAAACGATCCAAAATGCGTGACGAATGGATTTTTCTTATGCCAAACACTAAAATAAAATATTTTAGTTCTTACATAAATTTTTGGATGTCCAGATGTATTCAGAACGTAAGTTATGCGCGAAAATGCAAACTTGTGCACTTTTTGACACTTTTAGTCCCTGAATGACCCAAAAGTTTATTTTAGCACACCGAACCTCTCAAAGCCTATTTCTAAGATATATAAAGGATATTTGTGGTATGTTTAACTTATGACCATGTTCCGGAATGTCTGTTACAGTTCAAATTGGCATACTTGCGCAGTTTGTCAACTTTAGTCCCTGTAAGCGATTTAACTTGATTTTGCCATACCAAAGCCTTCAAAACTTATTTCTAAGTTAAGTAAAGGTTAATTAAGGTATGTTAAGCCTATTTCACTATTCCGGAGTGTTCGTTGCGTTAAACTGGTTATATTTACGCATCGGTGCGCGTATAACCTTTCAGAAAGCGATTTAGAGCTTGAAATCGAACAAGAGTTGATATGTGCAAACGATACACATATTTTTACAAATACCAAGTATGAAATACAATATTTCATTGGTTTGGTATTTGTTTGATGGTTGAAGTGACACAGGTGTCACACATGACGGTAAATTCATAATGGCCATACCTTGTTCTAAATGCGGGTTTAGGAATATCATCTTCCTGTACCTTTAATTGATGATATCCTGACCTTAAATCGATTTTAGAGAAAAATCAAGCTCCTTGCAATTGGTCGAACATATCATCAATTCTTGGTAATGGGTACCGGTTCTTAATTGTGACCTTCTTCAATTCACGGTAGTCAATGCACATAAGCATTGATCCGTCCTTCTTTTTAACAAATAAAATCGGTGCTCCCCACGGCGATGAGCTTGGCTGTATAAATCCTTTCTCCAACAATTCGTCTAACTGTTTCTTTAGTTCCTGCATTTCAGCTGGTGCCAAACGGTAAGGTGCTTTGGTAATTGGTGCTGTTCCTGGTAATAGATGGATTCTGAATTCGACTTCTCTATCTGGCGGTAGCCCTGGCAATTCTTCTGGAAATACGTCTGAAAACTGAGACACTACTGGAATGTCTTTTAATTCCTTTCCTCTAGTGTTAGTGATTATAGAAATCAAATACACTATAGATCCTTTTCTTATATAGCTTGCAGTTTTCATCACAGAGATGAATTTAGTGGATCTAGATGATTTATCTCCTTTAATTGTGATTTTTTCACCTTTTGGGGAACTGACTTGAATTGACTTTTGATCCCATAAAATATTAGCTTTATTGGCTATTAACCAATCCATTCCTAATACGATATCAAATTCTGCCAGATCCATTGGGTACAAATTTGCCATAAACTTTTGGTTTAAAAATTCTATTCTTGTTCCCTGCAAGATTTCAGAAATACTAACTATTTCTCCATTTGCTGTCTCGACTAGACATTCTTGTGGTAGTTTAGTTAATGACGGATTTAGAAGTTTGCAAAATGAAGTATTAATACAACTTTGGTTTGCACCAGAGTCAAATAATACTTTAGCAAATATATCATTAACTAAAAACGTACCGGCTATCACGTCTGGAATCATCTTGGCTTCATCTGCAGTCAGAACGAATGCTCTAGCATTTTTAGTATTCTTGTTGTTCGCAGCTGGAGCTAGTTTTGGACAGTTCGGCTTGATATGACCTTTTTCTCCACAGTTGAAGCATAGTCCATTACTGGATTTTCTCCTGCAACCTTCTTCCTTGTGTCCTGGTGCCTTGCAGAAATTGCAATGAGTGGAGCATTTTCCCGAATGCTTTTTCTTGCAGACCTTGCAGAATGGTGCAGAGGTAGAACCTATATTCCTACGGTTGAAATTCCCAGAATGGAATTCTTGGGTAAACCTTTGAGCTAGGTTTCTCCTCTGGTCTTTTTCTCTAGTACGGATTAACTCATCTGTCAAGGTATTTGCTAGTTCTACAGCTTCTTCTTGTCACACCCCGAAATTATCAGAGCTTGGCGTGACTGGACTGGTATCGTCATTGCACAGCGGAAGCAAATAAGCAAAGACTTCTAGAAACTGAACGCCTGCTAAGTACTCGAGTCTCCAATGGTTCTCCTATTCCAACCGTGCCATGTCTTAGAACTGCAACCTGAGAAAGAACATGCGAGAAAAATCAACATAAAGTTGAGCGAGTTCATAGTTTGTGTGTAAAAGATTTGAAATAAATCTTTTGAGTTGTGAAAGGTTTGAGATAAATCCTTTGAGTTGTGAAAGATTTGAAATAAATCTTTGGAATAACCGGTTTTTGAAGTAGTATTGAGAAAATGAGTTTAAAAACCATTTTCTTGCAAAGTTATATGGAAACGTTGTGTTTGTAACACGTTATGTTCATAAAACCATGTTTTTGTAATGTTCGTAAAATCATCAATGCCCACCCTGACTTTGACCCGCATAATCTTATGCCTTAAATTTTGTATAAAACATGGTGCTTAATTTGTATGAACAAGTATGTTTCGTAAGTATAAAATCCTTGGTATGTAGCAAATAAGGAAAAAGAGATCACCAATGGTTTGCAAGGTCATTGATATGTGTGAAGTGCTAGTAGGAAGACTCAAACCTAGCCGATTTATGCGTCGGGCAACCAAGTCACTCAAGGTCCGTTCTGTTGGTCCTCTCAGAGGTCCGTTCTGTTGGGCCTACAGTTGGGCTCGCTACACCCAGATAGATCTACCGCTTACGTCCCTCGGTCCTACAACCTAGCAGATTTATGCGTCGGACAACCAAGTCACTCAAGGTCCGTTCTGTTGGTCCTCTCAGAGGTCCGTTCTGTTGGGCCTAGAGTTGGGCTCGCTACACCCAGATAGATCTACCGCTTAAGTCCCTCGGTGTTCTGCCTACCCATTCACATGATCTAAGTAGTAAACCTCCTTACGTTAACATACCGTGTATAAAAATGTCTGTAATCATTGTACATGTACTCTACCCCAGTCTCTAGGACTAATCCTCCCCAGCCACTAAGGCTGATCCTCCCCAGCCACAAAGGCTGGCTCCTCATTCTCTATATATTATCACCAATCGATCCATCCTTAGTCATGAAAGTCATTCACATTTTGATAAAACTCATTTGTTTTGTAAAAACCGGTATGTTTAGTATAAACCTTTCGTAAATCATTTGAGTTCCTCGAAATCCTTTCGTAATATGATTTAGAGATACGAGTTTTGCATTTGTTCAGAACTTTGTATATTTTTGCAAAACGTGCATGTCTTTCCACCCCGAAAACATTTATAAAAATGTAAAGCCGTAAAAAGTGGGGTTATGAACTCACCTGAATATTCCAGTGCAAAGCTAGCTAATTACGACTTCGTGATGTCGTTTCCAAGATGGGACTCGCTAGCGTGCATTCTACAATATTCCTAACACGGAATATCTAATAAGTTTCTAAATAAATGCGGTAACTACTCTACGTGTCACCGAGCTCTACCGAATCGTTAATCGAGCGATTCAACGGTAAGGTGAAAAATGACTAAGTCGAACTTTGTTTAGTTTCGCTTAACGTCGGTAAAACTAATAAGTCTTGGGAAGACTTATTCCTCGAGAGATTTAAAAAAAAATAAATAAATATTTATATAAAAATATATAAATATATCGTTATCATTGCGTTAGACGTCTCGAGTAGTCGTAAGAATATTTATACGAAAATATCATGTATCAAACTCGTATGCGATAATATATATTTATCGTGTGCCGTTTAGGCGTATAAAATAAATATGAAAAGTTTTATTTATTTTATAAAAGAATCATCGAGTAGCTTTTGGGAAAGTAAATGCAATCTATATTTATTTTCATATAGAGAAGTCGTCTTGTTTGTCGTTTGAAAAATAAATATAATCTATATTTATTTTTATGAAATGATTTCGTTTTGTTCGACATTTGAAATAAATATATAAATCATATTTATTTTAGTAAAAGAATCGCCGAAAATGACATCCAAATCGTCGTTGTCGTGATGTTGTAAAGTGTTATCCGAAATGTTATACACTTGTATTTTATTTTATAAAAATCATTTGCAGTCGATCGGTTATGCTTCGTTTTATAATAAAACGTAATTATTTTACGGATTTTCTCGAAAAACGGGCAGAGTTTCCTTTGTTTTTGGACGCCCCTGACAACACAAGTTGTCGTTATTTCATCAAAATTCAACAATATTCAATCAACTCACGCAAAATATATGATAGCTTTTCATCAAATATGCCAAAATAAGATGTAAATAGTCGTTAATGGTATCGGTCGAGCTCGTTCACGAAATAAATAAGAATAATGAAATGTATTGTGTCGTAAAATCTTTACCATCTTCTTGTGTCGAAAGCCGAGCTGACCGAGTCAACTCGCTGAGTTGACTGAGTTTGACCGAGTTGAACTGAGTTGACCGAGTTGAACTGAGTTGACTCGGTTTGACCGAGTCAACCCGAACCACGAACCGCATCGGCTGACCCGAACTGAACTGTCGACTGAGTTGACTCGGTTTGACCGAGTCAACCCGAATTATGAACCGCGAACCTGACCGAACCGGACCCGTTTGTTGACTCGCCTCACGAAACCCGAACCGAAGCAGCTTGACTGCTTTGACTGTGTTGACCTGCTGTTGACCCGAGTTGACTCGGGTGTTGACCGAGTCAACCGGGTTTGACCCGAATATTACCACCGCTGTCGTGGCTCCGCCGTCGTTGGCGAACTGTTGCCGGAAACATCATCATCTTCAGAAAAGAAACAAAATGAAGATAATTGGAGAGGTGTCTTACTGTGATGTCGGTCAGAGGTAAGGACCGCCGCCGGAGCCACCGTCGTTGCCGCCATCGCTGTGAAACCCGACGGACCAAGGCAAGGACCACCGGTCCGACACAGGGACCGCTGGTCCGAGACGCCACCGCCGCTCACCATCACCACCACCGGTTCCCTCTCTCTCCTCTCGGTCTCTCTCTCCGCCTTTCCGTGCCGTCGACGCCATCGCACCACCACCGGACTGTGGTGGTGGTGGTCGGTTCTGTTAATCGAAAAAAGGGGGGGTCTCGGCTTGTGTAACAGGAGGAAAGGGAGTGGAGGAGACTAGTGGGTGAGTGTGTGTTGGTTTGTCTGTGTATACGAGAGAGAGAGAGAGCTGGATGGATGGGTTTTTATAATCATTCAAATGGTTATTAACCAATGTAATTTACTTTTATTCCGTGATTTAAGATCTAAAGATATCTCAATAAGATTTTGTACAGATTTCCTAATATTTTTAGAGATCTGAAAAGATTTGTTAAGATTCGTCAAGATCTTATATTATGGGTAGGTTTAGGCTTGTGTGTTTTGGGCTTGGGCCCAAGGCCCACAAGCCCATCTCAAGTGTAAGTGGCCCGTAATTCCTACGAGACCCGTTGCCAAATCCTGAACCCCGTTTAACGTCAAAATTTAAAATACACAAAAATACGGTCGGTAGTCGTTGATGTCGTGCCCGTTCGTCGATTACGGTAATAATCGCGAAAAATTGTATCGTTGCCGTCTTTAATCCGTTTTTCGATCCGGTTTCGACTGTAGTCAATAAAATTTAATTACGAAGCTAAAACATATCGTAAAAATTTAATATTTGTCGGCGTTGTCAGTATTCTGTACGGTTTCCAATCCGTTGACGTTTAACGTTTCACCGGTTTCTCTGTAAACCACCATTCGTGCATTGTAAAGTCGGATAAACGTTTCCAGGCTCTCCAAAGGCCTAATTAAATTAATCCGTGCTATAAACACTAATTATTATCGCGTTAATCACTTGTTAATCACGTAATTAAGAGCCGTAAATCACGGGTTGTCACACTTCTATGGTTTGAGGTCTAGCTGCCTTGACTACATGTCTAATCTCTCTAATTAATCCCCAGATGTAACGGGAGATTAATACCGGTTCAGGTGATGCAAGGGTTGGTACTATTCTAGCATATTCAAAGAATGTTGTAGTATAACCCTTACTATCTACCCCGGTCATTCTTAAGTTCAGAAACTTATTCGCTATCTGTTCCTTTTCATTGGGAGGGCAGAATTTCCTTTCTACCATATTTTTAAATTCCTCCCATTCTATGTTGTATACCTTATCACTTCCTCTTGATTGGAGGATAGTGTTCCACCATTCTAAGGCTGAGTTCTTAAACAGGTTAGAAGCAAACATTATCTTATCTTCTTCAGCACACTTGCTTATTTTTAAAACAACCTCAGTCTTTTCTATCCAGCGTAGAGTTGCAATGGGTCCTTCATTGTCACACCCCCAAAATCCACACGCGGAGTATCACCGCTTGGAGGCGTGACTGACCAGGACCAAGCCACCAATCATATTGAACATTGTAAGTAATAAATAAATGTCATTCATCAATACGAAAGGTGTTCAAAACCATAACATAGTTAAGCGTTTAGCGGAAGCATAAATATGTAAACCCAACATAAGTTTAAACGTTTCAAATGTTTAGCATGGCACACAGCTGTCCATGTCCCACAACGACTCCTCTCCACTCCCATGCAAGCTCCATAGATACCTAACGACCTGCAAGGCATGTAACAAAGAGTCAACAACAAAGTTGAGCGAGTTCACAGTTGGTTGTTCAGTAATAAGTTCGTTTAATAAATCGTAAGTTCGTTTATAACCATGCCGTGTATTACTAGGCCATTTGTATGTTCATCTAGTGGGGGCTTCCCATGTTGTAAGTTCAATTAGTGGGGGCTTCCCATGTTGTAAGTTACTAGACTAGTTGTATCCATAAGTATCCTTCCCAATCCGAGGATAGTAGTAAGTATAAGTTTACGTAGGTTTTACGTAAGTGCCCTTCCCAATCCGAGGACAGTGGTACGTAGCGAGTACGTAGATTTAGCGCTGGCGTCCTTCCCAATCCAAGGACGGTAGTACGTAGGTTTTACGTAGGTTTAGTGCTGGTGTCCTTCCCAATCCGAGGACAGTAGTACGTAGGTTTTACGTAGGTTTTAGCACAGGCGTCCTTCCCAATCCGAGGACGGTAGTAAGTAGTCTAGTAATGTTGCAAGTATGAGTAGTTATTTAATCCCATTCCCAACCCCGGGAATCTCATGCCTTGGTAAGAGTGTGAACTCACCTTGGTTTGCTCGGTATGCTAAGAATTACACGCTCACAATTTATCAGTTACGGCCTATAATACACACGTATATAAAAATCAATTTTCGTTCGTAAAGACTCGCATGAAATGTAATGTCACATGTTGCTTGGCAGTTAACATCGTGTAACACGTAACAGTTAATCAAATCCACACAATTCATGCTTCACATAAAGGCTTTCTCTGTCCATTCTGACAAGGTTATCCACTAACAGACTCAACAGAAGTAATAGACTTAACAGAGTTAATATACTAACTGAGTTTACTGAACTAACAGAGTTATCATACTAACAGAATTAATAAACTGAGTAAATAAACTAACAGGGTTACTTACTTAACAGAGTTACCAACTTAGCAGGGTTAACTAACTAACAAAGTTAACAAGCTAACAAGGTTGATGATCAGATCATTTGACGAAAACCACATCAGGCGAAATCCCCCCTTTGACGAAAACACATAGTGTTTTCGTCTGGGCCTTGTGTTTTCCTCTGGTAAAGTCTTCGTCCAGTTAGATATTTCGTCATGTAGGGTTCTTATCATCACATACACAAATCACACAGAACTCTAAATAATCATCTAGCAGTAACATCGAATTCATCATAAAATCATTCAATAGATCATCATATATTAACATATAATTTACCAAAACATTGCGAGACCAACACCACCATTCAATCGGTAGATCAATTAAAATAATCAAACATGGCCGACAAGTGTAAGTTGATTTCATGTTGCTATTTGACCAACTTATATAGTGGCTGCAAGTCTTATGTTATTGGACCGATTATTTAAGGGGTTGATACACATATTGTGCCACTCACCTATGGTTTGACTAATGAATCCCAGTAGTCACATGCAAGCCCTAAATCACAACCATGTGCCATTAAGAAAGCATGTGTAATCTCAGAAAGCAATCAGTGATACCATCATTATGTCTAGAATCGATATGCTTGCAACAATCCCTAGGATCCTATAGACACCCATGTTAATCAAGATCACACATATTCAAAATCATCACATGGAGATTCATATACACACGGTTCAGTTAACAATTTGCATACATTTTATATATATATCTTTTCATATATAAAACTAACCGAAGTTAAGAGGACACGATTGAAAGGCTTCGAGTGTGAAGGGGGTCTCCTGTTGCCGTCGCACAACTATGGAGAGAGACCTAGGGTTTTCCGAATAAAAGTTCACATAAAGGTTACGAAAAATTGTTTATCTAATCACGACTGGGCCAAAGCCCATTTGGTTTTCGTTGACTAGTTAGTGGACGAAAACACATGAAGTGTTTTCGGCCATAGGGTGTTTTCGATGGGGTGTTTTCGTGAGGGATGTTTGGCATGTGTTCCATTTTATTACTCATACAACCCATATATTAACCAACATACAAGCATATATCAACAAATACACTTATGCTGCACATCAAATATAACATATCAATCACAACATGATATAACGTATTACAAACGTGCACAGTTGCGAACAAACAAGTCGTGTAACAAACAACTTAAACAATTAACGTGCCCTAAATGCGAAGGTGGAAATTTTGGAAACTCGAGTTGTCACATTATCCCCAACTTGAAAGAAATTTCGTCCCGAAATTTAGCATGCGGTAACTGAGGAAGCTAGTTATGTTGCGTTGTTTTCTGGTTTTCCTGGGGTGTCACATCATCCCCCCGTTGATTTGGAATTTCTTCCCAAAATTCTGTAGTAGCTTCAGCCTCAGTAGTGGTTGCACTGTTTCCGAACAACTGGGGATACTTGAGTTTCATTTGATCTTCTCATTCCCAGGTAAACTCTGGGCCACGACGGGAGTTCCAACGAACTCGAACAAGAGGTATTCTAGTGCGCTTGAGGACCTTAACATCCCGGTCCGTGATTTCAACTGGTTCCTCGATGAATCGCAACTGATCGTCGATAGTGAGCTCCTTCAAAGGAACTATGAAAGTCTCATCTGACAGGCACTTCTTCAGATTTGACACGCGAAAAACGTTGTGAACTACACTGAGTTCTGCTGGTAGGTTTAGTTTGTAGGCCACTTTGCCTATCTTCTCAATGATTTCAAATGGTCCGACGTATCGCGGATTAAGTTTGCCCCTTTTTCCAAAGCGAACCACACCCTTCCAGGGTGAAACCTTGAGTAGCACTCGATCCCCAACTTGGAACTCGAGAGGTTTCCTGCCCCTATCAGCGTAGGCTTTCTGACGGTCGTGAGTTGCCGCCATTCGTTGTCGTATTTGAGCAATCCTTTCTGGTGTGTCTACCACAAGTTCTGGGCCAGTGATCTGACTATCCCCCACCTCTGCCCAACAAAGAGGTGATCGGCATTTACGCCTGTACAATGCCTCAAACGGAGCAGCTTTAATGCTGGTGTGGTAGCGGTTTGTTGGACCGTTGTATGACCCTAAAATGTCAGTCAAGGCAATTCATCTCAGTTTACAGAGGCGGAATCAAAGTAAACTAAGTCATAACAGCTCTAATCCTTTTAATCTTTCTTTTCTGATTAATATGAGTGCTTGTACAAGGTTTTCTGATACAGATCCGTCAGCACTTCGTCACATGTACAATGACCAAGTGATTACACTTCAAATGAACTAACCACCTATTTATAGAGTACTTGATTTCGCTTGAGACTTGTTGAAGCGAAATCATGTGATGTTGATTTCGCTTCAAGCATAACACTACCCTTTCAAGCGAAATATTGTATTTTACATATAAAAACTCTAACTTAAACCCTAATGTGTGATCATTCAAACAATCCTAGACACAAGACTTGATAATGACGAAATCAGCAGACATTCAGTGCACCAACAGACTCCCCCTTGGATGTTGATGAAGTCTTTGGCTTCAAGTCTTTGTCTTTCACAATCTTCAAACATTGTAAAAACTCTCATTAATCTTTAACTTCAATCTTCCCTTTAACAGCTGATCCAGACTCCCCCTTTCACAGACTCCCCCTCTCAATATGCTAGAATCTGAGAAATCTGATTCAAGCTTTGTCAATAAGCTTCCGTGGGAAATAATGAAGATCAAACCTGTTACTCAACCAACAAACATAACTATTCTATATTCTTCAATCAATAAAACACAAACTCAAACAGCTATAGCAATCCACTCAAGTATTCAGGTTCAAGTTAATGACCCTGATTACTCAATTAATCTACCAAGTCCAAATTAATGACCTTGGTTGATCATTTGACGAATCAAACTGATTTTAAAAACAACATTTTCAAACAATTTCTGAAAATAACAAGTATCAAATTAATGAACTTGTTTTTGTCATATCAAACAATCCAAACTTCTTCAAAGTAAGCTCTCCTCATTCTTCAGTCCAGAATCTCCTGCATCTGCTTCAAACATCTGAGAATCCAACAATCAACTCTCCACTTTGGTTTGTCTAAAAATAAAGCAGAAATAAAATCTTTTTGGATTTTATCAAAGTATTCTAAACTAAGAAATGAAATACAGAAAACTTAATTTTGTAGAAAGTAAACAAAGTAAACTATTTACAAACATATTTTTGATGAGCGTGTCAGGGAATCATATCAGCTTTTCAGACAAATCACAAGTACCGTTAAGCTACATTTCATACACAGACTTAAACAATTTACCTCGATTGTCGATATACTGATCCATCTTAAATTCTCACACAAATTTCAACTTACTCAGGATATGATTTAGATGAATTAGGAACTTAGATCATTCATGTGTCCCACCTCTTGAATATACTCCCGTATCCAGAATCCCAATAATCAGTCTTACAGGTGAGAATACTATAATGATATCTGTATATAATTTAGGTGTGCGAGGGCCGAGGGATCTCAGATCGATACTTCCGTATACGCAGAGAGATATCAGCTTCGACTTTTCGATGTGTCCCCTTTAGAGGATCTTTTAGCTTTCAACAGCAGCATATATCAATTTTATTGTTTCAGCATGCTGAGGGAGTAATGCTGTGTTTCAAGCATTGAAGCAAGTATTAGCCAGGGACTAGGTCAGAACTACCGTTCAGCAGAAGTCCCGGAATAATACCCCAGACATCATAGAGTATAAAGACCTAGTATATCAGATTACGAGACCTTTCAAACGAGATTTCAGGGGTTACCTATATATCCAAGTAGTGTTCCCCACGAATTCACAAGTTTGAATTTATGTTTATATCCCGAATAAATCTACTAAATGTACGAAAACCTATCGACACATCATCAGTAAGATTGTTTAACTCTTTTAAACTTTTCAAATCTTTAGCATACCCTGACCGTCTAGCTGATGTACTATCATTTTCCCTATATACACAAGCTCTTTTTCAGATTTTATCATGTTTTTGTATTTTTGCATTTTTTACTGTTTTTGTATTTTCTGAAAACATAACTATGTACAAACATCTCTACTCCCCCTAAATACCAAAACAAGTAAAAATTCAACAAACCATTGCAGATTGTTTCTCGTCTTCATCCGCAACAGTACCCTCATCAACGCCAATTATGCCATCCGACACCGACAGAAGCTTCATACCGTTCAGTTTTAACAGATATTTAAACCGATTTTTATCAAAAGCTTTGGTATGTAAATAAGCTTTCTGTTCATCAGTGTGGATTTTCTCAATTCGTATCAACTTTTTCTCAAAACAATCACGAATAAAGTGATGACGAATTTCTATGTGTTTAGTTTTAGCGTGATGTACTGGATTTTTAGTTATATTTATAGCGGCCTCATTATCAACAAAAAGAGGTGTGTTAAGAAACTGCAAACCGTAGTCGCGCATCTGTTGCTGTATCCACAAGATCTGAGAGCAGCAACTGCTAGCAGAAACATACTCCGCTTCACAAGTAGATAACGCCACAGACGTTTGTTTCTTACACTGCCAGGTAACCAATCTAGGACCAAAAAACTGGCATCCTGCAGTTGTTGATTTTGAATTGACTTTGCAGCATCCGAAATCCGAATCGGAATACCCTTCGAGCGTAAAATCGCCTTTTCTAGGATACCACAACCCCAATGAAGGAGTTCCTTTCAGGTAGCGCAATATCCTCTTCACAATAATCATGTGCGATGCTCTCGGGTTAGACTGAAATCTTGCTGCGAGGCACGTTGGGTACATAATATCAGGACGTGAAGCAGTTAGGTACATTAAAGAACCTATCATGGATCGATAAAACGTTTCATCAGCCCTGTCTCCGGTGAGATCTGGGTGAATCCCATGATTTGTTGCAAGTGGGGTAGCAGCTGAAGTAGAACCTGACATCCCAAATTTCTCTAGAATATCATGCACGTACTTTGACTGATGAATGAAAATTCCCTCAGGAAGTTGTTCAACTTGTAAACCCAGAAAGAATTTCATTTCCCCCATTGATGACATTTCAAACTTCTGCTTCATCACTGATTCAAAATCTTTGCATAGATTTTCATTCGTTGACCCAAAGATTATATCGTCCACATAAATCTGTACTATCAGAAGATGACCATCAACGACTTTAGTGAAGAGAGTGGCATCCATTGTTCCACGTATGAACTTGTTAGCGAGTAGGTGTTGAGACAAAGTCTCGTACCAGGCTCTCGGTGCCTGATGTAGACCATACAACGCTTTGTCCAATAAGTAGACCTTGTTTTTGTGGATTGGGTCAGTAAAGCCCGGCGGCTGACCGACATAAACCTCCTCTTTAACCTTCCCGTAAAGAAACGCCGATTTAACATCCAACTGATATACTTTGAAATTCTTCCAAGACGCAAATGCAAGAAAAATTCTGATCGCCTCTAGTCGTGCCACAGGAGCATAGACTTCGGTAAAATCAATTCCCTCCTGTTGACTAAATCCCTGAACAACGAGTCGAGCTTTGTTCCTTACAACAACTCCTCTATCGT
The DNA here is from genome assembly GCA_030545235.1 of Helianthus tuberosus. Taxonomy (NCBI): domain Eukaryota; kingdom Viridiplantae; phylum Streptophyta; class Magnoliopsida; order Asterales; family Asteraceae; genus Helianthus; species Helianthus tuberosus. The sequence goes on along the minus strand of CM060365.1, from coordinate 122,542,244 downwards.
CCCTCTTACACTTAAACACCCACTTAGTGTTAATTTTCCTTTGACCATCCGGCAAATCAACTAACTTCCATACTCCCAATTTCTCGAATTGACTAAGTTCCTCCTGCATTGCATTGACCCAAGAGTCTTCAGTAAGCGCCTCTTTGTAAGTTCTTGGCTCAACCTGCGAAATAAAACAACTCAAAGAAAATTCAGTTTGCAAAGGAGCAACTTTTGTATAAAAACATGTAAGCCCTTTATCAATCTGATTTCGAGTACGAACTCCAGCTTGTAATTCTCCTATGATCAACTCCTCTGGATGATATGAAAAAGTTCGCGGCATCACTTCACTTGGAACATCTACATTTCCCTCCAGATTAGTAACATTCTGCTCTGCATCTTGTTCACCAACTTGGTTTGTTTGACTTGAAATCTGAATTTGCTCCCCCTCAGAATTTGAATCTGAATCACCATGATCAAACACTGGCATATTTTCAGCTTCTAGATTATCATTCTGAACCGACTGATTATCCTGAGCAACTTCATTCTGTTGGACATCATCATGTTCACCAGCATTACTTGGACCTGCTTCATCATCATTTGAAGTTTCCCGTGGTCTCCACGAATACTCAGCTGGGAATCTTAGTTGCGACTCATATTCACGCAAAATATCCAACTCATCAAAGAAATCTTCATCATCCTCTGATTCTTCTCTCATGTCAAACGAATCCCAAAGTTTGTCATAATGATAACGCCATGAATCACCAGGATTCTGCGGCGGCATAGTATAACCTTGACATTCAACATTTGCAGCTTCAATAATCCGCTTCTCACTTGGAACGAAGACACGTCGCAATGGATTTGAATAACCAACAAATATACCCTCAATGCACTTCGGACCAAACTTCCCAAAAGGTTCTATAACCGTACAAGGTGACCCGAACGGTTCTAGATACTTCAAATTCGGTTTGCGGTTATTGATTAGTTCAAAACATGTTTTGTTGAACTTCTTGACAGTTAGAACCCTGTTGAGTGTATAGCATGCGGCAGAAACAGCTTCAGCCCAAAAATTAATTGGTAACTTTGAATCTGCGAGCATAGTTCTAGCCATCTCGATTAGTGTCCGGTTTTTGCGTTCTGCGACTCCATTCTGCTGCGGAGTGTACGGAGCACTAAACTCATGCAAAATACCTCTTTCATCACAAAATTCTTCCATCTTACTGTTCTTGAATTCAGTACCATTATCACTTCGAATTCTCTTGATACACCTTTGGTACAAATTCTCAATCTTCCTGAACAGCGCCATCAAACTGTCAAATGTTTCATCTTTTGTCTTCAAGAAAGAAACCCACGAAAATCTGGAATAATCATCAGTAACGACCAAACAATAGTAATCTCCCGTAACACTTTTGACATTCACCGGACCAAACAAATCCATGTGAAGTCTTTCCAGAGGTCTCGAAATTGAATTGACTTGCTTTGTAGGGTGTGACTTTTTCTTCTGCTTGCCTTTAATGCAGCTAATGCACTCCCCTTCCAGATGAAAACCTTTGATATTAACTCCCAATACCAAATCATTGTGCACCAAGTGATTCATCTTCCTTAAGTGAATATGCCCCATCTTTCGGTGCCACAATCTGGATTCTTTCTCAGTTGCTCTAGACACGAAACAATGTGCTTGACCAGTAGTTGTAGTTGCTACAGACATGTCTAACACATATAAATCATTCACTCTAGGTGCCCTCATAATAATCCACTCTTCAGGAACAACAAAACCAGGTTTCAAGATCAAACACTCTTTATCAGTGAAGTGAGTAGTATACTGATTGTCACAAATCTGCGAGATACTAAGCAGATTGTTCTCCAGCTCAGTGATGTAGTTAACTCTCTCAAACGTCACGATCCCATTGGACAACGTTCCTTCACCAACAATTCTACCACCTTCATGACCAGCAAATCCCACATAACCACCATTAATGTTCTTCACATCATACAGCAACGCGGTCTTCCCTGTCATATGTCGAGATGCGCCACTATCCATAATCCATCTGGATATAAGTTGTGGAAGATCCTGCACAAAACAAACTACAATTTAAACAACTTCAAGAAAGATGCCGATTCATGCTTCGCGAACCAGGAAGCTCCGGCAATTCAAACTGCTTAGTCGAACATGGTGTCCACCCAGGCCTCATCAGCCTTAGGTGTAACCTTGACTCTAGCAACTTGAATTTTAAAATTTTTAGCCTTCAAAGGTGGAAAACTTGCATCATAATCAACCAAAATTGATTCGTCAGCCTTTTTCACTTCAGAAGTTGAAATTTTCATTTCAGTTTTTGGTTTCCAAATTTGTTCAGTTAATGCAACCCGTTTATAAATCTTGTCATTTTGAGTTACCAATTTCTTTACAGGTTCATTTTTTGCTTTTACATTGTTGATTTTAACGTTTTGCTTCTCAACCACTTTCTTCTCAACATACATTGGTGCTTTACCCTTCACATCAACCTTCTTTTGTTGAACCTTCACAGCTTCAGTCCTAGGCTTCACATATGTACACTTTCGTGCAATATGACCAACTTGTTCACATCTAAAACAAGTACGAGTATCAACTACTCGACTCGTGCCTTCAGACTGATACTGTGAAGCTCTTTTCTCAAAGAACTCTTCATTCGATTTTGAAAAGATTTCATTTTTCTCATCAGAAAGTAACCGTGAACCATTCACAAACACCTTCTTTTCAGTAAACCTCTTGTTTTGAAAACTGTTCTTCTGATAACTATTACCACCTCGATAACCACCCGACCAATTGTTTCGATTGTTATTGTAAAAACGTGGTGAATAAACAGTTTTCTTGTTATAAACCCTGTCTTTCTTTCGACTCAGATTATTCACTGCTGACAATTCGACTTCAACAAGTTTGAAAACATTTGTCAATTTGTTCATGTTAACATTCTCTATTGGAAACTCTGAATCCGAAAACAACTTATCCGAACCCATCATCTTGTACATGACAAGGTTTGATTCTTCATCTAAGTTGTTCTTGGACTTTTGTTTCGAAATGTATCTGTCTAGAAAACACCCATCCTCCTCAGAAGTGTCACAATCCGGTTTAAGCACTTTGTCTACCACACTTTTCACCACATCACTTTGGACACCCTCGTCATTGGAAGATGTAAACGTGACATCAATGTTTTCAGGAAGTTTAACTTCACTTTCTTCCTCAATTTCCACCAAACTAGACTGCTTTTTCGTGTAATTGTCTAAAATTGGCGGTGGAACTTTGTGAAAACCTACACCCGTTCCATCAGAAAACACATCTTCGCCATCTTTGTTTTTCCCTATAGGTTTAGGAACAATATGCTGCAAAACAAAGCTTGCCGATTTATAACTGTTAAGCTTCAACTGGATTCGTTCATTCTCAATTTCAGCTTCTTGAACTTTAAGTTTCAGTTTAGCAATTTGATCCAGTTGTTCATTAATCGATTCTTCTTTTAATCTCAAAACAGCTCTTAGATGTTCATTTTCTTTAAATGTTTTGCCATTACGATCATCACTATCTTTGACAATGTTTTTCAATTTCTCAAACTTTTCAGAAATTTGACGATTTTCAAGAATTAACTTTTCATTTTCAGATTTTATTTTCTCACGTTCAGTTTTATCATTTTCAATTTGAGCCGTTAATTCTTTAATCCGTTCAGTTGAAGCTTTTACACTTTTGTCACGATCAAGAATCTGATTTTCAACATTTCTAACCTTTGTTGTCAGATTCTGGATTTTCTCATTGTTAAGATACGTGACAGTGCTACAAAAATTGCATTGTTTGGTGCAATTTTTGCAGTCAGCATTTCCATCAATCTTGTTACCTAACTCAATCTTGTTACCTGACGCATTTGTTGACACACTTTGACTGACCGACTCCTTTGACTTAGTAACAGAATTAGGATCTACCTCAAGTGCTTTTGCAGCTAGCACTTTGTCAGCCATCACTCCCAGGTTCTCAGCTGTCAACTCTTGCGTAGTATCAATTATGCCTGTATCAACTTGCTTTTCTTTCTTCTCTTTCTCCTCTTTCTCTTTTCTCTCTTTCTCTTTCGCTTCTTCAATCATCTTTGACGTTGGTGTTCCCCACCACTTGTGTTGCCAATATTCATCTTCTTCTTTGTACTCCTTGATGATGGCTTCGATATCAAGTGTACTATCATCAATTGCAATATTACCATACTCATCAAGATAGCACTCTCTATCTGGATCCCATCTATTGGCTCTCCTTGCATTCAGATAGATACGAGAAAGTCTGATAATTTTTGTTTCAGCAACCATTTTCCGGTAGTGATATTTCTCTTCTTCAGTACGATCATCTTTCCATGGCTTAGGTTCATCATTGCTTGCCATGAACGCGTAACCAACCGCATCTTCTTCTGGTAGAACTTCCTTACTCCAATCATACCCCTCATCATCATAAATCACAGCAAGAGCCCTTGATTTGTCTCTGTTATCTTCAGACTGCTTCAATCTAGGCGGCTCAGATTTATTCTGATGGTAGATTGCCTTTTTGTAATAATCATCTCGAAATAGATTTTCTGACTCATCAGCATAAGCGTTTCGACATTCTCTCTTAAAATGACCCTTCTGCTTACATTTGAAACAAGTCACCTTCGATTTATCGAACCCCAGCTTGGTAGAAGCACCACCAATTGTTTTTCTCCCTGTAATCTCCATGAAGCGTTGTGCACGTCGAACTGCACTTGCCATTGCCCAACGAATGTCGATCAGCTCCATTTCTTCAGGGTCTATCTGATCGTAGTCTTCTTTTGTCAGATTTGTATTCCCGATTTTTCCAGCCACCAAACCTTCGTAGGATTCTAAAACAGATGCCAAAAAGATCATTTGTTGCTTGGCCGACTCCGCATCAAAATTCTGTGCATTCTTCAAATCTATTGCGATATTGCAAGAAAACTTCGCATCAGAATGATTTGCAGAAGACGTAGATCCACTGTGATAACCACTATGGCTTCCACTGCTTTGATCACTTTGACTTTCTTTGCCGACTGTCGACACATTTTCAGCAGAAAATGCAGTCTTTGGAGAAGTAGCTTTCGGCATCATGCTCTTTGGATAGTATAAATCCAGATTCTGTTGATAAGATGACTGATTAACTTTGTACGTCTTTTTCAACTCTAGCTCATGACTCTCGAGTTTTTCAATCAGCAAATCTAATGTCAGCTTTTCTGGTTCTTTGATGGTATTCTTCAGCATCAATGCATAATATCTCCAATCCATCTCGTCAGGCAACGAATCAAACAATTTGTCGATAAGATCTTCTTCAGGAATGTCAATCTCATGTCTTACTAATTCCAGCTTCAGATGACCGAACCGTTCTATCATTTTACACACTGACTCGTTCTTTATACAACCAAACAGATCAAATTCTTTTCTAAGAAGTTTCTTTTTGTTTTTCTTAATTTCTTGACTACCGACACATTTCTTTTCCAGCTTTGCCCATAAGTCTTTAGAATTTGAGTAATCTATCAGTGAAATGATGTCTTCACGCACTGACTGAAACAATAATGCCACACATTTTTGCTCAGCTACGAATGAATCAATCTCTTCAGCTGATCTTAATGCTTCACCATTCTTCTTTCCTTGAGCATAACCATTCTTCATACTCTTCCAGCTAGGGAAAGCAAATGCCATCAACCAATCTTCGAACTTTGTTGCCCACCTGCTATAATCTTCTATAGCCATCAGCTTAGGAGGTTTGTTAAACGTTCCAAATGCGCTTTCGGACTCCCAAGCTTCCTTCTTTCTTTCTTTCGGAGTATTCTCGTTCTTATTCGTATTGTTGTTGTTTGTAGAAGTATCATCTCCCGAGTTTCCTGCGAATGCGTACATATCGCTAAACGGGTTCAAGAAAATATCATCCATCGTGAATGTACCTGAAAAATCAGTCAAACACTTAGAAAATTTTTAGGTTTTGAAAAATCAGCAAGTTCAAGCGAAATACTATGAAATGTAATGATTTCAAGCGAAATCAGCACTATGATACTGTTCAAGCGAAATCTCTATAAACTATTTCGCTTCACCTTCAAGCGAAACTCCAACAACAATATTGATTCAAGCGAAATCTGTTAACAAAATGTTTCAAGCGAAATCTACTATTTCGCTTCAGCAGATCAGAATCTTCAAGCGAAATCTAGCAATACTATTTCGCTTCAGCAGTTCAAGCGAAAACCAACAAAAACTATTTCGCTTCAGCAGATTTCAAGCGAAATCGTCCAAAAAGTCAAATCTGAAGCGAAATCAACCAATAATTTCGAACACCTTTCAAGCGAAATCTAGTTTTAGGTCAATTTTAACACGTTTTAAGCTGAATTTTAGTCCGAAACTTTGTAGGCTTTGTTAAAACTCAGTTTTACACGTTATACTCGAAAATTAGACCATTTTGACCGTTAGAACTTGTTCAGATCTGAAAAATGTAAAAAGAAATGAGTAGAAAGAAGATAATCCGCTGCTATGGTATGAACTCCTCGTCCTGAGCTCTGATACCACTTGTTGGACCGTTGTATGACCCTAAAATGTCAGTCAAGGCAATTCATCTCAGTTTACAGAGGCGGAATCAAAGTAAACTAAGTCATAACAGCTCTAATCCTTTTAATCTTTCTTTTCTGATTAATATGAGTGCTTGTACAAGGTTTTCTGATACAGATCCGTCAGCACTTCGTCACATGTACAATGACCAAGTGATTACACTTCAAATGAACTAACCACCTATTTATAGAGTACTTGATTTCGCTTGAGACTTGTTGAAGCGAAATCATGTGATGTTGATTTCGCTTCAAGCATAACACTACCCTTTCAAGCGAAATCTTGTATTTTACATATAAAAACTCTAACTTAAACCCTAATGTGTGATCATTCAAACAATCCTAGACACAAGACTTGATAATGACGAAATCAGCAGACATTCAGTGCACCAACACGGTTATTGTACGAAAATTCCACAAGTGGCAGATTTTTTTCCCAGCCGTTGCCAAAGTCAATTACACACGCCCGAAGCATGTCTTCTAGAGTTTGAATAGTGCGCTCAGACTGCCCATCTGTCTGAGGGTGATAAGCTGTGCTCATGTCTAATCGTGAGCCGAAGGATTTGTGCATCGCTTGCCAAAGTTCTGAAGTGAAACGTGCATCACGATCGGAAATAATAGAGGTGGGCACCCCGTGCCTCGAAACCACTTCCTTCAAGTAAACGTCTGCTAAAGTAGAGAACTTGTCTGTTTCTTTGATAGCCAAGAAGTGTGCAGACTTTGTGAGTCGGTCCATGATCACCCAAATAGTATCGTTACCATGTTGAGATCTAGGCAGGCCAGTAACGAAATCCATGGAAATTTGCTCCCATTTCCATTTTGGTATCTCTGGTTGTTGGAGTAGGCCCGATGGTTTCTGATATTCAGTCTTGACTCTCCCGCAAGTCAAACATTTGTTAACGTAAGTTGCTATGTGAGCTTTCATGCTAGGCCACCAATACGTAGTTCTGAGATCGTGGTACATCTTATCCGAACCAGGATGTACTGAGTAACGAGACTTATGCGCTTCATCCATCACAAGCTCGCGTAAGTTTCCATAGTGTGGGACCCAGATGCGTCCTGTTACATAATAGGCACCGTCTTCCTTTTGTTCTAACCGTTGCCTTGAACCGCGTAGGGCTTCAGCCCTGACATTTTCTGGTTTCAATGCCTCTACCTGAGCATCTCGTATCTGTGTAGGAAGACTAGACTGAATAGTGAGTTGCAACGCTCGTACACGCCTAGGTGTAGTATCCTTTCGACTGAGGGCGTCAGCCACCACATTGGCTTTGCCTGGATGGTACTTTATAGCACATTCGTAATCGTTTAAAAGCTCGACCCATCGACGCTGACGCATGTTCAACTCTTTCTGCTTGAAGATATGCTCGAGACTCTTGTGATCGGTATAGATGGTGCACTTGGTACCGTACAGGTAATGTCTCCATATCTTGAGCGCAAAAACAATAGCTCCCAGCTCTAAATCATGTGTAGTGTAATTCCGTTCGTGAATCTTAAGTTGGTGCGAAGCATAAGCAATGACTTTATCCTGTTGCATCAACACACATCCAAGACCCTGAATGGATGCATCGCAATAGACCACAAAATCGTCTGTGCCCTCTGGCAATGAAAGAATAGGTGCGCTACAAAGTCTATCCTTTAAGTGCTGGAATGCTGATTCCTGTGTATTACCCCAACGGTAGATAACGCCTTTCTGAGTTAGTGAGGTGAGGGGTTGTGCAATCTTGGAGAAGTCTTTGATGAACCTTCTATAATAGCCCGCCAAACCCAAGAACTGGCGGATTTCTGTTGGTGTACGAGGTGCAGGCCAGTTCTTAATCGAGTCTACCTTAGATGGATCAACATGAATCCCATCCTTGTTTACCACATGGCCTAGAAAGTGGACTTCACGAAGCCAGAAGTCGCATTTTGAAAACTTGGCGTACAGCTGTTCTGCTCGAAGGAGTTCTAAAATGAGTTGTAAATGCTGCTCGTGTTCCTCCAGACTCTTCGAATAGATCAGGATGTCGTCGATGAAAACAATAACGAATTTGTCAAGATAAGGTTTGCACACTCTGTTCATAAGGTCCATGAAGACTGCCGGTGCGTTTGTTAATCCGAATGGCATGACCAGAAACTCGTAATGGCCGTAGCGTGTTCTGAATGCTGTTTTGGAGACGTCCTCGTCCCGGACTCTCAGTTGATGGTAGCCTGACCTCAGATTAATCTTTGAATAGTAGCTCGACCCTTGCAGCTGGTCGAACAAGTCGTCGATGCGTGGGAGAGGATAGCGATTCTTCACGATCACCTTGTTCAGTTCGCGGTAATCTATGCACATGCGGAAGGTACCGTCTTTCTGCTTCACAAATAATACTGGAGCTCCCCAAGAGGAAGAGCTAGGACGAATAAAACCCTTATCCAAGAGTTCTTTTAATTGCTTGGACAGTTCTTCCAGTTCGGTTGGAGCTAAGCGATAGGGTGCTCGAGCTATGGGTGCTGCTCAAAGAGCTAGCTCGATCTGAAATTCGACCTGGCGATGAGGCGGTAGCCCAGGTAAATCTTCAGGAAACACCTGAGGAAAATCGCGTACTACTGGGATATCCTCGATCTTCTTCTCTTTCGTTGATGCATCAGTAACGAGTGCTAACATAGCAGTGTGGCCCTTTCACAAACACTTCTGGGCCTTGAGAAAGGAAGTGATGCCTACCACAGCACCACTCTTGTCGCCTTGAATTTCGAGAGGTTCTTTGCTAGAGCGGGGAATACGAACAATCTTCTCTTTGCATAGGATTTCTGCTTGCTGTTGGGATAACCAATCCATCCCAATGACGATGTCGAAACTACCCAGAACTATAGGGATGAGATCGATAGAGAAAGTCTGACCAGCCAAGACGAGATTACAACCCTTAACTATGTGTGTGGCTTCTAAGCTTTTACCATTTGCTATTTCTACAACATGTTTGGTGTTCAAAAGTGTTGGTGCGCGTTTAAGCTTTTGACTAACTTTTAGAGATACATAACTGGTGTCGGCACCAGAATCAAATAAAACAGTAACATAAAAGTCGTCGAGAAGGAACTTACCCATCACTACGTTAGGATCATTCTTTGCGTCACCCTGACCGATCACGAATGCTCGACCCCTGGCACCATTGTTTCCATCATTGTTTCCCCCGTTGTTGTTCCCATTGCCCTGATTATTGTTGTTATTGTTCTGATTCTGATTTAACTGAGGGCAGTGTCTCTTGTAGTGACCTTCAGCTCCGCACTGAAAGCATCCCTTGTTACCCTGTTGCTGTTGCTGGTTCTGCGGTGTTTGCTGTTGCTGCTGACGATCTGATGTGCAGGTTGTGAGCTCCTGCAATCTTTGGCTTCATGGCCCATCTTGAGACATCTCTGACAATGTACCTTGTTGCACTGACCACTGTGGTGTCTGTTGCATCTGTTGCACTTAGGGTGATTTCCTCGATATCCACCCTGCCCTTGACTACCAGAAGACTGCTGACTGGGGCTCTGGTAATTATCTGTCTTTCGCTGCTGTGCCTGGGACTGAACCGAAGTTGAACCCTTGCTGGAGGTTCCATCCCATTTTCGCTTGTTGTCACTGGGAGTAGCAGTAGTGATAGCAGTAGTAGTAGCACTGATACGTTTAGGCAGCCTGTTCTGTTCCACTGCCTGGTCTGTGAGACGATGAGCCAACTTGATGATCTGTTGAATGGTGCCTAGATTTGCTGAGGTCACGTGACTTTGAATCTCTGGCACTAGACCCTTGAGATACAGTTCGATACGTTTGATGGGAGGGTCTACCATAGTAGGACACAGAGTAGCCAACTCGTTCGATCTTTTAGTGTACGCTTCAATTTCTGACCCCGTCATCTTTAAGTTGTAAAACTCAACCTCCAGCTTATGAATGTCGTCACGGCTGCAGTATTCTTCTTTGATCAATTCCTTGAAATCGTTCCATGGGGTGGCATTAGCAGCAACCAACCCCAGCATTTGGACCTGAGCGTTCCACCATGTGAGCGCTATACCCTCAAGAGTACCAGTAGCATATTTCACCCTGCGAGCCTCAGGGCATTCACACATTTCGAAGATTGACTCGAGCTTCTCGAACCAGTGAAGGAGTCCAACTGCCCCTTCAGTGCCACTGAAAGTACTAGGACGACAGTCCATGAAAGTTTTAAATGTGCATGTAGGCTGCTGAGCAAACTGGCCTGTTGTGTAAACAAGAGGGAAATAAAAATTAAACACGAGAGTTGGTTTAAGAGAGTAGGATCTAAAGATCCTAGAGTAAGTTGCAATGGTAGGTTATACCACCTGCCTGAGCGGCTGCGAGTGCCTCAGCAACTCGTTCATTGATCAAAGCCATCAACTGGGCTTGAGTTAGGTTAACGCGTCCAGCCATGATCTTCATACCAAAGAAAACATGGGTGAGAAAAGGTTCGCGAAAGTGCGATGACAGAAGAGAGTAAGCACACATGTGTTTTCAATAAATAGTTGTTACGTTTATCTAAGCATACCATGAGCAAAGTTCTATGTAATCTAGCAAGTAGGCAATGTAAACATAACTTATATCACCTAGAATGTCGAGTCTTGCACGTGGAGCGAAGCGTCGTTGTGGATCATTGAGCACTGTACAGGTTATAGTCTGGAATTAACAAAACTTTTTCCCCTTATTAAAACCAAGTTCACTATAACCAATGGCTCTGATACCAATCTGTCACACCCCCAAAATCCACACGCGGAGTATCACCGCTTGGAGGCGTGACTGACCAGGATCAAGCCACCAATCATATTGAACATTGTAAGTAATAAATAAAAGTCATTCATCAATACGGAAGGTGTTCAAAACCATAACATAGTTAAGCGTTTAGCGGAAGCATAAATATATAAACCCAACATAAGTTTAAACGTTTCAAATGTTTAGCATGGCACACAGCTGTCCATGTCCCACAACGACTCCTCTCCACTCCCATGCAAGCTCCATAGATACCTAACGACCTGCAAGGCATGTAACAAAGAGTCAACAACAAAGTTGAGCGAGTTCACAGTTGGTTGTTCAGTAATAAGTTCGTTTAATAAATCGTAAGTTCGTTTATAACCATGCCGTGTATTACTAGGCCATTTGTATGTTCATCTAGTGGGGGCTTCCCATGTTGTAAGTTCAATTAGTGGGGGCTTCCCATGTTGTAAGTTACTAGACTAGTTGTATCCATAAGTATCCTTCCCAATCCGAGGATAGTAGTAAGTATAAGTTTACGTAGGTTTTACGTAAGTGCCCTTCCCAATCCGAGGACAGTGGTACGTAGCAAGTACGTAGATTTAGCGCTGGCGTCCTTCCCAATCCGAGGACGGTAGTACGTAGGTTTTACGTAGGTTTAGTGCTAGTGTCCTTCCCAATCCGAGGACAGTAGTACGTAGGTTTTACGTAGGTTTTAGCACAGGCGTCCTTCCCAATCCGAGGACGGTAGTAAGTAGTCTAGTAATGTTGCAAGTATGAGTAGTTATTTAATCCCATTCCCAACCCCGGGAATCCCATGCCTTGGTAAGAGTGTGAACTCACCTTGGTTTGCTCGGTATGCTAAGAATTACACGCTCACAATTTATCAGTTACGGCCTATAATACACACGTATATAAAAATCAATTTTTGTTCGTAAAGACTCGCATGAAATGTAATGTCACATGTTGCTTGGCAGTTAACATCGTGTAACACGTAACAATTAATCAAATCCACACAATTCATGCTTCACATAAAGGCTTTCTTAGTCCATTCTGACAAGGTTATCCACTAACAGACTCAACAGAAGTAATAGACTTAACAGAGTTAATATACTAACTGAGTTTACTGAACTAACAGAGTTATCATACTAACATAATTAATAAACTGAGTAAATAAACTAACAGGGTTACTTACTTAACAGAGTTACCAACTTAACAGGGTTAACTAACTAACAAAGTTAACAAGCTAACAAGGTTGATGATCAGATCATTTGACGAAAACCACATCAGGCGAAATCCCCCCTTTGGCGAAAACACATAGTGTTTTCATCTGGGCCTTGTGTTTTCGTCTGGTAAAGTCTTCGTCCAGTTAGTGATTTCGTCATGTAGGGTTCTCATCATCACATAGACAAATCACACAGAACTCTAAATAATCATCTAGCAGTTACACCGAATTCATCATAAAATCATTCAATAGATCATCATATATTAACATATAATTTACCAAAACATTGCGAGACCAACACCACCATTCAATCGGTAGATCAATTAAAATAATCAAACATGGCCGACAAGTGTAAGTTGATTTCATGTTGCTATTTGACCAACTTATATAGTGGCTGCAAGTCTTATGTTATTGGACCGATTATTTAAGGGGTTGATACACATATTGTGCCACTCACCTATGGTTTGACTAATGAATCCCAGTAGTCACATGCAAACCCTAAATCACAACCATGTGCCATTAAGAAAGCATGTGTAATCTCAGAAAGCAATCAGTGATACCATCATTATGTCTAGAATCGATATGCTTGCAACAATCCCTAGGATCCTATAGACACCCATGTTAATCAAGATCACACATATTCAAAATCATCACATGGAGATTCATATACACACGGTTCAGTTAACAATTTGCATACATTTTATATATATATATATATATCTTTTCATATATAAAACTAACCGAAGTTAAGAGGACACGATTGAAAGGCTTCGAGTGTGAAGGGGGTCTCCTGTTGCCGTCGCACAACTATGGAGAGAGACCTAGGGTTTTCCGAATAAAAGTTCACATAAAGGTTACGAACAATTGTTTATCTAATCACGACTGGGCCAAAGCCCATTTGGTTTTCGTTGACTAGTTAGTGGACGAAAACACATGAAGTGTTTTCGGCCATAGGGTGTTTTCGATGGGGTGTTTTCGTGAGGGATGTTTGGCATGTGTTCCATTTTATTACTCATACAACCCATATATTTACCAACATACAAGCATATATCAACAAATACACTTATGCTGCACATCAAATATAACATATCAATCACAACACGATATAACGTATTACAAACGTGAACAGTTGCGAACAAACAAGTCGTGTAACAAACAACTTAAACAATTAACGTGCCCTAAATGCGAAGGTGGAAATTTTGGAAACTCGAGTTGTCACATTCATTGCCCGAGAATTCTATTGGTTTGCAGGACCATAATTCTTTGTAAGAACAACCATAAGGCATGGTTCTTCTTCTTTTAGGAATGGGCACTTGAAGTATGGGTCCATTGTTTACGCTGTGTTCTGGTTCAATTGGTCGCTTACTGCTATGTTTACTTTTATTATCAGCATCCTTAACAGTTTGAAGAATAAATGGCATTGCATCTATAATTCCTTGTGCTACTATGTGTTGGATAGCACTATTATCCATTTCATTTCCATTGTTATTGATGCTTGGATTCTCATTAACCACGTTAATGTTACTCTGGTTATCGTTATTCAGATTTTCTTGATTTCCTTCGCCGGCCATCTGAATTTTAAGCATTTACCACGTATTAATATCACAAAATAATATTTAATATAGTCAATCACATGATACGCATTTTGGTCAAAAGCGTCGATCATTGCGACTTACTCTATTCATATACTATGCATCAATTACACACCAGTACTGAAATTAAAATTATAATACCGACTGAAATTTAAAACTACACTACTAGTAGTAGGCATCCGTATTTTTTTTCATACACATACACACATATCTTATTATTATTTTATTATTATTATTATTAATATTATTATTACTACCGTTTCCACCATCACATTCATGGATATGGATTCATCCAAAAATCCATATTGCACTAGTCGTACTTCCAGACGAGTCGCTCTCCCACCTGTCGCATTCTTTCACTACTCTCTAGAATTTCCTCACCAAATGTCCTAAGTTCTTGTACGTTTTCTGCACTCATTGGGGGTGCAGGTTCTAGGACTGGGTTCGGAATCTGGGGTGCGGGTTCTTGATATGGGGGTGTAGGGGCCTGAAATTGGTAAGGATTCTCTAAAATCTCCCTAATGAATACATCGTGGTAATAGGGATCTAAAGGATCCAAACCTGGGTAGGCTCGTATGTTTGGCATGGGCATGTCTTCATGTATCAGGTAACGTTGCACATAGTCCCTAACGTCATCCCACCAGTGGTCGTAATTTGGGTCTAAGGGGTTTGGTGCAGGTACCCTAGGTATTTCCTCCGGATTAAAATCATGCATTTCTACTTGATTTTCAGGGTTTTCTATTTCCATTGGTTGGTCAGGAATTGGTGGTTGTGGTTGGGGTGCTATCATTTGCTCCAGGTTAGGGTCAGCTGCAGTGGTTGCTAAGATGTGGATATTGGCTATACCCCTATTAATCATATCCTGGGCATAGGCATCGGTTTCTCTTTTAGCTGCTGCTAGTGCTCCTTGGTCTTGTAACTTTTTCATACGCTTCCTATGCTCGTGTGCCCCTCGACTGAACCATCCTCTCTTTTTATGAGGGAATGGCTCCTCGGAATGAGCTTTAAACACAAATATTCCTTCTTCCGTATCAGCAGAGTACCCTGAGAGGGCAGGCTGAGAAGAGGAGGTGCCTTCGCGTCAGATGGTCCTTGGTCGCTCATACTGTAAACTAACAAATAGTCAAATAACACATAGCAATAAAATACAATTATGCACGTATTCCCTTAATTTATTTCCTAACAGATTGAATTTTGATGTCAGCAGAACACTTCTGTGGCTGAATCAGTGGCTTAGCTCTGATACCACCTTCTGTTGCAACCCCCGATCCCAAATCCCAGGGAACGGACGGCCGCGAGCCAGTTTTGGTGGTATCACGTATTGTCTAATTTGGCAGCGGAATTTTTCATCAGGACCGTAGTTAGGAAATATTTGATCAGAGTAAAATACCACATTTTCATAATATTAAACATATGGGATAAACCCAAGTTCGCAGTACATACGTTTTCATAGGAATAAATCCTATTTTATTTAATAAAAACATCTATTTTATTTTAGGTAACTTTATTGCCACTTTTCCAAGCCTCCAGTGCTGTCCAGCTGGCTTCTATTTGGCTTTCACAATTTGTTACCTGAAATGCGTTATAAAAACATTTGTCAGTGGGAAATACTGGTGAGTGAATCCCAGTTTAATCAAGTTTAAATAAAAACCATGGTACAGTATAGATGGCGATCTCGCAATTACATTTGTTTCCAAGTTATATCAATTAACATCCATGGTACTGTCAGACTCGACTTGTGGAAATGTTACTCCTTGACCAGGTGGTAACAAATTTTGTATACAAAACCCCAACATACTCATGATAATTGTATCCTAACAAATACTCAATCACTGCTTAATATACATTTAATTGTATGAGGTTTTGTAAAAACAGTTAACAAAAGGTTCACAAAAAGCGGATCAACTCACATTGCTGTCTTAGATTATCCTTTAGGGTTTCCTGAGAATTATCTATAATTGACACAAAAGCACAGGTGTTAGTATAATAACCCATTTTAACATTAGTAATACCCTCCCCGAGACGGCATTCCAACGACTACGTCGGGTAGAACCACGACAGCCGTTACGGAACCCTAGATCAATCGGGCAGAGTATCTAATACATATCCAGGGGTTATAATACTTACAACGGAGCAGAACTTCGCTATTTAGGGGGGTATTAGACCCGAGTATAATGCCTACTATGAGAGAATTACGTTTAGAAAGAAAGATTTGAGCGAGTTTTGATGAAACCCGATGCCTGCTATATATAGTGCCTCATCTCGACTTTTACGCGGCCCGCGTCAAACCTGGTTAAAGGCGTAGGTGATCCGGGTCAGCGTATAGGTTCAACACGAGTCGGACACGTGTCAGCACCGGGCTGCGCCACATTCTTAATCTCTAGCGGCCCGCGTAAGATCCCTAAGGGGTCTACGCGGCCCACGACAAACCCAAAAATTTAAGTTTTAATTAGTTTTAATAATATTTAAGGTATTCGGGGCCCGTTTTCACGTATGGGGTGTAATTTAGGACATATTGGGATATTTTAATATATATCAGGGTGTCAGAAAAATTATGAGGGTGTCGTTTTTCTTTAAGGTTGTTATACGGAAGTTGGTGCCCATTTATATCTTGTCGATCGGTGCATTTAATTGTTGGACATTTTAGTATGTTTTAAATGTAAGTTATTTAAACGTTACGTTTTAAGACACGACACAACCATGACATAGCTAAGTTGTTTATGATCCTCATGGATCTTTTTACATTGCCCCAGATTAATTAAAAGTCAGTCCAACATTTTAAGTGATAAAACATGCATCAACAACCACAAGATACGCCATAATTTTCCCGAAGCCGAACTCAAGTACCTGTAGAACACGTTAAAATCAAATGTCAACACAAAGGAATGTGAGTTCACTTATTCGTTTACTAACAAATTTTATTTCAAGGAAAACTTTCTGATTAGGTGTTTATTTGAAAACATCTATGTAATTTTAGAAAGTCCATTTTACTTCCTTAATAAAATCCATGGGCATCCATCGGTTCATTACTCCGACGATTGCAGTGCTGCCCAGGTTTTGTATATTAAATTCTAGTGTCAACTTTCAGACTCGTATGTTAGCTAGACGATACGAACTCTATATTAACCATGCAGGGATAACCAATGCTAGACAATAAACAAAATCTTAATTCGTCGTTTGACATTGACTCGGGGCGACCGGTCACGACGGGGTTGTCAACCCGATAGATCTACCAACAATTCATCGCGTGCAATACTTAACTGAATAAACGACATCATGGGCGCAGGGTTCTCTCTTTGAGAACAATATGATGTCTGCCTCACGTACAATATATATATCCTACTAATATGACAATTTAATACACGATGTGTACGAATCCCCCGAAATCCCCGACGAAATGTAAGCCTATGCTGATACTTACTCTCTTGAGACCAAGCAATATTCGTCCAACTACACGGTCGTTTTTCCCCCAAACACCGTGCATAATCCCGTTTCCACCCGAAACATATTTATTCTTCAAAACCATTTCATCCCGAAATATATATATATATATATAATTTCCCAAAAATCCGTATATTTCCAATGAACATATATAATTTATATCAAAATGTATGTTTTATTTTAAAAACATTATTAAACCCTTTTATTTGCGTGTTCTACCCCCAAAATATATATAAAGCAGTAAAAAGAGGGGTTTAGTGACACTTACCTTTGGGTGCGTATTTTAATACCGCAATCCTAGAAATTGATTATATATGTCCTAATATGGGAACAATTCTAAATCAATATACATTTAATCACAAAAATCCTAAGTTTCTCCATTTCATAGAATTATCACATAACTTTGAGATTTTCTCGTTAAGTTGTCATTTTTGATTATGTTGGCACGTTAAAATATATATATATAGAGTGGGGATCCTACGGAAAGTGTGTTTTTCCTAAAAAGTGTAAAAAGTCATAAAACACAATAATTTCAGGCATAAAACACACCTAAAACTCATAAATAATAGAATGAAGATTACTAAAACACCATATTCAAACTCTAATAGTCCATAAAAACTTCAAACACACCATCGTAGAACTATGAATTTAAAACACAAAATGCTAAACAACATAAAACACAATAATATTTGTCATTCCATAATCAGAGCCTTAACATTTAAAACACAACACAAAACCCACATACATGATGTTTTAGTAATCTTCATTATGTTATTTGTGGGGTTTTGGTGTGTTTTATGGTTGACATTATGGTGTTTTATGACTTTTTACACTTTTTAGGAAATTTGGACTTTCTAGCCAACTCCTAGCCTATATATATATATATATATATATATATGCGTCCATATACATTTATATATTTATTATGATTTTTGTGACTCGAACGATTTTATTGGTGACCATTATTGTGTAAGTCCGTTAACACTCCCGTTTATACGCAATATGTTTATGATTTGCGTGTCGTAATATATATACACAAATGTTCACATAATTTAACACCGAAACACACGAAATCTTGTTAGCTCATCCATTTTATCATTTTTTATAGCAAATATACATAAAACATTTCATAAGTATCAAATTTCATGCTCGACAAACAAGTTACACATTTAACGCACTTTTACCGTTTTTACCGTACAAAACGTACATGCATACATGCATAGTCTAAATTTCTCATTGTCCAATTAACACTTAACATATTATCACATTTACATGTTCAAATTACTTAATATATTTTATTACATAAAGTTCACTCAAAATTTACCCATACTAGTGTTCATTGAAAAATGCGTATTTTAGCGATTCGGTGACGGTTTCGGGGGTCGGAAGTCACATATGACTAACCAAACACCAAGTAAACTTAAAATTAGTTAAAATAATTATTTTTAAACAAAAAATATCAGTTTACTTACTGATCTAATTCAGTTTTATAAAAATCACTTGAAAAGCCGATTTTTGACCCGTTTTAACGCATAGTTTTGCGTTAAACGTTACTATAATCATCCCAACTCGAAACGACTTGATATTTTAACACAATACATGTTATTTACTGACTAAAATAGTGGTTATAATCAGATTAGTTCAGTTTTTGTGTAAGTCACATAAATCATGCGATTTCACGTATTTTACAACTTTTAAAGCACCAAGTACAACATGCAAAGCTAGCAAACATTATGACAAAGTTATATGTCACTAAACACTTTAAAATAAATTTATTTTAGTGTTTATAATCTGTTCATAACTGATTTTTACTAAATCATACTCAAATCACCTTTTTAAGATCACATATCATCATGCATGTTCAAGTAGAAGCATCTAAGGCACTCATACAACATCATCATCATCACACATAAACTTAAATGCATCTAAGAACACATCTTTTTTATGTTCATATATTCAAAAAATTATCATCATATTTCATCATGTTCACATGATTTGCATGCAATAATCTTTCATTTATTTACTAAGTAACAAAACTTCACAAGTGTATATATACATATATACATACACGACACATGCATACATACATATATAATTCCAAAAATTTCATTTTTCACATATGTAACTCAAATTACAAGAACCTTTATATAACATCTTTTGATCATACATGCATTCACTTTTCAAGAATAAATCAAACAAGATTCTATCAAAAATCAACTCAATCTCAAATATGCATACATACATATATATACGGTCATATATACATATACATACTCTTCCATTTTTATTTTGTGTAAAAACCCATTTCTTTTAAGAATTCAAGTTTGTGAAATATTTTAAGAATCAAGAGAAACCTTCCATCATCATCTCTAAAAATCAAGAACATGGTTTTAAAAACAAGTTTATACCTTTCAAGATTTGAGTGGGTTTTTGACAAGATTTTGGTGTTATGGAGCTTGTTTCACCTCAAAAACACCTTTGTATCATCAAAATAGCTTGGAAACACCTTGGATTTATGTTGATCATTACAAGAACTTCAAAAATTTCGAAAATATGGAGGTGGGAAGGAGGTTTTCGGCTGAATTATGAGAGAGAGAGAGAGAGAGAGTTAGAGTGTTTTTAAAATGTGTTTCTTGGATTTGTGAAAGAGTTGGAGGTATTAAAGGAACATAATCATCAACACCTCCCATTTAGGCCAATAAGTGGAGGTGAGAGAATGAGAAATAGATGTGCATGGCTGCCATCTATTCCCCATACACACATACATATCGTACATACACACATATATATATATATATAGATGTAAACTAGTATTAAAACAGGTATTTTACTAGATACATGGTATTTTATCTAGCGTTTTAATCCCGTTTGTCACACCCCGACCACGTAAAACAACAAACCGTGGCGGAAACGTCGGGGAGTGTTGTAACAGAATTATTGTTTCGAACCATGGATACAAAGAGTTTCATTTTATTAAATATTAAACATTGTCTTAAGTTAAACAAACAAGTCAAACACAGTCTATTATCGTTATTAAATCACTAAGGCCTCTTCCGGTCCTAAGTGAGCATGCATCCTATTCGCAATCAACACTAAGCAACTTCACCTGAAACATATGTAAAAACAAAGTCAGCAAAGAAATGCTGGCGAGTACATAGTTTTTGTGTGAGTATCAGATTCATGGCTCGTTTGTATGTTGAAAACAACTTGTACAACTTCGTTAATTGATATTAGAAAACCTTGTTTTGTAAAATGTTTGTATTGTAAATGAATAACCAAGTCAAAAGAGATTGGTCATAATTTATAAACCTCGATGCCATGAATCTTAACCCAAAACTTTTGTTTATGTAAACCAAATCATAAATCATTCTCGTAATAAAACTCGTATAGTTTACATCGTTTCGAAAACCTCGTTTGTGTTGCATCGCTTCCAATTGTTCACCCAAGTGAACTAAATAACGCCACGGTATGTAATATGATGAAAACATATATATATAGGAAGTACCAGCGGCGTATCCACCATGCTTCCATCACATTACACCCGTCCCGTTATCTAAACACTAACTGAAGACCAATCGTTTACCCAAATCGTTTAATTCGTTAATAATCGCTTTAGTCGTTTAAATCATTCTCGTTTTAGATCGTGAAACTACTTTTGGTCATCTCGCTAATAACATTCAAACCTTTGTGACTCGTCTATTGTTCAACTCGTTTTCGCATTAACAAACCTCCAAAGGTAAGTTAACAATCATCAGATTCAGGCGTTACCCACCTAACCCACACATAACCATGGGTGCGGTCTGATAACGGGATTTGTCAGATCCTATGGTACCATAACCTAATACTGGTCGGCTTGATCAATGCTAATGAATGTCATTCGTTATGTAAATACAACCAACAAGTTCGTTCACATTATCGAAATCGTTATTAGTTTTGTATAAACCATCTTAATCGTTTCGAAACCATTGTTAAAACATCGGAATCGTTTTGATACATATGAATCACCCCAAAACAATCGAAAACAGTAAAAAGAGGGGATCTATGTACTCACCTTCGGGTGCATTTTTTAAATGTTAACACAATCCCTCAAATTGTTTATCCGCCCTAAATTAAATAAGAATGATTTTTAATCATCAAAAACCACACTTTGACATGCAAAATACTACTTATGTCATTTCTGTTTTAATATATATGAATCTGGACTGTTTTCGGACATTTAAATAAAATGGTTAACTTATTCCAAAAATTCCCAAATTTTTACAGAACGTCTCACACAAACCAAATATTATTGTGTAAAAATATCGGGGTCTAGTTCATTACCAATATTTTATAAAAATTCATTTTCCCGACTGCAATCAGATTTGTTACTTTCTGATTGCAGTCTATGGAATAATTCACTAAAAATTAATCGTAAGTCCGTTTGACGTAATTCCAGTTGGAGGATCACGGCGACAACAGTGACCATTTACAGTATAAATTTCATGATCTAACCCTACACAGAATTCAAGTTATGACTGAAAACAGGACGCATATTTTCAGCAGCAAAAATGCAGCTCTAGCTGCTGTTACGAAAAGACACTTTAAAAATAGTAAACGGAGTCCAAAAATTATGATTCCGGTTCCATTAGAACCGTATTTCATAATATATAAATCCAGACTTCAGAAAATACATTTTTCGTTAAGATACGGTCTGGTTACAGCCAGTTAAAGGTGGCTGGAAATGCAAATCAGCAAGCTGTTTTCAGTCTTTTAACATTATAAAGTGTGTTTGATTGATTCCGTTAACATGTTTAGCGATCACAATAATACTTACAGCAGATTATCACCTATATATTTCAGATTTATCATGCATTAACATATTCCATCATCATTTTAACACTACTTTATCATGTGTTAGTTAATGTTCAAGACTTGTTTAAGTTCTTTAGACTTTCTAACTTTTTGATTTTTAAACATCATTAACCACTCAACAATCAAGTAAAATGCAAGGATCTAAGTGCTTACCACTAGCACAAGGCTAGGGGAGTTCGAGTGTAGAAAAGTGGTGGATAAAAGAAAACGAGGGCGGTCCTTGAGCTTCCGAGTGCACCAAGCTTTCTTGTTCGGTCTCTAGCACCTTTGAGTATAAGAAAAATGGCTTGAATGGAACTTGATGGTGGATGTATGGTGGTGATGGGTGGCTGCCGAAAACAAGGGGAGAAGGAGAAAGATGAGAGCTTGTTGGTGTGGTGTGGAGAATGAGAGAAGATCAAGACCTTATGTGCATACTTATAAACCAAGTCTTATATTAACCAACATGTATTATGTCCCTAAACCTCCAACATTGTACCAATTAAATAATGGAAGAAATGTGGGGGTGTCCCTCCACACCTTGTAACCGTAATGGGGGGGGGGGGGGGGGTATTAGGATGTAATGTTACTAGTTGCAATTCTAGTTAAGATCTAATGATTTAGTTAGTGGGTTGTAAGATGTAATTTATTATATAGGGTGTTAGGGTGTTCGGGGACCCTAACTAGCTCAGAAAAGTAAGAACAATATTTTTGTGTTCCGGGTAAAGTCCGGTTGTTCGGTTAAACACCGTTCCGTTAAAGTGTTTAATTATGTACCGGGTATTTTATCTAGCGTTCAAATCCCGATTTATGGCGTTCTAATTTATTTTTATTATTCTATAAAAATAAACTTGCCAAAATATTACTGAAATAAATTTCAGTTGCCAAGACTGGCTGCGTTGTCTGCGTTTTGCAGTAGGAGCACTGTGTCGCGCAGACACACACGTACGCGCTTAAACTTGAAAAATAACGTTTTTAGGCGTTTTAATTTATTTTTCAACATGGACCTGACTAAAATAAAATTTTAATCATAACAGAATATTTTTGGGATTTAAATATCATCCGGACGGTCACCAACGTTCGTTTCGCAGTTTTGTCGTAATTAGTTCTTTAGTTCAAATAAACATGTTTTCGCCATACCGAATCCTTCGAAACTTATTTCTAAGTTATGTAAAGGATATTTAGGGTATGTCAGGCTTACGTCACAGTTCCGGAGTGTACGTCGCGTTAAACTGATTGCGTTTAAGCACCAGTTTGCGTATAACCTTCCAGAAAGTGATTTAAAGCTTGAAGTCGGAATCGAATCAAATTGTAAAATTAATAAACATAATTGCACATATAATAACACCAAAACACATATAATAACACCAAAGCACATTGTTTTATTGATAACTGACATTGTTTTTCATTATACGGTGCTTACAGAACACAGTTGTCACACCGTTTTAGCACGCTTTAAATTATCTTTAACACTCTATAAAAATAAACTCACCAAAATATTTCTGAACAATATTTTATTTGCCGGGACTGGCTACGTTGTCGGTATTTGGCAGTATACGCGCAGTGCTGCGCGGTACGCACTCAAAATCGCAGAAATAGGAATTTAAGCGTTTTGATTTATTTTTATCGTTCTAAAGTAATAAACTCATCAAATTATTATTAAAATGATTATAAGTTGCTTTGACAGGCTGTGTTGACAGTATTTTGTCGGTACACGCGCTGCATCGCGCGGACGCGCTTAAACTCGAAAAATAGAGTTTCCTAGCGTTTTAAATTATTTTTCCACACGGATATGATTAAAATAATTATTCTAATCATAACAAACTATTTTTAGGATTTTAACACTGATCGGGTGGTGACCGATGTTCGTTTCGCATTTTAACCGTTACGCGATAAGCGTTTAATTTACCGTTGCCAACATAATTTTTATCAAAGTTTAAATTTACCAACTCATTAAATTTCACCTATAAACATCATAATCAGTCAAATATGGCCCTATTACCTATTTACAACATGTGCTACAATTGTACGATACGACCTGAAAAGCCGGGTGTCACAGTCTCCCCCTGTTTAGGAAATTTCGTCCCCGAAATTTTTTTACTCTACAGGTTTTGTTTTCACACTGGGTGAAAACAAAAAAAAACAGGTTTAATGAATATGGTCTTGTAGTTTCTACGAGAAACTTTGATTCTTACAAAGAATCTTCGTAGACCTATATTACATATACTCTCAATTCCTAATCTCACATTCATTTCAGATATCCGAATCGCCAAATCAATAAATCACATATACGACCAGAATGCTGTAATCGCTTGTCCGGTTATTAGCATAATTCTTCTAGCTATACGTACTACTTCTACGGTGCTTCGATAAACTTTCGTTTATCTTCCAAACAAATCTCTATAAAGTACAAAATCAGTGTATTATCCATTATACACTTTCTCAACTGAACCCAAACATTACATCATGTACACTACACCATCCTTATGGTAGCTTGAGCCTATAAGCGAATGATCCAATTCAAGATGGGCTCTTGAAAGGACCAAGTCAATGTGGCTCAGCTTTTCTTTCCTCTGCTAAACCTAATAGCATCTCTGCAAGATAACTCCTTCAACAAAACCAAGTCTTCAATCTGGAATTCGCAATAGTTCCTTCAATTGTCCATGTAATCCTTCTGTTGATCAATTGGTGACTTTTAACCTTCCCTCGATCCAGGAAAATCCTGTTGCTGGTTTCCTAGATGAACTAAGGTCTGGTTAATTGTCTTTTGTCATGTTAGCTCAACAAAATGGTGATCAACACTTCCATCAATGTAAGGCTTTAAATCGAGCAACCTGAATACTAGCGTGTTAGTTATTATTGTAGGATAACTCTGCCAAGGGCATGTGAGTATCCTAACTTTCTTCGGAGTCCATCATACACGCTTCCAACTTTTCTCTCAAGGGTCCGAAAGTTTCCTACTGTCTTGCTGTCCAAATCAATTTCCCTTTTCCTTTTAGGGTTATTAGTGACGAAGGCTACACTAATTTAGGGAAATTCTTAATAAATCTCCGGTAGCACCTAGCTAGTCATATGGATCATCATACTCCCGACAAGGTCTTTGGCATTCCTCATCATTCACCAACTCCATAGTTAACTTCAAACGTTACTTATGATTTTCCTTGATTCACACATAGGCAAGTATGTTGTCGTTGAATATTATCACGAATTCATCCAATCAGGGTTTCCATACCCTGTTTATGTGATCCACGAATATAAATGGCGCATTAATTTAGTCAAAAGGCATGACTAATAACTCGTAATGGCCATATCGGGTTCGAAAAGCAGTCCTCAGCATATCTTCGTCAGCAACCTTCAACTGATAGTATCCCAATCGTAGATCGATCTTCGTGTAGCAGCTGGATCCCGGTAGCTTGATCGAACAAATCGTCATTCCTCGGTAAAGGGTATTGATTCTCGATAGTCAATTCGTTCAGCTCTCTGAAATCATCACTCACCCTGAAGGATCCATCCTTCTTCCTTTTCAACAAAAATAGATGCGCTTCAAATCGAAAAGCTTGATCGAATGAAATCCTCGTCCAGTAGCTCTTGAAACTGACTTGACACTTCTATCATTCCCAGACGGTGCTTAATCTATCAGGAGATTGTGCAATTGGGCGCAACACCGGGTGCCAGATCGATTTGAAATTCGATCTGTCTCGCAGGGGGAAATCCAGGTAAGTCTTTTTAGGAAAACTTCTGGATAATTGCGAACAATAGGAATCTCTCCGGTATTCCTATATTCGGCTTTCGTATCCACCATGTTAACAAAGAACGCATGATAGCCCCTTTTACAACCACCTGAGCATCCTCACAAAACTGACGACTCTCAACTATCAACACTCGACACTCGACTCGGTCTTCATGTGTCACACCCCGACCACGTATAACATACAAAACGTGGCGGAAAACATCGGGGAGTGTTGTAACAGAATTAATTGTTTCATAACCATGGCATACAAAGTTGTATTTTATTTATCAACATAAGAGTTACGTTGTTTTAAACAGGAATCAAAGAGTTTATAACATAATTAAACTAAGTCTATCTTCATTTTAAGTCTCTAAGGCACAGGTCCGCCCTAGTGTCACGATCATCATCCTATGCAAAAGCACCTGAAAACACATGTGAAAATAGGTACGTCAGCATAAAAATGCCTGTGAGATACATAGGTTTTGTGAAAATAGGATTCATGACTTAAGTTTAAGAAAAGAGTTGTTTAGTAAAAGTCAGTCATGAACCTTGTAAATTGTTTTGTTTTGTAAGTCATTTAAAAAGCGATAAGATCAAATGATATGTATAAATAAAAGAATAATGTATGGTTAAATGTATAACCAAGTGAAATGAGTTGTATAAAGTAAATTTTTTGTAAACCAAAGTCTTGTGAAAATCGTGTTACTTGTGTAAAATGTATAAGTCCAAATTGAATGATTTAAATAACGCTATGATATGTAATATAATACAAACACTTATATATAGAAAGTACCAACGGCGTATCCACCATGCTTGTATCATATTACTCACATCTCGTTACTTAAGTCATTTAAACAAACCACCAATGTAATAAGTCTATGTTTAAACCAATTGTCAAAAAGTCCTTGTATAAACCATGTCAAATGTTAAGAAGTCCAAAAGTAGTCAAGTAATGTGTATCAAATGTTATGTATTGTAAGAAAAGTATTGCCCCATAATCCAAATGTAGAAATGTACAAAACAAAGTATTTTGAATATATCAAAAAGTTATGTTTTGCAAAGTAATGCATGTTACATTGATACAAACATTTATGTGGTAAGTTAACGCATACATTCAAGCCTTGAGACAGTCGGATAACCCTTTCAGTCAAGGTTATCAAAAGAAATGTTTTCGGATTCAGTCATTCCTTACATCCAAACAAACCCGGGATGTCAGGAATGGGATTTGTCAAGTCCTATGGTACCACTACTTACTACCGAGCGGCGTAGCTAATGTTAATGAACGTATATAAGTCTCGTTTGTGCAAACCAAATGTTATAGCAATTGTATATATGTCTTATGAAAACAATGTACTAAGTATGCTAAGTTAACATACAAAGCAGAAAAGTCATGTAAATCAATGTGCTAGCATGCTATCAATTAGCATACATAGCAGAAATGCAAAGTAAAACAATGTACTAAGTATGCACACAATGGACATACATAGCATGAAATGTAATGTAAAACGATGTACTAAGTACGCACACAATGGGCATACATAGCATGAAATGTAATGAAATCATGTACCATAATGTACTAACAAACATAGCAGGTATATGATGTGAAAACAGGAAAGCATGAAAGTAACAAGTAGGCACATGTGTTTCACCCCAAAACAGTTTGAAAACAGTAAAAGAGGGTGTTCTATGTACTCACTTGAGATTGCTCAGAAGTCCTAAGATAACCACCAAGCAATGCTAGAGATCTCGGAATCAAACGGCACCTAATATAGGTAACTATGTTAATAAACCTGACCTAAGTCGGAGGATTTAGATAGAATGAGGGTTCGTAAACCAAACGAGTATGGAGACTCGTGTCATATGGTTTAACAAAGCCTACATACTAAATGAAACCTAACCTAAGTGCTTACGACCCATTACGACCCGTTTAGGTAGCTTATGCTACTTTAACGCGTCGTTCGCGTGAAACGCGTTCGGACCACCTAACTAGTCCTATGACAAGTAGAATATGCCTTAATATGTTTAATTATGTTACATAATCAGTTAAGTGACGAAAGTTTAGGTTACATATGCTTAATTACCAATTACACATGAAAAGGGTATTTTGGTAATTTACCTAAGGCATATAAACTACCTATCATACAACTACTTAACGAAGCGACCATAAGGTATAACCTCGGAAGGTTATTCCCTATACACTATGGTCACCTAATGTGCTTGGTCGGATCCTAATGATTGACCAAACGGGTCGGGTTCGAAGGTATAAGCGATTTATTAGATCGCTTACCCTTACGACCCTAGACAACGTGGTAATCAGTAGGCATAGTCACAAGGGACTATAACCATCGTGATTACAATCACGTTGCGAAGTTCAAACGAACTTCGCATTGACCATAAACTGGTCAATGCAGAAAGTCAAACAAAGATTGACTTTCGGACTCGAAAAGCAATAAAAGAACGAAGGAATACTTACAAAGGGTGCCCGAATGCTAATCTTGATTCAAGTAGCTCAGGTATGAAACAAAGGTTTCAACTTAGAGCTTCTCAAATCAGATTCTAGTGGGTTTTTGCAAGGCATGGGGTTGGGTATTTATAGTATTCTTTGAACCGTTAAGATCGTTTCTTGAATAACGTGATCGAATCTCGTCGGTACACTTGTTGGAATGTTGTGGTGACTAAAAATGGCCCCTCATGAACTGAAAGGGCAAGTGTGGGTGTGTGGTTGGGAGCTTAACAGCTGTAATCTGCTGTTAAATTGATCTTATCTGATCTGGGAGTCTGACGCGGGCCGCGTAAGAGGACTCACTAATCTTACGCGGGCCGCATGGCCTGACGGGTCAGAAACCAACTTTCATAAATGACAGTTTTGGTCCCTGTTACGTATTTAAGCCATTTCCGACACGTTTAAGGCCCGTTAAGCCAATGTTAAGGCCCTAAAATGATGCCTAAACATTGTGGACATGAAACATGCTCAAAAATATGCCGGATGTTGTTCGTTTGGTCGTACGATCGCGATGATCGCTTAATTACGACGGAATGCGCATAAGCGCGAAAAACAATCCAAAATGCGTGACGAATGGATTTTTCTTATGCCAAACACTAAAATAAAATATTTTAGTGCTTACATAAATTTTTGGATGTCCGGATGTATTCAGAACGTAAGTTATGCGCGAAAATGCAAACTTGTGCACTTTTTGACGCTTTTAGTCCCTGAATGACCCAAGAGTTTATTTTAGCATACCGAACCCCTCAAAGCCTATTTCTAAGCTATATAAAGGATATTTAAGGTGTGTTTAACTTATGGTCATTTTTCAGAATGTTCGTTACAGTTCAAATTGGCATACTTTCACAGTTTGTCAAGTTTAATCCCTGTAAGCGAATTAACTTGTTTTTGCCATACCAAAGCCTTCAAAACTTATTTCTACTTTATGTAAAGGTTATTTAAGGTATGTTAAGTATATGTTGATTTTTCGGAGTATTTGTCGCATTAAACTGACTACGTTTACGCACCAGTTTGCGTATAACTCTCCAGAAAGCGATATAGAGTTTGAAATTAAATAAAAGTCAAAACATGAAAAATGTAAAACGCAACCAAACAAACATTGGGATCAAATAACATTGTCTTATTGATAAAAGAACTGTTCACAATGATTACAAGCACAGATGTTACAGTCTCCCCTATTTGTGGAAATTACGTCCCGAAATTTATTTAGAGGAAACTCGTGGAAAAAGATGTGGATATTTCGCCTTCATTTGATCTTTGCATTCCCAAGTAAACCCGGGTCCACGTTTAGCTTCCCAGCGAACTTTGACCAAAGGAATGCGCTTGCGTTTAAGCCACTTGACTTCACGTTCCATGATTTCCACTGGCTTCTCAACAAATTTCAGTGTTTTGTCAACACGAATTTCGTCAAGCGGTATGTGGAGGTTCTCATCAGCTAAACACCTTTTGAGATTGGACACGTGAAAAGTTGGATGAACATTTCCAAGTTCAGGAGGTAACTCAAGTCTGTAGGCTACCTTACCGATTCTTTCGACGATCTTGAATGGTCCAACGTATCTAGGTGCAAGTTTTCCTTTCTTTCCAAATCTGATCACACCTTTCCAAGGTGAGACCTTAAGTAATACTCGATCACCGACTTGAAATTCCAAGGGCTTGCGTTTTGGGTCCGCGTAACTCTTTTGACGGCTTCTAGCTGTCTGAAGGTTATCACGAACTTTCTTAATCTTGTCAGTTGTCTCTAAAATGAGGGCAGGTCCAGTAAGCTGAGCCTCGCCGATCTCATTCCAGCAGACTGGTGAACGACATTTTCGACCATAGAGAGCCTCGAAAGGAGCCATGTTGATGCTGGAGTGATAACTGTTGTTGTAGGAGAATTTAATCAACTGAAGATGTGAATCCCAACTACCACCAAAATCGATCACACAAGCTCTAAGCATATCCTCCAGAGTCTGGATTGTTCTCTCAGATTGACCATCCGTTTGCGGATGATAAGCTGTGCTCAGATTAAGTTGGGTCCCCATAGCAGATTGCATGGTTCTCCAAAAATGAGAAGTGAAACGAGCATCTCTGTCAGAAATGATGTTCAAAGGAACACCATGTCGAGCTACAATTTCATCCACATAGATTTTAGCAAGTTTGTCAGCAGAAAAATCCTCACGGATTGGCAAGAAATGCGCTGACTTAGTAAGACGATCAACAACTACCCAGATGGCATCATGACCTTTCTTTGTGCGCGGAAGTTTAGTAATGAGATCCATAGTAATGTTTTCCCATTTCCAAACTGGGATCTCTGGTTGCACCAATAAACCAGAAGGACGCTGATGTTCAGCCTTAACCTTAAGACAAGTAAGGCATTTTGATACATATAAGGCAATGTCTTTCTTCATACCAGGCCACCAATATTGAATACGAAGATCCTTATACATCTTATCTGAGCCAGGATGAACAGAATAACGAGACTTATGGGCTTCATCCATAAGCAAGGTGCGAAGGTTATCTTGGCTTGGGACCCACAAACGGTCTATGAAGTAATACGATCCATTGTCCTTCAGTTCCAGATCAGGGGTTATGTGATAGGGAAATTCCTTATCCATCAAACCCTGTGAAACACAAGATTGTTGAGCCTGAGAAATGCGGGCTTGGATATCAGATCGAGCTTGAATAACAGATTGAACACGAACACAATGAAGCTTAGTACGTTCCTTATGACTCAATGCATCGGCTACGACATTCGCCTTACCAGGATGGTAGCGAATTTCGCAGTCATAGTCGTTTAGAAGCTCAACCCAACGTCGTTGCCTCATGTTGAGTTCTTTCTGATTGAAGATATGCTAAAGACTTTTGTGGTCCGTGAAAACCACACATTTTGTACCGTACAAATAGTGTCTCCAGATCTTTAGAGCGAAAACAACTGCACCCAACTCAAGATCATGAGTGGTGTAGTTCTTCTCATGTATCTTCAACTGCCTCGATGCATATGCTATGACTTTGTTCCTTTGCATCAAAACACAGCCAAGACCCAATTTAGATTCATCGCAATAAACGACGAAATCATCATTGCCCTCAGGCAAAGTCAGAACAGGCGCGTCGCAAAGCTTCTGCTTCAAGTTTTGAAAAGCTTCCTCTTGCTTGAATCCCCAATCAAAGGGCTTGTTCTTCTGAGTTAGAGCAGTTAGAGGAACTACAATCTTTGAGAAGTTCTCAATGAAGCGGCGGTAATAACCCGCTAGACCAAGAAAAGAACGAACTTTAGTAGGAGTAGTAGGCGTATCCCAATCCTTAATCGCACTGATCTTGGAGGGATCTACATGAATACCTTGTTCGTTGACAATATGCCCCAAAAATTGAACTTCTTTAAGCCAAAATTCGCACTTGGAGAATTTGGCGAAAAGTTGTTCTTTCTTTAGGAGTTCCAGAGTAAGACGAAGATGTTGCTCATGATCAGCTCGCGTCTTAGAGTAAATCAAGATGTCATCAATAAAAACAATGATGAACTGATCCAAATAAGGCTTGCAGACCCTATTCATTAAGTCCATGAAAACAGCAGGAGCATTAGTCAAACCGAATGGCATGACTGTGAACTCGTAATGCCCATAACGAGTGCGGAAAGCTGTCTTGGGAATATCTTCTTCATGCACACGAAGTTGATGATACCCGGAACGCAGATCAATCTTCGAAAAATAAGAAGCGCCCTGTAACTGATCAAAGAGATCGTCTATGCGCGGTAGAGGGTATCGATTCTTGATGGTAAGCTTGTTAAGCTCACGATAATCGATACACATCCTAAAGGATCCATCCTTCTTCTTGACAAAAAGAACGGGAGCGCCCCAAGGTGAAAAGCTAGGACGTATAAAACCTTTGTCAGAGAGCTCCTGAAGCTGCTTAGACAACTCTTGCATCTCAGATGGTGCAAGACGATATGGAGCTCTGGCAATGGGATTTGCACCAGGTACG
Source organism: Helianthus tuberosus (assembly GCA_030545235.1). NCBI lineage: Eukaryota > Viridiplantae > Streptophyta > Magnoliopsida > Asterales > Asteraceae > Helianthus > Helianthus tuberosus. The sequence continues at coordinate 122,509,716 of CM060365.1, read as the reverse complement.
AGATCAATGCGGAACTCGACTTGGCGTGCTGGGGGTAGACCAGGTAAATCCTCAGGGAATACTTCAGAATAATCCCTAACAACAGGAATATCTTGAATAGATTTACCTTTGCCCTTATCTGCTACAACATGTGCCAAAAAGGCCACATAGTTCTTTCGTAGATACTTCCGAGCTTTAAAACAAGACATGAGTTTGAGACCACCAGCAGGTTTCTCACCACGAACCTGTAGGATTTCGCCCATCGAAAGTGGCACACGAACGATCTTCTCGAAACAAACTACCTCTGCGTGATGCTTGGATAACCAATCCATACCCACAATGACGTCGAAGCTTCCAAGTTGCATAGGCGTGAGGTTGATAGGAAAAAGATGGTCGTTAAGGTTCAACTGGCAGTTGCGAAGAACAGAATCAAGAACAATGGGTTCACCATTAGCAACCTCTACTGTCAAAGGTTTACCTAGTTTCGTTCTAGACACGCGAAGTAATGGCTCAAAAGAAAATGACACGAAACTCTTATCGGCACCCGAATAAAAAAGAACAGTTGCTGGCTGATTATTAATAAAGAACGTACCGTTCACCACTTCGTTGTCTGCTTGTGCCTCTTGAGCATTCATGTTAAAGACTCGACCTCGATACTGAGCTTGATTCTGATTTGGATTCTGATTCTGGTTGGCTAGCCTTGGGCACCGGTTCCTGTAGTGGGTCAGATCCCCACAATTGTAGCATGAACCAGGAGGAAAATAAGGTCGTGCAGTTTGACCTTGTTGCTGAGCAAGAGGCTGAGCAACTTGTTGGGCTTGGTTCTGAACTGCCTGGTTCTGGTTAACAGGAATGCGACAAGTAGCGGCAAGATGGCCAATTCTCCCACAGTTAGTGCAATGAAGACATTGGAGATGTGGTAGGTGATGGCCGTTACACCTATTGCACAAAGGTGCAGTGCCAAGATATGGCTTCTTGGCTAGTGGTTGCGCAGGCTGATTTGGTGCAGCTTGGGCCTGTGCAGTAACGGCATAGTTTTGGGAAGCCTTTTGCTTCCTAGAACCCTTTGAGGAACCAGAATTCTTTCCATTCTTGTTTTGACCTTTCTTGCTATCTTCTTTGTCAGATGCCTGCTTCTTACCCTTGTCACCCTTTTTGTGCAGTTTTCCCTTTCGAACCTGCGACTCAGTCAATGTCGCTGCTAACTCGATCGCCTAACGGAGTGTGGCAGGGTTACTACCAGTAATGATGTCTTGCACTGAGTCAGGTAGGCCGTCGATGTACCTTTCGATGGCCTTGTCGAGTGGGGTAACCATTGTCGGGCAAAGCAGACTCAACTCCTCAAACCTGTCAGTATACGCCCTGTGCTCGCCACTGTCTTGTTTCAAGTCATCAAACTCTTTCTCCAAAGCTCGCTGTTCATGACGAGGACATAACTCCCTCATCATAAGGGCCCTGAGTTCAGCCCATGTCTGTGCTAGAGCAACTTCTGCACCACGGTCTCTCATAACCTCGTTCCACCATGTGAGAGCCCTCTTCTGAAACACACTCGAAGAAAACTCGACCTTGCGATTGTCAGGACACTGCACGTGGCGGAAAGTATTCTCAATGCTCTCGAACCATTGAAGAAGCCCAGTCGCTCCTTCAGAACCACTAAACTTGAGTGGTTTAGCCGAGTTAAAAGTCTTGAAATTGCATGGAGCATTGTTGTTGTTGTTGGCTTGGTTCCATTGAGCAAAGAGGTTTGGGAATTGAGTAGCCATCTGCTGCGTAATGATTTCTGCCAGTTCGGCAGTCGCTATCTGGTTTTCGCGTCGAGGAGGCATTCTAAAAGAGGAAACGCGAAAAGAAACGAGTGAGATGTTTGGATGAAAAGAATGAGATGAAACAAAATCAACAAAAGCAAAGATGGTGGTCATTCATCCGCATTACCAAGCAAACAAATGACACACAGTGACTAATCAAAGTAAATGGGTGAAAAATAATGTATCGCGAAGACATGCTCGCCTATAAGTGAACACTCACCCCAAGAGTTCCCAGGTAAGAGTGTCTGGTCCGATTATGTGGATTTGTACAAACACTCTAGCCTTAGACAGAAAACCCAGGGTACAGGCATCCACTCTTCCAGTTTGCACGTGTTCACACTATTTAAAACCCAAAACTTTGACAAGATTTTGAAAACTTGGAAGGCACAAGGCAAAAAAAATCAAACTGGAAGGGTTCAAAACCTTACAACAGAGGGTTCAAAACCTTGTAATAATCCATTCAAAAACAGAAGATTGTTTTTCAAAAATCGTTTCGGAAAAAAATTGGGTTCTTGTTTTGATAATCACCTAAGGATAGGTGATGTGCATGTTTTAAGATCTAAACACAAGATAACTTGTGTTAGGGTCCGAGAAAGGTTATAGTCTAGGTCAAAGAATTACAAATAACCTAATTCCCTATAACCATTGGCTCTGATACCAACTCTTCTGTCACACCCCGACCACGTATAATATACAAAACGTGGCGGAAAACGTCGGGGAGTGTTGTAACAGAATTAATTGTTTCATAACCATGGCATACAAAGTTGTATTTTACTTATCAACATAAGAGTTACGTTGTTTTAAACAGGAATCAAAGAGTTTATAACATAATTAAACTAAGTCTATCTTCATTTTAAGTCTCTAAGGCACAGGTCCGCCCTAGTGTCACGATCATCATCCTATGCAAAAGCACCTGAAAACACATGTGAAAATAGGTACGTCAGCATAAAAATGCCTGTGAGATACATAGGTTTTGTGAAAATAGGATTCATGACTTAAGTTTAAGAAAAGAGTTGTTTAGTAAAAGTCAGTCATGAACCTTGTAAATTGTTTTGTTTTGTAAGTCATTTAAAAAGCGATAAGATCAAATGATATGTATAAATAAAAGAATAATGTATGGTTAAATGTATAACCAAGTGAAATAAGTTGTATAAAGTAAATTGTTTGTAAACCAAAGTCTTGTGAAAATCGTGTTACTTGTGTAAAATGTATAAGTCCAAATTTAATGATTTAAATAACGCTATGATATGTAATATAATACAAACACTTATATATAGGAAGTACCAGCGGCGTATCCACCATGCTTGTATCATATTACTCACATCTCGTTACTTAAGTCACTTAAACAAACCACCAATGTAATAAGTCTATGTTTAAACCAATTGTCAAAAAGTCCTTGTATAAACCATGTCAAATGTTAAGAAGTCCAAAAGTAGTCAAGTAATGTGTATCAAATGTTATGTATTGTAAGAAAAGTATTGTCCCATAATCCAAATGTAGAAATGTACAAAACAAAGTATTTTGAATATATCAAAAAGTTATGTTTTGCAAAGTAATGCATGTTACATTGATACAAACATTTATGTGGTAAGTTAACGCATACATTCAAGCCTTGAGACAGTCGGATAACCCTTTCAGTCAAGGTTATCAAAAGAAATGTTTTCGGATTCAGTCATTCCTTACATCCAAACAAACCCGGGATGTCAGGAATGGGATTCGTCAAGTCCCTATGGTACCACTACTTACTACCGAGCGGCGTAGCTAATGTTAATGAACGTATATAAGTCTCGTTTGTGGAAACCAAATGTTATAGCAATTGTATATATGTCTTATGAAAACAATGTACTAAGTATGCTAAGTTAACATACAAAGCAGAAAAGTCATGTAAATCAATGTGCTAGCATGCTATCAGTTAACATACATAGCAGAAATGCAAAGTAAAACAATGTACTAAGTATGCACACAATGGACATACATAGCATGAAATGTAATGTAAAACGATGTACTAAGTACGCACACAATGGGCATACATAGCCTGAAATGTAATGAAATCATGTACTATAATGTACTAACAAACATAGCAGGTATATGAGGTGAAAACAGGAAAGCATGAAAGTAACAAGTAGGCACATGTGTTTCACCCCAAAACAGTTTGAAAACAGTAAAAGAGGGGGTTCTATGTACTCACTTGAGATTGCTCAGAATTCCTAAGATAACCACCAAGCAATGCTAGAGATCTCAGAATCAAACGGCACCTAATATAGGTAACTATGTTAATAAACCGGACCTAAGTCGGAGGATTTAGATAGAATGAGGGTTCGTAAACCAAACGAGTATGGAGACTCGTGTCATATGATTTAACAAAGCCTACATACTAAATGAAACCTAACCTAAGTGCTTACGACCCATTACAACCCGTTTAGGTAGCTTATGCTACTTTAACGCATTGTTCGCGTGAAACGCGTTCGGACCGCCTAACTAGTCCTATGACAAGTAGAATATGCCTTAATATGTTTAATTATGTTACATAATCAGTTAAGTGACGAAATTTTAGGTTACATATGCTTAATTACCAATTACACATGAAAAGGGTATTTTGGTAATTTACCTAAGGCATATAAACTACCTATCATACAACTACTTAACGAAGCGACCATAAGGTATAACCTCGGAAGGTTATTCCCTATACACTATGGTCACCTAATGTGCTTGGTCGGATCCTAATGATCGACCAAACGGGTCGGGTTCGAAGGTATAAGCGATTTATTAGATCGCTTACCCTTACGACCCTAGACAACGTGGTAACCAGTAGGCATAGTCACAAGGGACTATAACCATCGTGATTACAATCACGTTGCGAAGTTCAAACGAACTTCGCATTGACCATAAACTGGTTAATGCAGAAAGTCAAACAAAGTTTGACTTTCAGACTCGAAAAGCAATAAAAGAACGAAGGAATACTTACAAAGGGTCCCCGAATGCTAATCTTGATTCAAGTAGCTCAGGTATGAAACAAAGGTTTCAACTTAGAGCTTCTCAAATCAGATTCTAGTGGGTTTTTGCAAGGCATGGGGTTGGGTATTTATAGTATTCTTCGAACCGTTAAGATCGTTTCTTGAATAACGTGATCGAATCTCGTCGGTACACTTGTTGGAATGTTGTGGTGACTAAAAATGGCCCCTCATGAACTGAAAGGGCAAGTGTGGGTGCGTGGTTGGGAGCTTAACAGCTGTAATCTGCTGTTAAATTGATCTTATCTAATCTAGGAGTCTGATGCGGGCCGCGTAAGAGGACTCACTAATCTTACGCGGGCCGCCTGGCCTGACTGGTCAGAAACCAACTTTCATAAATGACAGTTTTGGTCCCTGTTACGTATTTAAGCCATTTCTGACACGTTTAAGGCCCGTTAAGCCAACGTTAAGGCCCTAAAATGATGCCTAAACATTGTGGACATGAAACATGCTCAAAAATATGCCGGATGTTGGTTCGTTTGGTCGTACGATCGCGATGATCGTTTAATTACGACGGAATGCGCATAAGCGCGAAAAACGATCCAAAATGCGTGACGAATGGATTTTTCTTATGCCAAACACTAAAATAAAATATTTTAGTGCTTACATAAATTTTTGGATGTCCGGATGTATTCAGAACGTAAGTTATGCACGAAAATGCAAACTTGTGCACTTTTTGACGCTTTTAGTCCCTGAATGACCCAAGAGTTTATTTTAGCATACCGAACCCATCAAAGCCTATTTCTAAGCTATATAAAGGATATTTAAGGTGTGTTTAACTTATGGTCATGTTCCGGAATGTTTGTTACAGTTCAAATTGGCATACTTTCGCAGTTTGTCAAGTTTAATCCCTGTAAGCGAATTAACTTGTTTTTGCCATACCAAAGCCTTCAAAACTTATTTCTAAGTTATGTAAAGGTTATTTAAGGTATGTTAAGTATATGTTGATGTTCCGGAGTATTTGTCGCATTAAACTGACTACGTTTACGCACCAGTTTGCGTATAACTCTCCAGAAAGCGACATAGAGTTTGAAATTGAATAAAAGTCAAAACATGAAAAATGTAAAACACAACCAAACAAACATTGGGATCAAATAACATTGTTTTATTGATAAAAGAACTGTTCACAATGATTACAAGCACAGATGTTACATCATGAACGACTACCACCTTTCTACCGTCATCAGGACGAGATATCTTAGCTAACTTCTTCAAGCAATAATCCCTGCCTCGTTCTTGGATAATCAATCCACCTTCACGTCTTCGTCAAAGCTCCCCAGTTCCACTGGAAATAAACCAACACTAAAACTACGATCACCTAACTAAATACTACAACCGCAAGCGACCTCATTAGTTTCCATCAACTTACCAATTGCTGGTTGTATCGGGCACTTTATACTCAGCTTACTTGTTGGTGCACGCAAAAAATGGTTCAAAGTTTCTCGAACAAAACTCAAGTCAGCTTTGGTATTAAAGGTATGAACATAGATTGGTTTTTGATTTGAAACATGTTGGGCTATGAGTTATGCCAACTCCTTCGGGGTAATAGGTAGTCCAGAACCCTGTCTCGCTTTTGGCGGCATTTCGTCGTTTCTATTATTACAACATAATATCAACATAAGACGATTAACCAAAAATAATTCAATCATCAAACGTTAGTGGATCAATCATGGCGCATGTATAATATCCACGTATTAATGAGAACTATTTTTTTAACCAAAAGGAACCCATTCGATATTTATATCAGAAATTTTCAAAGCTTGTTTTTAGTACGAAGACTAATCAATATTCGGCGTGTCTACATCAACACCCGCAACAAGTCTATATGAAAAATTTCTCCTAAATATCTGAAAATTTGGCATGCAAGCCATAAATAGGGTTCATCAAATGAAACATACAAAACAATAACGGAAATAACCAACAACTAACGCTTCAATCCTTGGAAGTCCAACATCTTCCTAACAAGCTCTTCTAGTTCATCATAACAGTCCATCTGTCCCTCTAAGTCCTTCATCGTCTCCATGCCTCCGCGTAACGTGGCGATCTGACAATCACAGTGAGAGCGATTGACCCCAACCCCTTTCTGCCTCTTCAAAACGGACGCTGTCTCAACTCTCGAAGTCGATGCGATCTCTCTAATGGGTCGAGTCCTCTTCCTACGACGAGTGTAGACTAAAAGAGGTGTAGCAAACACGTGACTCGAATATCAGAACAAATGATTCTGTGACGACGGACGAAAGAATCTCAAGTGTAAGCTCGACAGTATCAGTGGGCGGAACTACTAATGGCTCTATAGATCGAGACGTGACATATCACAACCGTACAAAGTAAGTGTGTGATCAATATAAATAGTAACACATAAGGCCCCAAATAAACAGAAAATCACATATACACATAAACACATAAGGGTTTTCATGCATGATATAATTTGTCTATGTTTATTTAAAAATTTCGGCTTCGAGAATTTTGGACTTTAAATCTCAAAATTCTTTGGTTGAAGTCTAGTGTTTTCCTCCGAAAACATCTAGTTCGCTAACAACCAATGGCTCTGATACCAACTTCTGTCACACCCCAAAAACGTCGCAACAGAATATAAAACGTAGTGGAGACGGAAGTTGGTGCCCATTTATATCTTGTCGATCGGTGCATTTAATTGTTGGACAATTTAGTATGTTTTAAATGTAAGTTATTTAAACGTCACATTTTAAGACACGACACAACCATGACATAGCTAAGTTGTTTATGATCCTCATGGATCTTATTACATTGTCCCAGATTAATTAAAAGTCAGTCCAACATTTTAAGTGATAAAACATGCATCAACAACCACAAGATATGCCATAATTTTCCCGAAGCCGAACTCAAGTACCTGTAGAACACGTTAAAATCAAATGTCAACACAAAGGAAGGTGAGTTCACTTATTCGTTTACTAATAAATTTTATTTCAAGGAAAACTTTCTGATTAGGTGTTTATTTGAAAACATCTATATAATTTTAGAAAGACCATTTTACTTCCTTAATAAAATCCATGGGCATCCATCGGTTCATTACTCTGACGATTGCAGTACTGCCCAGGTTTTGTATATTTGTGACAGCCCGTACTCTCATTGTCGAGAAAAGGGTATTTTAGTAATACACATATTTATCATTATTAATAATATTATTTATTAGATAATCACAACCGCGTCAAGAGGAACGTTTTAAGCCGAATATAAACTTTAAATTAAAGTTTCTCGGGCTAGTCCGTTAAATTGAGAGACACGTGACTTTATATGATCCATACATACTTGGGCTAGGCCCAAGACCCACTCTCTAAACATAAACCTACACTATTTAAACCTTCTAAACCCTTTCCCCCCTCTCATTTTCCCTTAACCCAAAAACCCTTGTCCCTAAACAAACCCTCAGCCACACACCTTTCCCACGTTCCTCATCTCCTCTGCGATTCCGGTCACCGGAGCACTTCCGGTCGGCGTTCTGCACCTCCGACGAGCACCCTCAACCCCCATCAACCTATTTCCCCCACCTACATCTTCTCTGAACTCACACAAACAGCACATTTCACTCACAAACCCAACTCCCTCAACCTTCATTCCCTCTGATCTGCGGCTGATGAACCAGTGGAGCCGGTGTTGTTACTCTGATGGCAGCCGCACAACGCCTCCTGCTCCCTCATTCCTCCGGTGAAACACCCCCCTCCATCCTCTCTCTCCTCTCGAGTTCGACCGGTGAGCTGACGTGAGCAACGGCGGACCTGCTTCTCCTCCTTCTAATTTAGTCCGTCGCTCCAGTGAAGACGACTAATGATGGAAACGGTGGTGGCCGACAACGGCCGCCAGAGGCGCGACGGTAACAGACGGCGGTGGTGGCCGTCCTGAGCGACCTCAGTGAGGTGATGGCAGAAGAGTTCTAAATGAAATGAGGTCTGATGGTTGTCTTGTGTATCGGACAGTTTTGGGAATGCCCAGTAGTGTGATTTCAAATTGTTAATATGTGATTTTTGTGGTTCTTAGTTGTATAAGATTTAAAAAGATGTTTTAGGGGATAAATTTTGTTAAATATTATTTGTTGATAATAACAAACTGTTTGTCTGATATAGATATGGAATATGCTGTTTTGAATTAGTTGAAAGAATGGTAGATGTAGATACACACTGTTGTGCCATAATGATATGATTGATATGCGTGATTTGATGATAAATAAGGTAAGGAACTAATGAGGTATATGTTGAATGGCTAATAAATGGTGATATTTGATGATAACCGAGTAATGTGGAAATTGGATAGATGATGTTATGCCATGAAGTAAGTACGTGTATGTTATCATGAGTTGAATAATGTTGTTTTGATGAAACAGTAGTAGTGCCATGGTTTTTAGGATGAATCGGTTGAAAAATGTTGAAAACCCCAAATGATTAACTGCATGAATATGGTTGAATGTGTGATGAATGTGTATTGAATATTTGAAAAATGTTGGGTTTGATCTGATTGGAGTAGTGTAGAATAACGGAAACGTGTTTGTACGTTTTGATTGGATAGTACGTATTCATGAAATCTGATTGGGTAGTACAAACACGGTACATTCTAGAAGGATTCCATCAGGTGTGCGAGTCGAGACCCCCGGTTTCGAGTCGAGACCGTCAAGTGACGACTCGAGACTAGCCAGCACACTCCAAGGACTCGAGACTTATATGGTTGCGACTCGAGACCTTTTGATCTCGACTCGAGACCAGACTTGAGACATCAAAGGATGCGACTCAAGTGTATACAACTCGAGATCTTCTGTTTTGCAACCCGAGACCTCTTGGTTGCGACTCAAGACCTCATGATCTCGAGTCGAGACCACCTAGTCTCGACTGGTCTGTTTGAATCCGTTATTGGGCCGCACTATGTGATAACCTGTTTTGGACTATGTGTTATTTGCCACTGCTTAACTGGACTATGTGCTGCTACTGTCTAACTGTTCATATGCTAGGATAGGCCCAACACCGTATTGGCAAGAATGACTTACGTGCTATGTGTTAGATACGTGTAGTTTGTACGTGACATTTCTTGCATGCGAACCTAATAAATATTTAATAACCATAATAGGGTATGGTTGACCAACGTAACACGAGTAAATTGTCTACTGAGCAAAGCAAAGGTGAGTTCACTACTTTTTACTTAAAGCATGCGTTCCCGGTGGTTGGGAAACGGAACGAAACACTTTTCCTGGTTTGGGATTGCTTACTATCTCCTTGTGCGGGATACGGTATTTCTATCTCCTTGTGTGGGATACGGGTAACAACACTATCCCCTGTGAGGGATACAAAACTACTTTTCTCCCCTTATGCGGAACCCTTAGTTAATTACTATTTATACTGGATGCAACAAGCAAAACTAAATGAAACTCTATCACTCAAGTCCCTACTCATTAATACCGATTAGTCACCGGGGCCTGGCGAACGGGTTATTAGTTGATAGCGCTATTTAGGTCTAACCAGCCTCACACCGACCCTTGTTACTGGGAACGGGAGTGAACTAATATACTCAGGCAAACCGTCAATGATGATAGAACATTGACAAACGGGGCACTGCGGAAACGTACGGTTAAGTAAGTATTCGGTATTATAAAACAGTTTAGTAGCTTACTTATGGGGTAGCTCCCCATGGCATGTATAAATGAGTAAATTAACTGTTGAAACAAGTTTTTGGAATTAAAAACTGGACAAACTCGTGAACTCGCCAACTTTGTGTTGACACCGTATTGCATGCTTTGCAGGTTGCTCAATTTTGTCAAGACGGACATTGCAATCGGATGGAGTGCGTCGTTTGTAAGTATCATGATAACAAACTTGTGGTTTTCAATTATGATGCGTTTTCTTCCCCTTTCTGCTGTGGACTTAAACTATGTTTTGAAAATTTTAAATTAGGTCACTAATTATACTAATGTTTATAACAATAACTAATCCGTTCAAAATAATTAGTGGCTAAGATCCTGGTCAGTCACACGCCTCGCGGTAATACTTCGCGTGTGGATTTTGAGGGTGTGACAATATGAAATTCTAGTGTCAAATTTCAGACTCGTATGTTAGCTAGACGATACGAACTATATATTAACCATGCAGGGATAATCAATGCTAGACAATAAACAGAATCTTAATTCGTCGTTTGACATTGACTCGGGGCGACCGGTCACGACGGGGTTGTCAACTCGATAGATCTACCAACAATTCATCGCGTGCAATACTTAACTGATTAAACGACATCATGGGCGCAGGGTTCTCTCTTTGAGAACAATATGATGTCTGCTTCACGTACAATATATATATCCTACTAATATGACAATTTAATACACGATGTGTACGAATCCCCTGAAATCCCCGACGAAATGTAAGCCTATGCTGATACTTACTCTCTTGAGACCAAGCAATATTCGTACCAACTACACGGTCGTTTTTCCCCCAAACACCGTGCATAATCCCGTTTCCACCCGAAACATATTTATTCTTCAAAATCATTTCATCCCGAAATATGTATATAATTTCCCAAAAATCCATATATTTCCAATGAAAATATATAATTTATATCAAAAGGTATGTTTTATTTCAAAAACATTATTAAACCCTTATTGGCGTGTTCTACCCCCAAAATATATATAAAGCAGTAAAAAGAGGGGTTTAGTGACACTCACCTTTGGGTGCGTATTTTAATACCGCAATCCCAGAAATTGATTATATACGTCCTAATATGGGAACAATTCTAAATCAATATACATTTAATCACAAAAATCCTAAGTTTCTCCGTTTCTTAGAATTATCACATAACTTTGAGATTTTCTCGTTAAGTTGTCATTTTTGATTATGTTGGCACGTTCAAATATATATATATATATATATATATATATATATATATATATATGAGTCCATATACATTTATATATTTATTATGATTTTTGTGACTCGAACGATTTTATTGGTGACCATTATTGTGTAAGTCCGTTAACTCTCCCGTTTATACGCAATATGTTTATGATTTGCGTGTCGTAATATATATACACAAATGTTCACATAATTTAACACCGAAACACATGAAATCTTGTTAACTCATCCATTTTATCATTTTTTATAGCAAATATACATATAACATTTCATAAGTATCAAATTTCATGCTCGACAAACAAGTTACACATTTAACGCACTTTTACCGTTTTTACCGTACAAAACGTACATGCATACATGCATAGTCTAAATTTCTCATTGTCCAATTAACACATAAAATATTATCACATTTACATGTTCAAATTACTTAATATATTTTATTACATAAAGTTCACGCAAAATTTACCCATACTAGCGTTCATTGAAAAATGCGTATTTTAGCGATTCGGTGACGGTTTCGGGCGTTGGAAGTCACGTATGACTAACCAAACACCAAGTAAACTTAAAATTTGTTAAAATACTTATTTTTAAACTAAAAATATCAGTTTAATTACTGATCTAATTCAGTTTTATAAAAATCACTTGAAAAGCCGATTTTTGATCGTTTTAACGCATAGTTTTGCGTTAAACGTTACTATAATCATCCCAACTCGAAACGACTTGATATTTTAACACAATACATGTTATTTACTGACTAAAATAGTGGTTATAATCAGATTAGTGTAGTTTTTGTGTAAGTCACATAAATCATGCGATTTCACATATTTTACAACTTTTAAAGCACCAAGTACAACATGCAAAGCTAGCAAACATTATGACAAAGTTATATGTCACTAAACACTTTAAAATAACTTTATTTTAGTGTTTATAATCTGTTCATAACTGATTTTTACTAAATCATACTCAAATCACATTTTTAAGATCACATATCATCATGCATGTTTAAGTAGAAGCATCTAAGGCACTCATACAACATCATCATCATCACACATAAACTTAAATGCATCTAAGAACACATCTTTTTCATGTTCATATATTCAAAAACATTATCATCATATTTCATCATGTTCACATGATTTGCATGCAATAATCTTTCATTTATTTACTAAGTAACAAAACTTCACAAGTGTATATATACATATATACATACACGACACATGCATACATACATATATAATTCCAAAAATTTCATTTTTCACATATGTAACTCAAATCACAACAACCTTTATATAACATCTTTTGATTATACATGCATTCACTTTTCAAGAATAAATCAAACAAGATTCTATCAAAAATCAACTCAATCTCAAATATGCATACATACATATATATACGGTCATATATACATATACATACTCTTCCATTTTTATTTTGTGTAAAACCCCATTTCTTTTAAGAATTCAAGTTTGTGAAATATTTTAAGAATTAAGAGAAACCTTCCATCATCATCTCTAAAAATCAAGAACATGGTTTTAAAACCAAGTTTATACCTTTCAAGATTTTAGTGGGTTTTTGACAAGATTTTGGTGTTATGGAGCTTGTTTCACCTCAAAAACACCTTTGTATCATCAAAATAGCTTGGAAACACCTTGGATTTATGTTGATCATTACAAGAACTTCAAAATTTTCGAAAATATGGAGGTGGGAAGGAGGTTTTCGGCTGAATTATGAGAGAGAGAGAGAGAGAGTTAGAGTGTTTTTGAAATGTGTTTCTTGGATTTGTGAAAGAGTTGGAGGTATTAAAGGAACATAATCATCAACACCTCCCATTTAGGCCAATAAGTGGAGGTGAGAGAATGAGAAATAGATGTGCATGGCTGCCATCTATTCCCCATACACACATACATATCGTACACACACACACATATATATATATAGATGTAAACTAGTATTAAAACATGTATTTTACTAGATACCGGGTATTTTATCTAGCGTTTTAATCCCGTTTTAGCGCGTTTTAATCCCGTTTTAGCGCGTTTTAATCCCGTTGTCGGTATTTGACAGTATACGCGTTGTGCTGCGCGGTATGCACTCAAAATCGCAGAAATAGTAATTTAAGCGTTTTGATTTATTTTTATCATTCTAAAGTAATAAACTCATCAAATTATTAATAAAATTATTATCAGTTGCTTTGACACACTGTGTTGACAGTATTTTGTTGGTACACGCGCAGCAGTACCGCGCTTAAACTCGAAAAATAGAGTTTCCTAGCGTTTTAAATTATTTTCCGCACGGATATGATTAAAATAATTATTCTAATCATAACAAAGTATTTTTAGGATTTTAACACTGATCGGGTGGTCACCGATGTTCGTTTCGCATTTTAACCGTTACGCGATAAGCGTTTAATTTACCGTTGCCAACATAATTTTTATCAAAGTTTAAATTTACCAACTCATTAAATTTCACCTATAAACATCATAATCGGTCAAATATGGCCCTATTACCTATTTACAACATGTACTACAATTGTATGGTACGGCCTGAAAAGTCGGGTGTCACAACTAGAGCTCCCCTATATTACTAATTATCAAAAAAAATATCCCTTTTTCTCATAACATCTATCGTTTCAACAAAAATCTATTTGTAATCCACATAATATTTAGTCTTGATTCTAGCATGACCCTAGATCCTTTTTTAATCATCAAGCACAACCATGAAGTACACAAAAAATTAGATTTATGACTACCATATTCAACCATTAACGTATTAACATCACACAACCCTTGTTAAACAAGTTATTATTCATAACAAGTGTCAAGCATGTTGTTCATCTACATTTGATTGTCATCATCAAACATGTTACACGGATATATTATCATTCTAGTCATACACTTTATCATTTATGGGAAAGATATACTAACCGGATTGAGGAAGAGTATGAAAGTATGTAAGAGAATGACGAGAATGAAGCTTCCAAAATGATGAACACTGGCTGTCTTGATGATGATGAAGTCACCGACAATTTCCAAAAAGATAAGAATATTTTAGGGTTTTTGACAGAGGAGGGAATGTTGGTGAAAAGGTGGGAATGTTTGCTGAAAAGTTACAGCCGTCAACAATGATTGGGAAATGATTTGGGGTTGGCTGCACATGGGCATTTATGCCCATAAGAATATTCCGCACACTTTCAAGTGTTCGCTCCTAAGGAGTGTGTGGCTCCTTTAGGGTTTATTGTGGGCTGGACCTAGGCCAGAATTGTTTAGTGTGCGGTCGTCCAAAGCAGATGGGGTGTGCGGCCCAATATGTGACTTAGAGGGGTGTGCAAGGGAAATGAGTGTGCGACCAATCCAAATAAACAATCCATTTAAATAACTATAATATTCAAATCAAATAACATTCCATTTAGATTTACTCATGTAATTACACAATCCATTATAACAAATCACATTCATTAATATTCACATTGTTACAATGTAAGGTGGACGTGAAGGGAAACCCGAATTGTCACAATTTATATATGTTTTTATTGACATTTTGTTATTTTATCAAATCGACCCGTATGGGAATTTGTACATTTATTTATAGAAGATTCTTGTTTTATTCAAATCGACCCGTTTCAGAATTTGTATTTTTTCAATAACCCCCTTATGCTTCACATCGAAAAGATCAAAATATCTGCACTTAGAACTTTTGAAACTTTAGACAATGTACAACAAACATGAAAAAAAAATGTTCTTTTCCATCTCATATATTAGGCCATGCATCCAAAATGCATAGTGATGGTGAGTATCCATGTGGTTCCTATAAATTTTCAAAAGAAAGTTCTATTTTTGGGTAAAGGGTTACCCCGGTAATTTTATATATTCACAACCAAAAACAGAACATGTAGCATGGAAAGCGTTCCACACTAGATCATAATTGGGACATTTCCCCAATTATGTACACCAAAAACATCCAAAACGACAAAAACAAACATACACGCCCTCTAGTCTACCAACTAGATAACAATAACGACTCTCTTACTACCTATTCGTATTACATGGTAAACTATCATTTGCAAACATTACATCCCCATGAATATTCCACTTGTCCATCATCCTCATCACTTGAGTAGAAAGTCTTGAATTTCATTCCCATGAGCTTGTAGCGAATGGTAGATATTATATCCTACGCTAACATATCAGGTGGCCTTGCATGATTCTGAAATAACCTGTTATTGCGTTCTTTCCAGATGTATTGCAGCTGCAACAGTTAGTCTGGCAACAAGATTAGCGATCAGCTTAGGAGACCTTCTTTGAAGCATATCACTCATAAAATCATTCCATACAGGTTGAACATTCTCCATATCAGCATGACTACGAATTTGATACCACACTTGAGCCGAATACTTACACGAGAAGAATAGATGTTCATGAGAATCAATGTTATTGTAACAAAGAAGATAGCACATCATATTCATATTCTTCCTCTTAGAATGATCCCAATTCAGCATTTTATCCTGGGTTAGAAGCTTTTTCCTCATAATTAGCCACATAAGGAAAGCATGTTTAGGTATACAATGCGCGAACCACACACTCTCATTCCAGGTAACCTCTAGCTCTCGAGACCGAATAGTCTGCCAAACCACAGTATTCGAAAAATCCATGAGTTTATTCACTACTTTCCAATAGAACTTATCCTGAGTATCCTCTACAAGATTATAATAGCCAATGTTATTATGGATAGGATATAGATTCAGCCATTGTAATGGCCACATCCATCTACCATCATCCCACATATTCACCATTTAGAATTCAAACTGAATCCTCCATTTGCTATCATTCCAGGAGAAAGAATTATATTTAACGGACCCATATTGCACCAAGTATCGAACCAAGCAGAAGTGGACCTACCATCACCAAGTTTCGACCATACATATGGTTGAATTAACGGCCTAATCTGGAGGATTTTTCGCCAGCTCCAACAACAATTATTCAGAAGACGACAGTCACAAAAGTTCCTATTCTTCAACCGATATGAATAAATCCAAGCCACCCATAAAGATTCACGTTTAACAATGATACCCTGAGCATGGGAAGCCATCAATGCATTATTCATTTCACCAATGCGTCAAACACCCAATCCTCCTTCGTTTTCGGCAAACACACAGCTTTCCAGGAATTCTTGGCCCTACCTTTTTGCATCGGACCTTGGTACCAAAGAAAACAACGCATTTTCGCCTCTAATTCCATAATCATCCTAGTTGGTAAGATAAAAACTGAACACTAGTAGATATGCATGGCCGAGAGAACTGAAAGAACTAGCTAAAGTTGACCTGCAAACGAAAGAAACCGATTCCTCCAAGTTGATATTCTTTTGTCTAATCTCTCCACTAGAACATTGCAATCAGAATACCGAAGACGAGAGGATATCAACGGGACTCCCAAATACCGAACCAGTAAACTACCTTCCATGAATGGCATAAGGTTTAGGATAGATCTTTTGACATGATCTGGCACATTACAAAAATATACTATACTCTTCGGGATACTTTGCACCAATCTTGACATTTAGTGAAACCACTAATTGAGCGCATAATACACTTTACGGATCCAACATCACCTCTATTAAAAAAAATAAATCATCAGCAAAACATAAGTTGATAATACGCTGTTTTTCACACTTGTTATGAATCTGAAACGAAGAATCCAACCTCACAGCATTCTACAATAATAGAGTAAGGATTTCCATGACTAGCGTAAACAAGTATGGAGACAACGGATCGCCCTGTCTTAAACCCCTTTTCCCTTTAAAATACCCATGCAGATTACCAATAACAGAAATAGAAAAAGATGAAGTGGTAACCATAACCCAGTCCACCATTTTCGTGTGGAAGCCAAACCTCAGTAATATCTTTCTCAAAAACTTCCAGTTAACCATATCATAAGCTTTTGGATATCCACTTTAAACGCACACCGAGGAGGCCCAACCTTCCTGTGATAATTGTGCATTAACTCCTGAGTTAACAAGATGTTATCAGATATTTTCCTACCAGGAATAAACGTAGATTGATTAATACTCACAATCCTACTTAACGAACCCTTCATTCGATCCACCAGAATTTTACTAATGCATTTATATAATACATTGCAGCAAGCAATCGGTCTATAATCCGTAACAACCGACGGCGTCGTTAATTTTGGGACAAGAGCAATAATTGTATGATTCAATTCTTGCAACAGTTTTCCTTTGTCAAAAAAATATTTTATTGCTTTGGTGATATCCTCCCCAATAACACACCAGGCCGTTTTAAAGAAAGCTGAGGTATAACCATTTGGCCCCGGTGCTTTGTTTTCAGCAATAGAGAACATGGCATTTTTTATTTCTTCACTTTGAACTGGCCTAACCATATGTTGAGCTACCATAACGTCTAGCTTGTGCGTGAATAAGTCTCGAGCTGGATCCATAGAGGTACCCTCCTCGGATCCCAAAAATTGTTCGAAATGAGTTACAAAAGCAACCGGGACATCCCTCCTTCATATAATTGGTCGTTGCCATCTTTAATGATGTCAATTCTATTATGATGGTTTTTTTCATTTAATGGACGTATGAAAAAATGCGGTGTTCGAATCACCAGCCGCTAACCATTGCACTTTGGATTTTTGTTTTAGAAACCATTCCTCATCCAAGCTTGCTTCTTGAAACTCTTGTAGGTACTTTGCTTCTCTATCCCGTAAATCTAGATCCGAAGGATTCAAATCAACTTGCTTTTGTAGATCATCCAGCATACCTCTCAATTTTTCATCTTTGTTGTGTAGATTACCTTGCTTATAAAACAGCGTTCTAATAGGAGATTTTAAGAATCTGAGCTTTTTTACAACCCAAAATTGGCGAACACCCTCAACCTGTTTGTCCCAATTATTCTTCACAATATCCATAAAGTGTGGCTTATGAACAAGGAAGTTTGCGAATTTAAACGGCTTTGGTTTGCATCTACTCATACCTGGAAGTTTTAGGATGCATGGAGTATGATCTGAAATCATAAATGGATGGAGAACAACAGTCTACGAGGGAAAAAGATCCGTAAAAGCAACATTACACATAATCCTGTCAATTTCTTTAAGATCCCCATACCCTTATTCGGTTTCTGATTCCAGGTATAATGAAGCCCAGTACTGTTCACATCGAACAACTCAACATGATCAATGCATTCCTTGAATTCACGCATACCTGTATTTAACTTGGATGATCCCATGGAGTTATCTTCTATGTTCATAGCACAATTGAAATCGCCCATACATATCCATGGCTTATCCAGAACAAGACTTTTGTGACATAACAAGCTATCCCACAATTGCCTACGGTTCATATAATAGTTATCAGCATAAACAATGGAACAAAATAAAACCTTTTGTTTATTTTTAAATACCACTTGGGTGTGCATAACTTGATCCGTTTGGTTAAGAACCATAACTTCAAGAATAGTTGGATCCCATCCAAGTGTAATTCGAGTTCCTTTTGAACACTGGCTGCCGTTTGACGTCCAATTCCAGTGCTTAAAAACACTCTTACATACTTTTACAAGCCCAGAAACATCAACATGAGATTCTAAAATGGCGCACATGCTTAACTGACTTTCTTTTACAAACTGCCAATTAGCGGTTCAACCCCCTAATATTCCATGATGCGAGGCTAACCATTTGAAACCTTCACAGCAGGAGTGCTTACCCCTGATTTGTTGTTCGATGCCATGAATTCAGCCGTTTCATTGTAAACTTCAATGACTTCCTCCTCCTCGGAATCAACATCATTATGTTCCATGAATTCAGTACCAGCGGTATTACTAGTGGAAGCTACATCTCTACCCGAGTCTTTCTTTAAAACATCAACAGGATCACCCGAGTCATTGCTTAAAACATCAAAAGGATTGCTGATATTAACCAGCATTGAGTCTGTTAAATCAACTTTTTTTGTGGTTCTTTGTTCCGTCTTAGCAACTTGAGCTTTTGGTCTATATTCCATCTTCGGTTTATTGATCTGGAATCCACTTTTCTTGGCCACTTTACGCTGTTTGACCTCCATATACCCATCCTCATCCATCTTGTTTGCTGTTTTTGATGTGGCTCTAACTTGTTTCGGACAGGTTTCATCCAGGTGGCCAAACACACAATAATGAGAACACCTATGTGGTGTCCATTCATATTCCACGTACTTTTTTTCTTTAACAAAACCCTCACCTTCAAGCTCAGGAATAGCCATAGTAAGTTCCTCTTTTAAATCTTGCACATCTGAGATCTCTATAAGAGCACGAGCATAACTGCTCCTTCCCCATGCATCCATGCACATTGACGTTGTATATGAATCTAATAATTTTGGGACACCAATAGCCATAGCAATTAAACTCAGTCCATCCTCCGTGTACGCCGCAATCGGAACATCATGAATCTTTACCCAAACTTGAACCTTTTTGACATCCTTCTTTTCCAGCTTGATGGTAGGAGACCACATATTTAGAATGAGAGGTTCTGACCTAATAATCCAGGGACCTGTGTCACACCCCTTTCTAAGGCGGAAGTACGAGGTGTGATCTTGAAAGGTCTCATTGCATACGAAAGGTAAACATACTACATGCTCGTAAAATAACTCCAAATGCCATAACATAACATAAATTAAATGTTTACATCACAAGACAACATATTGTTTGATAAGTTTACAACTTATTTAAAAGACGAACATCGAGGACTTGGTTCTTATATCCCACGTAGAATTAAATATAATAACCAATTCCCACAAAAACCGGCATCGGAGTCTTGACACAAGATAGTTAAAAACATAAACAACTTCCAAGAGCAAGAGTATGGTCCAAAAAGACATTTTAAGTTCGTAACTTGTCCAAGTTACATAGTCTTTTAAGAAATATATTTTTCATAAATATATTCTCTTGTATTCGTTTATGCATGTTGTATGTGTATCTTTTGTATTTTTTTACTCCTTAGGAGTATTTAGTGTATTTTCAAGTCCTAATACACTATTACATATAATACACATTACATACACTTAGCACAAAATTTGGTGACCAATAAATATATATATTTTCCTCAAAAATATACATACTTAATATCTATTGTTATTTTGAAGAAATCATCATTTCTTAACTTGAAATTTACACAAAAATTAGGGAAACCTTGGTAAATATTTTTAGGTAAATTTTTAGGGAATAAGTTTCACCAAAACTTAAATTTTTCTAAGTGTCAAAATTTTATAGAAATTTTGACATGGTTTCCCCTAAAAATGGAGGTTTCCTATGTTTTCAAAACATGTGTTTATTTTCTTTTAAAATCATCATCAATCATCAACAACACAATCAAGACTTACCATAAGCCAAGATCATGTAAATTACACTACATAATGAACTTGAAGTTTTTGTAAAAACTTGTAGTAACTTACCATGTTATTTAGTAGGTTTAGTTACCCTTTAAAACATATTTATTTGTTTGTAAATCACATTATTAAAAGACTTGGTCATTTACAACTTGTAAGATGGTTTTTCTAAAAATATTTCTTTTGTATTTTTCTTGTTACACACATGTTTCTAGTCTTGTATAAACACTAAAAATATGATTAGTTTATTTAGAAACCATGACTTTGTATATCTTATAAATAAACTTGGTTTCTTGAGAAAATTATTTTTGTAATCATCTATTTACAAGATTTGTATTTTGTTTAAATCATCTTTACATATGAAAACCAATTTCATCATTCAAGTTCATGAAAACATAAAGCATGATGATCTTGGTCTTTCACAAGATCATCACTTTAACTTACTAGATCATGTGTTTAATCACAATCTAGTAGGTTTCTTATGATGTCTAACATCACTAACACTAGTAATCAACAAGAAGCAAATAAACACAAATCAACAACTATTCACATGTTTATAAGCTTATGTTAGAGATTTATGATTATGTCTTTTAGTGTTCATCATGTTTAACAATGTTCATCATCTATTAACCAACAATATATGAAGTAAAATCAAGTGAATAGAAGCTTACTACTAGCACAAGGGCTAGGGAAGAACACTAGAAGATGAAGGTGACAAAAGTGATGGTTAATAGCAAATGGAAGAGGTCCTTCAAGATCCAAGACCACTAAGCTTGCTTGTAACCCTTATTGCACCTTGTGTACACTTGAGATTGGTTGAACTTGAATTGAAGATGGTGGTGGTGTTGGTGGTTGGCTACGGCCAAAAGTGGGGAGAGGAGAGGGAGAAAGCTGGTGGATGAAGTGTGGGTGATGAATGAGAGCTCAAGTTTACTTATAACCATGTTTTAGTTTTGTCCATAGGTCATTATGTCTCTTAAGTACATAACAAGATCTTTAAGTGAATCAAGCAAGATCAAGAAGGATCAAGGGAGATCTTTGGAAATCAAGGGTGGGTCCACACCCTTGTGACCGTCCACAACCAAAGGGGGGGGGGGTAAAGTGTAAGTTTGCTGGATAGTTAAGTAATCTAATTAGATTTCAAGTGTAATGTTTAGGTGTTATGCATATATGGTGTTATATAGTGTGTTAGGGTGTTCGGGGATCATAACTAGCTCAGAAATATTAAAACAATGCTTCTAGTATAATTTTGGTGTTTCGGGTAATGTTCGGTTGTTCGGTTAGATACCGGTTCGTTAAAGTGTCAAACTATTCCGTTTAGTGATCTTTAAGTACCCTTTTGTGACACTTTTAATTCCCGATACTTAGGAAAGCATTTAGGGCCATTTAGTCATATTTTTACATGTTACTATCTTGTCACAATGCTGAATTTTGCTGAAATATGCAAAATTCAGTATTTAAAGTGTGTTTCGGGTGCTTTTTAGTGCATATTTTAGCTTCCGGAAAGTCTATATGTTAACCCTTGTATCCATACTTGGGTTTTAATGTATTTTAGACGTTGGACCTACTCCTAGGCCCCAATTCTACTGTCTGACTGTTTTCTGCAGAATTGCTGACACAATGTGTCTTACCGGTGAGTTTACTAGTCTTTCTGACGCAACGCTAACAGTAATGCATAAAGCAATATTTGAAGTATAAAACGTGCATGAATTCACATGTATAGCATGTAATTAGACAATGTTGACATTTAAGCACATAATTGCAGATATTAGATAATAATTAAATTGTACGGAAATTACCGGTTTTGTGCCAGTACTTTTACAAGTTTGACATTTAAGCACATAATTGCAGCTATCTCTCACAGGAGTTTTCTTAAACAGGTGGGGGTACTTTTCTTTAAATTGGTCTTCACGTTCCCAGGTGTACTCGGGTCCGTGCTTAGAGTTCCAACGTACTTTTACAAGTTTGACACTACTCCTCCGGGTCTTGTTGGCTTTCCAGTCTGTAACCTCAACGGGTTGTTCTGTAAATTGGAGTGTGTCATCAACATGCACTTCATCCGCAGGGATGATCACTGTTTCTTGGGTTGGACTCTTCTTAAGGTTGGACACATGAAACGTATCATGTACTCCGTTAAGTTCTTCCGGTAATTCCAACTTGTAAGCCACGGTACCAATTCTTTCCAAGATCTTGAATGGTCCGATGTATCGTGGATTCAGCTTCCCACATTTTCCGAATCTTGCTACGCCCTTCCAAGGTGAGACCTTTAACAAAACTTTGTCTCCCACCTCGAATTCTAAGGGTTTTCGTCTTCGATCAGCGTAGCTCTTTTGTCGATCCCGAGTCGCCTTAATGCGCTCTCGGATCTGCATGATTTTGTCGGTTGTCTCTTGCACAAGTTCAGGACCAACCATACGTTTGTCTCCAGCGTCTGACCAACATAATGGCGAGCAGCACTTGCGACCATATACAGCTTCAAACGGTGCGGCTTTTAGGCTCGTATGGTAACTGTTATTGTAGGAAAACTCAAATAAAGGTAGGTGAGTATCCCAGCTGCCGCCTAGGTCCATAACACATGTGCGGAGCATATCTTCTAGCGTTTGTATGGTTCGTTCACTCTGGCCGTCTGTTTGCGGATGGAAGGCCGTGCTTAGATCTAGTTGAGATCCAAAGGCCTCTTGGAAGGATTGCCAGATCCTTGAGACAAAACGTCCATCTCTGTCTGAGATAATTGAGATAGGCACTCCATGACGTGCCACGATTTCTTTCAGGTACAACTCAGCAAGCTTTCCAGTGCCATCCTTCTCTCGGATCGGTAGGAAATGCGCAGATTTCGTTAACCGATCGACTATCACCCATATCATATCGTGCCCTCTCGGGGTCCTGGGTAATTTCGTTATGAAGTCCATCGAGATTTGCTCCCACTTCCACATGGGTATCTCTGGCTGTTGCAGTAGTCCGGACGGTTTCTGATATTCAGCCTTAACCTTAGCACAGGTTAAGAATTTTCCAACATAAACAGCAACATCGCTTTTAAGCCTCGGCCACCAATAGTATTCCTTTAAGTCTTGATACATTTTGTCCGATCCTGGATGGATCGAGTATCTCGACTTGTGAGCTTCATTAAGAATGACTTCTCGAATACCGCCATAGAGTGGAACCCAAATACGCCCCATAAAGTATAAGGTTCCTTCTTTGTTTGGCACCAAATTCTTTAGCATACCTCGGAGGTATTCAGCTCTACGATTTTCTCCCTTAAGGGCTTCTTGTTGTGCGTCACGAATGCGTGTAGTGAGGTTCGTCCGAATAGTCATTTCCAATGCTCGAACTCTTAGGGTCTTAACCCTTTCTTTTCGGCTTAACGCATCTGCTACAACGTTTTCCTTTCCAGGATGGTACTTAATCTCACAGTCATAATAGTTCAGCAACTCAATCCATCGTCGCTGACGCATGTTTAATTCCTTCTGATCAAATATGTGTTGCAGGCTTTTGTGATCTGTGAAGATTGTACATCGTGTACCATATAAATAATGTTGCCAGATCTTCAAGGCGAATACCATTGCGCCTAGCTCTAGGTCGTGAGTGGTATAGTTCCTTTCATGCACCTTCAACTGTCTTGAAGCGTAAGCGATGACTTTTTGGCGTTGCATGAGCACGCAACCCAAACCTTGGCGCGAAGCGTCACAGTATACCACGAAGTCTTCAGTGCCTTCGGGTAAGGATAGTATCGGTGCATCGCATAGCTTATTTTTGAGCAGTTAGAAGGCTTCTTCCTGCTTATCACCCCAGTCGTACTTTTTATCTTTCTGCGTAAGGGTTGTTAGCGGTTGAGCTATCTTGGAGAAATTTGTCACACCCTGCTAGTAGCAGAAGCGTATTTTGTGTGACGTAAGAAAGGTAATCATTGCATCCAAATGAGTAAACACATAAACAACAACGATGCCATAGATATAATGATTTTAACAAAAGATCACAAGTTTTCCAACATAGTTTCAAGTTCGTTAACCATGACATAGATTAAGTTATATTACACAACACAAAAGCTAGTTTTTGACATAAATCATAGTGAGGTTGTGTCCCCTATATACCCATACGAAGTTGGGATATAAAGGACAAACCCTCCAAAAGTGGCCATCGTTGTCATTGACTTTCCCGTTACCCGTAGTGTATCACCGGCTCAAGACCTGTTTCCTGAAATACATGTAGTTTTAAAAAGTTAACAAAAGTTGAGCGAGTTCATGCAGTTATTGTTATCATATGAAATCTCATAAATGTTATCTTGTAATAATGGTATGTTCTGATTCATACATGGAGTTTGTTTAAGGATCTATCAGTGGGTAGCGAGCCCCCTGACAAAATGTACCATAAGTAAATAACCAAACCGAGAACACTTTGTTATCATTTGGGATCACAAAAGCACTCCACGGTTAACAACTAGGAGTGGGGCGTGCCTCAAGCCCAATAGATCTACACCTTTTGCACCTTGGTCACTATATGATTAATGGTTACTAATGTTATCATCCTACTTATGCACATTGATCATGTTATCTTCTACTCTGTAACTAACATACCAATAGTTTAGCATGTATTTCCCCTCGATGTTTTTGAAAACAAAACATTGAAATCAGTGAAAGGAGGGACATAAACTCACAAGTTTGCGTTCCGTGTACTATGATATCGAAGTGAGCATCCGTACGTGTCAATAACCTACATGTGTACTAATCTCGTTAGACACTAGGTCTTTCGGACCTCGTACAAGTTGTTCATCTTGAATTCTTTATTATGTTCTCGTTTGTCATCTTTGGAACAACTTTGTATTTTAGAGCGTTGATAGTTTACTCGCTCGATTATTATGTATATACATGTATTCTATACGTATTGAATTCTAGATGAACGGGCTTCACCCTTCATATGTCTTCGTGCCACGCACGCGTGTAATTGAGCCCTTGCTCATGTCATTGGGCCGAGCCCATGTCATCTATGTTATTGTATCTAAACCATGTTTTATTGTTATTGGGCCGAGCCCATGTTATCTATGTTATTGGGCCTAACCCATGTTTTATTGTTATTGGGCCGAGCCCATGTTATATTGTCATTGGGACCTAGCCCATGTATTAAGGAATTTGGGTCTAGCCCATTACTAGCTTTGATAGGCCCAATTCTAACTTTATGAGTCCATTAACAAAATCTTGCAATTTTTTTTACCAAAATGTTACCAAGTAGTAAACTTTAAATAAGTTCATTTTTCCTATGAAAAATACTTGGTAATTTGTATAGTTTTCGACTTTCCGGATTCTTGTTATCGATCGTTTAGATATGTGCTCGTTTTAATGTCTAAAATATGTTATTTTAGACTCGACTTTGTAGTAACTTGTTCACGATGTCAATACGTCCAATTTGTTGTCGTCAAGTGTTAAGTATTTCCATTTCGGCCATTTTATTTAATTGTCCGATTTACTAGCATTTCTTGGACCATGTAGGAACATGTATGTGTATTTATTTTGATCACCCTATAGGTATCTAATACATACACATATAACACATATTACATGCACTTGACAAGTTTCAATATATATATATATATAATTTTTACCAAAAATTATATATACATATATGGTTACATTTTTAACCATTTATTTTTATAAAAGAATAAGTTTAAGTCCATAAAACTTATTGAATATTTAAGACTTAAATATTCTCATTAGGGTTTCCAAAATGACGTATATGACCACTAATCGTGTTTAACATTGTTAATCACCCTTTAAACCCCTCTTTAATCGCGATTAGATTTTTAGAAAATTCGCCATAGTTTCCCCTAAAACAATGACGTTTCCCACGTTATAAAAACGCGTTTAAACCATGTTTAAACCCATAATCATAATCAATTTCCAAATCAAGTTTCATTATCCCAACTTTACATGCATGATATCATACATTTTAACCCTCATTTCCATGAACTTTATAAGTGTATTTTAACCACTTGTTTAACAAATAATCTTCACATTTTTACTAGACTTTTTGAAGACATCATTTTTTTTCATACGTTCAAATCAAGTTTTCCCACTTTAACCCCTTTGATTACTAGACTTTTTATGGTGATATTTCATAAAAATCAAGTTGTTAAACTTAACTTGTAAGAACAAAGTTTAATAAACTCCCAAAATTAAGTGTTAAATCCATTTAAACACTTGCTTCTTTATGAAAACATAAATATTATATAATTACTTCATGAAAGTGAGTATGATGATCTTTCAAGATTTAAACATAACCATGTTTAAATCACATTTTTATGTTCATCATGGCAAGATGAACACTAATCTTGAACACTACATTAATCTACTAGCAAGATCATCATAAACATAAACTTTAACTCACTAATATTAACAAAATCAACATACACAACATGATCATACAAACTAACTACACTAATCTACACATATCAACACATAATATAGTTAGATTTAGTGTTTATTAGCTTTGAGATTAGGGTTTTTGTTTATGTTTAACTTTAATTTCAAGATCATCAACCTGTACTTTTGAGATTAACTATTAATAAGAAGCATAAATATGGTGTTTATAAGTCTTACAACTTTGCACAAGCCAAGATAAGAAAATAAGAAGAAAATCAAGCTCCAAGAAGACTCCTAATGATGCTCCATGTTTACTCCATGGGTGGATGATCTTGAAATGGCTAGATTTAGTGAATTTAGGGTGTTTAATGAGATTTTTATGGTGGGTTAATGGGACTTGGGGGCTGCCGAATTTTTGGGGTGTGAAAGGAGGATTTTTGAGTTCACTTTGTGGATATGAATATGATAGAATATGATAAGATAGAAAAGTATGGTGAAGTGATGATATAAATCTCTAATTTCAACAACAACTACCCAATGCCATACTTCCAATCCTCATATTTTCAAACAAGATCAAGGGGTGGGGACCACCCTTGATTTCGTAAATAATAAGGGGGGGGGGGTAAGTGTAACATTTTTATTAAAAAAATGTTAAAAAGTAGATATTTTGGTCATTAATTAAAGTAGGGTGATTAAGGGTTTAATTACATCATTAAGGGGTAATTAGTGTTTCGGAACCAAAATTATTATTAACTAGTTCACTAAACTAGTAAAAATCATCTTTTGATGCCTTGGATGCCTTTCGTTCGGTCGTCGGTGGGTTTACGGCACTTTTGTGGCGTACCGACGGACGTTTCGCAAGTTGTTATTTCACGTCTAAGTGATGTATGAAGCAATTTCGAGTTCCAAATTTGGCTTAACTAGTTCGCTAGAATTTTCATTTGGTTGTTATAGTGGCGGAAATATCGCTTGCTAGTTCGTCGGTTCGCTAACGGACTAGTTTAGTGCATAGTGATATAATATCGGAAGCTTATGATTTTAGACACCCCGTTATCATACTTATATTGTTTTCATATGCTTGATATCATTTGTCATAAATCCAGAGTTCCGAAAATGCTAAATTATGGTTTCGGACGAGTTAAAATGTCATATTTTTGGTCGAAACGGACATTTTTGCAATTAGGGCGTTATACCAGAAAGTCTTGTATCTTTGCAAGATATGTTTTCATAATAGTGTTTTCTTATAAAAATGGACTCAGTTATGTTATATGTGTGTCATTTTTCAGTGTTTTGTTCTGTTTTCACGGTTTTGCTGGCATGAATAGTGTAACCGTGAATAGTGCGCATAGCACTTCTTACCAACACTTTTAGGACATTGTTTGCTTGGTTTCGCAATACGACGAAAACCAACGTATGTTTTAGCGTTGTTTTCTTGTCCTAACACTGTAATCTAATAAACGACACAGTTACATAATTAAATTACGCTAAATGCATGAGATTATGTAAATAAAATAGTGATTAGTTTGTACGGAATTGTCGGTTAATTGCCATTTGTCACATTCTCCCCCTGTTAAAAGAATTTCGTCCCGAAATTCACGTTGAGTTATCCTTTAAAGGACTCTTGTCGAACAGGTGGGGGGTACTTTGTCTTGATCTGATCTTCACATCCCTAGGTATACTCGGGTTCATGACGTGAATTCCAGCGGACTTTAACCAGTTTGATCCGGCATCATCTTGTCACATGGACTTTCCAGTCCATAACCTCAACAGGCTCTTCTGTAAACTGGTGCTTGTCATCAATATGTATTTCATCCACCGGGATGATAACTGTTTTCGCTGGTTGGAATTTTCTTGAGATTCGACACATGAAATGTGTTTTGTATGCTATTGAGTTCCTCTGGCAATTTCAACTTGTAAGCGACAGTATCTACTTTTGCCAGAATTTTCAAAAGGTTCAGTGTATCTCGGGTTTTGTTTTCCTCGCTTCCCGAATCCAGGTACGCCTTTCTTAGGTGAGACTTTTAGTAATACTTTGTCTCCGACCTCGAAAGATAATAGTTTATGTCATTTGTCCGCAGACGACAAAGACAACATGTTCGCATGAGCCTATAACCCACCTTGTGCTAGAAAGTGCCTCAACAAACCGCTTACTCAAGACGGTAGACTAGCGGGCGATTATAGTTCTGATATGTAGCTAGGGCTTCACTGTACAGTTTTAAGCGACTTTACGGCCCTTAGTGTTGAGTAGAGGACATTCCAGTCCTTGTGTCTATAAGCAGGACCAACCAGTCCCCTTATTCGTATGTAGAACAAACCAGTCTAGGTGTTGTCTGTGGTTTCTTGGACTAGTTCAGGATCGATGAGTTGTTTGTCACCGACTTTCACCCAGCATAGTGGAGATCGGCACTTCTGTCTATAAAGTGCTTCAAATGACACGGCCTTTATAATTGTGTGATAACTGTTATTGTATGAAAACTCTACCAATGGTAAATGAGTATCCCAGTTTTCGCCTAAATCCATCACACAGGCGCGAAGCATGTCTTCCAAAGTTTGGATGGTTCATTCGCTTTAACCATCGGTTTGCGGATGGAATGCTGTGCTTAGATCTAAACGAGATCCAAACGATTCTTAAAAGGATTGCCAAATCCTTGACCCAAAGTGACCATCCCGATCTGAGATTATTGAAATAGGCACTCCATGACGTGCTATTATCTCTTTAAGATAAAGCTCAGCCAACTTCTCTGTACTGTCTTTTTCTCGAATCGGTAAGAAGTGAGCTGACTTGGTTAATCGATCAACGATAACCCAAATCATGTCATGACCTCGAGAAGTCCGTGGGAGTCCTGTAATGAAATCCATTTATATATGTTCCCATTTCCAAACGGGAATCTCAGGTTGTTGTAATAAACCAGGTGGATTTTGATATTCGGCCTTGACTTTCGCACAAGTTAGGCATTTCCCAACATAGGTCGCAATATCTCCTTTGAGATTAGGCCACCAATAATACTCCTTTAGATCCTGATACATCTTATCATATCCTGGGTGTATTGAATATCCGGACTTGTGTGCTTCATCCAGCACTAAGTCGCGTAGGACACCAAAATAAGGAATCCAGATTCTTCCCATGAAATACAAAATGTCATCCTTGTTCTTTTCCATTTGTTTCTCTAATCCTTGCAAGGATTCTGATTGAATGTTCTCCAGCTTTAGAGCTTCTAGCTGTACCTCGTGCACACGCGTAGTAAAGTTTGTTTGAATTGTCAACTCTAAAGCTTGTACCCGCAATGTTTTGACCCGTTCTTTCCAGCTCAAAGCATCCGCTACGATGTTTGCTTTGCCCGGATGGTACTTAATTTCACAGTCATAGTCATTCAACAATTCTACCCATCGCCGTTGACGCATGTTTAATTCCTTTTGATCGAATATATGTTGAAGACTCCTTGTGATCTGTGAATATGGTACAATTAGTACCATAAAGATAATGACGGTAAATCTTTAACGCGAACACCACAGCGCCCAATTCTAGGTCATGAGTGGTATAATTCTTTTCATGAACTTTCAACTGTCGTGACGCGTACTCGATGACTTTTTTTTCACGTTGCATTAATACACAACCCAAGCCCTGGTGCGATGCATCACAATACACCACAAAGTCATCGGTGCCGTCAGGGAGTGATAAGATTGGCGCTTGGCATAGTCTATCTTTAAGTAGCTGAAAAGCCGTTTCTTGTTTTTCACCCCAATCGAACTTCTTATCCTTTTGAGTGAGTGAGGTTAGCGGTTGAGAAATTTTAGAAAAATTCTCAATGAATCTTCGATAGTATCCCGCTAAACCCAGAAATTGTCTTACTTCCGTTGGGGTCTTTGGAGCGTTCCAGTTCTTTATGGCCTCTGTCTTAGCTAGGTCAACATGTATTCCGTTCTCGTTCACCACGTGACTGAGAAATTGTACCTCGCGAATCCAAAATTCGCATTTCGAGAAATTGTCATACAACTGTTCTCTCTTAAGCAGCTCCAGAATAGTCCTCAGGTGTCGTTCATGTTCTGCCTCAGTTCGTGAGTATAATAATATGTCATCAATGAATACGATCATGAACTTGTCGAGGTATGGTTTACATACTCGGTTCATCAAGTCCATGAATATGGCAGGAGCGTTTGTTAAGCTGAAAGGCATAACAAGGAACTCGTAATGCCCATAACGAGTCCTAAACGCTGTTTTAGGAATGCTTTCCTCTTGTATCCTCAGCTGATGGTATCCGGATCTCAGATCGATCTTGGAGTAGAAGCTGGAACCTTGCAACTGATCGAACAAGTCGTCGATCCTCGGTAGAGGATACCGTTTTTTGATAGTTAGCTTGTTTAATTCTCTATAGTTGATGCGCATCTGAAAGGTTCCATCCTTTTTCTTGACAAATAGCACCGGAGCTCCCCAAGGTGAGAACTCGATCTAATGAATCCCTTGTCAAGCAACTCCTGAAGCTGAGTAGATAATTCCTGCATCTCCGAGGGCGCTAGTCTATATGGAGCTTTCGCCACCGGGGCAGCTCTTGGCACCAGATCGATACGGAATTCCACCTGTCATTGTGGTGGCAATCCCGGCAAGTCTTCTGGAAAGACTTCGGGATATTCCCTTACCACAGGGATGTCTTCCATCTTGCGCTCCTCGGCCTTCTTGTCAACGACATGAGCAAGAAAGGCTATGCATCCTTTTCTCAAACATTTTTTTGAGCTTTCATGCAACTGATGATTCGTAATGGTGTGTCTTGTTTCTCCCCGTGTACTAAAAGATGTTCTCTCATCAGACAGGGGGATGTGAATGATCTTCTCGTGACATGTAATTTCGGCTCGATTGTCGGATAACTAGTCTATGTCAAAAACTACGTCACAACAACCCAATTGAATATGTGAAAGGTCGATATTAGATTTTCATGCTCGAAGTTCGAGTGTGCAACCGTTAATGTCTTCTCCAGACTCAACTAATTTATCGTCAGCCAATCCTATGGAATGAGAGGACGTCTAGCTTACCTGACTCTAAACCAAGTATAGTTTGAATTCTAGGGGGATGGAACTAATAGCGACACTGGTATCAGACAAAATGGATGCAACGGCTCGGTTGGAAGGAAACGTATCGGTGACCCTTAATGACTTCACATGACTCTGCTAATTCCCCATTAGTTAACTTGATAGAGTAAGACATGTCTAACCTACATGACTCCAATTCATGTATATGCTTAGTATCTAAAGACACTAAGCTAAGCCGATGTTGGTATTCAAATAATTGATGCATATTGGTTGTAGAGTAGAACATACCCATGTCAATATTGGGATTTCGTGGAGTATTCATAGTTCTACCTATACACACGCTTATTCACTTGCTTGATTCGTCCTTAGACATCCATGCTTGTAGTGATCACTTTGCCACAGTTAAAACCTGCTTGTTCTTTCTTGAGTATAACTAACTCATTAGTTTCCGTTTTGTGCCCAGTCTCACCACACTACTACTCTTGGCACTTTTGGAAGTGCCCTCATGATGAAAATTTCACTTATCTCACTCATGATTTCGGCAAGTTATTTGCATACTTCTTGATGCGAAAATCGATCATGGCAGCAATTGCCTTCGTTTCGCTCGTCACCGAAATTTTCTTTCTCTTATCGCCATTCTTTGGCAAGTTCCCCGTCCCCACCACATCCTTGGCGAGACTAACTACGAGAGTCACTTGAGAATAAATCTAGGTAGGGTGGCATGATGTGATCATGCTTCAGATCTCAGGGCTAAACCCCAAATGTAGCGCTCAATGCGTTTTAATTCGGGTATTGACTAGTATGTAACAATCCTTGAGAGATCGTAGAGGCGTCGGTGGTAACCAACAACATTGGTTTTAATCATGATCGAGTCCTAGAGTTCGGTTTTCAACCTTGGAATTTACCACTAGCGAGCAATACTATAGTTTGTACTTGGAGATTCCACCAAGTTATCGTCTCCCTCAACGGATGACTATTTGTTTACCAAATCGTTTACTTAGGAGTACATTTACTAGCATGGTTAACTGACTTCATAGTCTTTATTTAGCGGACATAACTTGCCGCACCTCTCGTATCGATGAGGTCTTGCGGCTTGTAATCCGGAGATGCCTTAGAATTAAAATCTGGTGTGATTGCATCTCCAAGTGTGGCATTGCTACTCGTTCTCGTCCCATCAGAATTTGAACCACTTGAGCTGCCGGTAACCTCAGTACCATCATTGGTGTCGACTCAACAACCCCATGTTGTGCAATCTCCGCAACCTCATATCATTCCATAAAAACTTGAGTTCAACTTTAATAGTAGGGTGCTGATTAACTGGCCCTTATTGACGTAGATTTCCTTTTGGCGCCATGTTATTTTTGATACATAGTATCAAAGGATCTAGACTTGTATTTGGGCAGATATAGCCTACCATGCGTCCAAGAGTTAAGAATGTAATTGGTCATGGAAACCTCAAGACCGCATTGTTCATGCATGTTTGAACAATGATAATATGAATAAACGTAACCCAAAATGTGCAGTACCTCCTGCATGTATTGACCATATGCCTTAGTGGGAAAAGAGGTAATTTGGTGAGGAGGAGAAACCAAACGGCCGTCTCCATCCTTACAGTATGTATTCCCTACCTCATGGACCTCGATCGTTCAAGGTAGAAAGATCCTTTGCTGCACTAACCCGTGTGACGAATACATTGATATCCCTTGAGCTCCATGAGCTCTAACAAAATTGTTATGGCTTCCATAGATGTCGGATAAAATGCAAGGAAGGGGTAGTAGCATGGCCCATGCCATATCCTCCCTTCGAATAAGACAAATGTCAAACGACGGAGTTTAATGTAATAATTTCTAATAACTAAGATGAGGTAAGGTGTCATAGGCACCAAAGAACCAGCCCATGTACAAGAATTCTGAGAGTGTTACGGAAAATTCTCTATGAGTGGCTAAGAAGCTTTGTTTGCTTTGATGACTAGTGTCGAATGACTCGTGTTATAGATCGAATGTTAGGTACGAACAATACGTGTGGTCTTCTTGTATCGTAGAGTGTTATAGTAACTATTCCGGTTAGCGTTCTACTGCATAGAAACTCAAACAACTTAAGAATTTCGAATGGATTAGTGATCATTAGCTTGACCCACAGAGCCTACCAGGATCTCCGTACACTACAAGTTGTTATTGCGTGGGCCCCCGTAATAATAAATTGTCTTGTATGGTCACCCTAGCATTCTCTCGTTCAAGCAGCCGATCAGTTAAAGAGAGGTCACTATTGTCTATATACCTTCGACATAGGAGGGACCTTCGGATGGCCCACGTGCTAACGCCCGTTGTCATTATTCGTGATAGGGCGCAACGTTAGATGAAATATAAGTAGAGAGAATCTGCCACATTAGCAGCTGGAGGGGCACCTTTAAGATGAGTACTTCACCTTCCTTGTCTGGACATGAATGTAATCGAGCATGCCAAATATGAATCTCAGGGGCCTCATCCCACTAGTAGAGTTGTTGTCCAAGGCCGCCACCTCCGGCTCATCATCACTACCGAAGCCAGGCATATACCACCCGAGGGTAAACAACCATATCCCATGGGATCAATGCTTTAGGGTCTCTCTCAGGACCACGCCCGCCATAAGCTTCGTAATAGCCGCGAGGTCGTCATTCTCATCGCGTGAGTCAATTGTAATAATAGAATTCGTAGTCGAAGGTATTTTCGTCCTTGGCAAATATTCCGTACAATACATATACAAAGACATTATATATATATAATCACTAAATCTCATGCTGTTTTTGTTTCTCATGTTTCACATGTAATCCTTAATGTTTTCAAGTCTATTCCTCATAGACTAACCCTGTATTGATCCTTCTTTGTTACTTATGATTGAGCTCGCGTGATAGATCCTCATGTTATAGTGACACAATGAAAACCTTTTGTCATTTTTATCATACTTTTGAAATCACTTTTGTAATGTTATTGACTTTGTTTTCATGTGTGAGCCCTTCGGTGATTGTAGACCAAACTTTGTAAAAGTTTTCCCCCGGTTCACTACAATCGGAGCTCTGATACCAATCTGTCACACCCTGCTAGTAGCGGAAGCGTATTGTGTGTGACGTAAGAAAGGTAATCATTGCATCCAAATGAGTAAACACATAAACAACAACGATGCCATAGATATAATGATTTTAACAAAAGATCACAAGTTTTCCAACATAGTTTCAAGTTTACCAACGTTCACAACGTTAACCATGACATAGATTAAGTTATATTACACAACACAAAAGCTAGTTTTTGACATAAATCATAGTGAGGTTGTGTCCCCTATATACCCATACGAAGTTGGGATATAAGAGACAAACCCTCCAAAAGTGGCCATCGTTGTCATTGACTTTCCCGTTACCCGTAGTGTATCATGTGACATCTGTGCTTGTAATCATTGTAAACAGTTCAGTTATCAATGAAATAAAGTTATTTGATCCCAATTTTTGTTTGTTTATGTTTGACATTTTTCATGTTTTGACTTTTATTCAATTTCAAACTCTATATCGCTTTCTGGAGAATTATACGCAAACTGGTGCGTAAACGTAATCAGTTTAACGCGACAAATACTCCGGAACATCAACATATGCTTAACATACCTTAAATAACCTTTACATAACTTAGAAATAAGTTTTGAAGGCTTTGGTATGGCAAAATCAAGTCTATTCGCTTAACAGGGACTAAATTCGACAAACTGCGAAATATGCCGATTTGAACTGTAACGAACATTCCGGAACTTGATCATAAGTTAAAAACACCCTAAATATCCTTTACATAGCTTATAAATGGGCTTTGAGGGGTTCGGTGTGCTAAAATAAACTTTATGCTCATTTAGGGACTAAAAGGGTCAAAAAGTGCATAAGTTTGCATTTTCGCGCATAACTTACGTTCTGAATACATCCGGACATCCAAAAATTTATGTAAGCACTAAAATATTTTATTTTAGTGTTTGGCATAAGAAAAATCCATTCGTCGCGCAATTTGGATCGTTTTTCACGCTTGTGCGCATTCCGTCGTAATTAACCGAACAACGCAAGCGTACGGCCAAACGAACCAACATCTGACATATTTTTGAGCATATTTTAAGTTCCCTATACTTTAACTTCATATTTGAGCCTTTAAGTGAGGTTAACGGGGCTTAAACGTGTCAAAACGCATCAAAAATCAAGTTCGGAGACTCAGGGGCATGTTCTGCCACTTTACCAAACTTTCTGCCAGCAAGCATGGTCCTTACGGACCGTAAAGGACCACATATGGTCCGTAAAGCTTGCCCAGATCAGCAAAAAGTTGGTTACAGCTCTTTCCAGCTTGATCCCACCTTTGCACATGGTTTTAAGCATTTCTAGGGGCTCCCTTGGTTTTGTAAATCTCGGGAATCGAGGAACGATCCTAACGGTCCTAAGAAATCTATAAATTCCCCCATCCCTTTTGTTGCAACCCACTTGATTTCTGAGATTTTCTCTAAGTTGATGTGTGAAACACTTCATACCTGAGAAAAACTTGGAAAATCAAACTTGCGGGGACTCTCTGTAAGTATTCCTTCGTTCTTTTCATTCGTTTTAGCGTTAAAGTCAAACTGCATTTGACTTTCTGCATTGACCAGTTTATGGTCAATGCGAAGTTCGTTTGAACTTCATAACATGAGCGTAATCACGATGGTTATAGTCCCTAGTGACTATACCTACTGGTTACCACGTTATCTAGGCTCAGTGACGAGTCATAGTTTCGGCCAAAATGCGCGTTCTTGCGTATTTTGTAACCAAACTACTTTTGGGTATCAAGACCCTTTGTCTTGATACCAAAACTGTTTTTAAACCTCGTTAAACATGTTTTGACATGTTTAGCTCGTCACTTTTAGATTTGTGCTTGTCTAGGGTCGTAAAGGTAAGCGATCTAATCAATCGCTTATACTTTCGAACCCGACCCATTTGGTCGATCATTAGGATCCGACCAAACACATTAGGTGACCATAGTTGTATAGGGAATAACCTTCTGAGGTTATACCTTATGGTCACATCGTTTGAGTAGTTGTATGATAGGTAGTATATATGCCTTAAGTAAATTACCAAAATACCCTTTTTACGCCCAATTTCATTTTAAGCCTATGTAACATAACTTTTGACATCTAAACTGATTTGGCAACAATATTAAACATGTTAAGGCATATTTTACTTATCATAGGACTAGTTAGGTGTTCCAAACGCGTTTTACGCGAACAACGCGTTAAAGTAGCATAAGCTACCTAAACGGGTCATAACGGGTCAAAAGCACTTAGGATAAGTTTTGTTTTAGCATGTAGGCTTTGTTAAACCATATTACATGAGTTCCTACACTCATTTGGTTTATGAACCCTCATGCTACCCGATCCTTCAAATAGGTCCGTTTATTAATATAGTTACCTATATTAGGTGCCGTTTGATTCCGTGATCTTCTAGCTTTGCTTGGTTGTTATCTTAGGACTTCTGAGCAATCTCAAGTGAGTACATAGACCCCTCTTTTACTGTTTTCCAAACGTTTTGGGGTGAAACACATGTGCCTACTTGTTATTTTCATGCTTTCCATGTTTTCATATTATATACTTACTATGTTCATTAGTACACTATTAGTACATAAATTCATTTTGTTTTGCTATGCATGTTTACTTGGCATGATAGCACATTGATTTACATTACATCTTCTTTTGCTATGTATGTTTACTTGGCATGATAGCACATTGATTTACTTGAGTTTTCTGCTTTGTATGTTAACTTAGCATACTTAGCACATTACTTTCATTACATGTTTACAATTTGATATGATATTTGGTTTGTTCAACGGGTCTAAATTACATTCATTAACATTAGCTACACCGCTCGGTAGTAAGTAATGGTACCATAGGACTTGACATATCCCGTTCCTGACATCCTAGGTTTGTTTAGATGTAAGGAATGACTGAATCCGAAAACATTTTTCTTTGATAATCTTTACTCTAAGGTTATCCTGCTGTCTCAAGGCTTGAATGTATGCGTTAACTTACTGCATAAATGTTTGTATCAGTAAAACATGTATTTATCTTACAAAACATAACTTTTGATTTATTTTACTTTGTTTTGTACATTTTTGCTTGTGGTTTAAGTAGTCTCATTTTACTTACCATACATGACTTTTGCTTATACATTACATGGTTTATATTGACAATAGACTTGGTTTACTCATAAACATTTGACAATTGGTTTAAACATTACATTTTGGTGGTTTGTTTGGGTAAATGATTTACATAACGAGGCGACATGTAGTATGATAAAAGCATGGTGGATACGCCGCTGGTACTTCCTATATATAAGTGCTTTTATGGTATTACATATCGTAGCGTTATTTAAACCATTTCAGTTATACATATTACATTTACAACATATTTTCACTTAAACATTGTTTTACAAATAACTCAATTTATACAAACTCATTTTACTTGGTTATTCATTTAACCATACATTATTCTTTTATATATGCATATCATCTGATTTTGCTAACGTTTTTCAAATGATTTATAAAACAAAACAATTAACAAGGTTCATGACTGAAATTTATTAAACATTTCTTCAAACTCAAGTCATGAATCCTATTTTCATAAAACTTATGTATCTCACAGGCATTTTTATGCTGACGTCCCTATTTTCACATGTGTTTTCAGGAGCTGTTGCTTAGGATGATCGTGACACACTAGGGCGGACCTGTGCCTTAGAGACTTAAAATGAAGATAGAACTAGTTTAATTATGTGGTGTACTCTTTGTTTCAGTTATTTTAAGACAATGCAACTCTTTGTTGATGAATAAAACATAACTTTTAAATGCCATGGTTGTGAAACAATAATTCTGTTACAACACTCCCCGATGTTTCCGCCATGATTTGATGTTTTACGTGGTCGGGGTGTGACAGAAGAGTTGGTATCAGAGCCAATGGTTATAGAGAATTA
Source organism: Helianthus tuberosus (assembly GCA_030545235.1). Classification (NCBI taxonomy): domain Eukaryota; kingdom Viridiplantae; phylum Streptophyta; class Magnoliopsida; order Asterales; family Asteraceae; genus Helianthus; species Helianthus tuberosus. The sequence continues at coordinate 122,470,344 of CM060365.1, read as the reverse complement.
GGTTATTAGTAATGCTTTGCCCTAGACTATAACCTTTCTAGGACCCCAACACAAGTTGTCTTGTGTTTAGATTTTAAAACATGCGCTTCACCTATCCTTAGGTGATCACCAAAACGAGAACCCAATTTTCTAAAATGATTTTTGAAAATCAATCATCTGTTTTTAAATGATTTATTATATGGTTTTGAACCCTTCTAGTTTGATTTTTGGCCTTGTACCTTCCAAGTTTTCAAAATCTCGTCAAAGTTTTGGGTTCTAAATATTGTGAATATGTGCAAACTGGAAGAGTGAATGCCTGTACCCTGGGTTTTCTGTCTAAGGCTAGAGTGTTCGTACAAATCCACATAATCAGACCAGTCACTCTTACCTGGGAACTCTTGGGGTGAGTGTTCACTTATAGGCGAGCATGTCTTCGCGAAGCATTATTTTTGACCCATTTACTTTGATTAGTCACTGTGTGTCGTTTGTTTGCTTTATGATACGGACGAATGACCACCATCTTTGCTTTTGTCGATTTTTTTCATCTAATTATCTCACTCGTTCCTTTCATGTTCCCTCTTTTAGAATGCCTCCTCGATGCGAAAATCCGCTACCAAATGCCGAACTGGCAGAAATCATCGCGCAGCAAATGGCTGCTGCATTCCCAAATCTTATTGCTCAATTGAACCAAGCCAACAACAACAATAATGCTCCATGCAACTTCAAAAGCTTCAATTCGGCAAAACCGCTCAAGTTTAGTGGTTCTGAAGGAGCAACTGGGCTTCTTCAATGGTTCGAGAGCGTTGAGAGTACATTCCATCACGCTCTGTGTCCTGAGAATTGGAAAGTCGAGTTTGCATCAAGCGTGTTTCAGAAGAGGGCTCTCACATGGTGGAACGGGGTTATGAGAGACCGTGGTGCTGAGGTTGCTTTAGCACAAACATGGGCTGAACTTAGGGCACTTATGATGAGGGAGTTTTGTCCTCGTCATGAACTGCGAGCTTTAGAAAGGGAATTTGATGACCTGAAACAGGATAGTGGTGAGCACCGGGCGTATACTGATAGGTATGAGGAGCTGAGTTTGTTATGCCCAACAATGGTTACCCCACTCGAAAAGGCTATCGAGAGGTATATCGATGGCCTACCTGACTCTGTACAAGACATCATTACTGGTAGTAACCCTACCACAGTCCGTCAGGCAATCGAGCTATCTGCGACATTGACTGAGTCGCGGGTTCGGAAGGGTAAGCTGCATAGAAAGGGTGACAAGGGTAAGAAGAAGGCGTCTGATAAAAGTGAAATCAAGAAAGGTAAAAACAAGAAGGGTAAGGATTCTGGTTCCTCGAAGAGTTCTAGGAAGCGTAAGGCTTCCCAAAATTTCACCGTTACTGCACAAGCTGCACCAAATCAGCTGCACAGCCACTTGCCAAGAAACCTTATCTTGGCAATGCACCTTTGTGCAACAGATGTAACGGTCATCATCAACCACACCTCCAGTGCCGTCATTGCACCAACTGTGGAAGATCTGGTCATCTTGCTGACACATGCCGCATTCCTGCTAATCAAAATCGGGCAATTCAGAACCCGGCTCAACAAGTTGCTCAGCCTCTTGCTCAGCAACAAGGTCAAGTTGCACGACCTCACTACCCACCAGGTTCTTGTTATAACTATGGGGATCTGACCCACTATCGTAATCAATGTCCAAGATTGGTGAATGCGAATCCAGCTCAGGCTCAGGCTCAAGGTCGAGTCTTCAACATGAATGCACAAGAGGCGCAAGCAGACAATGAAGTGGTTAACGGTACGTTCTTTATTAATAATCAACCCGCATCTGTTCTTTTTGATTCTGGTGCCGATAAGAGTTTTGTGTTGTCACACCCCGACCACGTAGAACATACAAAATGTGGCGGAAAGATCGGGGAGTGTTGTAACAGAATTAATTGTTTCAAATCCATGGCAATTGAAGTTTCGTTTTATTAATCAAATATGAAAGATTACATTGTTTTATACAAGAACCAAAAAGTACATAACATAAAGTAGCTAGTTCTTGTCTCGTTTTAAGTCACTAAGGCACAGGTCCGCCTAAGTATGTCTTGATAAGTCCTATACATCATCACCTGAAAACACATGTGAAAATAGGTACGTCAGCATAAAAATGCCTGTGAGATACATAGGTTTTGTGAAAATAGGATTCATGACTTATGTTTGAGAAAATGTTTAGTCATGAACCTTGTAATTTGCTTTGTCTTGTAAATCATTTGAAAAACGACAAGATCAGATGATATGTATAAATAAGAGAATAATGTATGGTTAAATGAATAACCATGTAAACTGAGTTTGTATAAGATAAGTTGTTTGTAAAACAATGTCTTGTGAAAAGTATGTTATTTGTATAAAATGTTATATGTCTCAAATTGAAATGATTCAAATAACGCTACGACATGTAATACCATACAAACACTTATATATAGGAAGTACCAGCGGCGTATCCACCATGCTTGTATCATATTACACACGCCTCATTACTTAATCACTTAATCAAACCAAACTATCAAGATGAAATGTTTAACAAGTGTAGAAATGTTCATGTATAGTCAAATACGGTTCACACGGTTCACAGATACAAACGGTTCACAGATACAAACGGTTCACAGATACAAACGGTTCACAGATATCAACGGTTCACATAGTCAAATGATTACAACGGTTCACATAGTCAAATGATTACAATGGTTCACATAGTCAAATGATTACAATGGTTCACATAGTCAAATGATTACAACGGTTCAAAATGTAGTATATTGTGTTCATATGCTGGATGAGCATATGCAACAGAAAGGCAATGTAAAATAATGTACTAAGTATGCACACAATGGACATACATAGTATGAAATGTAATGTAGAATGATGTACTAAGTATGCACACAATGGGCACACATAGCATAAGATGTAATGAAATCATGTACTATAATGTACTAACAAACATAGCAGGTATATGATGTGAAAACAGGAAAGCATGAAAGTAACAAGTAGGCACATGTGTTCCACCCCAAAACAGTTTGGAAAACAGTAAAAGAGGGGTCTATGTACTCACTTGAGATTGCTTAGAAGTCCTTAGATAACCACCAAGTAATGCTAGAGATCGCGGATATCAAACGGCACCTAATATAGGTAACTATGTTAATAACCGGACCTAAATCGGATGATTGGATAGAATGAGGGTTTGTAAACCAAACGAGTATAGAGACTCGTGTCATATGGTTTAACAAAGCCTACATGCTAAATGAAACCTAACCTAAAAGCTTACGACCCATTACGACTCGTTTAGGTAGCTTATGCTACTTTAACGCGTCGTGCGCGTGAAACGCGTTCGGACCGTCTAACTAGTCCTATGACAAGTGTTATATGCCTAAACATGCTACATAATCAGTTATGTGACAAAAGTTTAGGTTACATATGCTAAATTACCAATTATACATGAAAAGGGTATTCTGGTAATTTACCTAAGGCATATAAACTACCTATCATACAACTACTTAAACGATGTGACCATAGGGTATAACCTCGGAAGGTTATTCCCTACACTATGGTCACCTAATGTATTTGGTCGGATCCTAATGATCGACCAAACTGGGTCGGGTTCGAAGGTATAAGCGATTTATCAGATCGCTTACCCTATGACCCTAGACAACGTGGTAATCAGTAGGCATAGTCCCAAGGGACTATAACCATCGTGATTACAATCACGTTGCGAAGTTCAAACGAACTTCGCATTGACCATAAGCTGGTCAACGCTGAAAGTCAAACAAAGTTTGACTTTCGGACTCGAAAACCAATAAAATAAGGAAAAGAACGAAAGAATACTTACGAAGGGTCCCCGAATGCTAATCTCGATTCAAAAATCTCAGGTATGAAACAAAGGTTTCAACTTAGAGTTTCTCAAATCAAAATTCTTGTGATTTTGAAGTAATGGGGGTGGGGTATTTATAGTATTCGGTCCACCGTTAAGATCGTTTCATGGAAAACGTGCCTTAATCCCATCCGTACAAGTGTTGCAAAGTTGTGGTGGCTTAAATTGGTCCTTATCAGCTGATTAGGCAAGTTGTGAGCTTGTGGTTGTGGTTAAAACAGCTGGAACATGCTGACTGTTCGATCTAATCTGATCAGAGAGGCGGACGCGGTCCGCGTGAGAATGTTCAGAAACTGAGGCGGGCCGCCTGGCCTGCACAGATCAGAATTAAGTTTCTGTTTTGACAGTTTCAGTCCCTGCACGTGTTTAAGGCCATTTCCGACACTTCTAAGGCCCGTAAAGCCAACTTTAAGGCCCTAAAGTGATGCCTAAACATTGTGGACATGAAACATGTTCAAAACTATGTCTGATGTTGGTTCGTTTGTCCGTACGAACGCGATGTTCGCTTAATTACGACGGAATGCGCACAAGCGCGAAAAACGATCCAAATGACGTGACGAATGGATTTTTCTTATGGCGAACACTAAAATAAAATATTTTAGTGCTTACATAAATTTTTGGATGTTCGGATGTATTCAGAACGTAAGTTATGCGCGAAAATGCAAACTTGTGCACTTTTTGACACTTTTAGTCCCTGAATGAGCCAAAAGTTTATTTTAGCACACCGAACCCCTCAAAGCCTATTTCTAAGCTATGTAAAGGATATTTAAGGTGTGTTTAACTTATGGTCATGTTCCGGAATGTCTGTTCCAGTACGAATCGTCATACTTTCGCAGTTTGTCAAGTTTAGTCCCTGTAAGCGAATTAACTTGTTTTTGCCATACCAAAGTCTTCAAAACTTATTTCTAAGTTATGTAAAGGTTATTTAAGGTATGTTAAGTATATGTCACTATTCCGGAGTGTTTGTTGCATTAAACTGGTTATATTTACGCATCGGTGTGCGTATAACCTTCCAGAAAGCGATTTAGAGTTTGGAATCGAACAAGAATTGATTTGTGCAAATGATACACATATTTATACAGATCCCAAGTATGAAATACAATATTTAATTGGCTTAGCAGTTGTTTGATGGTCGCAGTGACACAGGTGTCACATGTGTCATTATCTTTTGAGCCATTGCTTCGCGTGTCTAGAACGAAACTAGGTAAGCCTTTGACAGTAGAAGTTGCTAGTGGTGATCCCGTTGTTCTTGATTCTGTTCTTCGCAATTTCCTATTGAACCTAAACAACCATCTTTTTCCTATCGACCTCACACCAATGCAACTTGGGAGTTTCGACGTTATAGTGGGTATGGATTGGTTAGCCAAGCATCACGCAGAGGTAGTTTGTTTCGAGAAGATTGTTCGTGTTCCACTCCCGTCAGGTGAGATCCTACAGGTTTGTGGTGTGAAGCCTGCTAGTAGTCTCAAGCTCATGTCTTGTTTTCAAGCTCGGAAGTATCTGCGAAAGAACTATGTGGCCTTCTTGGCACATGTTGTAGCAGATAAAGGCAAAGGTAAGCCTATTCAAGATATCCCTGTCGTTCGGGATTATCCGGAGCTATTTCCTGAGGAGTTACCTGGATTACCCCCAACGCGCCAAGTCGAGTTCCGTATTGATCTTGTACCTGGTGCAAATCCTATTGCCAGATCTCCATATCGTCTTGCACCATCTGAGATGCAAGAGTTGTCTAAGCAGCTTCAGGAGCTTTCAGATAAAGGTTTTATTCGTCCTAGTTTTTCACCTTGGGGTGCTCCCGTTCTTTTTGTCAAGAAGAAGGATGGATCTTTCAGGATGTGCATCGATTACCGTGAGCTTAACAAGCTTACCATCAAGAATCGATATCCCCTACCTCGCATTGATGATCTCTTTGACCAGTTACAAGGTGCTTCTTACTTTTCAAAGATTGATCTACGTTCTGGGTATCATCAGCTTCGTGTGCATGAAGAAGATATTCCCAAGACAGCGTTCCGCACTCGTTATGGGCATTATGAGTTCACAGTTCTGCCATTCGGTTTGACTAATGCTCCTGCTGTTTTATTGGACTTGATGAATAGGGTCTGCAAGCCTTATTTAGATAAGTTCATCATCGTTTTTATTGATGACATATTGATATACTCTAAGACGCAAGCTGATCACGAGCAACATCTTCGTTTTACTCTGGAACTCCTGAAGAAAGAGCAACTTTTTGCCAAATTCTCCAAGTTCGAATTTTGGCTTAAAGAAATCAAATTTTTGGGTCATATCATCAACGAACAAGGTATTCATGTATATCCCTCCAAGATCAGTGCAATTAAGGATGGGGATACGCCTACTACTCCTACTGAAGTTCGTTCATTTCTTGGTCTTGCGGGTTATTACCGCCGCTTCATCGAAAATTTCTCAAAGATTGCAGTTCCCCTAACTTCTCTAACTCAGAAGAATAAGCCCTTTGAATGGGGTTCTAAACAAGAAGAAGCGTTTCAGACTTTGAAGCAGAAGCTTTGTGATGCACCTATCCTATCTTTGCCCGAAGGCAATGATGATTTTGTCGTGTACTGCGATGCATCCAATTTAGGACTTGGCTGTGTTCTGATGCAAAGGAACAAAGTCATAGCATATGCATCGAGGCAGTTAAAGGTGCATGAGAAGAACTACATCACTCATGATCTTGAGTTAGGTGCAGTTGTCTTCGCTCTCAAAATCTGGAGACACTATTTGTATGGTACAAAATGTGTGGTTTTCACTGACCACAAAAGTCTTCAGCACATCTTCAATCAGAAAGAACTCAACATGAGGCAAAGACGTTGGGTTGAACTTCTAAACGACTATGACTGCGAAATTCGCTACCATCCTGGTAAGGCGAATGTCGTGGCTGACGCTCTGAGTCGTAAAGAACGTGTCAAGCTTCATTGTGTTCGTGTTCAATCTGATATTCAAGCTCGATCTGATATTCAAGCCCGCATCTCTCAGGCTCAACATTCTTGTGTTTCACAAGACTTGATGGGTAAGGAATTACCCTATCACATTAAGCCTGATCTTGAACTGAAGGACGATGGATCGTATTATTTCATGGACCGTTTGTGGGTCCCAAGCCTAGATGATCTTCACACCTTGCTTATGGATGAAACTCATAAGTCTCGTTATTCTATTCATCCTGGCTCAGATAAGATGTATAAGGATCTTCGTACTCAGTATTGGTGGCCTGGTATGAAGAAAGACATAGCCTTATACGTTTCAAAATGCCTTACTTGTCTTAAGGTTAAGGCTGAACACCAACATCCTTCTGGTCTTTTGGAGCAACCAGAGATTCCAGTTTGGAAATGGGAAAACATTGCCATGGATCTCATTACCAAACTTCCGCGCACCAAGAAAGGTCATGATGCCATCTGGGTAGTTGTTGATCGTCTTACTAAATCAGCGCATTTCCTGCCGATCCGTGAGGATCTATCTGCTGACAAGCTTTCTAAAATCTATGTGGATGAAATCATATCTCGACATGGTGTTCCTTTGAACATTATTTCTAATAGAGATGCTCGCTTCTCTTCTCGTTTTTGGAGAACCATGCAATCTGCTATGGGGACCCAACTTAATCTGAGCACTGCTTATCATCCGCAATCTGATGGTCAATCTGAAAGAACAATCCAGACTTTGGAGGATATGCTTAGAACTTGCGTGATCAATTTTGGTGGTAGTTGGGATTCACATCTTCCATTGATTGAATTCTCCTACAACAACAGTTATCACTCCAGCATCAACATGGCTCCTTTCGAGACTCTCTATGGTCGAAAATGTCGTTCACCAGTCTGCTGGAATGAGATAGGTGAGGCTCAACTTACTGGACCTGACCTCATTCTAGAGACAATTGATAAGGTTAAGAAAGTTCGTGATAACCTCCAGACAGCTCGAAGCCGTCAAAAGAGTTACGCGGACCAACGACGCAAGCCCTTGGAATTTCAAGTCGGTAATCGTGTATTACTTAAGGTCTCACCTTGGAAAGGTGTGATCAGATTTGGAAAGAAAGGAAAACTTGCACCTAGATATGTTGGACCATTCAAGATCGTCGAAAGAATCGGTAAGGTAGCCTACAGACTTGAATTACCTCCTAAACTTGGAAGTGTTCATCCAACCTTCCACGTGTCCAATCTCAAGAAGTGTTTAGCTGAGGAGAACCTCCACATACCACTTGACGAAATTCGTGTTGATAAAACACTACATTTTGTTGAGAAACCTGTGGAAATCATGGACCAAATAGTCAAATGGCTTAAACGCAAGCGCATTCCTTTGGTTAAAGTTCGCTGGGAATCTAAGCGTGGACCTGAGTTTACTTGGGAACGTGAAGATTAAATGAAGGCAAAGTATCCGCATCTTTTCTCACGAGTTTCCTCTAAACAAATTTCGGGACGAAATTTCCACAAGTAGGGGAGACTGTGACATCTGTTCTTGTAATCATTGTAAACAGTTTAGTTATCAATGAAATAAAGTTATTTGATCCCAATGTTTGTTTGTTTATGTTTGACATTTTTCATGTTTTGACTTTTATTCAATTTCAAACTCTATATCGCTTTCTGGAGAATTATACGCAAAATGGTGCGTAAACGTAATCAGTTTAACGCGACAAATACTCCGGAACATCAACATATGCTTAACATACCTTAAATAACCTTTACATAACTTAGAAATAAGTTTTGAAAGCTTTGGTATGGCAAAATCAAGTCTATTCGCTTAACAGGGACTAAATTCGACAAACTGCGAAAGTATGCCGATTTGAACTGTAACGGACATTCCGGAACTTGATCATAAGTTAAAAACACCCTAAATATCCTTTACATAGCTTAGAAATGGGCTTTGAGGTTAAAATTGTTATATTTTTAGCCGAACGGACGATTTTGTGATTAGGGCGTTATACTGGAAAGTTGTGTAATATTGCAAGATGTATTTGCACATTAGTGTTTTCATATATTTATGGACTCAGTTATGTTATTCGTATGTCATTTTTCATCATTTCGTTTCGTTTCAGCAACTTTGCTGGCATGAATAGTGTAACAGTGAATAGTGCACGCAGCACTTTCTACCAACACTTTTAGGACATAGTTTAATTGGTTTCGCAACATGACGAAAACCAACATATGTTATGGTATTGTTCTCTTGTCCTAACACTGTTATCTAATGTATGATACAGTTACGTAATTTAATTACGCTAATTGCATGAGATTATATACTAAAAATAGTGATTAGATTGTACGAAATGAACGGTTATTTGCCATTTGTCACACATATAACTTAGCCAAGTTGTCAGAGCTATACGTCTCATTTATGGGCAAGAAATGAGCTTAGTTTGTTAGCCTATCAACGATGACCCAAATCATGTCATTGCCATGTTTTGTCTTAGGTAACTTGGTAATTAAATCTATAGTTATCATTTCCCACTTCCACGTGGGAATTTCAAGCTGTTGTAGAAGTCCTAACGGATTTTGGTGTTCAGCTTTAACTTGTGAACACGTCAGACACTTAGCTACATAGGTGGCTATAGACTTCTTCAAACCCGTCCACCAATAGTTCTTCCTCAGATCTTGATACATTTTGTCACCTCCAGGGTGAACAGAATATTTGGAATTATGCGCTTCCTGGAGGATTAGATCTCTAAGCCCTCTGAAGATTTAAACCCAGATTCGACCATTGAATCTAAGAATTCCATCTTTCACAGGTGACAACTTGTAACAACTCGACTTTTAAGGTCAAAGTACAAGTCAAAGGAAGAAAAGATTGCTATTCAGATCTGTCATTTCTTACTTGATTATTGTTTGTACACTCTGACCTTGATAATCGATACTTTAATTAACGGTATTTTCGTTTACGATTTGTAATATGTGAAGTAACAATGCGATAAACGCAATTAAACACTAATCTACTTAACGTTATCTCATTGCTATCACATCGCAACTCGAATCGCAGTTATTTGATTGTTCTATATGTGTGTATTATTATATGTTAAATTGTGCATGTTTATATATGTGTTTAAAGGTGTTATTCGCAACGCAAACGCAACTCTATCACAATGCAATCTAATCGCAGACGCTAAACGCAAATTTACATACTTGTATGTTGTTATGTGCTAGTTATGTTATTTGTGTAACTATTGTTTAATACTATCGCATCGCTTACTCGTAACTCGCTTGAACGCAACGCAATGCTCAAACGCATGAAACGAGAGTTGGAAACTAACCCACACGCGTCGTCCGATCGAACAGCCGTCCGACCCATTAACTCTGCACCGCCTTTTTTCCCCATCACCTATAAATACCTCACTGTCACATCAACTGTTCATTGATGTGACAGCTCCCTCCGACCAGCGCACTCCCAAGCCCTTTTCTCTCGATTCCTCGTGATTCTTGTAAGTTTTCACTCCGAATCTTGTACTTTTTTAATCTTTACACACTTTCCCATCGATTTCGCCAACAAATCTCACAATTTCAACATGAAATCCACCTGATTTGAGGTGTTCTAAGATGACGTCACCATGGGTTCTCATGAACACTAAAGTGTGACCTCATTCCACCAAGAACAGTTCAGATCTAAAGGATTTCAACATGTTTAAACACTGATTTCACCTAAATCTAAACATTTTCAAATTGATATAAACTTCTTTCAACTCTTTTACACTCTTTCACTCAAAACCGTTAGAATCTGGACTCGATCAGGCCTTCTACTCATTCTCTAGTGAGGTGCCGGTCTGAGAACGGATTACTATCGAAAGACGACCGATTCACGGGTTGAACACGAAACTTCATCTTGAACATTTAAGTCTGACCGAGTGGGGTGATTCCCGTCCGAGCGGATGAGCTAAACTTGGTGTGATTTCCATTGTTTGACACGTCATCATACCGTCTCGGTTAAACCGCAAAATTTTAACTTAACTGATTCTACAAGTTTTCAAACGGAACAGTTGCTCGATCGAATAGCCATCTGATCGGACGACCATCCGATTGAACGGCTATTCGACCAGGTGATTGGTGAACTTCAACACTTAAACAATTTTCAAAACTTCAAAGAATATCAGTTTCCAAACGAATCACCATCCGATCGAACGGCCATCCGTCCGGATGAACATCCGACCAGATGGCTAGACATATAGAGACATTTCACACTTTTCAAAATGCTACAATGAAAACTTCAAAGTTCAAAGATTTCGCAAACACGCTCTTTCCAACGAATGACCCTCCGACCGAATGGTCATCCGATCGAACCACCATTTGATCCCTCAGCTCACCGACACGTTGTTTTACGCACTATTCAACGCTTATACTGTCGTACTGTGATCAGGCTAACTCTCCAGCACTCCCTTCAATCCAAGCTGGTGTTTATTTATTAAACACGAACTGTAAGTATACTCGATGCCGTTTTGCTTAACGCACTTTTGGGTGTTACATACGTTACTTATATCAAATCACATCGACATACAACGCTAACACTTTTTATACGCTAACTGCTCTGCATGTTATACATGTTATTCGATGAATGCTTGTATGTTATGTTTACACAGTGATTGTTTCCAGACACCTTAGCAACGATAGTACTATAGTTTAGATTCAGCACCTATCGTGGACAGGGGTTGTTAAGGGTATTTCTTCACGTGTCACAGTGGTGATATGTGTTGTGCATTCTACAACTCACAGTCATGTCCGTGCATATTTCATTGTCGATAGCCTACTTGCTTCACATTTCAACATGTTACATGCTAGTTATGCGTAAATCGCTTTCGCTACTATTATACTATTAAACTTGTATGCTCACCTTTACACTATGTGTATTGACCTATTTTAACATATGTGACAGGTGTTTAGGATGTTGTGTTTTGCTGAACTCTATGGAATCAAGCTAGGAGAGTCTAGAAACAAACGAAATAAAATTTGAGTTGTCGGAACTATATTTGTCTTTGAGAACAATGTCTGTAATAACTATTTATGCTTTATATGTTATGGTATGGGACATGACGTTAAATATATTGTCGCTAATAGTGTTATGGATTCTCTTGGACAATCTGTTTCGCTCATTGACTCACCCCGATGTTTCCGCCATCGGTTGGGGTGTGACAGATTGGTATCAGAGCCATCACTATAGGGAATTAGGCAAGACTCGACCTAGTTCGGGAAGACGTCTTAGAATTGACCTAGTCTATAGTCTAAGTACCAACAGACCGACTTGTAAACCCAGTAGGGGTTTTGTACGAGCATACTTGATACTCTCGTTCGAACTCACGAAAACTACACAGCTTTTCCTAAAGCTGATACGACGGACATGATTTTTTAGAAAACAAAACAAGTGATTGAATCGAGATTAGGTGTGAAAACCGCAAACTCTCGATTAAATCACCCGCTCGACGCGCATTTTTACTATAAACACGAGAATTTACGTTGAATCAGGAGTGAAATCCATACTTCGACAAGATTCTCCCTCTCTATCTCGTGATTCTATCACACAAACTGGGATGCAGTCGTTAAGTTAGGGGTGAAACCCGAATCTTGATGACTTTTTCCGCTCTCTATTTTGGTTTTTACAAAACTCTCACCAAAGTCTCGATGAATTCAAACGACTTAGTCCATGTAATATCTGAAAGGATGCGTGCCGTTCGTCGTATGTCGGTGAAAGAGCACAGTCTATTAGGCCAAAGCATGTACTCGAAGTCCTTGAGAATAGTCGAATCACTTTGGGTAGTCGATGTCTCGCACCCAGACAATCTATTTTTTATTTCTACCCCGCAATCGCTGATTTTATGTGTTTATGTGTTTCAATTCTGAGATTGTTGCCGCTGACTTTGTGAATTATTGATTTTATGTTTTTTATGTGTTTTATCCGGTTTTAAATGTTTTATGTGTTTCGGTTTTGGAGACTATACGTTTTCCGCCCTTCGCTTTGATAAACACGCACAACTAGCACTGCACATTTATCTCAAAATGCTAACAAATCGCATGCTATGATACTCGCTTATGATACTCGCTACTCGATGCTCGCACTCGCAACTCTCAATCGCTTTACGCAGCTGTGAAAGATAGGTGAATACGTGCAAAATATGTAGGTGAATACATGCAAAATATATAGGTGGACTACGTGCTTCTGTGCTTACATGCTTATGTGCCTATGTGGATTATGTGCCTATGCGACTATGTGCCTATGTGTTAGACGTGTTCCTGTGCTTTACATAAAGTAGCTTTGGGTGATACGCTAGACTATACTAGATTTAATCGAGACCTCGTCTGAATCCTATGACAATGTCTGTTGCAGACAATGTCGTCATTCGGTTCGCATACTTCTCGCGCTGCTCGCCACAACCACGCTGACAAACGCATCGCCTCGCTAGTCGCCAAGAAAATGGCAAAGGTCATTCCGCAAATCGTCAGTGAAATCAATGAAATCGGTAGCAAGTCCGCTGAGGAATCCAGGACTGACTCGCCTAAGTCTACTTTTAGCTTCAAGCAGTTTAAGGCCTGCGACCCCAAAGACTTCACTGGTGAAGACGGGCCCAGCACCATGTTTCAATGGTTCGACTCGATTGAAGTCACTCTTAGCCAAAGCGGATGTCCGGACAACCTCCGCACTGTCAACGTAACTGGCGTTTTCTAGTCCAGGGTTCTGGACTGGTGAACTGCCGAAAGAAACAGGCGAGGTAATGACGCAGCCTATGGGCTTTCTTGGGAGGAATTGAAGGAAATCATGATGAAAGAATTATGTCCTCCGCACGAGCTCCAGAAGCTGGAGGACGAGTTTTGGAACATTAAGCAAGAAGGTGGCGATAACGCTGGTCTTACTGCTTGCTTTAAGCAGCTTAGCATCATTTGTCCCTGCCAAGTCTCAACTCCCGACATCACAATCAAGAAATATATTCGCGCTTTACCTGATTGTGTTGCTGATTTCGTGCAAGCCGCCAAGACTACCACCATCGAAGAGACTTACCTACTCGCTGCAGAAATCAATGATAAGCGAGTTATGGCTGGTTACTTCAAGAACACCACCAAAAGTCTCCACCAAGTCACTGCTAACCCCGCTTCTGAACCCGTCGTACCTCAAGCTTCCAAGTCTTCACGCCACAAGTGCAAGAACAACAACAACAACAACAACAACAAGACCTGTGCTGTCACCGCCGCTCCTCTCAATGCTGTCCCTGCTCAACCTCAGAACCAGAACGGCCAAGTAGCTGCACCCGCGACCAATGCACCTCCTGCAAAACGTGCATACACTGCTCCACACCCACTGTGCCCTACTTGTACTTATCATTATCCTGTTGGGATCGCATGTCAATTTTGTGTTCACTGCAACCTTTATGGACACTTTACCGCCAATTGCCGTACTGGTCACCGTCAAGCTCAAGTTCAAGCTCCTCCTGCACTGCCAGCTCCTCTTCCCGCTCCTCTGGGTACTCAAGCAGCTCCTGCTCCCACTGCTAACGCAAGGGCCTGCTTCGCATGTGGTGATCCTAACCACTTCGCAAATGTCTCCCTGAACCGAGTGGTGAAGCAAGAGCCACAACGGCAACCAGCGCAGCAATAACATCAACAGTAGTAGCCTCAGCAGTAGCAGCAGCCAGCTCAACAAGCAGCCCATGGCAGAGCATTCAACATCAATGTCCGCCAGGCGCAAACCGACAACAATGTTGTCAATGGTACGTTCTATGTCATCGGTATATATGCTTCGTGTTTATTTGATACTGGAGCCGATAACTGTTTTGTATCGTTAGAATTCGAAAAGCTCCTAAAACGTAGACGCGCTAATCTCCCAACGATGTTCGACGTAGAAATTACCACTGGAAGAACCGTCACCGTTAGTTCTGTTCTCCATGATTGTACTTTTGAGCTCAACAATCACGTCTTTCCGATCGATCTTATTCCGATGCAGCTTGGTAGTTTTGATATCAAAGTAGGCATGGATTTTCTTCGCGAAAATTGTGCTGAAGTCGTCTGTTTTAATAAAATGATTCGTTTCTCTCTCGCGAATGGTGATCAACTCTGTGTCTATGGCGAAAGGTCATCGAAGGATCTCAAACTCGTGTCGTGCATACAAGCGAGCAAGTATCTCCGAAAGGAATACAAGGCTTTCTTGGCACACATCGCAGTAGCGGGGAAGAAAAAAGGAAAAGAAGGCAATGGAAAAGGTGCCTGTGGTTCGTGATTTTCCTGCTGTCTTTCCTGACGATTTACCTGGTTTACCCCCGAGTCGTGATATTGATTTCTGTATCGACCTTATTCCTGGAGCTAACCCTGTTGCTAAAGCTCCTTATCGCCTCGCTCCATCTGAAATGCACGAACTTTCTAGTCAACTCCAGGAATTGCTTGATAAAGGCTTCATTCGTGTGACAACTCGAGTTTCCGACTTTCTTTTTTTTTTTTTTTCGCATTTAGTGCACGTTGACTTTGACTGTGTAGTTGTTTGACTTGTTTAACTTGTAACTGAATACGTTAATTTATAATGAACAATTGTGGTTGCATGATTTTGTGTTTGGCTGTATATCATGAAACACCTGTTGAAAACTTAAACTGTTTAAAACATGGAAGGACCTGACGAAACAGACTGTTTCGCCATATACATTCCGACGAAACTGGTGTGTTTCGCCATCAAGCAACTCGACGAAACAGTGTGTTTCGCCATATCACCTCACGACGAAACTGATGTGTTTCGTCGGCCCATTGATTCGCAAAGCCCATTAAGGGCCCAGAACGGTAATTCGTGGATATTAAGTGAAACCGACTTCCTGTTTCACACTTTTATCAAAAATAGAAACCCTAGAACTCTCTCTTTTGAAAAGGCGATACCCATCATCAACCATCATCTTTCTCTCTCGAATCCTCCCTTGTTCATCCCGAATATCTCGGTTAGTGCGTGCTTGTCTAAATCGGTTTCTTTGTCCCTTGATTTCTTTATACATGTTGTGTTTATGCTTGATTTCTGGATTATAGGAGTGTATGTGTATGATGAATACTTAGGGTTTCATAAACCTCTCAATGATTATGCATGTTAGCGGGTATGCATAGAGTATGGATTTTATGAGTGTTGTTTTGTGATGATTACATGATTTTATTGATGAAGATGATGATATGATCCCTGGTTCATTGATGTTTCGGTTGTGATGCATAGATTAATGGTTGGTAACATAAGACTCATTATATTGAGCGAGGATTGAATGATTTCTGTGTTGAACGATTTCTGTATGATGAGGAATTGCTGTTTTACGGCTGTTAGGGTTTATGTGTTTTTCGCTCTGCTGTAACTGATGTCTGCGAAACTGAACTGTTCGACGAAACAGAACTCTCGGCGAAACAGAATGTGTTTCGCCAAGAGTAGTCGACGAATCAGAAGTTCTGTTTCGCCAGGGGACACCTCGACGAAACAGAATGTGTTTCGCCATTATATGTGTTTCGTCATTATCTGTGTTTCGCCAACATGCGTGTTTCGCCGAATAGCTGATCTGCACAGTAACATGTTTATATTCTGTTAAGTGTTAACTGGGTTAGTTAACTGCTGTTAAGTGTAACCATATTGTACATGACTGTGATTACGTGTTGCATGCTTATACGTGAACGACTTGAACTCAAACTGATTTCACATACGTGCCTACTTTAGGACGCGATTGATTACTTGTGAGCATACACTTAGCATACCGAGCAAAACAAGGTGAGTTCACACCCTTACTAAGGCATGGGATTCCCAGGGTTTGGGGAATGGGATGGAAGGAATAAGGTTGAATAGATTCGTACATACACTGATACTAGACTACCATACCATTGTCCTCGGTTGTGAAGGATACTCACGTAAAACCTACGTGAACTTATACTCAATACTATCCTCGGTTGTGAAGGATACTCACGTAAAACCTACGTGAACGTATACTCAATACTATCCTCGGTTGTGAAGGATACTCACGTAAAACCTACGTGAACTTATACTCAATACTATCCTCGGTTGTGAAGGATACTCACGTAAAACCTACGTGAACTTATACTCAATACTATCCTCGGTTGTGAAGGATACTCACGTAAAACCTACGTGAACGTATACTCAATACTATCCTCGGTTGTGAAGGATACTCACGTAAAACCTACGTGAACTTATACTCAATACTGACCTCGGTTGTGAAGGACACTTACGTAAAGCCTACGCAAACTATGTACGTACTACTGTTCTCGGTTGTGAAGAACACTTATGGTTACAAATAGTCTAGTGTATATGCAACATGGGAAGCCCCCACTAATAGAACATACGATCGGCCTAGTAGCGCCACATGTTACGAAACAAACTTACAATTACGAACTTATTTACTGTGAACTCGCTCAACTAGTTGTTGATTCTCTGTTACATGCCTTGCAGGACCTTAGGTATATATGGAGCTTGCACAGGAAGGAGCAGGTCGTTGTGGGATACGGATCGTAGACGATATTTGAACTTATAACTTATGTTGGGTGTACATTAAATGCTTCCGCTGCACACTTGTTTATATTTGGTTATGGAAACACCTATCGTATTGTTGTATGACTTTTACTATTTTTACTTATGTTCAATATGATTGGTGGCTTGATCCTGGTCATGTCACACCTCCAAGCGGTGGTACTCCGCGGGTGGATTTTGGGGGTGTGACAATTCGCCCTAGCACCTCTCCTTGGGGCGCACCTCTCCTTTTCGTCAAAAAGAAGGACGGATCGTTCTGGATGTGCATCGATTATAAGGAACTGAAGAAGCTTACTATCAAGAATCGCTATCCCTTACCCCGAATCGATGATTTGTTTGATCAATTGCAAGGTGCTACGTGTTTATCGAAGATCGATTTACGCTCAGGCTACCATCAGTTACGAATTCAGGAGGAAGATATACCTAAAACTGCTTTTCGAACCCGATACGGCCATTATAAAGTAGTCGTTATGCCCTTTGGTTTAACCAACGCACCCGCGGTTTTCATGGATTTGATGAATCGCGTGTGTAAACCCTTTCTCGTCCGCTTCGTCATCGTGTTAATTGATAATATCCTTATCTATTGGAAATCGAAATCCGAACATGCGCAACATCTATGTTTGGTTCTCGAATTACTCCAAGGGAATCAACTCTATGCCAAGTTCTCCAAGTGTGAAGTTTGGCTAGAGGAGGTTCAATTCCTCGGTCACATCGTCAATAGTCAAGGTATACACGTCGATCCCACGAAGATTGAAGCAGTTAAGAGTTGGATTACACCAAAATCCCCGTCTGAAGTTCGTTCGTTCCTCGGATTGGCGGGCTATTACCTTCGATTCATCTCTGATTTCTCTAGAATCGCCGTTCCGCTTACCTCTCTGTCGCATAAAGACAAGCCTTTTGTTTGGGGAACTGAACAAGAGGAAGCCTTTCGAACTCTCAAGCATATGCTTTACAATGCTCCTATCCTCGCTTTACCTGGTGGAAACGACAACTTCGTGGTCTATTGCGATGCCTCTAACCTCGGTCTCGATTGTGTCCTCATGCAGCAGGACAAGGTTATCGCATACGCCTCTCGTCAGCTCAAGATCCACGAGAAGAACTATACAACCCATGATCTCGAGCTTGGTGCAGTTGTTTTTGCGTTAAAGATTTGGCGACACTACCTTTACGGTACCAACTGTACGGTCTTCACCGACCACAGGAGCCTGCAACATATCTTGAACCAGAAGGAACTGAATATGCGCCAACGCCGATGGGTTGAACTTCTCAACGATTATGACTGTGAGATTCGTTACCACCCTGGCAAAGCAATTATCATTGCCGACGCTCTCATCCGATGAAGCTATTTGCATAGTGTTCGTAACAATCACGCCCAGCACGACCTCGAAGCTCTAATCCGTGACTCTCAGCACGCCTGCTTCATTGAGAATACCTTGAGAGAGGAAATGAAGAAGTGCGGTGCTGAAACCCAACTTGTCACCAAATCGAACGGTATCTATTACTATCTCGATCGCATCTGGATCCCAAGTCGCAATAACCTTCAGGAGATATTGTTGACTGAAGCCCACAAGTCTCGGTATTCCATTCATCCCGGTGCCAACAAAATGTACCATGACCTTCGTCTTTAGTATTGGTGGCCAGGAATGAAGAAGGATATCGCTATCTATGTTTCGAAGTGCCTGACTTGTTCGAAAGTCAAGGCCGAGCAACAAAGACCCTCTGGCTTACTCGTACAACCTGAGATCCCTATGTGGAAATGGGAGAGTATAGCTATGGACTTCATTACGAAACTTCCGCTAACGCCATCAGGTCATGATAACATTTGGGTTATCGTTGATTGTCTTACTAAATCTGCTCATTTTCTGCCAATACGAGAAGACTTTAAGGTAGAACGATTAGCACGGATCTATACCGACGAAGTCATTTGTCGACATGGGACGCCTCGTGATATCATCTCTGACCGCGATGGTCGGTTTACCTCGCATCTTTGGGAAACGTTTCAATCTGCCCTCGGTACTACTCTTAATCTAAGTACCGCTTTCCATCCCCAAACCGATGGTCAGACTGAGCGCACGATTCGCACCCTGGAAGACATGCTTCGCTCGTGTGTGATAGATTTCGGTGGTAATTGGGATTCGCATTTACCTTTAGTCGAATTCTCGTACAACAACACTTATCATTCTAGCATTCAAATGGCACCATTTGAGGCATTATATGGAAGAAAATGTCGATCGCCTATTGTATGGCACGAGATCGGAGATGCGCAAATTACCGGTCCTGAGTTATTGCAAGAAACGACTGACAAGATCCTCCAGATACGAGACAATCTATTGAAAGCTCAGAGTCGTCAAAAGAGTTACGCCCGATAAACGTCGCAAGCCCCTTGAATTTGACGTTGGCGATCACATACTCCTAAAGGTTTCACCTTGGAAGGAGGTGATCCGATTCGGCAAGAAGGGAAAGCTCGCGCCTCGATACGTTGGACCCTTTAAGATTCTGGAAAGAATTGGCAAAGTGGCCTACAGACTCGAATTACCGGAGGAATTCAACAACGTCCATCCGACTTTCCACGTCTCAAACCTCAAAAAGTGTCTAACCGAGAAGAATTTACATGTACCTCTTGAGGATCTACAAGTGGACGAAACATTACACTTCGTGGAAAACCCAGTCGAGATCATGGACCGTGAAACCAGAAACTTCGACGCTCACGCATTCCTATAGTGAAGGTTCGCTGGGAAGGCAAACTCGGCGCAGAGTTCACCTGGGAACTTGAAAGTGATATGAAGGCTAAATATCCATAGCTATTCGTTACACCTGCGCCTTAATTTCGGGATAAAATTCCCTAAAGTTGGGGAGGCTTTAACAACAGACTTTTAAGGTAAAAGTACAAGTCAAAGTCAAAGTCAAAGGAAGAAAAGATTGCTATTCAGATCTGTCATTTCTTACTTGATTATTGCTTGTACTCTCTGACCTTGATAATCGATACATTAATTAACGGTGTTTTCGTTTACGATTTGTAATATGTGAAGTAACAATGCGGTAAATGCAATTAAACGCTAATCTACTTAACGCTGTCTCATCACTATCGCATCACAACTCGAATCACAGTTATTTGATTGTTCTATATGTGTGTGTGTTATTATATGTTAAATTGTGCATGTTTATATATGTGTTTAAAGGTGTTATTCGCAGCGCAAACGCAACTCTATCGCAACGCAATCTAATCGCAGACGCTAAACGCAAATTTACATACTTGTATGTTGTTATGTGTTAGTTATGTTATTTGCGTAACTTGTCACACCCCGACCACGTATAGCATACAAGACGTGGCGGAAAACGTCGGGGAGTGTTGTAACAGAATTAATTGTTTCATAACCATGGTGTTTAAAGTTGTATTTTATTTATTAACATAAGAGTTTCATCATCTTAAACAGAAATTAAAGAGTTTATAACATAATTAAACTAAGTCTTTCATCATTTTAAGTCTCTAAGGCACAGGTCCGCCCTAGTGTCACGATCTTCATCCTACGGAAAAGCTCCTGAAAACACACGTGAAAATAGGTACGTCAGCATAAAAATGCCTGTGAGATACATAGGTTTGTGAAAATAAGATTCATGACTTAAGTTCAAGAAAATGTTTAGTCATGAACCTTGTAATTTGATTTGTTTTGTAAATCGCTTGAAAAACAATAAATTCAGATGATATGTATAAGTAAAAGAATAATGTATGGTAAAATGAATAACCATGTAAAATGAGTTGTATAAAATAAACCGTATTGTAAAACAAAGTCTTGTGAAAACAGGTTACTTGTGTAAAATGTATAAGTCCAAAATGAATGATTTAAATAACGCTATGATATGTAATATAATACAAACACTTATATATAGGAAGTACCAGCGGTGTATCCACCATGCTAGTATCATATTACTCACATTTCGTTACTTAAGTCACTTAACCAACCAACAATGTATAATGTCTATGTTTAAACCAATTGTCAAAAGTCCTTGTATAAACCATGTCAAATGTTGATAGTCCAAAAGTAGTCAAGTAATGTGTAACAAATGTTATGTCTTGTAAGTAAAGTATTGTCAAATAGTCCAAATGTAGAAATGTACAAAACAAAGTATTTTGAATGTATCAAAAAGTTATGTTTCGCAAAGTAATACATGTTACATTGATACAAACATTTATGTGGTAAGTTAAAGCATACATTCAAGCCTTGAGACAGTCGGATAACCCTTTCAGTCAAGGTTATAAAAAGAAATGTTTTCGGATTCAGTCATTCCTTACATCCAAACAAACCCGGGATGTCAGGAATGGGATTTGTCAAGTCCTATGGTACCAGTACTTACTACCGAGCGGCGTACCTAATGTTAATGAACGTATAATAGTCTCGTTTGTGCAAACCAAATGTCATAGCAAAAGTGAACATGTTATATGAAAACAATGTACTAAGTATGCTAAGTTAACATACAAAGCAGAAAGTCATGTAAATCAATGTGCTAGCATGCTGTCAGTCAACATACATAGCAGAAATGTAAAGTAAAACAATGTACTAAGTATGCACACAATGGACATACATAGCATGAAACGTAATGAAATCATGTACTATAATGTACTAACAAACATAGCATGTATATGATGTGAAAACAGGAAAGCACGAAAGTAACAAGTAGGCACATGTGTTTCACCCCAAAACAGTTTGAAAACAGTAAAAGAGGGGTCTATGTACTCACTTGAGATTGCTCAGAAGTCCTAAGATAACCACCAAGCAATGCTTAGAGATCTCGGAATATCAAACGGCACCTAATATAGGTAACTACATTAATAAACCGGACCTAAATCGGAAGATCGGATAGAATGAGGGTTCGTAAACCAAATGAGTATGGGAACTCATGTAGTATGGTTTAACAAGGCCTACATACTAAATGAAACCTAACCTAAGTGCTTGTGACCCATTACGACCCGTTTAGGTAGCTTATGCTACTTTAACGCGTCGTTCGCGTGAAACACGTTCGGACCGCCTAACTAGTCCTATGACAAGTAATATATGCCTTAACATGTCTAATATGGTTGTCAAATCAGTTTAGATGTCAAAAGTTATGTTACATATGTTTAAAAATGAATTTTGGCATAAAGGGGTATTTTGGTAATTTACCTAAGGCATATAAATTACCTATCATACAACTACTTAAACGTAGCGACCATAAGGTATAACCTCAGAGGGTTATTCCCTATATACTATGCTCACCTAATGTATTTGGTCGGATCCTAATGATCGACCAAATGGGTCGGGTTCGAAAGTATAAGCGATTGTTTAGATCGCTTACCTTACGACCCTATACAAGCACAACTAAAAGTGACGAGCTAAGCATGTTAAAACATGCTTAACTAAGTTTAGAAAACAGGTTTGGTATCAAAACAAACGGTTTTGATACCCATAAGTAGTTTGGTTACAAAATACGCAAGAATACGTATTCTGACCGAAACTACGACTCGTCACTGAGCCTAGATAACGTGGTAATCAGTAGGTATAGTCACTAGGGACTATAACCATCGTGATCACGCTCACGTTATGAAGTTCAAACGAACTTCGCATCGACCATAAACTGGTCAATGCAGAAAGTCAAACAAAGTTTGACTTTCGGACTCGAAAGCGATAAAAGAACGAAAGAATACTTACGAAAGGTCCCCGAATGCTAATCTAGATCCATATAACTCAGGTATGAAACAATGGTTTCAACTTAGAGTCTTTTAGATCAGATTCTAGTGAGGAATGAGTGAAAATGGGTTGGGTATTTATAGTAAACCCACAACCGTTAGGATCGTTTCTTGGAAAAGGGGGCACGATCTAGGCCGTACACTTGTCAAAATGTTGTGGTAACTAATTTTGGCCACCATAGGAGATTAACATGTGGCACTTGACCTTTGGGAAGTGTTAGGGGCTGCTAACTTATGTTTAAAATGGCTTTTTGCTGCATTTATTTATTTATTTATTTTTTTTATATTTTTTTTTTGCAGTTTTGCAGTTTTGGTTCCTGAGCGCGTATCGTCGTGTTTTGGCACTTCTAACACCCGTCAAGCCCATTTTTAAGCTTCACAAGGATGTTAAAGTATAGGGAACATGAAACATGCTCAAAAATATGCCGGATGTCGGTTCGTTTAGCCGTACAATCGCGTTGTTCGGTTAATTACGACGGAATGCGCATAAGCGTGAAAAACGATCCAAATTGCGTGACGAATGGATTTTTCTCATGCCAAACACTAAAATAAAATATTATAGTGCTTACATAAATTTTTGGATGTCCAGATGTATTCAGAACGTGAGTTATGCGCAAAAGTGCAAACTTGTGCACTTTTTGACACTTTTAGTCCCTGAATGACCCAAAAGTTTATTTTAGCGCACCGAACCCCTTAAAGCCTATTCCTAAGCTATGTAAAGGATATTTAAGGTGTGTTTAACTTATGGTCATGTTCCGGAATGTTCGTTACAGTTCAAATTGGCATACTTTCGCAGTTTGTCTGTAGGCAAGTTCAGGAGGTAACTCAAGTCTGTAGGCTACCTTTCCAATTCTTTCGACGATCTTGAATGGTCCAACGTATCTAGGTGCAAGTTTTCCTTTCTTTCCAAATCTGATCACACCTTTCCAAGGTGAGACCTTAAGTAATAATCGATCACCGACTTGAAATTCCAAGGCCTTGCGTTTTGGGTCCGCGTAACTCTTCTGACGGCTTCTAGCTGTCTGAAGGTTATCACACACTTTCTTGATCTTGTCAGTTGTCTCTAAAATGAGGGCAGGTCCAGTAAGTTGATCCTCGCCGATCTCATTCCAGCAGACTGGTGAACGGCATTTTCGACCATAGAGAGCCTCGAAAGGAGCCATTTTGATGCTGGTGTGATAACTGTTGTTGTAGGAGAATTCAATCAACTTAAGATGTGAATCCCAACTACCACCAAAATTGATCACACAAGCTCTTAGCATATCCTCCAGAGTCTGGATTGTTCTTTCAGATTGACCATCCGTTTGCGGATGATAAGCTGTGCTCAGATTAAGTTGGGTCCCCATAGCAGATTGCATGGTTCTCCAAAAATGAGAAGTGAAACGAGCATCTCTGTCAGAAATGATATTCAAAGGAACACCATGTCGAGCTACAATTTCATCCACATAGATTTGAGCAAGTCTGTCAGCAGGAAAATCCTCACGGATTGGCAAGAAATGCGCTGACTTAGTAAGACGATCAACAACTACCCAGATGGCATCATGACCTTTCTTTGTGCGCGGAAGTTTAGTAACAAGATCCATAGTAATGTTTTCCCATTTCCAAACTGGGATCTCTGGTTGCTCCAATAAACCAGAAGGACGCTGATGTTCAGCCTTAACCTTAAGACAAGTAAGGCATTTTGATACGTATAAGGCAATGTCTTTCTTCATACCAGGCCACCAATAATGAATACGAAGATCCTTATACATCTTATCTGAGCCCGGATGAATAGAATAACGCGACTTATGGGCTTCATCCATAAGCAAGGTACGAAGATCATCCTGGCTTGGGACCCACAAACGGTCCATGAAGTAATACGATCCATTGTCCTTTAGTTCCAAAGCAGGCGTTATGTGATAGGGAAATTCCTTATCCATTAAACCTTGTGAAACACAAGATTGTTGAGCCTGAGAAATGCATGCTTGGATATCGGATTGAGCTTGAATAACAGATTGAACACGTACACAATGAAGCTTAGTACGTTCCTTACGACTCAATGCATCAGCTACGACATTCGCCTTACCAGGATGGTAGCGAATTTCGCAGTCATAGTCGTTTAAAAGTTCAACCCAACGTCGTTGCCTCATGTTGAGTTCTTTCTGGTTGAAGATATGCTGAAGACTTTTGTGGTCCGTGAAAACCACACATTTTGTACCGTACAAATAGTGTCTCCAGATCTTAAGAGCGAAGACAACTGCACCCAACTCAAGATCATGAGTGGTGTAGTTCTTCTCATGTATCTTCAACTGCCTCGATGCATATGCTATGACTTTGTTCCTTTGCATCAGGACACAGCCAAGACCCAATTTAGATGCATCGCAGTAAACAACGAAATCATCATTGCCCTCAGGCAACGTCAGAACAGGCGCGTCGCAAAGCTTTTGCTTCAAGTGTTGAAAAGCTTCCTCTTGCTTGAATCCCCAATCAAAGGGTTTATTCTTCTGAGTTAGAGCAGTTAGAGGAACTGCAATCTTTGAGAAGTTCTCAATGAAGCGGCGGTAATAACCCGCTAGACCAAGAAAAGAACGAACCTCAGTGGGAGTAGTAGGCGTATCCCAATCCTTAATCGCACTGATCTTGGAGGGATCTACATGAATACCTTGTTCGTTGATGATATGCCCCAAAAATTGAACTTCCTTAAGCCAGAATTCACACTTGGAGAATTTGGCGAAAAGTTGCTCTTTCTTTAGGAGTTCCAGAGTAAGACGAAGATGTTGCTCGTGATCAGCTCGCGTCTTAGAATAAATCAAGATGTCGTCAATAAAAACAATGACGAACTGATCCAAATAAGGTTTGCAGACCCTATTCATTAAGTCCATGAAAACAGCAGGAGCATTGGTCAAACCGAATGGCATGACTGTGAATTCATAATGCCCATAACGAGTACGGAACGTTGTCTTGGGAATATCTTCTTCATGCACCCGAAGTTGATGATATCCGGAACGTAGATCAATCTTCGAAAAATAAGAAGCGCCCTGTAATTGATCAAAGAGGTCGTCTATGCGCGGTAGGGGATATCGATTCTTGATAGTAAGCTTGTTAAGCTCACGATAATCGATACACATCCTAAAGGATCCATCCTTCTTCTTGACAAAAAGAACGGGAGCACCCCAGGGTGAAAAGCTGGGACGGATAAAGCCTTTGTCAGAAAGCTCCTGAAGCTGCTTAGACAACTCTTGCATCTCAGACGATGCAAGACGATATGGAGCTCTGGCAATGGGATTTGCACTAGGTACGAGATCAATGCGGAACTCGACTTGGCGTGCTGGGGGTAGACCAGGTAACTCTTCAGGGAAAACTTCAGAATAATCCCGAACGACAGGAATATCTGAAATAGACTTACCCTTGCCTTTATCTGTTGTAACATGTGCTAAGAAAGCCACATAGTTCTTCCGCAGATACTTCCGAGCTTTAAAACAAGACATGAGTTTGAGACCACCGGCAGGTTTCTCACCTTGAACCTGTAGGATCTCGCCTGTCGAAAGCGGCACACGAATAATCTTCTCAGAATAAACTATCTCAGCGTAATACTTGGATAACCAATCCATACCCACAATGACGTCGAAGCTTCCAAGTTGCATAGGCGTGAGGTTAATAGGAAAAAGATGATCGTTAAGGTTCAACTGGCAGTTGTGAAGAATAGAATCAAGAACAATGGGTTCACCACTAGCAACTTCTACTGTCAAAGGTTTACCTAGTTTTGTTCTAGACACGCGAAGTAATGGCTCAAAAGACAATGACACAAAACTCTTGTCGGCACCTGAATCAAAAAGAACAGATGCAGGCTGATTATTAATAAAGAACGTACCGTTCACCACGTTATAATCCGCCTGCGCCTCTTGGGCATTCAAGTTAAAAGCTCGTCCTCGAGCCTGAGCCTGATTCGGGTTCACATTCTGATTCTGGTTGGCTAGTCTTGGGCACCGGTTCCTGTAGTGGGTCAGATCCCCACAATTGTAGCATGAACCAGGAGGATAATGAGGTCGTGCAGCTTGACCTTGTTGCTGAGCAAGAGGCTGAGCAACCTGTTGAGCCGGGTTCTGAACTGCCTGGTTCTGGTTAACAGGAATGCGGCAGGTGGCAGCAAGATGACCAGGCCTTCCGCAGTTGGTGCACTGGCGACACTGGAGGTGTGGTTGATGATGGCCGTTACACCTGTTGCACAAAGGTGCATTGCCAAGATAAGGCTTCTTGGCTAGTGGTTGCTCAGGCTGATTTGGTGCAGCTTGAGCCTGTGCAATAACAGCATAGTTTTGGGAAGCCTTCCGCTTCCTAGACCCTCCAGAATTCTTTCCCTTCTTGTTTTGACCTTTCTTGCTATCTTCCTTATCAGACACCTGCTTCTTACCCTTGTCACCCTTTTTGTGCAGCTTCCCCTTTCGAATCTGCGACTCAGTCAATGTCGCTGATAACTCGATCGCCTGACGTAGTGTGGCAGGGTTACTACCAGTAATGATGTCTTGTACCGAGTCAGGTAGGTCGTCGATGTATCTTTCGATAGCCTTGTCGAGTGGGGTAACCATAGTTGGGCAAAGCAGACTCAACTCTTCAAACCTATCAGTATAAGCCCTGTGCTCGCCACTGTCTTGTTTCAAGTCCTCAAACCCTTTTATCCAACGCTCGCTGTTCATGACGAGGACATAATTCTCTCATCATAAGGGCCCTAAGTTCAGCCCAAGTTTGCGCTAGAGCAACTTCTGCACCCCTGTCTCTCATAACCCCGTTCCACCATGTGAGAGCCCTCTTCTGAAATACGCTCGAAGAAAACTCGACCTTGCGATTATCCGGACACTGCACGTGGCGGAAAGTATTCTCAATGCTCTCAAACCATTGAAGAAGCCCAGTCGCTCCTTCAGAACCACTAAACTTGAGTGGTTTAGCCGAGCTAAAGTCCTTGTATTTGCATGGAGCATTGTTGTTGTTGTTGGTTGCGTGCCATTGAGCAAAGAGATTTGGGAACTGAGCAGCCATCTGCTCCGCAATAATTTCTGCCAGTTCGGCAGTCGCAATTAGATTGTCGCGTCGATGAGGCATTCTAAAAGAGGAAACATGAAAGGAAACGAGTGAGATGATTTGATAAAAAGAATGAGATGAAACAAAATCAACCAAAGCAAAGATGGTGGTCATTCGTCCGTATCACAAAGTAAACAAATGACACACAGTGACTAATCAAAGTAAATGGATCAAAAATAATGTATTGCGAAGACATGCTCGCCTATAAGTAAACACTCATCCCAAGAATTCCCAGGTAAGCACAACTGGTCTCGCGTCTGATGAGATGTATACGAAGTGCTTGCCTAGACAGAAAACCCAGAATACAGGCATTCACTCTTCCAGTTTGCACGTGTTCACACTATTTAGAACCCAAAACTTTGACGAGATTTTGAAAATTTGAAGGCACAAGGCCAAAAATTTAGTCAAACTGGAAGGGTTCAAAACCATATAACAGAGGGTTCAAAACCTTGTAATAAATTATTCAAAAGCAGATGATTGTTTTTCAAAAATCGTTTCGGAAAAATTTGGTTCTTGTTTTGATAATCACCTAAGGATAGGTGATGTGCATGTTTTAAGATCTAAACACAAGACAACTTGTGTTAGGGTCCTAGAAAGGTTATAGTCTAGGTCAAAGCATTACTAATAACCTAATTCCCTATAACTATTGGCTCTGATACCAACTCTTCTGTCACACCCCGACCACGTATAGCATACAAGACGTGGCGGAAAACGTCGGGGAGTGTTGTAACAGAATTAATTGTTTCATAACCATGGTGTTTAAAGTTGTATTTTATTTATGAACATAAGAGTTTCATCATCTTAAACAGAAATTAAAGAGTTTATAACATAATTAAACTAAGTCTTTCATCATTTTAAGTCTCTAAGGCACAGGTCCGCCCTAGTGTCACGATCTTCATCCTACGGAAAAGCTCCTGAAAACACACGTGAAAATAGGTACGTCAGCATAAAAATGCCTGTGAGATACATAGGTTTGTGAAAATAAGATTCATGACTTAAGTTCAAGAAAATGTTTAGTCATGAACCTTGTAATTTGATTTGTTTTGTAAATCGCTTGAAAAACAATAAATTCAGATGATATGTATAAGTAAAAGAATAATGTATGGTAAAATGAATAACCATGTAAAATGAGTTGTATAAAATAAACCGTATTGTAAAACAAAGTCTTGTGAAAACAGGTTACTTGTGTAAAATGTATAAGTCCAAAATGAATGATTTAAATAACGCTATGATATGTAATATAATACAAACACTTATATATAGGAAGTACCAGCGGCCTATCCACCATGCTTGTATCATATTACTCACATTTCGTTACTTAAGTCACTTAACCAACCAATAATGTATAATGTCTATGTTTAAACCAATTGTCAAAAGTCCTTGTATAAACCATGTCAAATGTTGATAGTCCAAAAGTAGTCAAGTAATGTGTAACAAATGTTATGTCTTGTAAGTAAAGTATTGTCAAATAGTCCAAATGTAGAAATGTACAAAACAAAGTATTTTGAATGTATCAAAAAGTTATGTTTCGCAAAGTAATACATGTTACATTGATACAAACATTTATGTGGTAAGTTAACGCATACATTCAAGCCTTGAGACAGTCGGATAACCCTTTCAGTCAAGGTTATAAAAAGAAATGTTTTCGGATTCAGTCATTCCTTACATCCAAACAAACCCGGGATGTCAGGAATGGGATTTGTCAAGTCCTATGGTACCAGTACTTACTACCGAGCGGCGTAGCAAATGTTAATGAACGTATAATAGTCTCGTTTGTGCAAACCAAATGTCATAGAAAAAGTGAACATGTTATATGAAAACAATGTACTAAGTATGCTAAGTTAACATACAAAGCAGAAAGTCATGTAAATCAATGTGCTAGCATGCTGTCAGTCAACATACATAGCAGAAATGTAAAGTAAAACAATGTACTAAGTATGCACACAATGGACATACATAGCATGAAACGTAATGAAATCATGTACTATAATGTACTAACAAACATAGCATGTATATGATGTGAAAACAGGAAAGCACGAAAGTAACAAGTAGGCACATGTGTTTCACCCCAAAACAGTTTGAAAACAGTAAAAGAGGGGTCTATGTACTCACTTGAGATTGCTCAGAAGTCCTAAGATAACCACCAAGCAATGCTTAGAGATCTCGGAATATCAAACGGCACCTAATATAGGTAACTACATTAATAAACCGGACCTAAATCGGAAGATCGGATAGAATGAGGGTTCGTAAACCAAATGAGTATGGGAACTCATGTAGTATGGTTTAACAAGGCCTACATACTAAATGAAACCTAACCTAAGTGCTTGTGACCCATTACGACCCGTTTAGGTAGCTTATGCTACTTTAACGCGTCGTTCGCGTGAAACGCGTTCGGACCGCCTAACTAGTCCTATGACAAGTAATATATGCCTTAACATGTCTAATATGGTTGTCAAATCAGTTTAGATGTCAAAAGTTATGTTACACATGTTTAAAAATGAATTTTGGCATAAAGGGGTATTTTGGTAATTTACCTAAGGCATATAAATTACCTATCATACAACTACTTAAACGTAGCGACCATAAGGTATAACCTCAGAGGGTTATTCCCTATATACTATGCTCACCTAATGTATTTGGTCGGATCCTAATGATCGACCAAATGGGTCGGGTTCGAAAGTATAAGCGATTGTTTAGATCGCTTACCTTACGACCCTATACAAGCACAACTAAAAGTGACGAGCTAAGCATGTTAAAACATGCTTAACTAAGTTTAGAAAACAGGTTTGGTATCAAAACAAACGGTTTTGATACCCATAAGTAGTTTGGTTACAAAATACGCAAGAATACGTATTCTGACCGAAACTACGACTCGTCACTGAGCCTAGATAACGTGGTAATCAGTAGGTATAGTCACTAGGGACTATAACCATCGTGATCACGCTCACGTTATGAAGTTCAAACGAACTTCGCATCGACCATAAACTGGTCAATGCAGAAAGTCAAACAAAGTTTGACTTTCGGACTCGAAAGCGATAAAAGAACGAAAGAATACTTATGAAAGGTCCCCGAATGCTAATCTAGATCCATATAACTCAGGTATGAAACAATGGTTTCAACTTAGAGTCTTTTAGATCAGATTCTAGTGAGGAATGAGTGAAAATGGGTTGGGTATTTATAGTAAACCCACAACCGTTAGGATCGTTTCTTGGAAAAGGGGGCACGATCTAGGCCGTACACTTGTCAAAATGTTGTGGTAACTAATTTTGGCCACCATAGGAGATTAACATGTGGCACTTGACCTTTGGGAAGTGTTAGGGGCTGCTAACTTATGTTTAAAATGGCTTTTTGCTGCATTTATTTATTTATTTATTTATTTTTTATATTTTTTTTGCAGTTTTGCAGTTTTGCAGTTTTGGTTCCTGAGCGCGTATCGTCGTGTTTTGGCACTTCTAACACCCGTCAAGCCCATTTTTAAGCTTCACAAGGATGTTAAAGTATAGAGAACATGAAACATGCTCAAAAATATGCCGGATGTCGGTTCGTTTAGCCGTACAATCGCGTTGTTCGGTTAATTACGACGGAATGCGCATAAGCGTGAAAAACGATCCAAATTGCGTGACGAATGGATTTTTCTCATGCCAAACACTAAAATAAAATATTATAGTGCTTACATAAATTTTTGGATGTCCAGATGTATTCAGAACGTGAGTTATGCGCAAAAGTGCAAACTTGTGCACTTTTTGACACTTTTAGTCCCTGAATGACCCAAAAGTTTATTTTAGCGCACCGAACCCCTTAAAGCCTATTCCTAAGCTATGTAAAGGATATTTAAGGTGTGTTTAACTTATGGTCATGTTCCGGAATGTTCGTTACAGTTCAAATTGACATACTTTCGCAGTTTGTCAAGTTTAGTCCCTGTAGACGAATAAATCTTGTTTTTGCCATACCAAAGCCTTCAAAACTTATTTCTAAGTTATGTGAAGGTTATTTAAGGTATGTTAAGTATATGTTGATGTTATGGAGTATTTTTCGCATCAAACTGATTATGTTTACGCACCAGTTTGCGTATAAATCTCCAAAAAACGATGTAGAGTTTGAAATTACACAAAAGTCAAAACATGAAAAATGTAAAACATAACAAAACAAACATTGGGATCAAATAACATTGTTTTATTGATAATAGAACTGTTCACGATGATTACAAGCACAGTTGTTACATAACTATTATTTAATACTATCGCATCGAATACTTGCAACTCGCTTGAACACAAAGCAACGCTCAAACACATGAAACGAGAGTTGGAAACTAACCCGCATGCGCCGTCCGATCGAACGACCATTCGATCGAATGGTCCTCCGATCGGATGGCCATCCGATTGAACAGCCGTCTGACCCATTAACTCTGCACCGCCTTTTCTCCCCTTCACCTATAAGTACCTCACTGTCACATCAACTGTTCATTGATGGGACAGCTCCCTCCGACCAGCGCACTCCCAAGCCCTTTTCTCTTGATTCCTCGTGATTCTTGTATGTCACACCCTGACTTTTGCGGAAGCGTGATTATGTGTGACTCGCTTAATATCATTGCATTCAACCATAACAAACAACTATATGATAAAACCAAGATGTTCATCCTTAGATTAAGTTTTAAAACATCACCAACAACAAGGTCTTAAAATCCAAACACAAACTTCAAATCCGAATTACAAACCATTCAAATTGTTTTAGAGTACCATGATGACTCGACAAAAGACACTAATAGAAACTAGGTTTTGGACTATGTATCTTATCCAGGATAGGATACACAACCCCAAACCCTTAGACACCGGATGACATCTTTTATTCCAAACAACCCTTGAAAACTTCCAACGCCCGCCAGATCCATACTTAGTTTCCGGAAATACATGTAGTTTGAAAACATCAACAAAAGTTGAGCGAGTTCATGTGTTTAGTGTGTGAGCTCGAATAAACTTTGTAACCATTATAAGTAAGTATGTATGTATCTGTAAACCCTGGTATGAAAGCAAACAAGGGAACAGATCAATTAATGGTTTGCAAGGCCATTAACATGTGTGCAACGGCATAGGAAGGCTCAAACCTAGCAGATTTTGCACCGAGCTTCCGGTTGTAAGACATAGTCACCTCATGGGCCAAACCCTGGTCCACATGGGTGGGGCTCGCTACACCCAAATAGATCTATCACTCATGCCCCTCAGTCCTAATACGAGGATTAATGGTCTTAAGAGTGCGCCTACCCATTCACATGATCTAACAGTGCATTCCTTAGCTAACCATACCAATTGTAACCGTTTGTAAACATTTTGTAACATGTATTTCACCCCCGAAGCTATAAAACAAAAACAGTTAAAAGAAAAGGGGGACATGAACTCACAATTTTGCGTTCTTCGTATCCAACGTAACTCACAGCTGATACTTGCGTGTACGACTACCTACAACGTACTACGGTCTATTAGACAAGCGGGTTGTGCCTTGACTTAGTATTAATTAGTGTCTTTGAGTTACGTTTCATTGTGTCTTTAATATTATTCCAAGTTATATAATTATTTGTTAAAATAATAATTATTTTAATCTTAAATTATATTTACCAAATTTTGGAATAATGGTTAAAATAATATATTTTAACTTGTCACACTTATGTATTTGTACATGAATATTTCCCCAAGGATGGGTGTATTAGTATTCATATTCTTATCCTTGTATATTTTTGCCAAGTATTGGTGGCGTATTCCGGTGTGTAATTATACGTACGAGAATACGTATTTCCATTGTGTTTATTAAGTATCCTTATACTGAATTTTTATATTAACTTTTCGGGAATAATATTTCTAATAAAATACATTAATATATATTTCCAAAATATATATTTTAAAAATATTACATAGAAAAATTACTTATAATTTTCCCTTTGGCAAAAATATTTATAAATTTCATATAAGTCTCAAAAATAATATATTTTCAAGTTTAACTTGGAAAATATATATAAACTTATTTTTCACCCAAAAATAATGTATTTCATGTTTATTCAAGAAAATATATATTTTCTCCCAAAAATAATATATTTTCTAATAATTCCAAGAAAATATATTTATGAATTAATTCCTGGAATATTTTTGTAAGTTATATTCCTTGTTCGGTTTCACCAATATTTAGGGTATGATTTATATATTCATTCTCTTGGAATTTTGGTAATATTTTGGGTTGTTATTTCTTGGTATTTTGGTGTGTTATATTATTTCAAGTCCTAAAATAATATAACTAATATACATAGTATACAAACAATCACACACAATGTGACATCTAAATATATATTTCCTAAATACATATTTAATTACTTTTATTTACAAAAACCAACCTCCAATGTTTATAATTTTTGTAACAAAAATTATGGCAAACTTTATATGAAAATTCATGGTTTAAAATATACTTGTAAATATTTGTTTAAAGAAATATTTTTCTAAGTATTTAATTTCTAGAAAAGTTTTGCCATAGTTTCCCCTAAAAATGGAGATTTACAAGCTTTCAAAGCATATCATTTTCTTTTATAAATCAACACAATCAACAACAAATCAATCTACACTTACCAATTTGCCAAAATCAAGCATAAATCAACCACCTAACATCTCATGTCATAGAACATAAACAATAGATCAAACATCACAAGTGATGAGAATACTGCGATTGCATTGCCACAAATTGAGACCACAGTGTAAAGCTTACAAGTACACAACTGTATCATATAACATCAATGACTTAGTAGGGGACGACCCTAGGCAAGTCGTGCGATCGCTGGACATGTTCAGGAATCTCTGGTTCGTCCATTTCCAAATTCCAGAACTCCACCTCAAGCTTCTGAATTCCAGTCCTAGAACAACATTTCTTCTCAATCATTTCCTTGAGCTCGTCCCAGCTCAGTGCATAAGCAGCGTCTGTGCCAAGGGTCTGAAACTGAAGGTTCCACCATGAGAGTGTGTTATCTAGAAATAACCCCGGGATATAGGTAACACTCTGTTGGGGCAAACAGTTACTCATTCTTGGAATGGAGTCAATCTTTTCGGACCAATGAACAAATGCAACGGCGCCTCCTGTTCCGTCGAGGTTCAAAGGCTTGCAGTTCAGGAACTGCTTATAGGTGCAGCCAGTTGGAGGGTTATTTCCAGTAACGCCATCGTTGTGCTTAGAGCGGAGGGCTTCATGTCGTGCATTTGCCTGTGAGATGCGTTCTTGCAACTCGGCTTCTGTCCTTAGCAGTGTACTGGTGTCTGCGTCACGCCTGGGTGGCATTCTCTTCTGTCGCAGTGGTATGAAGTGGGTTAGACAACATTTCAATTGCCTATGAGATACATAGCACCATAAGCCATCAGGTAATCATCCAATTTCACACGTAAATATACTCAATGTATGAGTGAGGAAAATAAATTTCTGAGCCTTCACATAGGCTTGTCAAAATGGCTTGTTGCTTGTAATAGAATGAACTCGAGGCTACATCGCCTTGGTCATTCGTGTTTTAGTTATTTCCTGCTACATGGGTTTTCATTAGCTTGGCCCGCAGAGTCCACCAGGATTTCTGTGCACTACAAGCCGTTATTACGTGGGCCCCCGTAATAATAGATTGTCTTGCACAGTTACCCCAATTTTCTCTCGTCCAAGCAGATGATCAATCAAGGAGCAACAGCAGGTGCATCGGCATGAACAGGGTCATGCTCCAATGCGAGGTCAGGAGCAACGCCTGGCTCAGGGGCCACGGCTGGCTCCGGATCAACTAACTCCATCTCAAAATCAGCTGGATCAACAAACACAGGGGTTACAGAATCCTCCAAGGGCTGGTCTAAGTGTATGAACTCAATGTCATGGTCTGGATCAAAACCAGGTGGAAAAACAGGATCATCCTCAATATCGTGATCAACTCAAAGCTGTGTTCGGGAATCGGTGCAGCGGATGACGCCATATCAGGGTCGGCGTCGTGTGAGTGGTGCTGCAAGTCGTCATCGTCTGTGCTGGTAGTTTCGAAAATGTACACCTCGTGCTCTGATGAAACTAATGTCGCCTGATACTATGGCCATGGGATCTGTAGTGTTCGACTCTCCAGTATCTGATGATAGTATGACGTTTTGTAATACAACACACATATATGCACATATATCAATCATATAATCAGATAAGCACATTAGTCACCAAGTAAGCAATCAAATAATTCTCCTAGTCCCACTAGCCTCCCAGCCTCTCAGACTGCTCTTCCTAGTCCTACTAGCCAAACTTCCTCAGCCTCCCAGACCGAGCCTCAGCCTCCAAGACTGAGCCTCAGCCTCCAAGACTGAGCCTATAACAAATAAAATGTGCTCAACATTTGTTTGTAATACCATAGCTTAATCACAACAAAGCTATATGAAAATAAAACCATGCAGATCATCCATTGATTTAAGTTTGAAAAGTAAAATACCACAACATTGTCTTAAGGCGTTGACGCATGCAACGGAAATTACAACCTGATAACATAAAAACTTTGTTCTTAAGACGCAACCACAAATATAACATAAACACTGTTTAAGACTTGCGACTCGTCCAGGTAAAAGTCGCAATCCCTAAACGTGGATGATCCCGTAACTCTAACACAGCGGGAAAACGTAGCATACCGTGCTTAGTTCCCTGAAATACATGTAAGTTGGAAAAAAAATCAACATAATGTTGAGCGAGTTCATGTGTAAGTGAGTATGTAAAACACTTGTAAGTATAAAAATCCCTGGTATGTAGCAAATAAGGAAAAAGAGATCACCAATGGTTTGCAAGGCCATTGATATGTGTGAAGTGCAAGTAGGAAGACTCAAACCTAGCGGATTTGTGCGTCGGGTACATAGTCACTCCAAGGTCCGTACTGTGGGCCTGGAGCTGGGCTCGCTACACCCAAATAGATCCTACCGCATTGTGCCCCTCGGTCCTACAATGAGGATTAATGGCCTCAAGTACCACCTACCCACTCACATGATCTGTACGCAGTAACCCTCCTTACGCTAACCATACCATGTAAAAGTACTCGTAATCATAGTGACATGTATTTCACCCCCGCAGTTTAGAAAACTGAAAACAGTTAAGAGAAAAGGGGGACATGAACTCACAGTAATGCGTCCTCGATAACAGCAACTCAAACTCGTTCTGCAGCACGACAACCTACAACGTGCTAATATCTATTAGACGAACGGCCGTGCCTTAGCTTAGAGTTTTAACGTTCTAGGGGAAATAGTTAGACAACTATTTCGTGTTTATATTTCTCGGTAAACGTATAAATAGATTCCTTCCCAAGGATGGGGTATTCGTACATGTATTATGTATTTGGTGACTTAAAGTATTGACAAAATATATTTACAAGTTTCATATCCAACACTTGAAAGTTTTATGTCAAAACTCATGGCGGGGTTTAATTCCGAGAAATAAAGTTAAACATACTTGTTATAAAAATAATTTTTCTAAGTCTCGGTATTTTTAGAAAAATTCGCCAGAACTTCCCCTAAAAACGGGAGTGTCCGTGCTAATACGCACATCTTTTTCTGTTTGAAATCAACCCATGATCATCAATAATCAACCCTTACTTTTTAACACGCAAAATACTACCCTTGTCGTTTCTGTTTCAATATGTGAAAAACTGGACTGTTTTCGGACGAGTAAATAAAATACTTAACTTATTCCAAAAATTCCCAATTTTTTGCAGAACGTCGTAAACGACCCACAAATTATTGTGTAAAAATTTCGGGGTCTAGTTCGTTATCAATAATTTATGAAAAATCGTTTACCGAACTGTGATCAGATTTGTTACATTCTGATCACAGTTTACGGAAAAATTCGTCAAAAATTCCTCGTAAGTCCGTTTGTCAAAATTCTAGTTCGAGGGTCACAAATACATCCGTGTCCATCTTTGATAAAAGTTTCAGGGGCTGGTTCGGTTTACATTTCAAGTTGTGACTGAAAACGCATAACCCAATTTACTGCAGTTAAAATCAGCCTTAGCTGCTGTCACGAAAACAGACTTTTAAAATAGTAACCGACATCAGAAAAATACGATTCCAGCGCCATTTTCTTGGTTTTTCGAAAATACACGATTTAGGCTTTTGAAATTCCGTTTTTCGAGTTTTAAAGTCCGTTTACAGCCTGTTGAAGGCGGCTGGAAAAGTACATCAGCATGTTAATTCACGGTTTAAACATCACTAAATCGCATTAACGAGTGTCCGAACAATGGATTTAGCAAGGAAACAACTTTTAAACATCAAGTATGATTTAACCAACCCTCAAACCAACAAGATTCCGCTTCATGATTTAGACATAAGTAAACTTTTATGTAGCTTATATGTTCATAACACATGTTTCATATTTTTCTAGTGTTCTTGTAAATTAGGAATTTAAACAACAATACTTCATACTATAAGTCATAATTTCGAACAAGATGAGATCAAGTATAAGGAAACTTACTACTAGCCTCTAGCTAGGGATGATTCTTGTGTAAAAATGATGAGAAAATGATGATGAAAATACTAGAACAATGCTCCTTTGAAGTCCCTTCAAGTTGTAACCTCCATTGATCCTTCTAAACTTGAATGGAATGTATAAGATGAAGAAGATGATGACGTTTAGAGGTGGTGATGGTGTGTTCGGTTTTGGGCAGCCGAGACAAGAGGGAGAGAGAGTGAAAAAGAGTGTGATATCTAGTGAAATGATAAGTGTAAGACATGGCCATACTTATACATGATCTCCACATATTTATGCAACTTTAACAAGCAACATCTATTAAAATAATATGATTAAATCAAGGTAGGGGATTTGGAGTATGGGGGTGGGTCCCCTTGAGGGCTGAATTCGGTTTGGGGGGGGGGGGGGAGGGGTATAATTGCAAAATTTCAACTAAAGTCTAACTACAAGTTAGAACCCAGGTGTTGGATGGTATATGTTAGATTGTTTATTTTTAGCGGGTGTTCTGAAATACGGGGATCATGACTAGCCAAAAATAATAAAACAAAGTGTCTACCAAAAATTTAGTGT
The DNA here is from genome assembly GCA_030545235.1 of Helianthus tuberosus. NCBI lineage: Eukaryota > Viridiplantae > Streptophyta > Magnoliopsida > Asterales > Asteraceae > Helianthus > Helianthus tuberosus. Next base: position 122,431,180 of record CM060365.1, on the reverse strand, counting down.
CCCGGGTAGTGTCCGGTTATATGATTAGATACCGTTCCGTTAAAATGTTTAATTATGTCAAAAAAGTCCTTTATGTATATATTTTGTAACATAAATTATTCCCGGTACTTAGGAAAATATACGGGACCGTTCTGAAATGTTTTTGCACTTTATTAGTAATTTAAAATGCTGAGTTTTATATTAAAGCGCAGAATTTTGTACTTAAAGTACGTTTTAGGCACATCCGGTCACTATAAACTTTACCTAGTGACGCAGTTCTACAATCCTCAACTCCCTACACTCACTACTAGTGTAGTAATCTATTCCCGGCTCGTACTGGCCTTAGAGGCAGTGTCTGCCTGATGCTGGTTATGTCAGCATGTTTAATGGGTATCCCGTAGTGTGCTCACTGTGCTTGATGTGCATCAGGGTTGTCACTGATGTTTGTGTATAAATAATAGAGTGACAGTATAAAATGTGATGCATGAGCATGTATGTATCAGAAATCAGTAAGCAGTTTAATCACAGTCGTAAGCAAGCACCGTAATTAAGCAGTAATTAAATATTAATTAAGTCGTACGGATACCTGTTTTGGTGAGGGTTGTCACAGTTTCTTCTTGAGTTTTTCTTGATACATATATATTTCTACACATTATTAACCACTAAAAATGTGGTTAATTTCTTTAAGAACCAAGAAGAAGTAAACTTTGTATTTTTAACTTGATTTCTTGAAAAATCATTCTTGAAATCATAGATTTACAAGACTTTATGTTTATTTTGATAATCACTTAACAAGAAAAACAACTTATACTTTCAAGTTCATGATTTACATGAGGATGATCTATTGATCTTTAACATAATCATCCTCTCATCTTGCTAGATTATGTCTTTAATCACTATCTAGCAAGATCACATGATGATCTACATTAATAACATGAGCAATCAACAATCAACAATCATAACAATACTTAAACAACTTGTTTTCTTATGTTTTTAGTCTTATGTTCAAGTTTCATGCTCTTGATTCATTGTGTTCTTTATGATTAACAACTTGTATCTTATTTTAACCACCAAAACAAGATGTAAAATGAAGAGTAGAATGATCTTACTACTAGCTCAAGGCTAGGGATGATTACTAGATGAAAATGCAGTGGATAAAAGCTTGTGTGAGAGGTCCTTTAGCTTCCAAGGGTTCCAAGCTTCCTTGTACACCTTCTAACACCTTTGTATATGTATGGATTGTATGGAAGATGAGTGATGAAGATGATGATGATGGTATGTGGGGGTGTCTTCGGCCGTGAGCAAGGGGAGAGGAGAAGAAGAAGTTCAAGTGTGGTGTTGTGATGAGAAATGGAGGTATGATCTTATGGTTTCTTATAATACTTCTCAACATCATTAAAACCTAATGTATATTGTGTTTAGTAAAGTGAGACATGTTCTTATAAAATAAACAAATAAAATCACATGTGAGGGCCACATGTGATCCGTAAATAGGTGGGGGGGGGGGGGTCTAGACTAGGTGGTAACCATAAGTTAGTTTAGTTAGTTGAAAATCAAGTATCTAGTTAGGTTAGTTACTAGATATTATATGGTGTGTTATGATGTTTGGGGGCCATAACTAGCTTGGTAATATTAAAATAATGCTTCTAGTGAAAATTTGGTGTTTCGGGTAGTGTATGGTTGTTCGGTTGGTTACCGGTTAGTTAAGGTGCTAAACTATGCAGTTTAGTGTGCTTTATGTTACCTTTTTGCGACAGTTTTGATTCCCGACACTTAGGAAAGCATTCAGGACCATTTAACCATATGTCTGCATGATATTAAGTTGTTTGAATGCTGAATTTTGCTGAATTCTACAGAATTCTGCAGTTTATGTAAGTTTTAGGCACTTTCCGGCATTTAAACTATCACTAGGAAGGCAGTTTTATGATCCTTACTCTCCTACACACTATACTAGTGTAACTCTTGGTTTCTGGCTCATTCTGTGTCTCAATACCATGTCTGTCTATGTATTGAACTTCGTCAGCATTTTTCTGAATTGTCTGATAACTGTGCTACCTTTGTTTCGTGCATCATTTAAATCAACACAGTTTGCATGCAATAATGGTATGTCATTTGCAATATGTGATGCACATGTATGTATAATAACAATAATCAGAAAGCAATTTAAGTCATCAATTGAAATATAGCACAGTCATTAAGCACTAATCATTGTTTAATAGTTGTACGGATACCTGGAATTTTGACAGTTGTCACATTCTCCCCCTGTTAAGAAAATTTCATCCTCGAAATTTAAACTACATTAACTCCTTAGGGTTACGTTATGTGTGTATGGATGTGAATAATACCAGAGTCATTAATCACGAAACCAACTCAATACTTATTCGAATCAGGTGAATCCAGGGACATATTACAATAATAAGAATCCAGCGGTTAAAAGGTTTGTGTTTCAGAATTTGATGTCAAAAGATACGAGACGTATAGATGTATGACCTAGTGTAACTTAGTTAACAGGGGTTCTACAAAAGAGGGGTTTCGACTGATAGAATTCCAAATGATCGTTTACAATATGCAAATATGTTCTAGAAACAATAACATCCGCTAGATGAACTCAGAATCAACAAGCTCAAATGTAATAGTGACATGAAAAATGATCCGTCAACTTCCGAACAAATAAATGAACAAAATTAGTGTGTTGACATTATTGAATTGCAAGAATACACCGAAATGAAATACAACCGAATCTGGTATATCATTGTCTTAATTCGTAGTTGCATTAAGAGTGTTTAAATGACAAGTCAAACAAAAATATGTGTAGTTTTGTATGAACGGTTGACCATGACTAGCACAAGCTACAAGTTTGTACCGACACCACAAGGTGTCGTAATGACATAATTCAATAATAGCGGTGACCGAACAAGTTCACCGTGTTTGAAATCAATTGAAAGTGTAATGAAGCAAACCTGAAAACTTGATTCAAATGGCATCGTATGATTTTGCAATTGAATATAGAGCACCAAAGAACTACTGTTTCCAATCGAAGATGAAAAGCAATGAATACTGCAAGGCATTCGATCGATAATGAAAGAACCGTTAGGAGGTACACTGGACTATAAAATGAATTTATGTACCATTGTCTTAACACACAATTGCGTTAAGACTGCTTTAATCATGAGAAAACAGAGATGATTTAGAGCAAGCAAATGAATAAATAATTAAATATGTGCATGAGATGCGCAAACGAGATCAGCGCAAGCTGCAATTTAGTGAAATCATCACCACAAGGTGTCGAAATCAACGAACGATTTAATGGAGTCGTACACCAAACAAGTTTACTATGACTCGGAACAAATGAAATGCTTACTAAAATGAATTTGAGTATAATGCTTTGAATACATCACATGGTGTCTTGAATTAAATGTGCGAAATGGACAAGTTCAAGCAATTGAACTTGGTTTCAGGGCAATCCGACAATAAACGTATGTATCGACAAGGGTATTTCGGCATGGTTACAAAGATAAACCATGTATGTAACTGGAAAGAAAAGAAATTTCAAGAAAGTTTTGTTGACTCAATATCAAGGAGTCGATACTTACAATAATGCAGATTATCCGAGACAAAAGGCAATAACTGGATATAGCGAGATGATGATTGTAACTTTGATGAAAACGATCATTTGAAAGGAAGCCACATGCGTAACAAACGATGCATGTGTAATATATGAAATGATCAAGAAATGAAGAAAATGAGTGTTCGCCCTAATGAAGAAAATTGTCGTGATGTAACTACCATTAAGAGGAGTAGAGATGTAAAATCTACTAGAAGCAAAAGTGGGAATTTCAATAAAAGAAATTCGAATACTTCACCTGTTCGGTTAACTAAAATAGCATGCATGACAGAATAATGGTGTTCGCTCGAGTTAATGGACGTGGTTCCTAAGTGATAACCTTTAATGAGCTTTGACATAAGTTCCCGAAGGTCCTAAGTAAATGTCTCATAGATTCTCCAAGTTTTGTATTCTGTGTATAACTATTTGTGTACCATTTATAAACACAATGTTAGCGTATATTTAAAAAATATTGTTGACTCACTATTCTTCGGTATACTTTCTTCCTGAATCCGCAACTGGCGATAACCTAATCAGAGATCGATCTTGGAATAGTAGTTGGTTCCTTACAGTTGGTCGAATAAATCATTAACCCTCGGCAAGGGATACCAATTCTTGATGGTTATCTTGATCAGCTCACGGTAGTCGATATACATTCGAAAACTACCGCCCTTCTTCTTGACGAACGGAACTGAAGCTCCCCAAGGCGAGAAGCTTGGCCTAATAAATCCCTTATCTAGCAAACTCCTGAAGCTGCGCTGACAACTCTTGCATCTCTGAAGGCGCAAGTCGATAAGGTGCTTTGGCTACAGGCGCGGCGCTCGGAACCAAGTCAATGTGGAATTCGACTTGTCGTTGAGGAGGTAAACCTAGCAAGTCTTCGGGGAAGACTTCAGGATATTCCCTTACCATAGGGATATCTTCTTACCATAGGGATATCTTCGAGCTTTGATTCTTCGGCTTCTTTGTCCACGACATGAGCTAAGAATGCAACACATCCTTTGCGCAACAACTCTTGTGCCTTCAAACAACTAATAATCCGTAGAAGCGTATCCTGCTTCTCCCCATGAATCACGCTCGTCTTTTCATTCGCCATTGGAATACGCATAATCTTCTCATGGCATAAAATCTTAGCTCGATTACTCGATAACTAATCCATCCCAACCATGACGTCGAAGCTTCCCGATTCAGCTGGCAAAAGATCTATCGAAAACTCATGCTCTCCAAACTCTATCACACAGCCTCTAATCACTTCACTAGCTTCAACTAGCTTCTCATTAGCTAGTTCTATCAAGTACGGGATATCTAACTTACTTGCAGCTAAACCAAATATATTCTTAAACTCTAGAGATACAAAGCTATAGCCGACACCGGTATCAAATAGTACAGATGCAAAGTGTTGATTAATAGGGAACGTACCAGTAACCACGTTTGGATCCTGGCGTGCTTCCATAGCTCCAATGTCGAACACTCTTCCATGAGCTTGGTTATTCTTGGGGCAATCTTTCCTAAAGTGCCCCACGTCTCCACATTTGAAGCAACCTGAAACTCTACCATTATCGTTTCCGTCTTGGTTGCCATCATCATTTCCTCCTTGTCTGGGATACTTCACCCAACAGGCATCCTTGTTGTGTCCTTCCTTTCCGCACCTATCGCACCAAGGCCTCAGACATCGACCTTCATGGTGAAACTTGCACTCATCACATCTCGGCTTAGTCCCCAACTAAACCTTCTTGAAATGCCCTTTTCCACCACAGTTAAAAAACCTTGACCTTGTTCTCGATCATTACTTTTTCCGTCCTGATGGACGTCGTTGTTGTTTCCTCCGTGATTTCCGCTACCATCTTGACCTTCATTTCCATGTCCAGCTTCGTACCAACACGTCTCCTTGACATGCCCCACTTTGCCACAGTTATCACATTTTCCATGTTTACATCGCTCGGTATGATGACGTCAATTGTCACACTTAGGTAGGTTACCCATGTGCCCTTTTTCCTTTTTGGCACTGTTGTGTGTATTCGCCCGAGTACCTTTTTGGAAATCAGTGAGCTTCCTTTTGTTCTTCCCAGGTGACTCCGAATGAGTCTCCTTCTTCTCTTCAGAGCTTGAAAATTTTCCCAACCTAGTCGCTTCTTTAGTGTGCGCCACACTTAAGTCAATCGCATCGGTAATTGTTGGAGGCTTTGATGCTGTCATCAAGCTCAGAATCTAAGGCGCCAATCCCCAGATGAATCGTTCTATCCTCTTAAACTCTGGTTCCACCAGATATGGAACAACTCACGACAAATCATGAAGTCTCTGCACATATCCCGCCACCTTTGGACCTTCCATCTTCAGGTTCCAGAATTCAATTTCCAGCTTCTGGATTTCCTCCTGAGAACAATATGTCACACCCCCAAAATACACACGCGGAGTATCGCCACTTGGGGGCGTGACTGACCTGGATCAAGCCACCAATCATATTGAACATTGCAAGTAATAAATAAAATTCAATCCAACAATACGAAAGGTGTTCAAAACAAAACATAGTTAAGTGTTTAGCGGAAGCATAATTGTGAAAACCCAACATAAGTATTAAGTTCGAAATGTTATAATGTTTTTAACATGGCACCCACTGTCCATGTCCCACAACGACCGCGCCTCCCTGTGCAAGCTCCATGAGTACCTATCGACCTGCAAGGCATGTAACAATGAGTCAACAACAAAGTTGAGCGAGTTCACAGTTGTTTGTTCAGTTATTGAGTTCGTTTCAGAAATCGTAAGTTTGTTTCATAATCATGTGTTACCCAGTATCCTTGTTTTCTAAATCTTTACGGTATTTAGTGGGGGCTTCCCATGTTGCATATTACTAGACTAGTTGTATCTATAGGTGTCCTTCCCAATCTGAGGACAGTGATAAGTATGAGGTTACGTAGGTTTTACGTAAGTGCCCTTCCCAATCCGAGGACAATGGTACGTATCGAGTACGTAGGTTTAGCGCTGGCGTCCTTCCCAAATCGAGGACGGTGGTAAGTAGTCTAGTAGTGGTAAATGTACAAGTTCTGTCGTAGTTATTCAATCCCATTCCCAACCCACCGGGAATCCCATGCCTTAGAAGTGTGAACTCACCTTGGTTTGCTCGGTTAGACTTAGTTACTTGTATTATTTTTGGACACCCCAAACCCTAATATGGTTCCAATGATAATCAGTTTCGTTTACATAGAATTCGCTTATACATCATATATTTTCCACATGTGATAGGCAAGTATAACACACATTTATCATACACGTTATAATGAGCATTCAGGTTATATGTATTCCCATAATACAATCCATATATCATCATGCATGTAACAATAATAAATCACAACACTTAATAATCCCTTTGGTTACTAACATCTTGTATCGAACCCACTTAAGACCCGGCACAACTCGGCGACCCATGTTAATCCCACACCTAAAGATCCAGCCAAAACATTTAGCCCTTAATCCTATACCCAACCCGATAACTCTCACAACCGGCCCAATTAATTCAATCCAAAACCAACTATATCGTCGGCCCAAGTTTCCAGTGTATCGGCCCAAGTCACTAAGCATTTGCAATTTGTAACATACAAAAATCTGGCCAATTAATACAACACAGTTTCTTTGATTCATTATATCATCTATGTTTTCAACAATTATCACATTGGACCACTCAAACTATAAAGCCTACCTGATTGGACCGAAGTTAGTGGATTAGTTGCTTAAATCTTGACACTAAAAATCAATTAATGTTACATTCATTGGGCCGCCATTAACAATGAGGTCACATGCAAGTATCATTTTGTCACAACAATCAATACACTACACATATATTCAATCATCTATTTCCTGATAATGCACATGCAAGTAAAGACAATAGTGGCCGCCAATTTACATGTATACAATATGCAATCTCATGCAATTAAAACACAGTGGCCGACAATGAGGTGATGACTATCTAAACCTCACATGCAAACATTTATTAAATCAAGATAGTTTCTCCAAACGTAAATAACCATATATATATATGCAAGAATAAAACTAACCGAGTAATGTAAGTGAAATCAAGCACAGAGATAAGCTTTAAAGATTTCGAATAGAGGAGGGACCGTCTGCTGTTTGCAAGATCGAGAGAGGGGGGGTAAGGTCTACTGCCGATCAAACAATTGAAAGAGAGGGAAGTAGGGTTTGATGAATAATAATATTTGTGAGGGATAATAAACAAAAGAGTTTACGTAACTTCCAAGTATGGTGCTAAATACACAAGTAGGTCGGTTATTATGTTAGTTCAAAAATTGGGTTGTGATAACTCTTTGTTGGGCCAAGATCAAACAGACAAGAAAAAGGGTAATCATACAAGTCGTATAAATGTGTAATTGGGCCGATACATTGTTGGGTTTAAGATGTGCGAATGCGGCCCAGAAGGTGTACGATCCAAAGTGCCAAATTATTAACAAACGAGTTAACATACAAATAAATCTAACGGAGTTATACGAACCGAACATTTGACATAAAGAAGGGAAGATAACGAGGAGTTAAGATCACAAGACAAAACATCACTAACCTTAAGAATTCGGGTTGTCACATCATCCCCAACTTGAAAGAAATTTCGTCCCGAAATTTAGCACGTGGTTACTGAGGAAGCTAGTTGTGTTGTGTTGTTTCCTGGTTTTCCTGGGGTGTCACATCATCCCCCCGTTGGTTTGGAATTTCGTCTCGAAATTCCGCAGTAGCTTCAGCCTCAGTACTGGTTGCACTGTTCCCGAACAACTGGGGATACTTGAGTTTCATTTGGTCTTCTCATTCCCAGGTGAACACTGGGCCACGACGGGAGTTCCGACGAACTCGAACAAGAGGTATTCTGGTGTGCTTGAGAACCTTAACGTCCCGGTCTGTGATTTCAACTGGTTCCTCGATGTATCGCAACTGATAGTCGATAGTGAGCTCCTTCAGAGGAACTATGAGGGTCTCATCTGACAGACACTTCTTCAGATTCGACACGTGAAATACGTTGTGAACTCCACTGAGTTCTGCTGGTAGGTTCAGTTTGTAGGCCACCTTGCCTATTTTCTCAATGATTTCAAACGGTCCGACATAACGCGGATTGAGCTTGCCTCGTTTACCAAAACGAACTACACCTTTCCAAGGTGAGACTTTGAGTAGCACTCGATCCCCAACCTGGAACTCGAGTGGTTTCCTGCGCTTATCAGCGTAGCTTTTCTGACGGTCACGAGCTGCCGCCATTCGTTGTCGTATCTGAGCAATCCTTTCCGTTGTGTCCACTACAAGTTCTGGACCCGTGATCTGGCTATCACCCACCTCTGCCCAACAAAGAGGTGATCGGCATTTACGCCCGTACAATGCCTCAAACGGAGCGGCTTGGATGCTAGTGTGGTAACTGTTATTATATGAAAACTCCACCAACAGGAGATGCTTTTCCCAGCCGTTGCCAAAATCAATCACACATGCCCTAAGCATGTCTTCAAGGGTTTGGATAGTGCGTTCAGACTGCCCATCCATTTGTGGATGATAAGCGGTGCTCGTGTCTAAACGTGAGCCAAAGGACTTGTGCATTGCTTGCCACAGTTCAGAAGTAAAACACGCATCGCGATCAGAAATAATAGAGGTTGGCACCCCGTGCCTCGAAACCACTTCCTTTAAGTAAACGTCTGCTAAAGTAGAGAACTTGTCTGTTTCTTTGATGGCCAAAAAGTGTGCAGACTTAGTCAATCGATCCACTATCACCCAAATAGTGTCATTTCCACGTTGAGATCTAGGCAGGCCAGTAATGAAATCCATGGAAATTTGCTCCCATTTCCATTGTGGTATCTCTAGTTGTTGGAGTAGGCCCGATGGTTTCTGATATTCAGTCTTGACTCTCGCACAAGTCAAACATTTGCTAACGTAGGTTGCTATGTGAGCTTTCATGCTAGGCCACCAATACGTAGTTCTGAGATCGTGGTACATCTTATCCGAACCAGGATGTACCGAGTAACGAGACTTATGTGCTTCATCCATCTCCAGCTCGCGTAAGTTTCCATAGTGTGGGACCCAAATGCGCCCTGTAACGTAGTAAGCGTCGTCTTCCTTTTGTTCTAATCGATTCCTTGATCAACGTAGGGACTCCGCCCTGACGTTCTCTGCTTTCAACGCTTCAACCTGAGCATTTCGTATCTGAGTAGGAAGACTAGATTGGATGGTGAGTTGTAACGCACGCACACGTTTAGGTGTAGTATCCTTTCGACTGAGGGCGTCGGCCACAACATTAGCTTTGCCCAGATGGTACTTGATTGCGCATTCGTAATCATTCAAGAGCTCGACCCATCGCCGATGTCGCATGTTTAACTCCTTTTGCTTGAAGATATGCTCGAGACTCCTATGATCGGTGTAAATGGTGCACTTGGTACCGTACAGGTAATGTCTCCATATCTTAAGTGCGAAAACAACTGCTCCCAATTCCAAGTCGTGCATAGTGTAGTTCCTTTCGTGAACTTTAAGTTGGCGTGATGCATAAGCAATGACTTTATCTCGTTGCATCAACACACAGCCCAATCCTTGTATGGACGTGTTGGAATAAACCACAAAATCATCTGTGCCTTCAGGTAACGAAAGAATAGGCGCGCTACAAAGTCTCTCCTTTAAGTACTGAAATGCTGATTCCTGTGCGTTACCCCAACGATAGGTGACACCTTTCTGAGTTAGTAGAGTAAGCGGCTGTGCAATCTTTGAGAAGTCTTTGATGAACCTTCTGTAGTAGCCCGCCAAACCCAAGAATTGGCGGATTTCTGTTGGTGTGCGGGGTGCAGGCCAGTTCTTGATCGAGTCTACCTTGGATGGATCAACATGAATCCCATCCTTGTTTACCACGTGGCCTAGAAAGTGGACTTCGCGAAGCCAAAAGTCGCATTTCGAAAACTTAGCGTACAATTGTTCTGTTCGGAGGAGTTCCAAAATAAGCCGTAGATGGCGCTCGTGTTCCTCCTGACTCTTAGAATAGATCTGGATGTCGTCACTGAATACAATAACAAACTTATCCAGGTAGGGCTTGCACACTCTGTTCATAAGATCCATGAAGACTGCGGGCGCGTTCGTCAATCCAAAAGGCATAACCAGGAACTCATAATGCCCATAACGAGTCCTGAATGCTGTCTTAGAGATATCCTCGTCTCGCACTCTCAGTTGATGGTAGCCTGACCTCAGGTCAATCTTTGAGTAGTAGCTCGACCCTTGCAGCTGATCGAACAAGTCATCAATGCGTGGAAGTGGATAGCGATTCTTCACGGTCACCTTGTTGAGTTCACGGTAATCGATACACATCCTGAAGGTACCGTCTTTCTTCTTCACAAATAATACTGGAGCTCCCTAGGGCGAAGAGCTAGGACGAATGAAACCCTTGTCCAAGAGTTCTTGCAATTGTTTGGATAGTTCTTCCAGTTCGGTTGGAGCTAAGCGATAAGGTGCTCGAGCTATGGGTGCTGCTCCAGGACCTAGCTTGATCTGGAATTCGACCTGGCGATGAGGCGGTAGCCCAGGTAAATCTTCAGGGAACACTTGAGGAAAGTCACGTACTACTGGAATATCCTCTATTCTCTTCTCTTTCGTTGATGCATCAGTAACAAGTGCTAAAATAGCGGTGTGGCCCTTTCGCAAACACTTCTGGGCCTTAAGAAAGGAGATGATGCCCACCACAGCACCACTCTTGTCGCCTTGAATTTCGAGAGGTTCTTTACCAGAACGAGGAATACGATCAATCTTCTCTTTGCATAGGATCTCTGCTTGCTGTAGGGATAACCAATCCATCCCAATGACGATATCGAAACTACCCAGAACTATAGGAATAAGATTAATGGAGAAGGTCTGACCCGCTAAAACTAGATTACAACCCTTAATTCTATGCGTGGCCTCTAGGCTTTTACCATTTGCTAACTCTACTATGTGCTTGGTGTTCATAAGGGTTGGTGTGCGCTTGAGCATTTGACTAACTTTTAGAGACACATAACTGGTATCGGCACCCGAATCAAATAAAACAGTAACATAAAAGTCATCGAGAAGGAACTTACCCATCACTATGTTAGGATCATTCCTTGCGTCACCCTAACCCAGCACGAACACTCGACCCCTGGCACCGTTGTCATTATTGTTTCCCCCATTATTGTCCCCATTATTGTTCCCATTGCCTTGGTTGTGGTTCTGATTCTGATTTAACTGCGGGCAGTGTCTCTTAAAGTGACCTTCAGCGCCACACTGATAGCATCCCCTGTTGCCCTGTTGCTGTTGCTGATTCTGCGGTGCTTGCTGTTGCTGATTCTGCGGTGCTTGCTGTTGCTGCTGATGATTCTGATTTACAGGCCTTGAGCTCCTGCAATCCTTGGCTTCATGACCCATCTTGAGACACCTCTGACAACGTCCCTTGTTGCACTGACCACTGTGGTGCCTGTTGCATTTGTTGAACTTTGGGTGGTTTCCTCGATATCCACCCTGCCCTTGACTACCAGAAGATTGCTGACCAGGACTCTGGTAGTCATCAATCTTTCACTGCTGCGCCTGGGACTGAACTGTAGTCGAACCCTTGCTGGAGGCTCCATCTCATTTTCGTTTGTTGTCACTGGGAATAGCAGAAGTAGTAGTTGCAGTAGCACCTATACGCTTAGGCAGCTTGTTCTGTTCCACTGCCTGGTCCGTGAGACGATGAGCAAGACGAGTAACATCCTGGATGGTAGCAAGGTTAGCAGCAGTCACATGGCTTTGAATCTCTGGTACTAAGCCTTTGAGGTACAGCTCGATGTGCTTGATGGGAGGATCCACCATAGTTGGACATAACACTGCCAGTTCGTTGGATCGCTTCGTATACGCCTCTATCTCTGACCCCGTCATCTTCAGGTTAAAGAACTCCACTTCCAGTTTGTGGATGTCATCACGATTACAGTATTCCCGCTTGATCAGTTCCTTGAAGTCGTTCCATGGGGTGGCATTAGCAGCTGCCAGCCCTAACATTTGAACTTGTGCGTTCCACCAAGTCAACGCAACGCCTTCGAGAGTACCAGTGGCATACTTCACCCTACGAGCCTCAGGGCATTCACACATTTCGAAGACCGATTCGAGCTTCTCGAACCAGCAGAGGAGTCCTACGGCTCCTTCAGTGCCACTGAAAGTACTAGGACGACAATCCATGAACGTCTTGAATGAGCATACAGGTGGCTGAGCGTTCTGACCTCCTGCTTGAGTAGCTGCAAGTGCCGCAGCAACTTATTGGCTAATCAAAGCTGTCAAATGGGCTTAAGTTAGGTTAACGCGTCCACTCATGATCTTCATATCAAAGGAAACATGGGTGAGAAAGGTTCGCGAACATGCGATGACAGAAGAGAGTAAGCACACAAGTGTTTTCAAACAATAGTTGTTACGTTTATCTAAGCATATCACGAGCAAAGTTCTATGTAACTAGCAAGTAGGCAATATAAACATAAATCATATCACCTATAGTGTAGAGTCTTGCACGTGGAGCGAAGCGTCGTTGTGGATCGTTGAGCACTGTACAGGTTATAGTCTGGTTTTAACAAAAACTTTTTCCCCTTATTAAAACCAAGTTCACTATAACCAATGGCTCTGATACCAATCTATCACACCCCCAAAATCCACACGCAGAGTATCGCCGCTTAGGGGCGTGACTGACCAGGATCAAGCCACCAATCATATTGAACATTGCAAGTAATAAATAAAATTCAATCCAACAATACGAAAGGTGTTCAAAACAAAACATAGTTAAGTGTTTAGCGGAAGCATAATTGTGAAAACCCAACATAAGTATTAAGTTCGAAATGTTATAATGTTTTTAACATGGCACCCACTGTCCATGTCCCACAACGACCGCGCCTCCCTGTGCAAGCTCCATGAGTACCTATCGACCTGCAAGGCATGTAACAACGAGTCACCAACAAAGTTGAGCGAGTTCACAGTTGTTTGTTCAGTTATTGAGTTCGTTTCAGAAATCGTAAGTTTGTTTCATAATCATGTGTTACCCAGTATCCTTGTTTTCCAAATCTTTACGGTATTTAGTGGGGGCTTCCCATGTTGCATATTACTAGACTAGTTGTATCTATAGGTATCCTTCCCAATCCAAGGACAGTGATAAGTATGAGGTTACGTAGGTTTTACGTAAGTGCCCTTCCCAATCCGAGGACAGTGGTACGTATCGAGTACGTAGGTTTAGCGCTGGCGTCCTTCCCAATCTGAGGACGGTGGTAAGTAGTCTAGTAGTGGTAAATGTACAAGTTCTGTCGTAGTTATTCAATCCCATTCCCAACCCACCGGGAATCCTATGCCTTAGAAGTGTGAACTCACCTTGGTTTGCTCGGTTAGACTTAGTTACTTGTATTATTGTTGGACACCCCAAACCCTAATATGGTTCCAATGATAATCAGTTTCTTTTACATAGAATTCGCTTATACATCTTATATTTTCCACATGTGATAGGCAAGTATAACATACATTTATCATACACGTTATAATGAGCATTCAGGTTATATGTATTCCCACAATACAATCCATATATCATCATGCATGTAACAATAATAAATCATAACACTTAATAATCCCTTTGGTTACTAACATCTTGTATCGAACCCACTTAAGACCCGGCACGACTCGGCGACCCATGTTAATCCCACACATAAAGATCCAGCCAAAACATTTAGCCCTTAATCCTATACCCAACCCGATAACTCTCACAACCGGCCCGATTAATTCAATCCAAAGCCCACTATATCACCGGCCCAAGTTTCCAGTGTATCGGCCCAAGTCACTAAGCATTTGCAATTTGTAACATACAAAAATCTGGCCAATTAATACAACACAGTTTCTTTGATTCATTATATCATCTATGTTTTCAACAATTATCACATTGGACCACTCAAACTATAAAGCCTACCTGATTGGACCGAAGTTAGTGGATTAGTTGCTTAAATCTTGACACTAAAAATCAATTCATGTTACATTCATTAGGCCGCCATTAACAATGAGGTCACATGCAAGTATGATTTTGTCACAACAATCAATACACTACACATATATTCAATCATCTATTTCCTGATAATGCACATGCAAGTAAAGACAATAGTGGCAACCAATTTACATGTATACAATATGCAATCTCATGCAATTAAAACACAGTGGCCGACAATGAGGTGATGACTATCTAAACCTCACATGCAAACATTTATTAAATCAAGATAGTTTCTCCAAACGTAAATAACCATATATATATGCAAGAATAAAACTAACCGAGTAATGTAAGTGAAATCAAGCACAGAGATAAGCTTTAAAGATTTCGAATAGAGGAGGGACCGTCTGCTGTTTGAAAGATCGAGAGAGAGGGGGGGTAGGGTCTACTGCCGATCAAACGATTGAGAGAGAGGGACGTAGGGTTTGATGAATAATAATATTTGTGAGGGATAATAAATAAAAGATTTTACGTAACTTCCAAGTATGGTGCTAAATACACAAGTAGGTCGGTTATTATGTTAGTTCAAAAATTGGGCTGTGATAACTCTTTGTTGGGCCAAAGATCAAACAGACAAGAAAAAGGGTAATCATACAAGTCGTATAAATGTGTAATTGGGCCGATACATTATTGGGTTTAAGATGTGCGAATGCGGTCCAGAAGGTGTACGGCCCAAAGTGCCAAATTATTAACAAACGAGTTAACATACAAATAAATCTAACGGAGTTATAGGAACCAAACATTTAACACAAAGAAGGGAGGATAACGAGGAGTTAAGATCACAAGAAAAAACATCACTAACCTTAAGAATCCGGGTTGTCACACAATACTTCCTACGCATCAATTCTTTCAGCTCAATCCATGTCAAAGCATACGCAGCAGCCTCGCCCAACGTCTGAAAGGTTCCACCAGGACAGAGCCCCATCTTGAAACAGTCCAGAAATGTACGTGACTTGTTGCTCTGGAGTACATTTGCTCACTCGCAAAACAGAATCCGTATTCTCGACGCATCTCACAAAAGCTACGACACCTCCAGTGTCGTCGAAGTTCAGAGGCTTGCAGTCAAAAAACTGCTTGTAGGTACGGACTGCAACCCAAGCAGCATCATTCACAGAAAGCATTAAAAAAGCACACTTGGAAATGTCCAAACGTATTGTAATGTGTCTTAGGTGACTTAAACATTACCGTTAGGTGGGTTATTCCCTGAGGTACCTCCGATGTGTCTGTAGCGAAGAACCTCGTGCTGTGCGATGGCCTGCGTGATGCGCGCTTGTAATTCTGCCTCGGTCATGGGCAGTTGATTGTTCCTTCGAGGAGACATTCACCTTCTAATAAGAAGTTTGGATTGGTCAGGTCTTATTTGTTAAGTAAATGTATTTAGTTGTCTAGAGGTCGTATGTACATACACATAATCAATCATCATATCAAGCAGTCATGCAACAACCCAATCACAACATAAGCAAGTAATCAAACAATATGTTTAGTGAGAACATGACGATTGAGCTTTCATTAATCATCGACCACAGTTACATTGTTTACAATGTGACACCTGTGCCTCCACGACCATCAAACAAATACCAAACTAATGAAATATTATGTTTCATACTTGGGATTTGTATAAATATGTGTATCATTTGCACATATCAATTCTTGTTTGATTTCGGGCTTTAAATCACTTTCTGGAAGGTTATACGCGCACTGATGCGTAAATATAACCAGTTCAATGCAACAATCACTCCGGAATAGTGACATAGGCTTAACATACCTTAAATAACCTTTACATAACTTAGAAATAAGTTTTGGAAGGTTTGGTGTGTCGAAATCAAGTTTATTCGCTTACAGGGACTAAATTCGACAAACTACGAAAGTATGTCGATTCGTACTGTAACGAACATTCTGGAACATGGCCATAAGTTAAACATACCCTAAGTATCCTTTACATATCTTAGAAATAGGCTTTGAGGGGTTCGGTGTGCTAAAATAAACTTTATGCTCATTCAGGGACTAAAAGCGTCAAAGAGTGCATAAGTTTGCATTTTCGCGCATAACTTACGTTCTGAATACATCCGGACATCCAAAAATTTATGTAAGCACTAAAATATTTTATTTTAGTGTTTGGCATAAGAAAAATTCATTCGTCGCGCAATTTGGATCGTTTTTCGCGCTTAAGCGAATTCCGTCGTAATTAAGCAAACATCGCGATCGTACGACCAAACGAACCGACATCCGGCATATTTTTTAGCACATTATAAGTTCCCTATACTTTAACTTCATTTTAGAGCTTTGAAATGGGGTTAACAGGCCTTAAACGTGTCAGAAATGACTTAAATGCATGACAGGGACTAAAATTGTAATTCTGCCAAAGTTGTTACCTTGCGCACCTCAACACTGTGAGTGTTGAGGTCCGTAAGCAATCACCAGCACAGCAGAATGTTGCAAACAGCCTGTTTTCAGCTGTTATACACTATTTTCTCACTTGCAACTGGTTTCTAGCAATCCTATGGGCTCCCATGGGTTTGTAAATCAGTGGGTATGTGTTGTACGGCTGAGATTTAACGCTTGGGAAACAAGAAACGATCTTAACGGCTCTACATTTCCTATAAATACCCCCCCCCATGTCTTGCTCATTTCCCTCACATTTGAATCTGATTCAAAGCTCTCTAAGTGGAAGTTTATATGCTTCCTACCTGAGAGTGAATCGGGTCAAATACTTGCGGGGACCTTCTGTAAGTATTCTTTCGCGTTAATCGTTCATTTAAGCGTTAAAGTCAAACTGTGTTTGACTTTCTACATTGACCAGTTTATGGTCAATGCGAAGTTCGTTTGAACTTCATAATGTGAGCGTAATCACGATGGTCATAGTCCCTAGTAACTATACCTACTGATTACCACGTTATCTAGGCTCGGTGACGAGTCGTAGTTTCGGGCAAAATGCGTGTTCTCGCGTATTTTGTAACCAAACTACTCTAGGGTATCAAAACCGTTTGTTTTGATACCAAACCTGTTTTCTAACTTAACTAAACATGTTCTAGCATGTTTAGCTCGTCACTTTTATATTTGTGCTTGTTTAGGGTCGTAAGGGTAAGCGATCTAATAAATCGCTTATGCTTTCGAACCCGACCCATTTGGTCGATCATTAGGATCCGACCAAACACTTTAGGTGACCATAGTAGTATAGCGAATAACCTCCCGAGGTTATACCTTATGGTCACATCATTTGAGTAGTTGTATGATAAGTAGTTCTTATGCCTTAGGTAAATTACCAAAATGCCCTTTTTACGTTAAAATTCATTTTAAGCCTATGTAACCTAATTTTTGGTATCTAACCTGATTTAGTAACAATATTAAACATGTTAAGGCATATCTTACTTGTCATAGGGCTAGTTAGGCGTTCCAAACGCGTTTTACGCGGACGACGCGTTAAAGTAGCATAAGCTACCTAGACGGGTCGTAATGGGTCAAAAGCACTTAGGATAAGTTTCGTTTTAGTATATAGGCTTTGTTAAACCATATCATATGAGTTCCAATACTCATTTGGTTTACGAAACCTCATACTACCCAATCTCCCGATTTAGGTCCGGTTATTTATGTAGTTATTTATATAGGGTGCCGTTTGATTCCTGATCCCTCTAGCCTTGCTTGGTTGTTGTTCAAGACTTCTAAGCACCCTCAAGTGAGTACATAGACCCCTCTTTTACTGTTTTCAAACTGTTTTGGGGTGGAACACATGTGCCTACTTGTTACTTTCATGCTTTCCTGTTTTCACATCATATACTTGCTATGTTCATTAGTACATTTATAGTACATGATTTCATTGTGTTATGCTATGTATGCCCATTGTGTGCGTACTTAGTACATTGTTTTCATTACATTTCATGCTATGTATGTCTATTTAGTGCATACCTAGTGCATTGTTTTACATTACCTTTTCATGCTATGTATGTTCATCATACTTAGTACATTTGCTTTACATTGCATCTCTGTTGCATATGTTCCAGTAACATATGGACACATTATTTTACATCTCTACCTTGTATGTTTACTTAGCATAGTAGGTACATTATTTTCATCACATGCTTACATTTTGATATGACATTTGGTTTGTTTAAATGGGACCATATATATTCATTAACATTAGCTACGCCGCTCGTTAGTAGGTAATGGTACCATAGGAATTGACAACTCCCGTTCCTAAAGTCCTAGGTTTGTTTGGATGGATGGAATGACCGAATTCGATTAAAACATAAGACAGATAGTCCTTTCATTTGTTTAAGGGTTTATCACCACAGTCACAAGGCTTGAATGTATGCATTTTCACAACACCGCATAAATGTTTGTATTCCGTATAGCATGCATTTCCACAAGACATAGTGTTGATTTAAACCACGTTTTACTTTAATACTTTGTTTTGTGCATTTTTATCTATGGCTCAGTAGAGATATATATAAATATATATATATATATTTCACTTGCCATACATAACATTTTGATATTGATATACACATTTCATGGACTATATTTGACATAAACATTTTGACATGGTTTTCAACAATTACATTTGGCAAATGGTTTAGACATGGGAAATTTACATTGGTGGTTTGTTTGGGTAAGTGGTTTGAGTAACGAGGCGTGTGTAATATGATACAAGCATGGTGGATACGCCGCTGGTACTTCCTATATATAAGTGCTTGTATAATATTACATATCGTAGCGTTATTTAAATCATTTCAGTTTAGACATATAACATTTTTATACAAATAACATATTTTTCACAAGACATTGTTTTTCAAACAACTTATCTTATACAAAACTCATTTTACTTGGTTATTCATTTAATCTTACATATTATCAAATTTCTTATAAATTTTCGCATGATTTATAAAGAAAACATTTTTACGTTCATGACTACTTTTTATTAAACAATCTTTTAAACTCACAAGTCTTCAATCATGCACTAATAAAACCTATGTACTCGCCGACATTTTTATGCTGACGTACCTATTTTCACATGTGTTTCAGGAAATGATGCATAGGATTGATCAAGATACACTTAGGCGGACTTGGGCCTTAGTGACAATAAAAGATGGAAGACTAGTTAATTTTGTTATACTTCTTTGTTTGTTAAGACATTGTAACTCTTTTAATCAAATAAACAATATTTCAATTTTCCATGTGTTATGAAACAATGATTCTGTTACAACACTTCCCGATGATTCCGCCACGTTTTGTTTTACGTGGTTGGGGTGTGACAGAAAAGTTGGTATCAGAGCTCATGGTTATAGGGAATTAGGTTATTAGTAATGCTTTGACCTAGTCTATAACCTTCCTGGGACCCTTTCTCGAGTTTACTTGCGTTTAGTCATAAAACATTACCGTCACCTATCCTTAGGCGACAACCACAACAAGAACACAAACTTCAAAACCGCTTTGAAAAGCAATTATCTGTTCTAGGATGATTAATTACTAGGTTTTGAACCCTCTAAGTTTTCAAAATCTCGTCAAGGTTTTGGGTTCTAATTAAAGTGAACACGTGCAAACTGGAAGAGTGAATGCCTGTACTCTGAGTTTTCTGTCTAAGGCTAGAGTGTTCGTACAAATCCGCAGTATCGGACCAGTCACTCTTACCTGGGAACTCTTGGGGTGAGTGTTCACTTATAGGCAAGCATGTCTTCAGCGATACATTAATATGACCCGCTTATTTTGATTTGTCACCGTCTCATTTGTTTGCCTTAGGAAACAAACAAATGATCACAATTCTTATGCATTGCCGTTCTGTTTTGTTTATCCGATAACCTTTCACTTGTTTCTTCCTATGTCTTTCATTTTTTTTCTAGAATGTCTTTTCCTCTCAGCAACGGTCAAATGTCCGAGCAAACAGCCAAATTTGCCCAGCAAATAGGCGAAGTGATTCTGAAGACTGTGGATTTAGGCATTGCCATGTCTCGTCTCAACAATGAAGCCACTCAAGAGTCACCGAAGGAAGCAGAAGTCAAGCCTGCACCAAAATCAAGGAAGCGTAAGGCTTCAAGGAAACCCGCAGCAGTTACACCTAATCAAGCGGGACCTAGCCAAATGGCAGCGCCACCAGCTAGGAAGCCGTACTTAGGAACTGCTCCTTGGTGCAAGCAATGCAACCATCATCATTCAAACCTCTTACCCTGCTTCAAATGTACCTACTGTGGACGGTGGGGACATTTGGTTGGCATATGCCGCTTTGCTATCCAAAACAAAGCTGCTATAAGCCTTGCTGCTGCTTAACCTCCTGCCAAGGAACCTTATGACCATACTGCACTGATGTGCAACAAGTGTTATGAACCTCACAAAGCTTACCTACAGTGTCGTCTGTGTGCATCATGTGGACGACTCGGTCACCTGGCAAATGCTTGTCTTTTCAACCCAATCCAAGGTGGTCCAAACCAACCCCAAGTCAACCCTGCTCAAGCTCGTTTATCGTCTGGTACTTGGTACAACTACGGTGAGACGAGCTATTTCAGGAACAAGTAATCAGAGATTGTCAATGCAAGTCTGACCCACGGATAAGCATATGGCTGAGTATAAGATATTGCTGTTTTAATCTTATGCTTTTGTTTTCTCTGTTTTTCTTGTAATGTGAAACAATCAGTTTTATTTATAAATAAATTGTTGTTCACAATTCTGATGTACAAGTGTAGTTACATATGTGTATGGCATTTCCCTATGATACCTACATCAAAGAACTATGTTCTTTACAAACTACTCTTGTGATTCTCCCTTTCAAGTAATCGCTCATGATTTCCTCGAAACATTTTAAGTACTTGTTTCATTCTAGGAGACGAAGTACAAGAAATGAAGTGACATTATGAGTAATCGTGCTTTTTGCACGTCTGTGCCTTTGAATCCTTGGTTAGATAACTAAGGATATTTTCAAATCTCATACCCATTACGTTCTGTTTTTTTTTTTCAACATGCATAGTATGAGTATTTCAAAAACAACCTTCATGATTTCAAAACATTTCATATGCATTGTCTATATTTCAAAAACAACCTCCATGATTTCAAAAACATTGTCTATGTTTTCAAAAACAACCTTCATGATTTCAAAACATTTCATATGCATTGTCTATATTTCAAAAACAACCTCCATGATTTCAAAAACATTGTCTATGTTTTCAAAAAAAAAAACAACCTTCATGATTTCAAAATATTTCATATAGTTTGAAAACAATATTAATACAGTATAATTACTTATATCAAGTGCATGATTTCAAAAGCATCATTCATGTTTTCAAAAACCTTATACATAAATACAAAAATTCATCTCGGATGATTTTAAAAACATTTTTTATACCTACCTAATACACCTACTTTATGATTTCAAAAGTATTATATATAAGGTTTCAAAAACATTAAACACATTTTTTTAAAAGAAACCCCATGAATAGTTTTCAAAATAATTTTCTCATACATTGACTCAACCTTCAAATTCTGCTTCATATGTCGTCTTGACACATCTGGCATCTCAACTTCATAAGCATTTTACTTCATGTTTTTACTTAAGCACATCCAGTGCGAAGTTTCAAAACATCTTCAACTTCTAAAATCCATATAGGATCTTTTTATCTTCAAAATTAGACCCTTGTGGATGATTATCATTTAAATCAGAGTCCTTAATTGGATTCTTTGTATGCCTTAATTCGAACATTTCGGTTCCTTATAATCGAAATCGAATTTTCTCTTTAAGATCTTTCTATCTTTATAGTTAGATTCTTGGAAATATTTAAAGCACCCATCAAAATCCATTGATTGGATACCTGGTGTGCTTTGAATACATGTGCACAGTTAACAAAACAAATTAACAAACAATTTTGTGGTTATGTGACTATGTGTTTATGCATCTTGTGTTTTCTTTTATGCATTTTGTGTTTTTGTATACTCTGGATATTCGTTATCCAAATCCTCGTAGAATCTTTCATATCTTCGTATGAGGAGTTCGTAGAAGGATATTCAAAAAGGTACTACCTTAAATCCTTATTGGGCTTCTACGGGATAGTTAAGACCCTTGGATTATATAGTACCACTCCATGATTCATTAGAGACCCTTTTAGTGGTCTAGTCAAAACGATTGAATCAGAATCTGGTTAATAATGACATGTGGTGATATAGCTGAACAGACTCCTTGGTAGTCTATTTAAATCATTTATTGATTTAATTAAAGGACCCTATGATGGTCTAGTCACAATCATCACAGGCTCGTTCATTGTTTTCCTTCCCCTACACATTATAAGATGCACTACGTGACTATGCAAGGAATTACGTAATTATGGATGCATACATAATTACGAAGTTCAGTGCACGGAAACCACGGTAAGACTTATTATGTGTAAGAACCGATAGTGACAACCATAACAAAATGTGAACAATGTAATAGAGGTACGGTGGACGCACCAATAACACTTTATATACTTGTATATAAGTGTCCCTCTCACATTGCAAGCATGATGTTATTTAAAGTTACTATAAATTCATGACTCTAACCAGTGTTGTTTGATCTTTTCAACTTCATGTTTTAAGCTCTCACAAGTTTCCTCTAAATAAATTTCGGGACGAAATTTCCTGAAGTAGGGGAGACTGTGACACCTGTGCCTCCACGACCATCAAACAAATACCAAACTAATGAAATATTATATTTCATACTTGGGATTTGTATAAATATGTGTATCATTTGCACATATCAATTCTTGTTTGATTTCGGGCTTTAAATCACTTTCTGGAAGGTTATACGCGCACTGATGCGTAAATATAACCAGTTCAATGCAAAAAACACTCCGGAATAGTGACATAGGCTTAACATACCTTAAATAACCTTTACATAACTTAGAAATAAGTTTTGGAAGGTTTGGTGTGCCGAAATCAAGTTTATTCGCTTACAGGGACTAAATTCGACAAACTACGAAAGTATGTCGATTCGTACTGTAACGAACATTCTGGAACATGGCCATAAGTTAAACACACCCTAAATATCCTTTACATAGCTTAGAAATAGGCTTTGAGGGGTTCGGTGTGCTAAAATAAACTTTATGCTCATTCAGGGACTAAAAGCGTCAAAAAGTGCATAAGTTTGCATTTTCGCGCATAACTTACGTTCTGAATACATCCGGACATCCAAAAATTTATGTAAGCACTAAAATATTTTATTTTAGTGTTTGGCATAAGAAAAATTCATTCGTCGCGCAATTTGGATCGTTTTTCGCGCTTAAGCGCATTCCGTCGTAATTAAGCAAACATCGCGATCGTACGACCAAACGAACCGACATCCGGCATATTTTTGAGCACATTATAAGTTCCCTATACTTTAACTTCATTTTATAGCTTTGAAATGGGGTTAACAGGCCTTAAACGTGTCAGAAATGACTTAAATGCATGACAGGGACTAAAATTGTAATTCTGCCAAAGTTGTTACCTTGCGCACCTCAACACTGTGTGTGTTGAGTTCCGTAAGAAATCACCAGCATAGCAGAATGTTGCAAACAGCCTGTTTTCAGCTGTTATACACTATTTTCTCACTTGCAACTGGTTTCTAGCAATCCTATGGGCTCCCATGGGTTTGTAAATCAGTGGGTATGTGTTGTACGGATGAGATTTAACGCTTGGGAAACAAGAAACGATCTTAACGGCTCTACATTTCCTATAAATACCCCCCCCCCATGTCTTGCTCATTTCCCTCACATTTGAATCTGATTCAAAGCTCTCTAAGTGGAAGTTTATATGCTTCCTACCTGAGAGTGAATCGGGTCAAATACTTGCGGGGACCTTCTGTAAGTATTCTTTCGCGTTAATCGTTCGTTTTAGCGTTAAAGTCAAACTGTGTTTGACTTTCTGCATTGACCAGTTTATGGTCAATGCAAAGTTTGTTTGAACTTCATAATGTGAGCGTAATCACGATGGTCATAGTCCCTAGTGACTATACCTACTGATTACCACGTTATCTAGGCTCAGTGACGAGTCGTAGTTTCGGGCAAAATGTGTGTTCTCGCGTATTTTGTAACCAAACTACTCTAGGGTATCAAAACCGTTTGTTTTGATACCAAACCTGTTTTCTAACTTAACTAAACATGTTCTAGCATGTTTAGCTCGTCACTTTTATATTTGTGCTTGTTTAGGGTCGTAAGGGTAAGCGATCTAATAAATCGCTTATGCTTTCGAACCCGACCCATTTGGTCGATCATTAGGATCCGACCAAACACTTTAGGTGACCATAGTAGTATAGGGAATAACCTCCCAAGGTTATACCTTATGGTCACATCGTTTGAGTAGTTGTATGATAAGTAGTTCTTATGCCTTAGGTAAATTACCAAAATGCCCTTTTTACGTTAAAATGCATTTTAAGCCTATGTAACCTAATTTTTGGTATCTAAACTGATTTAGTAACAATATTAAACATGTTAAGGCATATCTTACTTGTCATAGGGCTAGTTAGGCGTCCCAAACGCGTTTTACGCGGACGACGCGTTAAAGTAGCATAAGCTACCTAGACGGGTCGTAATGGGTCAAAAGCACTTAGGATAAGTTTCGTTTTAGTATATAGGCTTTGTTAAACCATATCATATGAGTTCCAATACTCATTTGGTTTACGAAACCTCATACTACCCAATCTCCCGATTTAGGTCCGGTTATTTATGTAGTTATTTATATAGGGTGCCGTTTGATTCCTATTCCCTCTAGCCTTGCTTGGTTGTTGTTCAAGACTTCTAAGCACCCTCAAGTGAGTACATAGACCCCTCTTTTACTGTTTTCAAACTGTTTTGGGGTGGAACACATGTGCCTACTTGTTACTTTCATGCTTTCCTGTTTTCACATCATATACTTGCTATGTTCATTAGTACATTTATAGTACATGATTTCATTGTGTTATGCTATGTATGCCCATTGTGTGCGTACTTAGTACATTGTTTTCATTACATTTCACGCTATGTATGTCTATTTAGTGCATACCTAGTGCATTGTTTTACATTACCTTTTCATGCTATGTATGTTCATCATACTTAGTACATTTGCTTTACATTGCATCTCTGTTGCATATGTTCCAGTAACATATGGACACATTATTTTACATCTTTACCTTGTATGTTTACTTAGCATACTAGGTACATTATTTTCATCACATGCTTACATTTTGATATGACATTTGGTTTGTTTAAATGGGACCATATATATTCATTAACATTAGCTACGCCGCTCGTTAGTAGGTAATGGTACCATAGGAATTGACAACTCCCGTTCCTAAAGTCCTAGGTTTGTTTGGATGGATGGAATGACCGAATTCGATTAAAACATAAGACAGACAGTCCTTTCATTTGTTTAAGGGTTTATCACCATAGTCACAAGGCTTGAATGTATGCATTTTCACAACACCGCATAAATGTTTGTATTCCGTATAGCATGCATTTCCACAAGACATAGTGTTGATTTAAACCACGTTTTACTTCAATACTTTGTTTTGTGCATTTTTATCTATGGCTCAGTAGATATATATATAAATATATATATATATTTCACTTGCCATACATAACATTTTGATATTGATATACACATTTCATGGACTATATTTGACATAAACATTTTGACATGGTTTTCAACAATTACATTTGACAAATGGTTTAGACATGGGAAATTTACATTGGTGGTTTGTTTGGGTAAGTGGTTTGAGTAACGAGGCGTGTGTAATATGATACAAGCATGGTGGATACACCGCTGGTACTTCCTATATATAAGTGCTTGTATAATATTACATATCGTAGCGTTATTTAAATCATTTCAGTTTAGACATATAACATTTTTATACAAATAACATATTTTTCACAAGACATTGTTTTTCAAACAACTTATCTTATACAAAACTCATTTTACTTGGTTATTCATTTAATCTTACATATCATCAAATTTCTTATAAATTTTCGCATGATTTATAAAGAAAACATTTTTAAGTTCATGACTACTTTTTATTAAACAATCTTTTAAACTCACAAGTCTTGAATCATGCACTAATAAAACCTATGTACTCGCCGGCATTTTTATGCTGACGTACCTATTTTCACATGTGTTTCAGGAAATGATGCATAGGATTGATCAAGATACACTTTGGCGGACTTGGGCCTCAGTGACAATAAAAGATGGAAGACTAGTTAATTTTGTTATACTTCTTTGTTTGTTAAGACATTGTAACTCTTTTAATCAAATAAACAATATTTCAATTTTCCATGTGTTATGAAACAATGATTCTGTTACAACACTCCCCGACGATTCCGCCACGTTTTGTTTTACGTGGTCGGGGTGAGACATACAAAGTGTATCATATCAAAAGGGACACAGGGTCACACTACCCTTGTCCAATAAGTCTATCAATGTACAAAAATCACTTAGTCAAAAGGTGGTCTTCAAAAGTCTTCACAATCTCGACTCAATAGTGGTGCTCTCACCAAGAGTAATGCATTTTGCATAAGACCAAAAACCTACTCTACTGATGGCAGGGGAGGAGGAGGGAGGAAATGCAAACTGAGAACATGTGCGAGCTCTTCCTCGAGCTTGCTCACATGACGAAGCAAGTAACTGATCTACTGCTCGACGGTATGGAAACGAGCATCAAACTCTGGAAAAAGGAGTAAGAGGAGTAGGTGGATGAGCAAACGGAGACGGTGACGAACGTGGGGGAACAAAAGCAGGCTGACAAGGACACGGTAGGGGACGCGGAGTCAGTTCAAGCTCCAAAATCCTACGACTCATAATCTCATACTGAAGCTGAAGTGATAAAAGTAACTCATCTCGTGCATAGCCAACAAAATGAGAGGGATGGTAGGGATCTATAATCGGCATAGAATACGGTGGGAACCATCGGAATGGCTCATCAAGTGGTGAAGAAGTAAAAGGAGTAAACGGTGTAGACTGAGGGATCTGTGGAAAAGCTGTTGAAACATAAGGATCATGACTCGGGTGCTGGCCTGAAGTACCTTCCCCTGGACGGGGTGCAGGTATGTCCTGAAGGAAAATGACATGCAAATTAGTGCGATGGACGTCGGACTCCACATGAGGAAAAGGAGTAATATCAGCGGGTACGGGTGCAGGTGGAGGAATGAGTGGCTCAACAACAGGAGGGTCAATGGGTGCAGGAACTGGGTCAGGTATGAGGGGTGCAATGTCTAGTATGCCAAAAGGAATAAGGTCATGATCAGGCATGGGCTCAGGATCCGCAGGTGCATTATCAGGCTGATCAAGAGGAACAAAATCTGGCTCAAGACCAGGCTCGGGGTCGTGTGGAGGAGATGGTGCAGCAGACATGGTTGTGTCCTCATCAGAATCAGTAGCGTAACGCTGTAATCTGACCGCCCGTAAAGCTGAAGACGTTACAGACTCAAAGGAATCTGAGACATAGTGCAAACTAGAATCAGAGGATAACTCAATAACAGGAATCTCAGGAGGTGGAACAGCAATCACATCCTTGTATATCTCTTCATCACCATGGGCGTCAACAGGAGGACCACCAATAAACAAATCAACGTCATCATCAGACAGATCGTCAAAAGGCCAATCCTCGGGAGGAATGACCATGAGAGGAACAGGATCGAGGATCGGAGCCACGATATGCTCACCATCGGGGTGCCTAATGATGAGATGGTCATGAACTGGAACAGGAATGAGAAAAGGATCCTCGTCTCAAATACCATCAGCCAGGGGTAAATCATCTCCAAAGTCAGGCAACGTGAACGGCTGAAAGTCGTCCTCGTCATCTGGTAGCATGTCTGGGTCGCTCTCAGTGTCGGATGTAAGTATCTCGGGCTCAAGTGCAATCTCGTCATCTGAGACTACAACCATTGGGTCGTCAGCATCTGATAGTCTGCTCTCGGAAGAAGACATAGTGTCGTTAACAGAACAATCATAACATATGCACAAATATTAACCGCTATCATGTAGTATGCAATCAAAGACAATGTATCATGAAATCATGTATCCTCATAATTCCTCATGAATCCTTTCTATCCTTCCTAGTCTATCCCAGACTAAACCACAAATGTAACCTTGCAATCGTGTTTCTTGTCTTTCCTTTTGTAAAAATGTTTGTTCCCTGGATCTGGGCGTTTGGTGTATGCAATGAAAACATGTTGTAAAAATATTTTCGTGAGAGCCCTAATGATTGTAGTCTAGACTCGAGAAGGAATCCTAGTTCGCTACAATCGAAGCTCTGATACCAAACTGTCACACCCTGACTTTTGCGGAAGCGTGATTATGTGTGACTTGCTAAATATCATTGCATTCAACCATAACAAACAACTATATGATAAAACCAAGATGTTCATCCTTAGATTAAGTTTTAAAACATCACCAACAACTATGTCTTAAAATACAAACACAAACTTCAAATCCGAATTACAAACCATTCAAATTGTTTTAGAGTTCCATGAGGACTCGACAAAAGACACTAATAGAAACTAGGTTTTGGACTATGTATCTTATCCAGGATAGGATACACAACCCCAACCCCATAGACACCGGATGACATCTTTTATTCCAAACAACCCTTGAAAACTTCCAACGCCCGCCAGATCCATACTTAGTTTCCTGAAATAAATGTAGTTTGAAAACATCAACAAAAGTTGAGCGAGTTCTTGTGTTTAGTGTGTGAGCTCGAATAAACTTTGTAACCATTATAAGTAAGTATGTATCTGTAAACCCTGGTATGAAAGCAAACAAGGAAACAGATCAACTAATGGTTTGCAAGGCCATTAACATGTGTGCAACGGCGTAGGAAGGCTCAAACCTAGAAGATTTTGCTCCGGGCTTCCGGCTGTAAGACATAGTCACCTCATGGGCCAAACCCCGGTCCACATGGGTGGGGCTCGCTACACCCAAATAGATCTATCACTCATGGCCCTCGGTCCTAATACGAGGATTAATGGTCTTAAGAGTGCGCCTACCCATTCACATGATCTAACAGTACATTCCTTAGCTAACCATACCAATTGTAATCGTTTGTAAACATTTTATAACATGTACTTCACCCCCGAAGTTATAAAACAAAAAAAGTTAAAAGAAAAGGGGGACATGAACTCACAATTTTGCGTTCTTCGTATCCAACGTAACTCGCAGCTGATACTTGCGTGTACGACTACCTACAACGTACTACGGTCTATTAGACAAGCGGGTCGTGCCTTGACTTAGTATTAAGTGTCTTTGAGTTATGTTTCATTGTGTCTTTAATATTATTCCAAGTTTTATAATTATTTGTTAAAATAATAATTATTTTAATCTTAAATTATATTTACCAAATTTTGGAATAATGGTTAAAATAATATATTTTAACTTGTCACACTTATGTATTTGTACATGAATATTTCCACAAGGATGGGTGTATTAGTATTCGTATTCTTATCCTTGTATATTTTTGCCAAGTATTGGTGGCGTATTCCGGTGTGTAATTATACGTATGAGAATACGTATTTCCATTGTGTTTATTAAGTATCCTTGTACTTAATTGTTATATTAACTTTTCCGGAATAATATTTCTAATAAAATACGTTAATATATATTTCCAAAATATATATTTTTAAAATATTACATAGAAAAATTACTTATAATTTTCCCCTTGGCAAAAATATTTATAAATTTCATATAAGTCTCAAAAATAATATATTTTCAAGTTTAACTTGGAAAATATATATAAACTTATTTTTCACCCATAAATAATGTATTTCATGTTTATTCAAGAAAATATATATTTTCTCCCAAAAATAATATATTTTCTAATAATTCCAAGAAAATATATATTTTTATTAACCAAAAATAATGTATTTTCTCCTTGTCAAAAACATGATTTATTTTGTAATAATTGTAAAAATCATATTTTTGTTCTCTTGGTGTCCAAAATACTAATTACAAAAATATACTTATGAATTAATTCCCGGAATATTTTTGTAAGTTATATTCCTTGTTCGGTTTCACCAATATTTAGGGTATGATTTATATATTCATTCTCTTGGAATTTTGGTAATATTTTGGGTTGTTATTTCTTGGTATTTTGGTGTGTTATATTATTTCAAGTCCTAAAATAATATAACTAATACACATAGTATACAAACAATCACACACAAGGTGACATCTAAATATATATTTCATAAATACATATTTAGTCACTTTTATTTACAAAAACCAACTTCCAATGTTTATAATTTTTGTAACAAAAATATGGCAAACTTTATATGAAAATTCATGGTTTAAAATATACTTGTACATATTTGTTTAAAGAAATATTTTTCTAAGTATCTAATTTCTAGAAAAATTTTGCCATAGTTTCCCCTAAAAATGGAGGTTTCCATGCTTTCAAAGCATATCATTTTCTTTTATAAATCAACATAATCAACAACAAATCAATCTACACTTACCAATTTGCCAAAATCAAGCATAAACTACTACCTCATGAACTTGAAAATTTACAAAAATGTGTAGTAACTTACTAGTGTGTTTAGTAAGCCTAGTTACCCTTCAAAGTGTGGTTGTTTAGTTAAAAACATCATTTTTGAAGAAATTAGTTCTTTACAACTTGTAATTAAATTTTCTAAAAATGTTTCTTCTTGAGTTTTTCTTGTTACATATATATTTCTACACTTGATTAACCACTAAAAATGTGGTTAATTTTTTTGAGAACCAAGATTAAGTAAACTTTGTATTTTTAACTTGATTTCTTGAAAAATCATTCTTGAATTCATAGATTTACAAGACTTTATGTTTACTTTGATCATCACTTAACAAGAAAAACAACTTATACTTTCAAGTTCATGATTTACATGAGGATGATCTACTGATCTTTAACATAATCATCCTCTCATCTTGCTAGATTATGTCTTTAATCACTATCTAGCAAGATCACATGATGATCTACATTAATAACATGAGCAATCAACAATCATAACAATACTTAAACAACTTGTTTTCTTATGTTTTTAGTCTTATGTTCAAGTTTCATGCTCTTGATTCATTGTGTTCTTTATGATTAACAACTTGTATCTTCTTTTAACCACCAAAACAAGATGCAAAATGAAGAGTAGAATGATCTTACAACTAGCTCAAGGCTAGGGATGATCACTAGATGAAAATGCAGTGGATAAAAGCTTGTGTGAGAGGTCCTTTAGCTTCCAAGGGTTCCAAGCTTCCTTGTACACCTTCTAACACCTTTGTATATGTATGGATTGTATGGAATATGAGTGACGATGATGATGGTATGTGGGGTTGTCTTCGGCCTTGAGCAAGGGGAGAGGAGAAGAAGAAGTTCAAGTTGGTGTTGTGATGAGAAATGGAGGTATGATCTTATGGTTTCTTATAATACTTCTCAACATCATAAAAACCTAATGTATATTGTGTTTAGTAAAGTGAGACATGTTCTTATAAAATAAACAAATAAAATCACATGTGGGGGCCACATGTTATCCGTAAATAGGTGGGGGGGGGGGGTCTAGACTAGGTGGTAACCATAAGTTAGTTTAGTTAGTTGAAAATCAAGTATCTAGTTAGGTTAGTTACTAGATATTATATGGTGTGTTATGATGTTCGGGGGCCATAACTAGCTTGGTAATGTTAAAACAATGCTTCTAGTGAAAATTTGGTGTTTCGGGTAGTGTCATGTTGTTCGGTTGGTTACCGGTTCGTTAAGGTGCTAAACTATGCAGTTTAGTGTGCTTTATGTTACCTTTTTGCGACAGTTTTGATTCCCGACACTTAGGAAAGCATTCAGGACCATTTAACCATATTTCTGCATGATATTAAGTTGTTTGAATGCTGAAATTTGCTGAATTCGGCAGAATTCTGCAGTTTATGTAAGTTTTAGGCACGTTTCGACACTTAAACTATCACCAGGAAGGCAGTTTTATGTTCCTTACTCTCCTACACACTATACTAGTGTAACTCTTGGTTTCTGGCTCATTCTGTGTCTCAATACCATGTCTCTCTATGTATTGAACTTCGTCAGCATTTTTCCGAATTGTCTGATAACTGTGCTACCTTTGTTTTGTGCATCATTTAAATCAACACAGTTTGCATGCAATAATGGTATGCCATTTGCAATATGTGATGCACATGGATGTATAATAACAATAATCAGAAAGCAATTTAAGTCATCAATTGAAATTTAGCACAGTCATTAAGCACTAATCATTGTTTAATAGTTGTACGGATACCTGGAATTTTGATAGTTGTCACATTGTAAGTTTTCACTCC
Organism: Helianthus tuberosus; assembly: GCA_030545235.1. Taxonomy (NCBI): domain Eukaryota; kingdom Viridiplantae; phylum Streptophyta; class Magnoliopsida; order Asterales; family Asteraceae; genus Helianthus; species Helianthus tuberosus. The sequence goes on along the minus strand of CM060365.1, from coordinate 122,398,361 downwards.
GAATCTTGTACTTCTTTAATCTTTAAACACTTTCCCATCGATTTCACCAACAAATCTCATAATTTCACCATGAAATCCACCTGATTTGAGCTGTTCTAAGATGACGTCACCATGGGTTCTCATGAACACTAAAGTGTAACCTCATTCCACCAAGAATGGTTCAAATCTAAAGGATTTCAACATGTTTAAACTCTGATTTCACCTAAATCTAAACATTTTCAAACTGATTTAAACTTCTCTCAACTCTTTTACACTCTTTCACTCAAAACCGTTAGAATCTGGACTCGATCAGGCCTTCTACTCATTCTCTAGTGAGGTGCCGGTCTGAGAACGGATTACTATCGAAGAGACGACCGATTCACGGGTTGAACACGAAACTTCATCTTGAACAGTTAAGTCTGACCGAGTGGGGTGATTCACGTCCGAGCGGATGAGCTAAACTTGGTGTGGTTTCCATTGTTTAACACGTCATCATACCTTCTCGGTTAAACCACAAAACTTTTAACTTAACTGATTCTACAAGTTTTCAAACGGAACAGTTGCTCGATCGAATAGCCATCCGATCGGACAACCATCCGATCGAAAGGCTATTCGACCAGGTGATTGGTTAACTTCAACACTTAAACAATTTTCAAAACTTCAAAGAATATCAGTTTCCAAACGAATCACCATCCGATCGAACGACCATCCATCCGGATGACCATCTGACCGGATGGCTGGACATATAGAGACATTTCACACTTTTCAAATGCTACAACGAAAACTTCAAAGTTCAAAGATTTCACAAACACGCTCTTTCCAACCAATGACCCTCCAACCGAATGGTCATCTGTCCGGATGACCATCCGTCTGGACGGTCAACCGATTGAACCACCATTCGATCCCTCGGCTCACCGACACGTTGTTTTACGCACTATTCAACACTTATACTGTCTTACTGTGATCAGGCTAACTCTCCAGTGCTCCCTTCAATCCAAGCTTGTGTTTATTTATTAAACACGAACTGTGAGTATACTCGATCCCTTTTTGCTTAATGCACTTTTGGGTGTTACATACGTTACTTATATCAAATCATATCGACACGCAACGCTAACACTTTTTATACACTAACCGCTCTGCATGTTATACTTGTTATTCGGTGAATGCTTGTATGTTATGTTTACATAGTGATTGTTGCCCGACACCTTAGCAATGATAGTACTATAGTTTGGACTCAGCACCTGTCGTGGAAAGGGGTTGTTAAGGGTATTTCTTCATGTGTCACATTGGTGATATGTGTTGCGCATTCTTCAACTCGCAGTTATATCTGTGCATATTTCATTGTCGATAGCCTACTTGCTTCACATTTCAACGTGTTACATGCTGGTTATGCGTAAATCGCTTTCGCTACTATTATACTATTAAACTTGTATGCTCACCTTTACACTATGTGTATTGACCTATTTTAACGTATGTGACAGGTGTTTAGGATGCTGTGTTTTGCTAAACTCTGTGGAATCAAGCTAGGAGAGTCTAGAAACAAACAAAATAAAGTTTGAGTTGTCGGAACAATATTTGTCTTTGAGAACAATATCTGTAATAACTATTTATGCTTTATATGGTATGGTATGGGACATGACGTTAAATATATTGTCGCTAATAGTATTATGGATTCTCTTGGACAATCTGTTTTGCTCAGTGCCTCACCCCGATGTTTCCGCCATCGGTTGGGGTGTGACACAACTGGTCAACAGTTCCACCCAATCCTTCACTAGAAATGTTAGCCTCTAACAAGACTTACTTTTGCGCATCCAATAGATTCTCATTTAAGCTAGATCTGAGCTCAATGCTCTTGGCGTTAATCCGAATCGGCTTAACCCTTTCCTTGTGGCTTAGCGCATCGACAACCACATTGGCCTTGCCGAGATGATAGCGAATCTCGCAATCATAATCATTCAACGTTTCCATCTATCGACGTTGTCTCATATTTAATCCTTTTGGTTAAACAGATGTTGGAGACTTTTATGGTTAGTGTATATGATACACTTTGTGCCTTATAAGTAGTGTCTCCATAACTTTAGTGCAAATACAACGGCCCCCAACTCCAAGTCGTGGGTGGTGTAATTTCTTTCATGCACTTTCAGTTGTCGTGATACATAAGAAATCACTTTCCCTCTCTGTATAAGCACACAGCCTATGCCTGTATGCGAGGCATCACAATAGACAACAAAGTCTTCAATACCCTAATGTAGAGTTAGCACTGGAGCATTGCTCAACTTGTGCTTTAGAATCTCGAAGGATTCTTGCTGCTTGGGACCCCAGTCAAACTTGACATTTTGGGTAGTCAGAGGAGTGGCTATTCTCAAGAAGTTATCTATGAATCTTCTATAATAACCAGCCAGTCCTAAACGCCCTGGATTTTTCTTTTGCTGGTCCTTCCTCAATCTGCTTCATTTTGGGCGGCTGCTCCTTGTTGCGGTGGTAAACTGCCTTCCAGTAGTAGTCTTCATGAAATGGATTGACAGTTTCATCAGCACTTTGATTCTGACATTCTCGCTTGAAATGGCCTTTCTGCTTGCATTTAAAACATGTCACCTTTGACTTATCAAAACCAAGCTTTGTCGACGGACCTCCAATGCACTGTCGTCTGGTGATTTCCATAAACCGTTGGGCTCTATGTATCACACTTCCCATACACCACCTTATGTTGATTAACTCCATTTCTTCCTGGTCAATCTGGTCGAAATCCTCTTTCTTCATGTTCGGGTTACCTATTTTGCTCGCAACTAGATTCTCATAGGATTCGAGGATTGACGCTAGAAACACCATCTGTTGCTTTGCAGTTTCTGCACTAAAACTCTATGCGTTATTCAGATTGATTGCAATATTGCATCGAACCACATTTTGATTGGGATTATTCGGAGCATTCGATGCAGACGACGACTGTGTGTTCAAACCAGATCCCGAATATCGACCTCCAGATGATGATCCACCACTTTGAGTACCTTCTAGTGTATCACTGGTATTGTCGGCACTGAAAGCTGTTCCGATCTTTGGTGATGGAGTGTTGGAAATCATACTACCATGATAATACAGATTTACATTTTGTTGGTAGTTAGCACTATTAATTTTGTTTTGTTTTCTAATCTGCAGTTCATGACCCTCTAACTTTTCTATCAACCAATTTAGACTCATATCCTTGGTTTCAAGACCGTTTTTCAGGATCATAACATAATACTGCCAATCATTTTCATTCGGGAGTGCTTCAAGCAACTTGTTAATGATCTCTTCATTATCTTTCTTTATACCGAATCTTATGAGTTCCAGCTTCAGGTGATAGAACCTCTCGATCATTTGACGTACATTCTCCCCTTTCATATACGTGAACAGGTCAAACTCTTTCTTCAGTAAAGATTTTTTGTTCTTGACTATCTCATCCCCACCAGTACACTTCTTTTCTGAAGCTTCCCACAAGCCTTTTGATGTATCATCGTAGTCAAGCAATGATATGATATCATCTCTGACAGACTGATGAATGAGTGCGATAGCCTTTTGTTCACTAGAAAACACATCTTGTTCAACTTTTCCCAACTCAGTAAACGGTACACTTGGAATTATGTATCATTTCTGAATCGATTTCCAGCTCTCATACGCGTAAGCTTTCATCCAGTTCTCAAACCTGCCTTCCATCGGTTATAATCTTCAATATTCATCAACTTTGATGGTTTCTAGTACGTGTCGTACGCGTTATGAACATCCAAAGTCTCGGAAATAACACTCATCATGTTTTTCGGATTGGAAGTTGAAGCAGGTGCTTCCGAAGTTGTAAATGCGTCAAAGAACTCGTTATAAAACTCGTTCTCCATGATCAACAGCTCTGAAAACCTCGAAGAATATCTGCAAAAATCAAACACTTAGACAAATCAAAATTGAAAATAACCAACACTGTCGGTTCGTACGAATCGGGAATTGTGGATTCGTACGAATCTACCAAGATGAACTGAACAAACAAACACTTGTGCATTCGTACAAATCGAGGTTGATTCATACGAATCGAGGTTGATTCGTACGAAAGGACTAAAATCTTACAAAAACTGGTTTTTGCTGATTCGTACGAATCTACGGTTGCAGATTCGTGAGTAGGAACTTCAGACTTAACAAAAATCACAACTGTTTTAGTTGATTTGTACGAATCGACAACGTTGATTCGTACGGATCTACTCTGCGAAAATCCAAGTTGCGTTTTTCATGGTTTTTATCAGATTTTTAGATGATTTAGGTCAAATTTTGATCTGAAATTTTAGAGGATTGATTAAAAACAAGTTCCGCACAATATATCAAAAATTCAGCCAAATTTATCCATGAATTCGACGTGAATTTTGTGTTTAAAGTCTGAGAAAGTTAAGAAAAAGAAGAATGAGTAGAAATGTGAAGAATGTAGATTCAAATCAGCTTGAATCTAGAAGTAATCTCTGGTATCAAGTGATCTTCAGTCTCGAATCCGGTCTCCAAGCTCTAATACCACTTGAGAGGACCGTTTTCGTCTCGATGTACGCTCCGACCGGAATCCTAGCTCCTACTATCAAGTGCGGAATCCATGAAATAGGTAGACATGATCACAAAGACACCGTGAAATGATATTTTCATTAATATTGAACAATGTACAGATCCTGGAAAAGATTCGACAGAGTTTCCCTACTATGTCAAAAGTTGTCCAAAACAAGACCCCAACACACCTATATATAGGACTAGTCCCTTCGTACGAACCTGGGTGTGTGTCTTGTGGATCCGTACGAATCAAGGAATTAGTCCATTCATACGAATGGACTCCATTCGTATAAACCAACTATTAACATGACAAAACCTTTTGATTCGTAACGGAGACGGAAGCTACAGACATATGTATTCACAGGTTAAAAGAGGGTTAGTCAACAGAGCTTAAAAGAGTTAGTCAACAAAGGTTAAAAAGGGTTAGTCAATGGAGGATATAAGGGTTAGTCAACAGAGGTTAGAACGGATTATACAAAGTCTCTAGGGAATGTCAAATAAATGGTATAAATTTCTAAAGAAGATAACACAGGTTAAAAGAGGGTTAGTCAACAGAGGTTAAAAGAGTTAGTCAACAAAGGTTAAAAAGGGGTTAGTCAACGGAGGATAAAAGGGTTAGTCAACAGAGGTTAGAACGGATTATACAAAGTCTCTAGGGAATGTCAAATAAATAGTATAAATTTCTAAAGAAGGTAAATATCATATTTTTGTTGGGAATTTTATGAGGTTTTGAATCACTTGTCAGGTGACTAAAATACCAATCTTTGACTATATTTTATTTATAAGCATGTTTACTTCTTTTTAATACCACTTACAAGCCAATCCAATGTATTCTCCTCCTCCATGACCATAATTTTGAGATGTCCAAAATAATCTAATAAATATTTTCTTAATCAGTATCTTTTAGCTTACTTATTAAATTAAACTACTAGCATATTAAACAATATTTTTATTGAGTTAGGATACAATTTTTTTCATACCATATATGAGATTAACGTTGAGAACCATTTTTTACAAGAAAAATGAAAAAAAGGTCATGTTGCAGATATAACTATACAGGCTAGAATTATAATGGACTTGAAAGGGTGCATAGGTGTACTTTTTAATTGCCTGCTTTTACTTTATGTGATATTTTTTGCAAAGTGAACAGTAAGACCTAAGTCTTTGTGTATTGTTATGGTGCTTTTTAGTTAGTGTTTCATGTCTCAGTTTAGACCCTATCGCTTATATACACCTCTCGCTTTTTGAAACCAAGGTCGTTACTCAGTATTGTTAATTGGTAGGGTCTTTTTATCTGCAGTGATTGAAAGTGTACATGTGGAGGAGAATTACATTACTGATCAAGTTGTTGAACGGAGAAAATCTCAAGTTGTCGAGCCGAGCCCAGTTTTAGTTGGCAGTGCTGAATTATCTAATTATTTCCAAACACATTGAGCATGGTGGCCTTCGATTGTTGCAAAAACCTTTGACTTTGTGACTTTTTTTGGTTGGCTTAAGTATCATATTACTTATAGGATTTGGAGTTATTAATTTTTAATTAAACTTAAAAAATGTATAATAATTCATCATTTAATAAAATGTGGTATGCATGAATTTCTAAAACCTCCTGTGTTTGCACACGTGTATTACTACTAGTTCTAATAAAAGAATACAAATAATGTCACATGGTATTTTTTCTTTCAATTCATTAATGATATTATTAATTAATATTTAATTCTAATTTATGATTAAAAGAATATATAAATTATTCATAATTTTGAAAACCTATGATTTTATTAATTCTTAAAGTGGATGAGCATATTGTTTGATTTATTTTTTTATCTTTTTTTTGTATAAATCAATTATAAATATAATTAAATAGTATGTTTACATTTGAAAAATTCTCTAAGATAGAGGGTATTATAGTATTAAAAATATTATTTTTTTAATTATACATATTAATATTTCATATCAACACCACAAAAAATATGTAAAATAATAACACTCAGATTTGAGTTAATACATTAGAAATAAGTGAAATCATTATTTCAACTAAATAGTTTTGTGATGAATTTATCTGTTAAATCTATTAATTCAAACAAAATTTAATTAATAATAATATCAATGAATTGAAAGAGAGAATATTATATGATTAAAATATTATATTAAAATATTAAAAATAGATATATCCACCAAAATCCATCTCCATCACCACCATTTTCAGTTACCAACTCCATCTAAATTAAGATTTAAAAGTCTTCTCAATATCATCTCAAAATTTTAACGAAACCTTTATCTGTTCATTAGTTTTTTTTTACTTCGTCTCATTACCCAATACAAGGATGAGATTTAAGAATTTACTTCACATTCTTTACGTATCATAACATAATATAAAAATGTAATTATTATATAAATATATATTTATGTATAACTAATTATTATTACTATAGTAACAAATAAATATAAATTAATTCTGAATATAGTTACCAAAGGTTGGAGAAGTAACAAATATATACTTTTAAAATTAAATTAATTTGCATATAACTATCAAATTATGTTTTAATTTATAGTTGTGTAGTTTCAGATCAATAATAGTTAACTTATTTCTCATTATTATATAAGATATTTACTTTGCTCCTTAAGTTTACATTTGAGTGTTGCTAAACTCCTTCGTGCGATGCGGCGATGCGGCGGGAACTCGGTTTCAATTGGTATCATTTGTTACGGTACATACACTCAATATAACAAGTGAAAGAAAAAAAATAAAGAAATAAAGTCGTTAAACTTTAGAATATAAAAATTTTATGATCATTTAAAAAAATTAAAACATTATTATAAATAAAACATGATATTAAAGTGAAAATCATTAATAAAATCCGTGCGCAAGATAATGCTTAAGATTTAGTAGTATTAGAAAATTTTTCATGTTTAGCTTTCTATTTCAAATTAATTATAATTATATAATTCATGTTTTATAAAACGTAAATTTTTACTTATTTATTTAATTAAAATTAGCAATGATTATCATATATTGGCCTCTTATATTGTGTAAATTTATTTTCAGAATTATTCTGTTTTTTTTTTAACTTTAGAAAAAAGAAATTAACATTTTATTTATATGGGTAGTTTTAGAAATTTTTATATGGTGTTCATTATCTTTTACTTACGTGATATATATTTTTTGTTTTACCCGTGTAATATACGGGTCTATAAACTAGTAAGGTAATAAAAACGCATCAATGAATATACGTGAAAAGAAAAATGGTAAAGCATGTATATTTTTTAAACTGTACAATAGTTTTTAAGTTTTAAAGAGTAATTTACTTGCAAGAGTCCAAAATATCTCACATTCCTTATGCATTAAATTGAAATTGAAATATCACCCTCTATATATTATAACAAAAGGTAAATATAATGCTTAACTAGTTAGAGTTTTGTGATGGGAAAAATAGGTTTATCATTCCTCATTTTATTCATATTCATAGCACTTAACATGGTTTGATATAATAAATTATGATCCAACGATAACGGGGGCACCAAGTAAATTGAAATATGAATTAAAAGGAGGAAAACAACGATAACAACGATAAAATTAGTTCTAGTTATAGAATGTGTTGTTATTGCTATTTCATTCGATACATTAACCTTGTGTTGTTATTTGCTATTTATATATTCATGAGAGTCAAATATATAATGTGATATGATTTTGTACTTTGTACATATAGTATAGATACATTAATGAAATCAACTTCATGAACGTTTAAGAAATCATATAATGTTTGTCCTCTAATAACATGTGTGTTTTTATGTACGAATATGGGAATACTATAGACAAATTATATACACATCTATACTTTCTATAATAAGGGAAATAGAGCTGACATCACTTTCCTGGTGGCAATCAGATAGACTGTCCAACAATGCCTATCTGATGTCATTATTGTATCATAAATCTTAATTTAAAATCTTTTAAAATGTATTTAAAATACATTTTATCTATACCAAATTCAAACCTCTGCCCACCATTCAAAATTCAAAACCTCTGGCCACATTCAAAACTTTGGCTCCAGGTTCAAAATTCAAACCATATACATATATAACATACATGATTATTCATAACCTCTTCTTCAATCAATTACTCTCTCTCTCTCTCTCTCTCTCTTTCTCTCTCTCTCTTTTACACACACATACAATTCGAGATTTTAGGGTTTCAATAAGCTCAAATTATCTAAATTCAAGCGTGTAATATAAGTTTCTGCAGCTTAATTTCTCGATTTTGATATGTTTATGTGTATATATATATCTGTAATTTGTTCAATTTTTCGGTTTCGGTAACCCTAATTTCGGTTTGAAGGTTTTGTGGTTGGAGATCTGGTTCAGATTCGTAACGGAGCTCAGCTCCCATGGCCTCCACCACTGATGCCGCAGAGTCTCCGGCCACCGCCGTGAACTTCGAATCCACCTCCGACGTGCTGGTGCAGTACGTAGTTCTCCGACGAGATCTGATTGACACGTGGCCGTTAGGTAGCGTTGTTACTCAAGGCTGTCATGCCTCCGTTGCTGCCATCTGGTCACACAAAGATGATCCTCGCATTGCTACAGGTTTGCTTTCTACTATTGTGGAAGATGAAGAATGATGTACAAGTTGCTTTTCCTTTGGATGTTTGAAATACGAGGTGTAGCAAGAAATGGTTAAAAAGGTATTATCTTTTTTTATTTTTATGGACTTGAATCTTGATGTTGGTTTGTGATTTTTCTATAATTTAGTTGAATGTTAGGCTGATTGGGCTTGTTTGATCGCACCGTTGTTAATAGTTGAACTGTTATTGTTTATTATGATGTTTTACTTTGTAGATTGTTTATGGTATTTGTTTGTAAGTTTTGCGAGGTTATTTATTTATGAATAGTTTGATGATTTGTGGATAGAGTAGAGTGATGATGAGGATTTGATGGACTGTTTTGAGATTTTAAATATTGTTTGATTTTGACTAAGATGCCAACGGTTGTTGTTAAGTTGTTTTAGGTATGCGAAAGCGTTGACTATATTTAGACTTGAAATTTGGGGGAAACTTGCTTAATCCTAACACCAAGAGTTCCAAGAATCATGTCCCTAAGAAAAAGACTAAACTGTCCAAATGCGAGGTTGAACAAAAGCTTGATCCCAGTTCATCTACTATCGTTGTTTATGAACAACCTTTGTTCAAAGGTGAGATTGAAAAAAAGCTTGATTCCAGTTCATCTACTACTAATGTTAAACGACAACAACCATTATCCAAACGTGAGGTTGAAAAAATGCGTGATTTCAGTTCATATAGTCATATATCTAATTATACTCATATATCTATATGTTATATTATGTAGGGACGCGAGCAAGGCAAGATGGTAGCAGGAAATGAGAAGAAACGGGATAATTCTAGCCAAGTGGCATGTGACTTCATATGATACATAGTTTAGATAAAGTGTACTTTGTTCACTGATCATGCTCTCATGGACTTTTTTTTGCAGTTTCTGCAAGAAACAAATAGATGAAGGTTCATCTGTCATTCTTATTAAAAGCATCCCAACAACAAATAAAAAGAATGCGTCAGACGTCTCAAATGGATGTGTGAAATCTATGCAAAGATAGAACACATCAAATTTAGGGTTCTTCCAGAGGTGAGTTCTTCTTCTTTTTTTATGCAATCAAACATTCAAACCTTCATGATGAGAAGAAACTATATATTCACTATGTTTACATTTACATAAACACTCTGTAGATTGCGGTTTCAACACCGAACCGTTGAGTAAATTAACAGTTTTGGCATTGTTGTGTTGATTGAGTAGAGTTGGTTACTTGAATTCTTATTAACCAAAGTGATTTGAACTATAAGTTAATGATCATTTTACAGCATTGGCAAGTTTTAACTTATTTTACATCACAAAAGGAGTTTTTTAGTTCATTTTTTATTAAAATAAGTTTGATCTTTGATGCAAAACATTTCAGTAATTATTTTTATATTTGATCTTTTACATGTCTTCATCACGTGAAACGCTCCATGAACTCAGTCATAGGTTCATCCTCCCTTTGTTTGATGGATGCAAATTCTCAGATGTGTTCATCACGGAAGGCAACTGGAAAATATTGTTGGAAGAACAATGTTTTGAAACCGTCCCATGGAATTGTAGCAGTGAGCGTATCACCGCCTCTGGCGTGTTTCACAATACGCCACCAGGTTTGGGCGTTATCTTCCAGTTTGTACGCAACCAACCTTGTTTTAAATTCACCACCCACTCCTAGAACTTCGAAGATCTTCTCAATGTGAGCAATCCAATTTTGTGCTTCTATTGGTGTAGCTGCAACACTGAAGGATCTTGGTTGTTGTTTTTGAAATCTAGACAACCATTTGTGAATGTCAAAAGTGGGTGGTGTAATTGGATCCTTCACATTCTTGCCTTTTGGTGGCGAAGGTGGGGGAGTTGGAAAACGAGGAGGAGTTGGAGAACGAGGAGGAGTGGGAGGTAGGGGAGGAGAGGGAGGTGGCTGGGTGCTCCTTGCGTCACTCATTTGCTGCATAATCGTTTGCATGAAATCAGGGAGTATTTCAGTGTGCATTTTTTGGGTGACAGTTTGTATCAGATTTGGGAGTAGCCCCTCGACAGCAAGTTGGACTGCGTCCTTAATCTTACGACGCCTAGAAGTCGTGCCGGAGCTATGTGAACTGCGTCGCTTAGTTCTTTTGACCGGAGACATCTATGAGAACATAGAAAAAGAGAAGGATGATAACATATTTTTAGAGGGATAAATTTCTAGTTTGATGTCTACCCATTATCGCACAAGTTTTGTTTTAAAAAAATGTTTATCGACAGGAAATGATACCATAAATGTAACACCCCAACCTGGCTTGGGCTGACGTGTCACTTATACAGTACATCAAAGATCAAAACTTCATTCCATCAATTGTAAAACTTTACATTGTTTCAAAAAGTCAAAATATTGTACAAAACATTTTAAAATTTTAAGAAAATCCATGTGCATCTTTATTCCCTTGAACCATTCATCCAAGCTTTCCGAATCCTTGCAACCTAACGTACATAAGAAGGAAAATGTACGCCTGATACTCAGTGGGACAACAACTATGTAAGATACGTTTTCTTAACAATATCTAGATATCAAACAATATACATGTAAGACATATTCAGTTAGTCACCTTTAGTGTGTCACATTCAGTAGTTCAATGCGTAGTCAGTTCACATTCAATGTGTCACATAATCTCATTCAGTAGTTCACATTCAGTTTTTCAGTGCGTCACCTTTCGGTGCGAAACAATTAGTGGTTCAGTGTTATAAAACAATATAACTAATATTAAAACATAATAGCACATAATCTTGAAGATCATAAAAGCATACAATAACGAATCTAAATTTCCAACTACGAGGTAGTGGAAATCTAAACCCGTACACATGATGTTGTTTTAGAGTCTGTACCACATAATAATATAACAAAATAATGATCTTAGTCTTTCCAACTACTGTGTAGTGGAAACCTAAACTTCTACACATATGTGGAGAGGGGTCCGTACTTTAAGTGATGAACACAAAACTGAGATAACAGATTACGTCTAGACTATCACGAAATCCTACAATATAATACCGTTATAATCTTATTTTAAATATTGATTTTTTTAATTCATTCGTTGATTTGTTGACCAAGATTTTGACATTCATGGTTAATTATTATCATCCTCTATTTTACTTATAAAGATCTAAATTTGGTTTGCAAATAAAAATTTAAATATGTCATCGAAAAACATTAACTATACTTCTAGTTTTGTGAAATCCAAATTCATTTAGGAACATTAAATAAAATAGTAATTAAAGTTAATAGTTATTAGTATATCATAAATGCATTATTTATTAATAAATAAATAGTAGTTAAAGTTAATAGTTACTAGTATATCATAAAAGTATTATTTATTAATAATCAATAATGCTAATATTAAAAAGGGGTAACTTTGTAGAATAGTAACCAAATTTTAAAAGTGTTCCAATTAAGTCATTCAAGTTTCAAAAGTGTTCCAATCAGGTCACTCAACATTAATTTTTCATTAAAATTAAGGGTTTTTTCATCCATTTCATAAGTAACCATGGTGATGTGGATTTTTGTTTCTTTTTTCCTTTTTATTTGATGCTAACTTTGAGTGATGACGTAGATTGTAACTTGTTTTTTTTTAATTTTTAATGTAATTAAAGTGTTTTTATTTTTAATAAATATACTCTCATATATTAAAATAATCCGACCCCAACATCTTATTCTTCATTTTTTTCTTGACACATAGATAAAAGGACATGACTCGATTTGAATGTTAAGTTATCTAATTGGGACAAAAACGATATGAGTGACCTAATTAGAACACTTTTAAAACTTGGTTACTATTCTGTGACATATTCCTTATTATAAAAAGATTTATGATAATGATATTCACTCATAATTCTTTATAGTATTTTAAATAGACGAAATGAAACATATAAAATTACCTTCATCATTTTCTTCAACACAGATGTTCGGATATTCGACATACCTTTCCTTTTAAGAGTAGGAAAAATAGAGGGAATGTTGACATAGAAAGATATGTTTTGAGAGTATACATAGTTAAAGGTAAAATTTCTATTTTATATTTGATTTCCTTGGTGAACAAGGTACATTGGTTGACAGGTGGTAAACTTAAATTCCATGACTCATTCATATGTTCTCATAATGCCTCCACGTTTCAACCAACCAATGACCAATCCATAATTAACACATTTTACTATTTTCTGTTTCATTTATATTCTTTAATTAATTAATGCATATACGTAATATATAGTATATCTAGAATTTGTGAACTATAGACTACTTAATAACACTTTCATTTATTCAAATATTATTATTTCTTTCAACGATAAATACACAAATTTGTTAATTTTTCATATTATAATCATACACATATTTAAATAAAACATTAAGTTCAATAATTTTCAAAACGTCCGTTATAATTATATAAAAAAAATATACAACTATTATGGGTATTACGCTTACTACCACCAGAAGACTCTTCTTGACCCAAAAGTGTAATCATCAGCAACTTTTCCAGATTCCTGCAACTTCTTTTTCTGGTTAAGCTCTCTTTCATATGTGAGAAGCCTACCATGAATTTGGGTCAGACTTTAATCCTTGAACCCCACAGAATTTCTAGTCACAAAGGTTATAGTGTCCCACTTTTCTGGTAATGATCTAAGGAACCTGCTGTTTAAGGTGGATTTAGCATATTCAACATTAACCAGTTTTAGCTCACTAATCAGACAACTAAACCTTTCAAACTGCTGGGTCAATGACTCTCCCTTAACATGACCTTTTGTTTCGTATTGTTGGTTTAAAACCTCTCTATTGTTTTCAATAACCTCTTCTGTCCCACCAAATTGTTTTTTGAGTGCATCCCATAGCTCTTTTGCACTGCTACAATGTAACAGGCCAGCATATATGTCATTGGGTAGTGCTGTGGCCACTATACTGAATACCCTAGTATCTAGCTCAATCTTCTGAAAATCCTGCTCAGAGTAATTTTCAGGACTTTTAGGTACTTGGACCTTGGAATCTTCTGCACTTGGCACCATTGGAACATGAGGTCCAAAGATGACAAACTTCCAGCAACCGGTGTTTTGTTGTGCTAACACATGGCCTATCCTACATTGCCAGATATTGTATACAGATCCGACAAGCATAGGTGGCTTTTACAACGTGCCGGTGTTGTGAGGATCTTGTGATTATGAAGACATTTTGGTTGTTTTACAAAGTTTTTGAATAATCAACTTTGAACGTGATTAAGCTTGTACTCTGTTTTTCAATAAACACGAACAACACAGTATTAATGAAATTGAGCTAATCTTTTATGTCAAATTGATTGTTAAATCGAATTTGACTGACCTGTGCTCTGATACCAATTGTAGGATCTGAGTTTACTTGTTTGTGTTGTTTTATAAGAAATGTAAGATGAAGAAGATAAACAGATGAATAATTTCAGCAAAAATGAAAGAAAAACTTTATAACACAAATAAGGAAAGAACAGCTCTCAGCATATATGCTTTTAATCAAAAGATTGTTTACACAATGATTCAACTATGCATGCATGAACACTTTATCCCCCTCAGCATGAGCTCACTAGTGTAAGTTCATACAAAATGCAAGTGTGTGAAAGAGCTGATAGAACAGTACAGGCACTGTCTATTTATAGTACAATCCTAAACACTGTAGCATCTTTGCTGACATCACCTAGACAGTGACAGCTAACAATCTTAACAAACTCTAAACACTGCTAATTACAAACACTGTTACATTAAGCACTAATTAACCAACTACTGATTATGTTATCCACTGATGGGCTCAACAACTGATGAAGACTGTGCAATGCTTTCCATAAAGGTTGATCAGGCATTTGACTTCCAGTAGTTCTTTGACTTTAACAGAGGATTAATCTTCAACAGACTTTATACATCAGCAGAGCTTTGTTCATAGCAGACTTTAGATATCAGCAGACTTTAGAGATCATCAGATGTTGGATGCCACTTCCATTGGAGGAAAAAAGGTTCAAAACACTGTTATTCAGGATCAGCTGTTGCAGATTGGTTTTGGCTTTGTATCATCTGATCTTCAGGAAGGATCACATGAGCCAACAGAAATCTTCGTGATACCAGGACCATTAGGGGGAGTAGAAATGTGAAAGTCTACTCACTATATGCAAATATCAGAATTTTAATAAAAGAAATTTGAGGACTT
The DNA here is from genome assembly GCA_030545235.1 of Helianthus tuberosus. Taxonomy (NCBI): domain Eukaryota; kingdom Viridiplantae; phylum Streptophyta; class Magnoliopsida; order Asterales; family Asteraceae; genus Helianthus; species Helianthus tuberosus. The sequence goes on along the minus strand of CM060365.1, from coordinate 122,383,066 downwards.
TACCTGGAATTTCGTGTGATAGCCGGTTGTTAGGTGACATTACCATGGAATGTTGAACATAACGTAATCGCCATTAATAAAGTAGGGGGATTGCAAAGACATGTGACTTCCTTTGCAACGCCAATAATTGTGAGTCTCATCAGACTAAGTACCAATCGTTGTGGAATCTTGTTTAAACGTACCTCAGCATGATTCGTGTCGTTGCGGGATCATGTGGCAAAGTGCCGCATTTCGGTTGGTAGTTCTCCTGCTGACGGGATTAGCATCATTGTTGTCGTGCCCAATCATTTTTTCCAAAGGCCTTGCCTCGAAAGTCGTGTGTGATGTACTTCGATGTCCGTTGATGTATAGTTTAAGTTTCATGTATAGTTGCGCAATAGCGTTGTGTTCCACGTAGGTTACCTGCTCGGGTAACTAAAATATTATAGAACAATATAGATAATGGTGTTTGCCCGAGTTGTTAGTCACGGTTTCTATGTGAGGACCATTAATAAATTTCTACGTAAGTTTTCCAAAGGTCCAAAATGCATGTTACCAAAACTCTCTGTAGTTGTTTCGTGTACCGTGTATCAAACACAACACTTGTGTATGTTTAAAAACCAAAATGTTGACTCATTGTTTCGGCAACGGTTGGAACCCATATCTTCGAGTCCTAGGCGTTCTGTATGTATTCAAAGTCTTAATAATCTAAGTTCCCAGAGGATAGTGAGGTTAGAGCCTAGGTATCTCTACCGAAAACTAATTCGCTGAAACCTATAGCTCTAATACCAATCTGTCACACCCTGCCTAAATCAGAGTTTGTGTGATCCGAATGCTATCTTCATTGCACAGCGGAAGTGTTTGAACTAAGTCTTCTAGAAAATGAACGCCTGCTAGGTACTCGAATCCCCATGGGTTCTCCTATTCCAACCGTTCCGTAGTTTTGAAAATGTAACCTGGGAAAGAACATGCGAAAAATTAACATAAAGTTGGCGAGTTCAAAGTTTCTTTGAAAAAGATTTAAAACAAATATTTTTGATAACCAGTTTAAAAGTTGCTGAGAGAACATAATAAAATCATTTTCTCGGCATGTAATATGAAATCTGTGAGTCTAGCCCATGAGAGTTTTTGTGCCTTGCACGAGTGAGAATTGTCACACCCCGACCACGTAAAACAACAAAACGTGGCGGAAACGTCGGGGAGTGTTGTAACAGAATCATTGTTTCATAACACATGGAAATTGAAATATTGTTTTATTAAATAAAAGAGTTACAATGTCTTGACAATCAAAGAAACATAACATAAATAACTAGTCTTGCATCTTTTACTGTAACTAAGGCCCAAGTCCGCCTAAGTGTATCTTGATAAATCCTATGCATCATATCCTGAAACACATGTGAAAATAGGTACGTCAGCATAAAAATGTCTGTGAGATACATAGGTTTTGTGAAAATAGGATTCATGACTTCTAAGTTTAGAAAAAAAGTTGTTTAGCAAAAGTCAGTCATGAAACTTGTAAATTGATTTGTTTTGTAAATCGTTTGAAAAACAATAAGTTCAGGTGATATGTATAAATAAGAGAATAATGTATGGTTAATTGAATAACCAAGTAAAATGAGTTTGTATAAGATAAGTTGTTTGTAAAACAATGTCTTGTGAAAAGTATGTTATTTGTATAAAATGTTATATGTCTCAAATTGACATGATTCAAATAACGCTACGATATGTAATACCATACAAACACTTATATATAGGAAGTACCAGCGGCGTATCCACCATGCTTGTATCATATTACACACGCCTCGTTACTTAAATCACTTACTCAAACCAAACCATCAAAGTAAAATGTTTATGTATAATCAAATGTCAAAATGTTTATGTGAAAACCATGTCTAATGTCTATGTCTAATGTTTATGTCTAATGTTTATGTCTAATGTAAATCATGAATTGTGTATGTAAATGTCAAAATGTTTATGTATGGTAAGTGAAATATATCAACTAAACCATATGTAAAATGCACAAAAACAAGGTATTGAAGTAAAACATGGTTTAAATCAAAGTTATGTTTTGTGTAATACATGCATGCTATACTGATATAAACATTTATGCGGTATTGTGAAAATTCATACATCCAAGCCTTGTGACAGTCGGATAACCCTTTTAGTAAAGGTTATTAAAAAAATGTATTCGGATTCGGTCATTCCTTCCATCCAAACAAACCCGAGATTACAGGAATGGAATTTGTCAAGTCCTATGGTACCACTACCTACTACCGAGCGGCATGATCGGTGTTAATGAATGTACATTGTATCATTTAAATAAACCAAATGTCATACCAAAATGTAAGCAAGTGATGAATAATAAATGTACTAAGTATGCACACAATGGGCATACATAGCATGTAATGTAAAATAATGTACTAAGTACGCACACAATGGGCATACATAGCATAAAATGTAATGTAAAATAATGTACTAAGTACGCACACAATGGGCATACATAGCATAAAATGTAATGTAAAATAATGTACTAAGTACGCACACAATGGGCATACATAGCATAAAATGTAATGTAAAATAATGTACTAAGTACGCACATAATGGGCATACATAGCATAAAATGTAATGTAATGTAAAATAATGTACTATGTACGCACACAATGGGCATACATAGCATAAAACACAATGAAATCATGTACTATAAATGTACTAATGAACATAGCAAGTATATGATGTGAAAACATGGAAAGCATGAAAGTAACAATTAGGCACATGTGTTCCACCCCAAAATGTTTGGAAAATAGTAAAAGAGGGGGTTCTATGTACTCACTTGAGATTGCTTAGTAGTCCTTGAGTAACAACCAAACAATGCTAGAGATCACGGATATCAAACGGCACCTAATATAGGTAACTATGTTAATATACCGCACCTAAATCGGAAGATCGGATAGAATGAGGGCTCGTAAACCAAATGAGTATGGGAACTCATGTAATATGGTTTAACAAAGACTACATACTAAAATGAAACCTAACCTAAGTGCTTACGACCCATTACGACCCGTTTAGGTAGCTTATGCTACTTTAACGCGTCGTTCGCGTAAAACGCGTTCGGAATGCCTAACTAGTCCTATGACAAGTAAAATATGCCTTAACATGTCTAATATTGTTACTAAATCAGTTTAGATACCAAAAGTTATGTTACATATGCTTAAAATGAATTTTGGCGTAAAAAGGGCATTTTGGTAATTTACCTAAGGCATATAAACTACCTATCATACAACTACTTAAACGAAGTGACCATAAGGTATAACCTCGGAAGGTTATTCCCTATATACTATGGTCACCTAATGTGTTTGGTCAGATCCTAATGATCGACCAAACGGGTCGGGTTCGAAAGTATAAGCGATTGTTTAGATCGCTTACCTTACGACCCTATATAAGCCCTAAACTAAAAGTGACGAGCTAAGCATGTTAAAACATGCTTAACTAAGTTTAGAAAACAGGTTTGGTATCAAAACAAATGGTTTTGATACTTAAAAGTAGTTTGGTTACAAAATACGCAATAACACGCATTTTGGCCGAAACTACGACTCGTCACTGAGCCTAGATAACGTGGTAATCAGTAGGTATAGTCTCTAGGGACTATAACCATCGTGATCACGCTCACGTTATGAAGTTCAAAAGAACTTCGTATTGACCATAAACTGGTCAATGCAGAAAGTCAAACAAAGTTTGACTTTAACGCTAAAATGAATGAAAAGAATGAAAGAACACTTACAAAGGGTCCCCGCAAGATTGATTTCCAAGTAATCTAAGGTAGGAAGTGTATAAACACAACCACTTAGAGAAAAACTCAGATTTCAAGTGGGTTTTGCAATGGGGATGGATGGGTATTTATAGTTTTCAGAGAGCCGTTAAGATCGTTTCTCGAATAACGTGATCGAATCCCATCCGTACAAGTGTTGGAATGTTATGGTGCATCATTTTGCCCACCACAAGAGATTGACATGTGGCATTGGCCTTTGGGGAGTGTTTAAATCTGTTAATCAGCAGTCCAAAATGATTTTCTGCATCTGACCCATGCTTGCGCACCGTAACACTCAGAATGTTGAGGTGCGCAAGGACCTACTTTCACAGAATTACACTTTTGGTCCCTGTTAGTGTTTTGAGCTATTTTCGACATGTTTAAGGCCCGTTAACCCCATTTCAAAGCTCTAAAATGAAGTTAAAGTATAGGGAACTTAAAATGTGCTCAAAAATATCTCGGATGTCGGTTCGTTTGGTCGTACGATCGCGATGTTCGGTTAATTACGACGGAATGCGCATAAGCGCGAAAAACGATCCAAATGGCGTGACGAATGGATTTTTCTTATGCCAAACACTAAAATAATATATTTTAGTGCTTACATAAATTTTTGGATGTCCGGATGTATTCAGAACGTAAGTTATGCGCGAAAGTGCAAACTTGTGCACTTTTTGACGCTTTTAGTCCCTGAATGACCCAAAAGTTTATTTTAGCACAACGAACCCCTCAAAGCCTATTTCTAAGATATGCAAAGGATATTTATGGTATGTTTAACTTATGTTCATGTTCTGGAATATCTGTTACAGTTCAAATTGGCATACTTTTGCAGTTTGTCAAATTTAGTCCCTGTAAGCGAATTAACTTGATTTTGCCATACCAAAGCCTTCAAAACTTATTTCTAAGTTATGTAAAGGTTATTTAAGGTATGTTAAGCCTATTTCACTATTACGGAGTGTTTGTTGCATTAAACGGGTTATATTTACGCATCAGTGCGCGTATAACCTTCCAGAAAGTGATTTAGAGCTTGAAATCGAACAAGAATTGATATGTGCAAAAGATACACATATTTATATAGATCCCAAGTATGAAATACAATATTTCATTGGCTTGGCATTTGTTTGATGGTCGCAGTGACCCAGGTGTCACAGTCTCCCCTACTTTAGGAAATTTCGTCCCGAAATTTTTTTTTTATTTAGAGGAAACTTGTGAGAGTTTAAAACATGAAGTTGAAAAGATCGAACAACACTGGTTAGAGTTCTTGAACTTCTAGTAACTTTAAATAACATCATGCTTACAATGTAGGAGGGACACTTATATATAAGTCTATTTAAGCGTTATTGGTGCGTCCACCGTACCTCCATTACATCGTTCACATTTTGTTATTGTTGTCACTATCGGTTCTTACACATAATAAATCTTACTGGGTTTCTGTGCACTAAATTTCATAATTATGTACGCGTCCATAATTAGATAATTCCTTGCATAGTTCACACAGTCTATTTTATAATGTGTAGGGGAAAACCAAATGAACAAACCTGTGATGAGTGTGACTAGACCACCATAGGGTCCCTTTTATTAAATCAATAAATGATTTTAATAGACAACCAAGGAGTCTTTTCAGCTTATATCATCACATGTCATTCTTAACCAGATTTTTGAATCAATCTTTTTTACTAGACCACTAAAAGGGTCTCTTATGAATCATGGGATAGTACTATATAATCCAAGGGTCTTAACTATTACATAGAAGCCCATTAAGGATTTAAGGTAGTACCTTTTGAATATCCTACTACGAATCCCTCATATGAAGATATGAAAGATTCTACGGGGATTTGGATAACGAATACCCAGAGTATAAAAACACAAAATGCATAGAAGAAAACACAAGATGCATAAACACATAGTCATATAACCACAAAGATTGTTTATCTAGATCTTTAATTTGTTAATTAGTTTTGCTAACAGAGCACATGTATTTAAAGCACACTAGGAATCCATCTCGTGGATTTCATTTGGTACTTTAAACATTATCAAGAATCTAACTATAAAGATAGAAAGATTTTTAAAAGAAAAATTCGATTTCGATTATAAGGAACCGAAATGTTCGAATTTAGGTACATAAGGAATCCAATCAAGGACTCTGATTTGAATGATAATCATCCACAAGGGTCTAAATGTGAAGATAAAAAGATCCCATATGGATTTTTAGAAGTTGAAGATGTTTTGAAACCTTGCACTTGATGTGCTTAGGTCAAAACATGAAGTAAAATGCTTATGAAGTTGAGATGCCAGATATGCCAAGGCGGTATATGAAGCGAAATTTGAAAGTTAAGTCAATGTATGAAGAAAATATTTTTGAAAACTATGCATGGGGTTCTAAAAAAAAATGTGTTCAATGTTTTTGAAACCTTATATATAATACTTTTGAAATCATAAAGTAGGTGTACTAGGTAAGTATATTTATAAAAATGTTTTAAAATCATGCGAGATGAATTTTGAAATTATGTATAAGGTTTTTGAAAAACATGAATGATGCTTTTCGAAATCATGCACTTGATAAGAAAATGTACTGTGTTAATATTGTCTTCAGACTATACGAAACATTTTGAAATTATGAAGGTTGTTTTTGAAAACATAGCCAATGTTTTTTTGAAATAACATAGACAATGCATTAAAAAAAATTTGTTTTCAAACTATATGAAATGTTTTGAGATCATGAAGATTGTTTATGAAATACTTGTACTGTGTATGTTGAAAAATCAAAACGTAATGGGTATGAGATTTGAAAATACCCTTAGTTATCTAACCAAAGATTCAAAGGCACAGATGTGCAGAAGCATGATTACTCATAATGTCACTTTATTTTCTGTACTTTGTTTCTTAGAGTGAAACGAGTACTTAAAATTTTCGAGGGAATCATGAGCGATCATTCGAAAGAGAGAATCACAAGAGTAGTTTGTAAGGAACATAGTTCCTTAATACAGGTATCATAGAGAATTTCTATTTACTCATGTAACTACACTTGTATATCAGAATTGTGAACAACAATTTATTTATAATCAAAACAGATTGTTTCACATTACAAGAAATAGAAGAAACAAAAGCATAAGACAACAACATCTTCTAATCAGCCAACTGCTCATCCGTGGGTTGGATTTGCCTTAGCAAGCTTCGGGCATTTATTCACGAAATGACCCATCTTGCCACAGTTGTAGCACGATCCAGGCTGAAAGCAAGCTTGAGCAGGATTGGCTTGTGGTTGATTTGGACCACCTTGGTTTGGGTTACATCGACAAGCACTTGCCAGGTGACCAATTCGCCCACATGATACACACAGACGACATTGTAAGTGAGCTTGGTGATGCCTATTACATTTGTCGCATTTTGGTGCAGTACCGGCATAAGGTTTCCTAGCAGGAGGTTGAGCAGTAGCAAGGTTTATAACAGCTTTGTTTTGGATAGCAAAGTGGCATATGTTAACCAAATGTCCCCGCCGTCCACAGTAGGTACATTTGGAGCAGGGTATGAGGTTTGAATGATGACGGTCGCATCGTTTGCACAGAGGAACAGCTCCTTTGTATGGCTTCCTAGCAGGGGGTTGAGCTGGTTGGTTGGGGATGGCTTGACCATTGGGAGCGACCACGGTGAAGTTCTGAGAAGCCTTTCGCTTCTTTGACTTCCTAGGGGATCGTTCATCCATGGTCTTTGATTCCTCGATTGGTTTCTTGGCTGATGGTGCTGTCACTTGGCTAGGTCCCGCTTGATTAGGTGTAACTGCTGCGGGTTTCCTGGAAGCCTTACCCTTCCTTGATTTTGGTGAAGGCTTGGCCTCTGTCTCCTTTGGTGACTCCCGAGTGGCTTCATCCTGGAGACGATACATGGCAATGCCTAATTCAACAGTCTTCAGAATTACTTCGCCTATTCGCTGGACAAATTTGGCTGTTCGCTCGGACATTTGACCATTGCTGAGAGGAAGAGACATTCTAGAAGGAAATGAAAGACATAGGGAGAAACAAGTGAAAGGTTATTGGCAAATAAAACAAAATGACAACGCATAGAAATTGCGATCATTTGTTTGTTACCTAAGGCAAACAAATGAGATGGTGACTAATCAAAGTAAGCGGGTCATATTAATGTATCGCTGAAGACATACTCGCCAATAAGTGAACACTCACCCCAAGAGTTCCCAGGTAAGAGTGACTGGTCCGATACTGTGGATTTGTACGAACACTCTAGCCTTCGACAGAAAACTCAGGGTACAGGCATTCACTCTTCCAGTTTGCACGTGTTCACATTATAAGACCCAAACTTTGACGAGATTTGAAAAACTTAGAGGGTTCAAAACCTTACAATAGAGGGTTCAAAACCTAGTAATCAATCATCCTAGAACAGATGATTAGTTTTCGAAGTGGTTTTGAAATTTGTGTTCTTGTTGTGGTTGTCGCCTAAGGATAGGTGACAGTATTGTTTTATGACTAAACGCAAGTAAGCTCGCGTTAGGGTCCTAGGAAGGTTATAGACTAGGTCAAAGCATAACTAATAACCTAATTCCCTATAACCATGAGCTCTGATACCAACTTTTCTGTCACACCCAGACCACGTAAAACAACAAAACGTGGCGGAAACATCGGGGAGTGTTGTAACAGAATCATTGTTTCATAACACATGGAAATTGAAATATTGTTTTATTAAATAAAAGAGTTACAATGTCTTGACAATCAAAGAAACATAACATAAATAACTAGTCTTGCATCTTTTACTGTCACTAAGGCCCAAGTCCGCCTAAGTGTATCTTGATAAATCCTATGCATCATATCCTGAAACACATGTGAAAATAGGTACGTCAGCATAAAAATGCCTGTGAGATAGGATTCATGACTTGTAAGTTTAGAAAAAAAGTTGTTTAGCAAAAGTCAGTCATGAACCTTGTAAATTGATTTGTTTTGTAAATCGTTTGAAAAACAATAAGTTCAGGTGATATGTATAAATAAGAGAATAATGTATGGTTAATTGAATAACCAAGTAAAATGAGTTTGTATAAGATAAGTTGTTTGTAAAACAATGTCTTGTGAAAAGTATGTTATTTGTATAAAATGTTATATGTCTCAAATTGACATGATTCAAATAACGCTACGATATGTAATACCATACAAACACTTATATATAGGAAGTACCAGCGGCGTATCCACCATGCTTGTATCATATTACACACGCCTCGTTACTTAAATCACTTACTCAAACCAAACCATCAAAGTAACATATTTATGTATAATCAAATGTCAAAATGTTTATGTGAAAACCATGTCTAATGTCTATGTCTAATGTTTATGTCTAATGTAAATCATGAATTGTGTATGTAAATGTCAAAATGTTTATGTATGGTAAGTGAAATATATCAACTAAACCATATGTAAAATGCACAAAAACAAGGTATTGAAGTAAAACATGGTTTAAATCAAAGTTATGTTTTGTGTAATACATGCATGCTATACTGATATAAACATTTATGCGGTAATGTGAAAATTCATACATCCAAGCCTTGCGACAGTCGGATAACCCTTTTAGTAAAGGTTATCAAAAAAATGTATTCGGATTCGGTCATTCCTTCCATCCAAACAAACCCGAGATTACAGGAATGGGATTTGTCAAGTCCTATGGTACCACTACCTACTACCGAGCGGCATGATCGGTGTTAATGAATGTACATTGTATCATTTAAACAAACCAAATGTCATACCAAAATGTAAGCAAGTGATGAATAATAAATGTACTAAGTATGCACACAATGGGCAAACATAGCATAGAATGTAATGTAAAATAATGTACTAAGTACGCACACAATGGGCATACATAGCATAAAATGTAATGTAATGTAAAATAATGTACTAAGTACGCACACAATGGGCATACATAGCATAAAATGTAATGTAAAATAATGTACTATGTACGCACACAATGGGCATACATAGCAAGTATATGATGTGAAAACATGGAAAGCATGAAAGTAACAAGTAGGCACATGTGTTCCACCCCAAAATGTTTGGAAAACAGTAAAAGAGGGGGTTCTATGTACTCACTTGAGATTGCTTAGTAGTCCTTGAGTAACAACCAAACAATGCTAGAGATCACGGATATCAAACGGCACCTAATATAGGTAACTATGTTAATATACCGGACCTAAATCGGAAGATCGGATAGAATGAGGGCTCGTGAACCAAATGAGTATGGGAACTCATGTAATATGGTTTAACAAATCCTACATACTAAAATGAAACCTAACCTAAGTGCTTACGACCCATTACGACCCGTTTAGGTAGCCTATGCTACTTTAACGCGTCGTTCGCGTAAAACGCGTTCGGAATGCCTAACTAGACCTATGACAAGTAAAATATGCCTTAACATGTCTAATATTGTTACTAAATCAGTTTAGATACCAAAAGTTATGTTACATATGCTTAAAATGAATTTTGGTGTAAAAAGGGCATTTTGGTAATTTACCTAAGGCATATAAACTACCTATCATACAACTACTTAAACGAAGCGACCATAAGGTATAACCTCGGAAGGTTATTCCCTATATACTATGGTCACCTAATGTGTTTGGTCGGATCCTAATGATTGACCAAACGGGTCGGGTTCGAAAGTATAAGCGATTGTTTAGATCGCTTACCTTACGACCCTATATAAGCACTAAACTAAAAGTGACGAGCTAATCATGTTAAAACATGCTTAACTAAGTTTAGAAAACAGGTTTGGTATCAAAACAAATGGTTTTGATACCTAAAAGTAGTTTGGTTACAAAATACGCAATAACACGCATTTTGGCCGAAACTACGACTCGTCACTGAGCCTAGATAACGTGGTAATCAGTAGGTATAGTCTCTAGGGACTATAACCATCGTGATCACGCTCACGTTATGAAGTTCAAAAGAACTTCGTATTGACCATAAACTGGTTAATGCAGAAAGTCAAACAAAGTTTGACTTTAACGCTAAAACGAATGAAAAGAATGAAAGAACACTTACAAAGGGTCCCCGCAAGATTGATTTCCAAGTAATCTCAGGTAGGAAGTGTATAAACACAACCACTTAGAGAAAAACTCAGATTTCAAGTGGATTTTGCAATGGGGATGGATGGGTATTTATAGTTTTCGGAGATCCGTTAAGATCGTTTCTCGAATAACGTGATCGAATCCCATCCGTACAAGTGTTGGAATGTTATGGTGCATCATTTTGCCCACCACAAGAGATTGACATGTGGCATTGGCCTCTGGGGAGTGTTTAAATATGTTAATCAGCAGTCAAAAATGATTTTCTGCATCTGACCCATGCTTGCGCACCGTAACACTCAGAATGTTGAGGTGCGCAAGGACCTACTTTCACAGAATTACACTTTTGGTCCCTGTTAGTGTTTTGAGCTATTTTCGACATGTTTAAGGCCCGTTAACCCCATTTCAAAGCTCTAAAATGAAGTTAAAGTATAGGGAACTTAAAATGTGCTAAAAAATATCTCGGATGTCGGTTTGTTTGGTCGTACGATCGCGATGTTCGGTTTTTTTTGGGTAAAGGGATTTACCCCGGTGATTCTATATATTCACAACCAAATAAAACAAGTAGCGTGGAGAATCCACACTAGTTCAATCATGAGATATGCCTCATGAAAGTAAAACCAAAAAATAAACAAATTCGCAAAACATTACCAATAAAACCAAACTAGACACACATCTAGATAACGACACAACTTAAAACATTCTACTCATCCGCCATCGTCCATAATATCCCTTTCTCGAATTCCCCAATCACCAAGAAGTCTGCGCACCTTCTCTGTCTTCTTCAGCTTTAGCCCCATAATTTTGTATTGAACCGTTTGGCATATAATCTTTCCGATAGTTTCTGGCGGTCTTAATTGGTTCTTGAAAAGACGAGCATTCCGTTCCTGCCATATGAAGTAAGCAGTAGCCGCCACTAAAATCCTAGCAACATAATTAGCAGCCGATTTGGAATTCGCACGCACCAGCAACCAGGTCACTATATCCTCCCATTTATTATCAACTGACTCCATGCCCACTTTTTGCCTAACAATACCCCAAACTTGAGAAGAAAACTTACATTCGAAGAATAGATGACAATGAGAATCATTATCCTCATAACATAATAAGCAGCACATCATTATCCCCAAGATGTCATTCTTAAATGGGATTTCACGAGAAGGAAGAATATGTTCGGTTAATTATGACGGAATGCGCATAAGCGCGAAAAACGATCCAAATGGCGTGACGAATGGATTTTTCTTATGCCAAACACTAAAATAAAATATTTTAGTGCTTACATAAATTTTTGGATGTCCGGATGTATTCAGAACGTAAGTTATGCGCGAAAGTGCAAACTTGTGCACTTTTTGACGCTTTTAGTCCCTGAATGACCCAAAAGTTTATTTTAGCACACCGAACCCCTCAAAGCCTATTTCTAAGCTATGCAAAGGATATTTATGGTATGTTTAACTTATGGTCATGTTCCGGAATATCTGTTACAGTTCAAATTGGCATACTTTCACAGTTTGTCAAATTTAGTCCCTGTAAGCGAATTAACTTGATTTTGCCATACCAAAGCCTTCAAAACTTATTTCTAAGTTATGTAAAGGTTATTTAAGGTATGTTAAGACTATTTCACTATTCCGGAGTGTTCGTTGCATTAAACGGGTTATATTTACGCATCAGTGCACGTATAACCTTCCAGAAAGCGATTTAGAGCTTGAAATCGAACAAGAATTGATATGTGCAAAAGATACACATATTTATACAGATCCCAAGTATGAAATACAATATTTCATTGGCTTGGCATTTGTTTGATGGTCGCAGTGACCCAGGTGTCACAAGAATGGGTCGAGCCCAAAAGAGTCTTTGTAAGCAGGACCAACCCGTCCTCTTACTTGTACATAATTGAAAACATCACCAAAGTTTGTAAATTCATATTTTTGTGAGTTTGCATCAAATGAATCTTAAAAACATATGAAAATCCGAGAATCAAAAAACTGGTATATAAAGCGTCTATGAACCTGATCATTAATGTGTAGCTAATACATTAATATGTGTGACGACATAGGAAGCACTCAACCCTAGACGATTTCCTCCGGTCCACCCAGTTGGGACAACAAAAATCACTACATGCGGCCACACAAAGACTCATGAGTGGGGCTCGCTACACCCGATAGATCTACCATTCTTGTTCCACGGTCTTACAAAATATTAATGGCGCTTAAGAGAGAGCCTTGTCTCACATGATCTAATAGTTCATTCCCTAGCTAAACCATAACATCGAAAACTTGTATTTCCTCTGAGAGTTATAAAACTGAAAACATTTAAGAGAGGAGGGGGACATAAAACCCACTGAGTGTCCCATTGTTCGTACGCAGACCAACCCAGTCCCGTTTTTGTAACTAGGACAATCCCATCGCTAGTCATGAAAATCATGCACGTTTGCGAGAATACGCGTTTGTTTGGTAAAACTGGTATGTTTAGCATAAACCTTTTGTAAACCATTTGAGTTCGTTGAAATTCATTTACAAAATGGTTTATAAATGTGTGTTTTCAATCATCGAAATATTGTTTGCTTTTGCAAAAAAAACTTGCATGTCTTTCCACCCCCGAAAACATTTATAAAAATGTAAAAACCATGAAAAGTGGGGGTTATGAACTCACCTCTGTCACACCCTGACTTTTGCGGAAGCGTGTGATGTGTGACTTGATCAATATCATTGCATTCAATTATAACAAACAACTATATGATAAAAACATGATGTTCATCCATTCATAAGTTTTAAAATGTTACAAACCCAAGTTGTTAAGTACCAACCAACAAACTTCAAGTTAATGTTTACAAACCATTCAAACTAGTAATAAGTTCCATAAAGGACTTTTAAAAACAAAAGACAAACCAAGGCTTTGATTCGTATGTCCTATCTAAGATAGGATATCCAAATCAAACCCTTCCAAAATAGGATGACATCACTTCTTGAAAACACTTCTTGAAACTTCCTTAACGCCGCCAGATCCATTAGTTTCCTGAAATACATGTAATTTGAAAACATCAACAAAAGTTGAGCGAGTTCATGTGTTTTGTATGCGCGCTCATATAAACTTGTAATTATTTGAAAGTATTCCTTTGTAATCTGGTATGAAAGCGTCTATGAACAGATCAATTAATGATTTGCAAGGTCATCAATATGTGTGCAATGGTGCAGGAAGGCTCAAACCTTTGCGGATTTGGTACCGGGTCACCCGGCTGGAACGACATAGTCACCACATGGGCCAACTCCCAGTCCCATGGGTGGGGCTCGCAACACCCAAATAGATCTATCACTCATACCCTTCGGTCCATATACAAGGATTAATGGTCTTAAGTGTTATACCCACCATTCACATGATCTAACAGTTCATTCCTTAGCTAACCATACCATTTGAATCATTTGTAACATGTATCTCACCCCCGTAAGTTATAAAACCGAAAAAAGTTAAAAGAAAAGGGGGACATGAACTCACAAGTTTGCGTCCTGATGTCTCGTTTACTCAAGGGTTCACTTCCTGGGTCGTATCACTGCCTACACACGTACTATGTTTTATTAGACGATTAGGTCGTGTAACGACTCTTAGTCTTATTTATTAAGACTTATTTTGGAATTGGTATACTTTGAGTTATACGATTGATGTGCATTACATAATTCCCAATTATATAATTATTGGTTAAAATAAGAATATTTTAACTTAAACTATTTTTATTCAATTATTTGAAATATAGTCAAAATAATATATTTTTAACTTGGTTCATCATGTATTTCTCACATAAATATTTTCCCAAGTATGGGTATACTTGTACTTGTGTATTTTCATACTTGTGTATTTTGCCAAGTATTGGTGGTGTATTCCGGTGTGTATTTGCACGTATAGGAATACGTATTCTCTAGTATTTATTAAGTATTTTATACTTAATTTGTGTTTAATTTTTCCAAAATATTATTTTTATACAACTAAAAATCACCAGATTTATATTCTTAAAATATACATATTTTAAGAGAATTTTTATAGAAAAATATCTATAAATTTTACTTCGTAAAAATAAGTATACTTCCATATATCTCAAAAATAATATATTTTTAAAATTAAACTTAGAGAAATATATATTTTTAGTTTTCACCAAAATAATATACTCTTAAATTGTTTTTGAAAATATATACTTCAAAATAATATATTTTTCTCCTTTGACAAAATGTGATGTATTTTGTAATAGTTGTAAAAATTTATATTTTACCGTTTCTTCGGTCTCAAAACACCGTTTATCACATTTGTCGAATTATGAATTTTATTTCCAGAATATATATATAAATATAGTCCAATGTCCTTGTCCGGTTTGTCCAATATTCGGGTATAAATTATATATTTATTTTCTTGGGATTTTGGTAATATTTTCTATTACAATTTTTGGTATTTTTTTTTGGTGTATTATTTTCAAGGTTCCTAATTTAATATAATTAATATAAACAATATACAAGTAGCACACAATTTTGTGACATCTAAATATATATTTTCCTAAATATATACTTAGCCATTTTTATTAACAAAAACCAACCTCCAATCCTTGTAATTTTTTTAATAAAAATTATGGCAAATTTTATACTTAAAACCAAGATCAAAAATTATTTATAAACACTTGTTTAAAAATATTTTTTTCTAAGTGTTTAATTTCTACAAAAATTTTGCCATAGTTTCCCCTTAAAAATGGAGGTTTCCATGCTTATTAGCATATCATTTTCTTTTAGAAATTCATCATCAATCATCAACAATTTACACATAACTTACCATAAGCCAAAATATGCATTTTAACAACATGATATGAACTTGAAGTTTATAAAACTTTGTAGTCTTTTTACATGTTGTTTAGTAAGGTTTAAGAATACTAAATCCATGGTTTTTATTTAATAAAACCCTTTCTTGTAAAATTTCATTCTTTAAAACTTACAACTTGATTTTACAAAAATTATTCTTCTTGCATTTTTCATGTTACATACACTTTTCTAGTTCCTTTTAACCTTCTAAAACATGGTTATTTTCCTTTGAAATCAAATCATGTGAAATCTAGTAGTAAACTTTAGTTTCTTGAGATTTTTATTTTTTTGAAATCCTTTACTTTCAAGACTACCATTTTGTAGGATTCATCATCCTTCACAAAAACAAACTCATCTTCAAGTTCATGATTCAAATAAAGGATGATCAACATGATTTTCTCAAGATCCATCCTTACACTTGCTAGATCATGTGTTTAATCATCATCTAGCAAGCTTCTTATGGTGATCTACACCATAAACACAAGTAATCAACAAACAAGTCTACTACATACACTTAAACATCTTTGATTTTCATGATTTAGAGTTTTATGTTCATGTTTATCTTCATGTTTTGTTGAGATTCTTTAGTTTATCAAGTTACATTATACTTTAACCACTAAAATTATGAATAAAAACAAGATCAGGAGGCTTACTACTAGCACTATGGCTAGGGAAGAATCAAGAAGCAAAGTGATGAAGATTTGAAATGGATAAAAGCTCCAAGATAAGGTCCTTCCAATTCCTATGCTTGCAACCTTCTTAGTTAGGCCTGAGACACCTTAGAATCACCTTAGAATGCTTGAGAATGGACTTGAAATGAAGGTGGGTGTGTGTGTGAGTAATGGGGGGCGGTAAGTTTTGAGAGGGAGAAGGAGGTTGTGGAGTGTTTAAAGTGATGAAGAATGTTAGAGGTTAAGGTCTTGTGGTTTATAAATAAAATCTTCCAACATCTTTTAATCCCATGGTTAACATGTTCCAAAATAACTTAACATATCTAATAAAATAAACAAAAGAAATCAACAAGTGGGGGACCCACTTGTGACCGTCAATTAGGGGGGGGGGGAGGGTATTAGTTGAGTTTCAAGTCTTAGTTAGGAGATTTAGTTAGATTCTAAGTGTAATAGTTAGTGTTTTAGGTGTTTAGTGATTTTAGGATGTAATATGGTGTTTGGTGATCATAAATAGCTTGGTAACATTAAAACAATGCTTCTAGTGAAATTTTGGTGTTTCGGGTAGTGTCCGGTTGTTCGTTTGGTTACCGGTTCGTTAAAGTGCTAAATTGCGCAGTTTAGTGTGCTTTATGATGTCTTTTATGACAGTTTTGATTCCCAACACTTATCAAGTTATTCTGGACCATTAAACCACATTTCTTCATTATATTTTGGGGTTAAAATGTTGATTTTTGCTGTTTCCTGCAGAATACTGTAGTTTTAGTGTGTTTTGGGCACTTTTCGGCATTTAAATCATCACTCGGAAGGCAGTTTTATGATCCCTACTTTCCTACATACTATTCTGGGGTAACTCTTGGTTCCGGGGCTCATTCTGTGTTCCAACAACATGTCTGTCTGATTACTGAACTCCCGTCAGTACTTCTGGTTTATCTGATCAATGTACTAGTTTCATTATGTGCATTAATCCAACTGTCCCATGATGCATTTAACATTCATAAATATCATGCAATCATGTAATGTATTTGTATGGCTATGACAGTAATCAGAAAATCATTCATATCATTGGTTCAAGCATACACAGTCATTAAAGAACAATTACTGTTTACATTGTACGAAAAATACATGGAAAAGTGACAGTTGTCACAACCTCGATATCCAGTGCAAAGCTAGCTTAATGTGATTCCATGATGTCGTTCCAAGAATGTGAACTTGCTAGCGTGCAATCTATGACATTCCTACGAAGGAATACTTATAAGTTTCTAACTAAAATGACGTAGCTAAACTACGTGTCCGAGTTCTACCGAATCGTTAACCATACGATTCCAAGGTAGTGTTATTATCGTGATTTGAAATAACCATTCTATGGTTATTTAATCCCATTTATAATCGGGATAAATGATAAGTCTTGAAAACGACTTAGTTTCCGAGTGATTAGGGTATATATATAGGGCCGCTAAAATGAAAACCACCTCTAGTTAAGAGAGCCACGAGAACCACTTTCCAACCATTGATCTTTGAAGATGGATGGATGAGATTAAAAGTTATAAAATTAATTTTAAATTCTTTTTTTCTTATTATATTTTTAATATTTTAATGTCAAAAGGGTAGTTTAGTAAATTTGCTTGTTTTGTCTTATTGCATATATTGTTTTTTATTACTTTTTTTTGTCTTATTAAATTAGTTGTTTTTTATTAAAATCAGATTTTTAAATTAAAAAACATTTTAAAATTTGATTTTTTTAATAAAAAACAATTTTTGTCATGATTTTTTTACAAAAAACGTTTTTACGAGCCGGTTTTTTACGCGCCGTTTTTTACGCCCCGTTTTTACGCTCGGTTTTACGTGCCGTTTTTTTACGCCCGGTTTTACGCGCTGTTTTTTACGCCCCGTTTTACATGCCATTTTACGCCCCCGTATTCACGCCCTGTATTTACGCGTCGTTTTATCACCCGGTTTTTTTACGAGCCGTTGTTTACGCCCCGTTTTTACGCGCCGGTTTTTACACCTCGACCACGACGTCGAAGCTTCCCGATTTAGCTGGCAGAAGATCTATCGAAAACTCACGCTCTCCAAGCTCTATCACACAGCCTCTAATCACTTCACTAGCTTCAACTAGCTTCTCATTAGCTAGTTCTATCGAGTACGGGATATCTAACTTACTTGCAGCTAAACCAAATATATTCTTAAACTCTAGAGATACGAACCTATAGCCGACACCGGTATCAAATAGTACAGATGCAAAGTGTTGATTAATAGGGAACGTACCAGTAACCACGTTTGGATCCTGGCGTGCTTCCCTTGCTCCAATGTCGAACACTCTTCCATGAGCTTGGTTATTCTTGGGGCAATCTTTCCTAAAGTGCCCCAAGTCTCCACATTTGAAGCAACCTGAAACTCTACCATTATCGTTTCCGTCTTGGTTGCCGTCATCATTTCCTCCTTGTCTGGGATACTTCGCCCAACATGCATCCTTGTTGTGTCCTTCCTTTCTGCACCTATCGCACCAAGGACTCAGACATCGACCTTCATGGTGAAACTTGCACTCATCACATCTCGGCTTAGTCCCCAAGTAAACCTTCCTGAAATGCCCTTTGCCACCACAGTTAAAACAACCTTGACCTTGTTCTCGATCATTACTGTTTCCGTCCTGATGGACGTCATTATTGTTTCCTCCGCGATTTCCGCTACCATCTTGACCTTCATTTCCATGTCCAGCTCCGTACCAATATGTCTCCTTGACATGCCCCACTTTGCCACAGTTATCACATTTTCTATGTCTACATCGCTTGGTATGATGACGTCGATAATTGTCACACTTAGGTAGGTTACCCATGTGTCCTTTTTCCTTTTTGGCACTGTTGTGTGTATTCGCCCGAGTACCTTTTTGGAAATCAGTGAGCTTCCTTTTGTTCTTCCCAGATGACTCCGCATGAGTCTCCTTCTTCTCTTCAGAGCTTGAAAATTTTCCCAACCTAGTCGCTTCTTTAGTGAGCGCCACACTTAAGTCAATCGCATCGGTAATTGTTGGAGGCTTTGATGCTGTCATCAAGCTCAGAATCTGAGGCGCCAATCCCCAGATGAATCGTTCTATCCTCTTAAACTCTGGTTCCACCAGATATGGAACAACTCACGACAAATCATGAAGTCTCTGCACATATCCTGCCACCTTTGGACCTTCCATCCTCAGGTTCCAGAATTCAATTTCCAGCTTCTGGATTTCCGCCTGAGAACAATACTTCCTACGCATCAATTATTTCAGCTCAATCCATGTCAAAGCATACGCAGCAGCCTCGCCCAACGTCTGAACCTGAAGGTTCCACCATGATAGAGCCCCATCTTGAAACAGTCCAGAAATGTACGTGACTTGTTGCTCTGGAGTAGATTTGCTCACTCGCAAAATAGAATCCGTATTCTCGACCCATCTCACAAAAGCTACGGCACCTCCAGTGCCGTCGAAGTTCAGAGGCTTGCAGTCCAAAAACTGCTTGTAGGTACAGCCTGCAACCCAAGCAGCATCATTCACAGAAAGCATTAACAAAGCACACTCGGAAATGTCCAAACGTATTTTAATGTGTCTTAGGTGACTTAAGCATTACCGTTAGGTGGGTTATTCCCTGAGGTACCTCCGCTGTGTCTGTAGCGAAGAACCTCGTGCTGTGCGATGGCCTGTGTGATCCGCGCTTGTAATTCTACCTCGGTCGTGAGCAGTTGATTGTTCCTTCGAGGAGACATTCTCCTTCTAATAAGAAGTTTGGATTGGTCAAGTCTTATTTGTTAAGTAAATGTATTTAGTTGTCTAGAGGTCGTATGGTCATACACATAATCAATCATCATATCAAGCAGTCACGCAACAACCCAATCACAACATAAGCAAGTAATCCAACAATATGTTTAGTGAGAACATGACGATTGAGCTTTCATTAATCATTGACCACAGTTACATTGTTTACAAAGTGTTTCACATCAAAACGGACACAGGGTCACACTACCCTTGTCCAATAAGTCTATCAATGTACAAAAATCACTTAGTCAAAAGGTGGTCATCAAAAGTCTTCACAATCTCGGCTCAATAGTGGTTCTCTCACCAAGAGTAATGCATTCTGCATAAGACCAAAAACCTATTGTACTGATGGTGGGGGAGGAGGAGGGAGGAAAAGCAAACTGAGAACATGTGCAAGCTCCTCCTCGAGCTTGCTCACATGACAAAGCAAGTAACTAATCTGCTGCTCGACGGTATGGAAATGAGCATAAAACTCTGGAAAAGGAGTAAGAGGAGTAGGTGGATGAGCAAACGGAGACGGTGACGAATGTGGGGGAACAAAAGCACGCTGACAAGGACACGGTAGGGGACGCGGAGTCAGCTCAAGCTCCAAAATCCTGCGACTCATAATCTCATACTGAAGCTGAAGTGATAAAAGTAACTCATCCCGTGCATAGCCAACAAAATGAGAGGGATGGTAGGGATCTGAAATCGGCATAGAATACGGTGGGAACCATCGGAATGGCTCATCAAGTGGTGAAGAAGTAAAAGGAGTAAACGGTGTAGACTGAGGGATCTGTGCAAAAGTTGCTGAAACATAAGGATCATGACTCGGGTGCTGGCCTGAAGTACCTTCCCCTGGACGGGGTGCAGGTATGTCCTGAAGGAAAACGACAGGCAAATCAGTGTGATGGACGTCGGAATCCACAGGAGCAAAAGGAGCAACATCAGCGGGTACAGGTGCAGGTGGAGGAATGGGTGGCTCAACAACAGGAGGGTCAACGGGTGCAGGAACTAGGTCAGGTATGAGGGGTGCAATGTCTGGTATGCCAAAAGGAATAGGGTCATGATCAGGAATGGGCTCAGGATCAGCAGGTACATCATCAGGCTGATCAAGAGGAAAAAAATCTGGCTCAAGACCTACCTCAGGGTCGTGTGGAGGAGATGGTGCAGCAGACATGGTCGTGTCCTCATCAGAATCAGTAGCGTAACGCTGTAATCCGACCGCCCGTAAAGTTAAAGACGTTACAGACTCAAAGGAATCTGAGACAGGGTGCAAACTAGAATCAGAGGATAACTCAATAACAGGAATCTCAGGAGGTGGAACAGCAATCACATCCTCGTCTATCTCTTCATCACCCTGGGCGTCAACAGGAGGACCACCAACAAACAAATCAATGTCATCATCAGACAGGTCGTCAAAAGGCCAATCCTCGGGAGGAATGACCACGAGAGGAACAGGATCGAGGATCGGAGCCACGATATGCTCACCATCGTGGTGCCCAATGATGAGATGGTCATGAACTGGAACAGGAATGAGAAAAGGATGCTAGTCTGGAATACCATCAGCCATGGGTAAATCATCTCCAAAGTCAGGCAATGCAAATGTCACACCCCGACCGCGTATAACAACGGACCGCGGCGGAAACGCCGGGGAGTGAATTGCGACAGAATTAATTGTTTCATAACCATGGCATACAAAGTTTTATTTATTTATTAAACAAGGGTGTTACATTGTTTCAAACAGGAAATTTAAAGAGTTCAGAACATAATTAAACATAGTCTATCTTCTTTTAAAGTCTCTAAGGCACAGGTCCGCCCTAGTATCATGATCAACATCCTATGGAAAAGCACCTGAAAACACATGTGAAAATAGGTACGTCAGCATAAAAATGCCTGTGAGATACATAGGTTTGTGAAAATAAGATTCATGACTTGTATTTGAGAAAATGTTTAGTCATGAACCTTGTAATTTGCTTTGTCTTGTAAATCATTTGAAAAACGATAAGATCAGTTGATATGTATAAGTAAATGTAAGGTTAAATGAATAACCATGTAAAATGAGTTTGTATAAGATAAGTTGATTGTAAAACAATGTCTTATGAAAAGTATGTTATTTGTATAAAATGTTATATGTATCAAACTGAAATGATTCAAATAACGTTACGCTATGTAATATTATACAAACACTTATATATAGGAAGTACCAGCGGCGTATCCACCATGTTTGTATCATATTACACACGTATCGTTACTTAATCATTTAATCAAACTAAACCATCAAGATGTAAAATGTTCATGTACAAACCAATTGTCAAGTGTTTTTGTGTAAACCATGTCAAAATGTCTATGTCCAATGTAAACCACCAAATGTGTATATCAATGTCAAAATGTTTATGTTCAATGTAGATCATGTAATGTGAAATCAAAATGTCATGTATGGTAAGTGAAATGTATCAACTAAACCATATGTAAAATGCACAACAACAAGGTATTGAAGTAAAATACAGTTTAAATCAAAGTCATATTGTGTGTAACAAATGCATGCTATACTGATACAAACATTTATGCGGTATTGTTAATATGCATACATCCAAGCCTTGAGACTGTGGCGATAAGCCCTTAAACAAATTAAAGATTTATCTAAATTATGTATATCGAATTCGGTCATTCCTTTCTGTCCCCTTTCCCTGGGATGTCCGGAATGGGAGTTGTCAATTCCTATGGTACCACTACCTACTAACGAATGGCATGATCAATGTTAATGAATGTATTGTCCCATGTTAAACAAACCAAATGTTATACCAAAAATGGAAGCATGTGATGCACTAAGTATGTAATCAAATGAACATACATAGCGTGAAAATGTAATGTAAAACGATGTACTAAGTAATGCACACAATGGGCACACCTAGCATGAAATGTAATGTAAAACAATGTACCAAGTAATGCACACAATGGGCACACCTAGCATGAAATGTAATGTAAAACAATGTACTAAGTAATGCACACAATGGGCACACCTAGCATGAAATGTAATGTAAAACAATGTACTAAGTAATGCACACAATGGGCACACCTAGCATGAAATGTCATGTAAAACGATGTACTAAGTAATGCACACAATGGGCACACCTAGCATAAAATGTAATGTAAAACAATGTACTAAGTAATGCACACAATGGGCACACCTAGCATGAAATGTAATGTAAAACAATGTACTAAGTAATGCACAAAATGGGCACACCTAGCATGAAATGTCATGTAAAACGATGTACTAAGTAATGCACACAATGGGCACACCTAGCATAAAATGTATTGAAATCATGTACTATAATGTACTAACGAACATAGCATGTATATGATGTGAAAACGGAAAGCATTAAAGTAACAAGTAGGCACATGTGTTCCACCCCAAAACAGTTTGGAAAACAGTAAAAGAGGGGTCTATGTACTCACTTGAGATTGCTCAGTTGTCTAAAGATAACCACCGAGTAATGCTATAGATCACGGAATCAAACGGCACCTAATATAGGTAACTATGTTAATAAACCGGACCTAAATCGGAAGACTGGGTAGCATTAGGGTTTGTAAACCAAATGAGTGTAGGAACTCATGTGATATGGTTTAACAAAGCCTACATACTAAATGAAACTTGACCTAAGTCTTATCGACCCATTACGATCCGTTTAGGTAGCTTATGCTACTTTAACGCATCGTGCGCGTAAAACGCGTTTGGACCGCCTAACTAGTCCTATGACAAGTGTTATATGCCTAAACATGTTACATAATCAGTTATGTGGCAAAAGTTTAGGTTACATATGCTAAATTACCAATTATGCATGAAAAGGGTATTCTGGTAATTTACCTAAGGCATATAAACTACCTATCATACAACTACTTAAACGATGTGACCATAGGGTATAACCTCGGAAGGTTATTCCCTACCTACTATGGTCACCTAATGTATTTGGTCAGATCCTAATGATCGACCAAACTGGGTCGGGTTCGAAGGTATAAGCGATTGATCAGATCGCTTACCCTACGACCCTAGACAACGTGGTAATCAGTAGGCATAGTCCCAAGGGACTATGACCATCGTGATTACAATCACGTTGCGAAGTTCAAACGAACTTCGCATTGACCATTACTGGTCAACGCTGAAAGTCAAACAAAGTTTGACTTTCCGACTCGAAAAGCAGTAAAATAAGGAAAAGAACGAAAGAATACTTACGAAGGGTCCCCGAATGCTAAACTCGATTCAAAAATCTCAGGTATGAAACAAATGTTTCAACTTAGAGTTTCTCAAATCAAATTTCTAGTGATTTTAAAGCATATGGGGGTGGGGTATTTATAGTTTTCGGTCCACCGTTAGGATCGTTTCATGGAAAACGTGCCATGATCCAAGCCGTACATGTGTTGGAAGCTTATGGTAGCCTACAATTGATCCTTATCAGCTGAATATGCATGTGCAAATGTGTGGGTGAAGTTGCAACAGCTGGAAACTGCTGACTGTTAAGTCTGATCTTGTTCTGCAGACCCCTAGCGCACCGCTACACTAAAAGTGTAGCGCACCGCTAGGCCTAAGTTTGGCAGAATTACAGTTTTAGTCCCTGTTATGCAATAAGGTCATTTTCGACACGTTTAAGGCCCGTTAACCCCATTTCAAAGCTCTAAAATGAAGTTAAAGTATAGGGAACTTAAAATGTGTTCAAAAATATTCCCGGATGTCGGTTCGTTTGGCCGTACGGTCGCGATGTTCGGTTAATTACGACGAAATGCGCATAAGCGCGAAAAACGATCCAAATGACACGACGAATGGATTTTTCTTAAGGCGAACACTAAAATATAATATAGTCATGCTCACATAAATTTTTGGATGTCCGGATGTATTCAGAACGTAAGTTATGCGCGAAAATGCAAACTTGTGCACTTTTTGACACTTTTAGTCCCTGAATGACCCAAAAGTTTATTTTAGCACACCGAACCCCTCAAAACTTATTTCTAAGTTATGTAAAGGTTATTTAAGGTATGTTGAGTATATGTTGATGTTCCAGAGTATTTCTCGCATTAAACTGAGTACGTTTACGCACTAGTTTGCGTATAACTCTCCAGAAAGTGATGTAGAGTTTGAAATTACATAAAAGTCAAAACATGAAAAATGTAAAACATAACAAAACAAACATTGTGATCAAATAACATTGTTTTATTGATAATAGAACTGTTCATAGTGATTACAAGCACAGTTGTTACAGTCTCCCCTACTTGTGGAAATTTCGTCCCGAAATTTATTTAGAGGAAACTCGAGGAAAAAGATGTGGATATTTCGCCTTCATTTGATCTTCGCGTTCCCAAGTAAACTCAGGTCCACGTTTAGCTTCCCAGCGAACTTTGACCAAAGGAATGCGCTTGCGTTTAAGCCACTTGACTTCACGTTCCATGATTTCCACTGGTTTCTCAACAAATTTCAGTGTTTTGCCAACACGAATTTCGTCAAGCGGTATGGAGAAGTTTTCATCAGCTGAACACTTCTTGAGATTGGACACGTGAAAAGTTGGATGAACATTTCCAAGTTCAGGAGGTAACTCAAGTCTGTAGGCTACCTTTCCGATTCTTTCGACGATCTTGAATGGTCCAACGTATCTAGGTGCAAGTTTTCCTTTCTTTCCAAATCTGATCACACCTTTCCAAGGTGAGACCTTAAGTAATACCCGATCACCGACTTGAAATTCCAAGGGTTTGCGTTTTGGGTCCGCGTAAATCTTCTGACGGCTTCTAGCTGCCTGAAGGTTATCACGAACTTTCTTGACCTTGTCAGTTGTCTCTAAAATGAGGGCAGGTCCAGTAATTTGAGCCTCACCAATCTCATTCCAGCAGACTGGTGAACGACATTTTCGACCATAGAGAGCCTAGAAAGGAGCCATTTTGATGCTAGTGTGATAACTGTTGTTGTAGGAGAATTCAATCAATTTAAGATGTGAATCCCAGCTACCACCAAAATCGATCACACAAGCTCTTAGCATATCCTCCAGGGTCTGGATTGTTCTCTCAGATTGACCATCCGTTTGCGGATGATAAGCTGTGCTCAGATTAAGTTGGGTCCCCATAGCAGATTGCATGGTTCTCCAAAAATGAGAAGTGAAACGAGCATCTCTGTCAGAAATGATGTTCAAAGGAACACCATGTCTAGCCACAATTTCATCCACATAGATTTGAGCAAGTCTGTCAGCAGGAAAATCCTCACGGATTGGCAAGAAATGTGCTGACTTTGTAAGACGATCAACGACTACCCAGATGGCATCATGACCTTTCTTTGTGCGTGGAAGTTTGGTAACAAGATCCATAGTAATGTTTTCCCATTTCCAAACTGGTATCTCTGGTTGCTCCAATAACCCAGATGGACGCTGATGTTCAGCCTTAACCTTAAGACAAGTAAGGCATTTGGATACATATAAGGCAATGTCTTTCTTCATACCAGGCCACCAATAGTGAATACGAAGATCCTTATACATTTTATCTGAGCCCGGATGAATAGAATAGCGAGACTTATGGGCTTCATCCATAAGCAAGGTACGAAGATCATCCTGGCTTGGGACCCACAAACGGTCCATGAAGTAATATGATCCATTGTCCTTCAGTTCCAGAGCAGGTGTTATGTGATAAGGAAATTCCTTATTCATCAATCCTTGTGAAACACAAGATTGTTGAGCCTGAGAAATGCGTGCTTGAATATCGGATCGAGCTTGAATAACAGATTGAACACGTACACAATGAAGCTTAGTACGTTCCTTACGACTCAATGCATCAGCTACGACATTCGCCTTACCAGGATGGTAGCGAATTTCGCAGTCATAGTCGTTTAAAAGCTCAACCCAACGTCGCTGTCTCATGTTGAGTTCTTTCTGGTTGAAGATATGCTAAAGACTTTTGTGGTCAGTGAAAACCACACATTTTGTACCATACAAATAGTGTCTCCAGATCTTGAGAGCAAAGACAACTGCACCCAACTCAAGATCATGAGTGGTGTAGTTCTTCTCATGTATCTTCAACTGCCTCGATGCATAGGCTATGACTTTGTTCCTTTGCATAAGAACACAGCCAAGACCCAATTTTGACGCATCACAATACACAACAAAATCATCATCACCCTCAGGCAATGATAGAACAGGTGCATCGCAAAGCTTCTGCTTCAAATGTTGAAAAGCTTCCTCTTGTTTGTATCCCCAATAAAAGGGCATTTTCTTCTGAGTTAGAGCAGTTAGAGGAACTGCAATCTTTGAGAAGTTTTCTATGAAGCGGCGATAATAACCCGCTAGACCAAGAAAAGAACGAACTTCAGTAGGAGTAGAAGGTGTATCCCAATCCTTAATCGCACTGATTTTGGAGGGATCTACATGAATACCCCGTTCGTTAATAACATGCCCCAAAAATTGAACTTCTTTAAGCCAAAATTCGCACTTGGAGAATTTGGCGAAAAGTTGCTCTTTCTTTAGGAGTTCTAGGGTAAGACGAAGATGTTGCTCGTGATCAGCTCGCGTCTTAGAGTAAATCAAGATGTCGTCAATAAAAACAATGACGAACTGATCCAAATAAGGTTTACAGACCCTATTCATTAAGTCCATGAAAACAGCAGGAGCATTAGTCACACCGAATGGCATGACTGTGAACTCATAATGTCCATATCGAGTACGGAACGCTGTCTTGGGAATATCTTCTTCTTGCACGCGAAGTTGATGATATCCAGATCGCAGATCAATCTTCGAAAAATAAGAAGCGCCCTGTAACTGATCAAAGAGGTCGTCTATGCGAGGTAGGGGATATCGATTCTTGATGGTAAGCTTGTTAAGCTCACGATAATCGATACACATCCTAAAAGATCCATCCTTTTTCTTAACAAAAAGAATGGGAGCACCCCAAGGTGAAAAACTGGGACGGATAAAACCTTTGTCAGAGAGTTCCTGAAGCTGTTTAGACAACTCTTGCATCTCAGATGGTGCAAGACGATATGGAGCTCTGGCAATGGGATTTGCACCAGGTACGAGATCAATGCGGAACTCGACTTGGCGTGCTGGAGGTAGACCAGGTAAATCTTCAGGGAACACTTCAGAATAATCCCGAACGACAGGAATATCTGAAATAGACTTACCCTTGCCTTTATCTTCTGTAACATGTGCTAAGAAAGCCACATAGTTCTTCTGCAGATACTTCCGAGCTTTAAAACAAGACATGAGTTTGAGACCAACAGTAGGCTTCTCACCTTGAACCTGCAGGATCTCGCCTGTCGAAAGCGGCACACGAACAATCTTCTTAGAACAAACTATCTCTGTGTGATGCTTGGATAACCAATCCATTCCCACAATAACGTCGAAGCTTCCAAGTTGCATAGGCGCGAGGTCAATAGGAAAAAGATGGTCGTTAAGGTTCAACTGGCAGTTGCGAAGAACAGAATCAAGAATAATGGGTTCACCACTAGCAACCTCTACTGTCAATGATTTACTTAGTTTTGTTCTAGACACGCGAAGCATCGGCTCAAAAGACAAAGACACAAAACTCTTATCGGCACCAGAATCGAAAAGAACAGATGCAGGCTGATTATTAATAAAGAACGTACCATTCACCACATTTTCATCCGCCTGCGCCTCTTGGGCATTCATGTTAAAGACTCGCCCTCGAGCCGGAGCCTGATTCTGGTTCTGGTTCTGGTTTGCCAGTCTTGGGCATCGATTCCTATAGTGGGTCAGATCCCCACAATTGTAACAAGCACCTGGTGGGTATTGTGGTCGTGCAGCTTGACCCTGTTGCTGAGCAGGAGGCTGTGCAACTTGTTGAGCCGGGTTTTGAACTGCGCGATTCTGAGCAAACCGACAAACCTCGGCAAGATGACCTGACTTCCCACAGCTAGTACAGAAACGGCACTGATGTTGCGGCTGATGGTGACTGTTGCATCTATTGCACAAAGGTGCATTCCCTGTATAGGGTTTCTTTGCTGGAAGCTGTGCTGGTTGGTTGGGAGCTGCCTGGTTAGCTTGGGCAGTGATAGCAAAATTTTGGGAAGCCTTATGCTTCCTTGACCTCTTCGAAGAACCAGAGTTCTTCCCATTCAAGTTTTGACCTTTCTTGCTATCCCCCTTATCAGCCGACTGTTTCTTGCCCTTATCACCCTTCCTGTGTAACTTGTTCTTCCTGATCTGCGACTCAGTCAGCGTCGCTGATAACTCGATTGCCTGACGGAGTGTGGCAGGGTTACTACCAGTAAGAATGTCTTGTACCGAGTAAGGTAGGCCGTCGATGTATCTCTCGATAGCCTTGTCGAGTGGGGTAACCATAGTCGGGCAAAGCAGACTCAACTCTTCAAACCGATCAGTATAAGCCCTGTGCTCACCACTATCTTGCTTCAAATCATCAAATTCCTTCTCCAAAGCTCTCTGCTCATGACGAGGACAGAATTCCCTCATCATAAGGGCTCTAAGTTCAGCCCATGTCTGTGCAAGAGCAACTTCTGCACCCCTGTCTCTCATAATCCCGTTCCACCATGTCAAAGCCCTCTTCTGAAATACGCTCGAAGCAAACTCGACCTTGCGATTATCCGGACATTGCACGTGGCGGAAAGTATTCTCACTGCTCTCGAACCACTGAAGAAGCCCAGTCGCTCCTTCAGAACCACTAAACTTGAGTGGTTTAGCCTGATTAAAATCCTTGTATTTGCATGGAACATTGTTGTTGTTGTTGGCTTGGTTCCATTGAGCAAAGAGATTTGGAAATTGAGCAGCCATCTGCTGCGCAATAATTTCCGCCAGCTCGGCATTTGCTATCAGATTGTCGCGTCGAGGAGGCATTCTAAAAGAGGAAAACATGAAAGGAAACGAGTGAGATGATTGGATGAAAAGAATGAGATGAAACAAAATCAACAAAAGCAAAGATGGTGGTCATTCGTCCGTATCACAAAGCAAACCAACGACACACAGTGACTAATCAAAGTAAATGGATTAAAAATAATGTATAATGAAGACATGCTCGCCTATAAGTGAACACTCATCCCAGGAATTCCCAGGTAAGCACAACCGGTCTCGCGTCTGATGAGATGTATACGAAGTGCTTGCCTAGACAGAAAACCCAGAATACAGGCATCCACCCTTCCAGTTTGCACGTGTTCACATTATTTATAACCCAAAACTTTGACGAGATTTTGAAAATTTGAAGGCACAAGGCCAAAAACCAAACTAAAAGGGTTCAAAACCATATAACAGAGGGTTCAAAACCTTACAATAGAGGGTTCAAAACCTTGTAAAAATTTATTCAAAAACAGATGATTGTTTTTCAAAAATCGTTTCGGAAAAATTTTGGTTCTTGTTTTGTTAATCACCCAAGGATAGGTGATGTACATGTTTTAAGATCTAAACACAAGATAACTTGTGTTAGGTTCCTAGAAAAGTTATAGTCTAGGTCAAAGCATTACTAATAACCTAATTCCCTATAACCATTGGCTCTGATACCAACTCTTCTGTCACACCCCGACCGCGTATAACAACGGACCGCGGCGGAAACGCCGGGGAGTGAATTGCGACAGAATTAATTGTTTCATAACCATGGCATACAAAGTTTTATTTATTTATTAAACAAGGGTGTTACATTGTTTCAAACAGGAAATTTAAAGAGTTCAGAACATAATTAAACATAGTCTATCTTCTTTTAAAGTCTCTAAGGCACAGGTCCGCCCTAGTATCATGATCAACATCCTATGGAAAAGCACCTGAAAACACATGTGAAAATAGGTACGTCAGCATAAAAATGCCTGTGAGATACATAGGTTTGTGAAAATAAGATTCATGACTTGTATTTGAGAAAATGTTTAGTCATGAACCTTGTAATTTGCTTTGTCTTGTAAATCATTTGAAAAACGATAAGATCAGTTGATATGTATAAGTAAATGTAAGGTTAAATGAATAACCATGTAAAATGAGTTTGTATAAGATAAGTTGATTGTAAAACAATGTCTTATGAAAAGTATGTTATTTGTATAAAATGTTATATGTATCAAACTGAAATGATTCAAATAACGTTACGCTATGTAATATTATACAAACACTTATATATAGGAAGTACCAGCGGCGTATCCACCATGTTTGTATCATATTACACACGTATCGTTACTTAATCATTTAATCAAACTAAACCATCAAGATGTAAAATGTTCATGTACAAACCAATTGTCAAGTGTTTTTGTGTAAACCATGTCAAAATGTCTATGTCCAATGTAAACCACCAAATGTGTATATCAATGTCAAAATGTTTATGTTCAATGTAGATCATGTAATGTGAAATCAAAATGTCATGTATGGTAAGTGAAATGTATCAACTAAACCATATGTAAAATGCACAACAACAAGGTATTGAAGTAAAATACAGTTTAAATCAAAGTCATATTGTGTGTAACAAATGCATGCTATACTGATACAAACATTTATGCGGTATTGTTAATATGCATACATCCAAGCCTTGAGACTGTGGCGATAAGCCCTTAAACAAATTAAAGATTTATCTAAATTATGTATATCGAATTCGGTCATTCCTTTCTGTCCCCTTTCCCTGGGATGTCCGGAATGGGAGTTGTCAATTCCTATGGTACCACTACCTACTAACGAATGGCATGATCAATGTTAATGAATGTATTGTCCCATGTTAAACAAACCAAATGTTATACCAAAAATGGAAGCATGTGATGCACTAAGTATGTAATCAAATGAACATACATAGCGTGAAAATGTAATGTAAAACGATGTACTAAGTAATGCACACAATGGGCACACCTAGCATGAAATGTAATGTAAAACAATGTACCAAGTAATGCACACAATGGGCACACCTAGCATGAAATGTAATGTAAAACAATGTACTAAGTAATGCACACAATGGGCACACCTAGCATGAAATGTCATGTAAAACGATGTACTAAGTAATGCACACAATGGGCACACCTAGCATAAAATGTAATGTAAAACAATGTACTAAGTAATGCACACAATGGGCACACCTAGCATGAAATGTAATGTAAAACAATGTACTAAGTAATGCACACAATGGGCACACCTAGCATGAAATGTCATGTAAAACGATGTACTAAGTAATGCACACAATGGGCACACCTAGCATAAAATGTATTGAAATCATGTACTATAATGTACTAACGAACATAGCATGTATATGATGTGAAAACGGAAAGCATTAAAGTAACAAGTAGGCACATGTGTTCCACCCCAAAACAGTTTGGAAAACAGTAAAAGAGGGGTCTATGTACTCACTTGAGATTGCTCAGTTGTCTAAAGATAACCACCGAGTAATGCTATAGATCACGGAATCAAACGGCACCTAATATAGGTAACTATGTTAATAAACCGGACCTAAATCGGAAGACTGGGTAGCATTAGGGTTTGTAAACCAAATGAGTGTAGGAACTCATGTGATATGGTTTAACAAAGCCTACATACTAAATGAAACTTGAACTAAGTCTTATCGACCCATTACGATCCGTTTAGGTAGCTTATGCTACTTTAACGCATCGTGCGCGTAAAACGCGTTTGGACCGCCTAACTAGTCCTATGACAAGTGTTATATGCCTAAACATGTTACATAATCAGTTATGTGGCAAAAGTTTAGGTTACATATGCTAAATTACCAATTATGCATGAAAAGGGTATTCTGGTAATTTACCTAAGGCATATAAACTACCTATCATACAACTACTTAAACGATGTGACCATAGGGTATAACCTCGGAAGGTTATTCCCTACCTACTATGGTCACCTAATGTATTTGGTCAGATCCTAATGATCGACCAAACTGGGTCGGGTTCGAAGGTATAAGCGATTGATCAGATCGCTTACCCTACGACCCTAGACAACGTGGTAATCAGTAGGCATAGTCCCAAGGGACTATGACCATCGTGATTACAATCACGTTGCGAAGTTCAAACGAACTTCGCATTGACCATTACTGGTCAACGCTGAAAGTCAAACAAAGTTTGACTTTCCGACTCGAAAAGCAGTAAAATAAGGAAAAGAACGAAAGAATACTTACGAAGGGTCCCCGAATGCTAAACTCGATTCAAAAATCTCAGGTATGAAACAAATGTTTCAACTTAGAGTTTCTCAAATCAAATTTCTAGTGATTTTAAAGCATATGGGGGTGGGGTATTTATAGTTTTCGGTCCACCGTTAGGATCGTTTCATGGAAAACGTGCCATGATCCAAGCCGTACATGTGTTGGAAGCTTATGGTAGCCTACAATTGATCCTTATCAGCTGAATATGCATGTGCAAATGTGTGGGTGAAGTTGCAACAGCTGGAAACTGCTGACTGTTAAGTCTGATCTTGTTCTGCAGACCCCTAGCGCACCGCTACACTAAAAGTGTAGCGCACCGCTAGGCCTAAGTTTGGCAGAATTACAGTTTTAGTCCCTGTTATGCAATAAGGTCATTTTCGACACGTTTAAGGCCCGTTAACCCCATTTCAAAGCTCTAAAATGAAGTTAAAGTATAGGGAACTTAAAATGTGTTCAAAAATATTCCCGGATGTCGGTTCGTTTGGCCGTACGGTCGCGATGTTCGGTTAATTACGACGAAATGCGCATAAGCGCGAAAAACGATCCAAATGACACGACGAATGGATTTTTCTTAAGGCGAACACTAAAATATAATATAGTCATGCTCACATAAATTTTTGGATGTCCGGATGTATTCAGAACGTAAGTTATGCGCGAAAATGCAAACTTGTGCACTTTTTGACACTTTTAGTCCCTGAATGACCCAAAAGTTTATTTTAGCACACCGAACCCCTCAAAACTTATTTCTAAGTTATGTAAAGGTTATTTAAGGTATGTTGAGTATATGTTGATGTTCCAGAGTATTTCTCGCATTAAACTGAGTACGTTTACGCACTAGTTTGCGTATAACTCTCCAGAAAGTGATGTAGAGTTTGAAATTACATAAAAGTCAAAACATGAAAAATGTAAAACATAACAAAACAAACATTGTGATCAAATAACATTGTTTTATTGATAATAGAACTGTTCATAGTGATTACAAGCACAGTTGTTACAGCAAACGGCTGAAAGTCATCCTCGTCATCTGGTAGCATGTCTGGGTCGCTCTCAGTGTCGGATGTAAGCATCTCGGGCTCAGGTGCAATCTCGTCATCTGAGACTACAGCCATTGGGTCGTCAGCATCTGATAGTCCACTCTTAAAAGAAGACATAGTGTCTGTAACAGAACAATCATAACATATGCACAAATATTAACCGCTATCATGTAGTATGCAATCAAAGACAATGTATCATGAAATCATGTATCCTCATAATTCCTCACGAATCCTTTCTATCCTTCCTAGTGTATCCCAGACTAAACCACAAATATAACCTTGCAATCGTGTTTCTTGTCTTTCCTTCTGTAAAAATGTTTGTTCCCTGGATCTGGGCGTTTGGTGTATGCAATGAAAACATGTTGTAAAAATATTTTCGTGAGTGCCCTAATGATTGTATTCTAGACTCGAGAAGGAATCCTAGTTCGCTACAATCGAAGCTCTGATACCAAACTGTCACACCCTGACTTTTGTGGAAGCGTGATTATGTGTAACTTCCTTAATATCATTGTATTCAACCATAACAAACAACTATATGATAAAACCAAGATGTTCATCCTTAGATTAAGTTTTAAAACATCACCAACAACAACGTCTTAAAATCCAAACACAAACTTCAAATCCGAATTACAAACCATTCAAATTGTTTTAGAGTTCCATGAGGACTCGACAAAAGACACTAACAGAAACTAGGTTTTGGACTATGTATCTTATCCAGGATAGGATACACAACCCCAAACCCTTAGACACCGGATGACATCTTTTATTCCAAACAACCCTTGAAAACTTCCAACGCCCTCTAGATCCATACTTAGTTTCCTGAAATACATGTAGTTTGAAAACATCAACAAAAGTTGAGCGAGTTCATGTGTTTAGTGTGTGAGCTCGAATAAACTTTGTAACCATTATAAGTAAGTATGTATCTGTAAACCCTGGTATGAAAGCAAACAAGGAAACAGATCAATTAATGGTTTGCAAGGCCATTAACATGTGTGCAACAGCGTAGGAAGGCTCAAACCTGGCAGATTTTGCACCGGGCTTCCGGCTGTAAGACATAGTCACCTCATGGGCCAAACCCCGGTCCACATGGGTGGGGGTCGCTACACCCAAATAGATCTACCACTCATGCCCCTCGGTCCTAGTACGAGGATTAATGGTCTTAAGAGTGCGCCTACCCATTCACATGATCTAACAATACATTCCTTAGCTAACCATACCAATTGTAATCGTTTGTAAACATTTTGTAACATGTACTTCACCCCCGAAGTTATAAAACAAAAACAGTTAAAAGAAAAGGGGGACATTAACTCACAATTTTGCGTTCTTCGTATCCAACGTAACTCACAGCTGATACTTGCGTGTACGACTAGCTACAACGTACAATGGTCTATTAGACAAGCGGGTCGTGCATTGACTTAGTATTAATTAGTGTCTTTGAGTTACGTTTCATTGTGTCTTTAATATTATTCCAAGTTATATAATTATTTTAATCTTAAGTTATATTTACCAAATTTTGGAATAATGGTTAAAATAATATATTTTAACTTGTCACACTTATGTATTTGTACATGAATATTTCCCCAAGGATGGGTGTATTAGTATTCGTATTCTTATCCTTGTATATTTTTGCCAAGTATTGGTGGCGTATTCCGGTGTGTAATTATATGTATGAGAATACGTATTTCCATTGTGTTTATTAAGTATCCTTATACTTAATTGTTATATTAACTTTTCCAGAATAATATTTCTAATAAAATACATATTTATATATTTCCAAAATATATATTTTAAAAATATTACATAGAAAAATTACTTATAATTTTCCCCTTGGCAAAAACATTTATAAATTTCATATAAGTCTCAAAAATAATATATTTTCAAGTTTAACTTGGAAAATATATATAAACTTATTTTTCACCCAAAAATAATGTATTTCATGTTTATTCAAGAAAATATATATTTTCTCCCAAAAATAATATATATTCTAATAATTCCAAGAAAATATATATTTTTATTTACCAAAAATAATGTATTTTCTCCTTGTCAAAAACATGATTTATTTTGTAATAATTGTAAAAATCATATTTTTGTTCTCTTGGTGTCAAAAATACTAATTACCAAAATATACTTATGAATTAATTCCCAGAATATTTTTCTAAGTTATATTCCTTGTTCGGTTTCACCAATATTTTGGGTATGATTTATATATTCATTCTCTTGGAATTTTGGTAATATTTTCGGTTGTTATTTCTTGGTATTTTGGTGTGTTATATTATTTCAAGTCCTAAAATAATATAACTAATACGCATAATATACAAACAATCACACACAAGGTGACATCTAAATATATATTTCCTAAATACATATTATTGACTTTTATTTACAAAAACCAACCTCCAATGTTTATAATTTTTGTACCAAAAATTATGGCAAAATTTATATGTAAATTCACGGTTTAAAATATACTTGTAAATATTTGTTTAAAGAAATATTTTTTTAAGTATTTAATTTCTAGAAAATTTTTGGCATAGTATCCACTAAAAATGGAGGTTTCCATGCTTTCAAAGCATATCATTTTCTTTTATAAATCAACACAATCAACAACAAATCAATCTACACTTACCAATTTGCCAAAATCAAGCATAAACTACTACCTCATGAACTTGAAAATTTACAAAAATGTGTAGTAACTTACTAGTGTGTTTAGTAAGCCTAGTTACCCTTAAAAGTGTGGTTGTTTAGTTAAAAACATCATTTTTGAAGAAATTAGTTCTTTACAACTTGTAATTAAATTTTCTAAAAATGTTTCTTCTTGAGTTTTTCTTGTTACATATATATTTCTACACTTGATTAACCACTAAAAATGTGGTTAATTTCTTTAAGAACCAAGATTAAGTAAACTTTGTATTTTTAACTTGATTTCTTGAAAAATCATTCTTGAAATCATAGATTTACAAGACTTTATCTTTACTTTGATTCATCAATAACATGAGCAATCAACAATCAACAATCATAACAATACTTAAAAAACTTGTTTTCTTATGTTTTTAGTCTTATGTTCAAGTTTCATGCTCTTGATTCATTGTGTTCTTTATGATTAACAACTTGTATCTTCTTTTAACCACCAAAACAAGATGTAAAATGAAGAGTAGAATGATCTTACTACTAGCTCAAGGCTAGGGATGATCACTAGATGAAAATGCAGTGGATAAAAGCTTGTGTGAGAGGTCCTTTAGCTTCCAAGGGTTCCAAGCTTCCTTGTACACCTTCTAACACCTTTGTATATGTATGGATTGTATGGAATATGAGTTATGATGATGATGGTATGTGGGGGTGTCTTCGGCCGTGAGCAAGGGGAGAGGAGAAGAAAAAGTTCAAGTGTGGTGTTGTGATGAGAAATGGAGGTATGATCTTATGGTTTCTTATAATACTTCTCAACATCATAAAAACCTAATGTATATTGTGTTTAGTAAAGTGAGTCATGTTCTTATAAAATAAACAAATAAAATCACATGTGGGGGCCACATGTGATCCGTAAATAGGTGGGGGGTCTAGACTAGGTGGTAACAATAAGTCAGTTTAGTTAGTTGAAAATCAAGTATCTAGTTAGGTTAGTTAGTTACTAGATATTATATGGTGTGTTATGATGTTCAGGGGCCATAACTAGCTTGGTAATGTTAAAACAATGCTTCTAGTGAAAATTTGTTGTTTCGGGTAGTGTCCGATTGTTCGGTTGGTTACTGATTCGTTAAGGTGCTAAACTATGCAGTTTGTGTGCTTTATGTTACCTTTTTGCGATAGTTTTGATTCCTGACACTTAGGAAAGCATTTAGGACCATTTAACCATATTTCTGCATGATATTAAGTTGTTTGAATGCTGAATTCTGCAGAATTCTGCAGTTTATGTAAGTTTTAGTCACTTTCCGGCACTTAAACTATCACTAGGAAGGCAGTTTTATGATCCTTACTCTCCTACACACTATACTAGTGTAACTCTTGGTTTCTAGCTCATTATGTGTCTCAATACCATGTCTGTCTATGTATTGAACTTCGTTAGCATTTTTCTGAATTGTCTGATAACTGTGCTACCTTTGTTTCGTGCATCATTTAAATCAACACAGTTTGCATGCAATAATGGTATGTCATTTGCAATATGTGATGCACATGTATGTATAATAACAATAATCAGAAAGCAATTTAAGTCATCAATTGAAATTTAGCATAGTCATTAAGCACTAATCATTGTTTAATAGTTGTACGGATACCTGGAATTTTGACAGTTGTCACATTGTAAGTTTTCACTCCGAATCTTATACTTCTTTAATCTTTACACACTTTCCCATCGATTTCACCAACAAATCTCTCGATTTCACCATGAAATCCACCTGATTTGAGCTGTTCTAAGATGACGTCACCATGGGTTCTCATGAACACTAAAGTGTAACCTCATTCCACCAAGAACGGTTCAAATCTAAAGGATTTCAACATGTTTAAACACTGATTTCACCTAAATCTAAACATTTTCAAACTGATTTAAACTTCTCTCAACTCTTTTACACTCTTTCACTCAAAACCATTAGAATATGGACTCGATCAGGCCTTCTACTCATTCTCTAGTGAGGTGCCGGTCTGAGAACGGATTACTATCGAAGAGACGACCGATTCACGGGTTGAACACGAAACTTCATCTTGAACAGTTAAGTCTGACCGAGTGGGGTGACTCCCGTCCGAGCGGATGAGCTAAACTTGGTGTGGTTTCCATTGTTTAACACGTCATCATATCGTCTCGGTTAAACTGCAAAACTTTTAACTTAACTGATTCTACAAGTTTTCAAACGGAACAGTTGCTCGATCGAATAGCCATCCGATCGGAAGACCATCCGATCTAACGGCTATTCGACCAGGCAATTGGTGAACTTCAACACTTAAACAATTTTCAAAACTTCAAAGAATATCAGTTTCCAAACGAATCACCATCCGATCGAACGGCCATCCATCCGGATGACCATCCAACCGGATGGCTGGACATATAGAGACATTTCACACTTTTCAAAATGCTACAACGAAAACTTCAAAGTTCAAAGATTTCACAAACAAGCACTTTCCAACGAATGACCCTCCGACCGAATGGTCATCCGTCCGGACGGTCAACCGATCGAACCACCATTCGATCCCTCAGCTCACCGACACGTTGTTTTACGCACTATTCAACGCTTATACTGTCGTACTGTGATCAGGCTAACTCTCTAGCGCTCCCTTCAATCCAAGCTTGTGTTTATTTATTAAACACAAACTGTGAGTATACTCGATCCCTTTTTGCTTAACGCACTTTTGGGTGTTACATACGTTACTTATATCAAATCACATCAACACACAACGCTAACACTTTTTATACATAAATCGCTCTGCATGTTATACGTGTTATTCGATGAATGCTTGTATGTTATGTTTACACAGTGATTGTTGCCTGACACCTTAGCAACGATAGTACTCTAGTTTGGACTCAGCACCTGTCATGGACAGGGGTTGTTAAGGGTATTTTTTCACGTGTCACAGTGGTGATATGTGTTGCACATTCTTCAACTCGCAGTTATGTCCGTGCATATTTCATTGTCGATAGCCTACTTGCTTCACATTTCAACGTGTTTCATGCTGGTTATGCGTAAATCGCTTTTGCTACTATTATACTATTAAACTTGTATGCTCACCTTTACACTATGTGTATTGACCTATTTTAACGTATGTGACAGGTGTTTAGGATGCTGTGTTTTGCTGAACTCTGTGGAATCAAGCTAAGAGAGTCTAGAAACAAACGAATTAAAGTTTGAGTTGTCGGAACAATATTTGTCTTTGAGAACAATATCTGTAATAACTATTTATGCTTTATATGTTATGGTATGGGACATAACGTTAAATATATTGTCGCTAATAGTGTTATGGATTCTCTGGGACAATCTGTTTCGCTCAGTGCCTCACCCCGATGTTTATGCCATCGGTTGGGGTGTGACACAACTGATCAACAGTTCCACCCAATCCTTCACTAGGAATGTTAGCCTCTAACAAGACTTACTTTTGCGCATCCAATAGCTTCTCATTTAAGCTAGATCTGAGCTCAATGCTCTTGGCGTTAATCCGAATCGGCTTGACCCTTTCCTTGCGGCTTAGCGCATCGACAACCACATTGGCCTTGCCGGGATGATAGCGAATCTCGCAATCATAATCATTCAACGTTTCCATCTAGCGATGTTGTCTCATATTTAAATCCTTTTGGTTAAACAGATGTTGGAGACTTTTATGGTTAGTGTATATGATACACTTTGTGCCATATAAGTAGTGTCTCCATAACTTTAGTGCAAATACAACGGCACCCAACTCCAAGTCGTGGGTGGTGTAATTTCTTTCGTGCACTTTCAGTTATCGTGATACATAAGAAAACACTTTCCCTCTCTGTATAAGCACACAGCCTATGCCTGTATGCGAGGTATCACAATAGATAACAAAGTCTTCAATACCCTCATGTAGAGTTAGCACTGGAGCATTGCTCAACTTGTGCTTTAGAATCTCGAAGGATTCTTGCTGCTTGGGACCCCAGTCAAACTTGACATTTTGGGTAGTCAGAGGAGTGGCTATTCTCGAGAAGTTATCTATGAATCTTCTATAATAACAACCCAGTCCTAAACGCCCTGGATTTTTCTTTTGCTGGTCCTTCCTCAATCTGCTTCATTTTGGGCGGTTGCTCCTTGTTGCGGTGGTAAACTGCCTTCCAGTAGTAGTCGTCATGAAATGGATTGACAGTTTCATCAGCACTTTGATTCTGACATTCTCGCTTGAAATGGCCTTTCTGCTTACATTTAAAACATGTCACCTTTGACTTATCAAAACCAAGCTTTGTCGACGGACCTCCAATGCACTGTCGTCTGGTGATTTCCATAAACCGTTGGGCTCTATGTATCACACTTGCCATACACCACCTTATGTCGATTAACTCCATTTCTTCCTGGTCGATCTGGTCGTAATCCTCTTTCGTCATGTTCGGGTTACCTATTTTGCTTGCAACTAGATTCTCAGAGGATTCGAGGATTGACGCTAGAAACATCATCTGTTGCTTTGCAGTTTCTGCACTAAAACTCTGTGCGTTATTCAGATTGATTGCAATATTGCATCGAACCACGTTTTGATTGGGATTGTTCGGAGCATTCGATGCGGACGATGACTGTCTGTTCGAACCAGATCCTGAATATCCACCTCCAGATGATGATCCACCACTTTGAGTACCTTCTGGTGTATCATTGGTATTGTCAGCACTGAAAGCTGTTCCGATCTTTGGTGATGGAGTATTGGAAACCATACTACCATGATAATACAGATTTACATTTTGTTGGTAGTTAGCACTATTAATTTTGTTTTGTTTTCTAATCTGCAGTTCATGACCCTCTAACTTTTCTATCAACCAATTTAGACTCATATCCTTGGTTGTGCCAATCATTTTCATTCGGGAGTGCTTCAAGCAACTTGTCAATAATCTCTTCATTATCTTTCTTTATACTGAATCTTACGAATTCCAGCTTCAGGTGACAGAACCTCTCGATCATTTGACATACATTCCCCCCTTTCATACACGTGAACAGGTCGAACTCTTTCTTCAGTAAAGATTTTTTGTTCTTGACTATCTCATCCCCACCAGTACACTTCTTTTCTGAAGCTTCCCACAAGACTTTTGATGTATCATCGTACTCAAGCAATGATATGATATCATCTCTGACAGACTGATGAATGAGTGCGATAGCCTTTTGTTCACTAGAAAACACATCTTGTTCAACTTTTCCCAACTCAGTAAACAGTACACTTGGAATTATGTATCATTTCTGTCGATTTCCAGCTCTCATACGCGTAAGCTTTCATCCAGTTCTGAAACCTGCCTTTCCATCAGTTGTAATCTTCAATATTCATCAACTTTGATGGTTTCTGGTACGTGTCATACACGTTATGAACATCCAAAGTCTCGGAAATAACACTCATCATGTTTTTCGGATTGGAAGTTGAAGCGGGTGCTTCCGAAGTTGTAAATGCGTCAAAGAACTCGTTATAAAACTCGTTCTCCATGATCAACAGCTCTGAAAACCTCGAAGAATATCTGCAAAAATCAAACACTTAGACAAATCAAAATTGAAAATAACCAACACTGTCTGTTCGTACGAATCGGGAATTGTGGATTCGTACGAATCTACCAAGATGAACTGAACAAACAAACACTTGTGCATTCGTACAAATCGAGGTTGATTCGTACGAATCGAGGTTGATTCGTACGAATCGAGGTTGATTCGTACGAAAGGACTCAAATCTTACAAAAACTGGTTTTTCCTGATTCGTACGAATCTACTGTTGCAGATTCGTGATTAGGAACTTCAGACTTAACAAAAATCACATCTGTTTTAGTTGATTTGTACGAATCGACAACGTTGATTCGTACGGATCTACTCTGCAAAAATCCAAGTTGCGTTTTTCATGGTTTTATCAGATTTTTAGATGATTTAGGTCAAATTTTGATCTGAAATTTTAAAGGATCGATTAAAAACGAGTTCCGCGCAATATATCAAAAATTCAGCCAAATTTATCCATGAATTCGACGTGAATTTTGTGTTTAAAGTCTGAGAAAGTTAAGAAAAAGAAGAATGAGTAGAAATGTGAAGAATGCAGATTCAAATCGGCTTGAATCTAGAAGTAATCTCTGGTATCAATTGATCTTCAGTCTAGAATCCGGTCTCCAAGCTCTAATACCACTTGAGAGGACCGTTTTTGTCTCGATGTACGCTCCGACCGGAATCCTAGCTCCTACTATCAAGTGCGGAATCCATGGAATAGGTAGACATGATCACAAAGACACCGTGAAATGATCTTTTCATTAATATTGAACAATGTACAGATCCTGGAAAAGATTCGACAGAGTTTCCCTACTATGTCAAAAGTTGTCCAAAACAAGACCCCAACACACCTATATATAGGACTAGTCCCTTCATACGAACCTGGGTAGTCCCTTCGTACGAACCTGGGTGTGTGTCTTGTGGATCCGTACGAATCAAGGAATTAGTCCATTCATACGAATGGACTCCATTCGTACGAACCAACTATTAACATGACAAAACCTTTTGATTCGTAACGGAGACGGAAGCTACAGACATATGTATTCACAGATTAAAAGAGGGTTAGTCAACAGAGGTTAAAAGAGTTAGTCAACAAAGGTTAAAAAGGGTTAGTCAATGGAGGATATAAGGGTTAGTCAACAGAGGTTAGAACGGATTATACAAAGTCTCTAGGGAATGTCAAATAAATGGTATAAATTTCTAAAGAAGGTAACACAGGTTAAAAGAGGGTTAGTCAACAGAGGTTAAAAGAGTTAGGATACAATTCTTTTCATACCATATATGAGATTAACATTGAGAACCATATTTTACAAGAAAAATGAAAAAAAGGTCATGTTACAGATATAACTATACAGGCTAGAATTATAATGGACTTGAAAGGGTGCATAGGTGTACTTTTTAATTCCCTGCTTTTACTTTATGTGATTTTTTTTTTGCAAAGTGAACAGTAAGACCTAAGTCTTTGTGTATTGTTATGGTGCTTTTCAGTTGGAGTTTGATGCCTCAGTTTAGACCCTATCGCTTATGTACACCTCTCGCTTTTTGAAACCAAGGTCGTTACTCAGTATTGTTAATTGGTTGGGTCTTTTTATCTGCAGTGATTGAAAGTGTGCATGTGGAGGAGAATCACATTACTGATCAAGTTGTTGAACGGAGAAAATCTCAAGTTGCCAAGTCGAGCCCAGTTTTAGTTGGCAGTGCTAAATTATCTAATTATTTCCAAACATATTGAGCATGGTGGCCTTCGATTGTTGCAAAAACCTTTGACTTTATGACTTTTTTTGTTTGGCTTAAGTATCATATTACTTATAGGATTTGGAGTTATTAATTTTAATTAAACTTAAAAAATGTATAATAATTCCTCATTCAATAAAATGTGGTATGCATGAAATTCTAAAACCTCATGTTTTTGCACACGGGTATTACTACTAGTTCTAATAAAAGAATACAAATAATGTCACATGGCATTTTTTCTTTCAATTCATTAATGATATTATTAATTAATTAATATTTAATTCTAATTTATGATTAAAAAAATATATAAATTATTCATAATTTT
Source organism: Helianthus tuberosus (assembly GCA_030545235.1). Classification (NCBI taxonomy): domain Eukaryota; kingdom Viridiplantae; phylum Streptophyta; class Magnoliopsida; order Asterales; family Asteraceae; genus Helianthus; species Helianthus tuberosus. The sequence continues at coordinate 122,338,642 of CM060365.1, read as the reverse complement.
GAAAACCTATGATTTTATTAATTCTTAAAGTGGATGAGCATATTGTTTGATTTATCTTTTTTATCTTTTTTTGTATAAATCAAGTATAAATATAATTAAATAGTATGTTTACATTTGAAACTTTCTCTAAGATAGAGGGTATTATATTATTAAAAATATTATTTTTTAATTATACGTATTAATATTTCATATCATCATCACAAAAAATATGTAAAATAATAACACTCAGATTTGAGTTAATACAATAGAAATAAGTGAAATCATTATTTCAACTAAATAGTTTTGTGATGAATTTATCTGTTAAATCTATTAATTCAAACAAAAATTAATTAATAATAATATCAATGAATTGAAAGAGAGAATATTATATGATTAAAATATTATATTAAAATATTAAAATTAGATATATCCACCAAAATCTATCTCCATCACCACCATTTCCAGATACCAACTCCATCTCAATTAAGATTTAAAAGTCTTCTCATTATCATCTCAAAATTTTAAAGAAACCTTTATGTGTTCATTAGTTTTTTTTTACTTCGTCTCATTACCCAATATAAGGATGAGATTTAAGAATTTACTTCACATTCTTGACGTATCATAACATAATATAAACATTTAATTATTATATAAATATATATTTATGTATAACTAATTATTATTACTATAGTAACAAATAAATATAAATTAATTCTGAATATAGTTACCAAAGGTTGGAGAAGTAACAAATATATACTATAAAAATTAAATTAATTTGTATATAATTATCAAATTATGTTTTAATTTATAGTTGTGTAGTTTGAGATAAATAATAGTTAACTTATTTCTCATTATTATATAAGATATTTACTTTGCTCCTTAAGTTTACATTTGAGTGTTGCTAAACTCCTTCGTGCGATGCGGCGGGAACTCGGTTTCAATTGGTATCATTTGTTACGATACATACACTCAATATAACAAGTGAAAGAAAAAAAATAAAGAAATAAAGTCGTTAAACTTTAGAATATAAAAATTTTATGATCATTTAAAAAAATTAAAACATTATTATAAATAAAACATCATATTAAAGTGAAAATCATTAATAAAATCCGTGCGCAAGATAATGCTTAAGATTTAGTAGTATTAGAAGATTTTTCATGTTAAGCTTTCTATTTCAAATTAATTATAATTATATAATTGATGTTTTATAAAACGTAAATTTTTACTTATTTATTTAATTAAAATTAGCAATGATTATCATATATTGGCCTCTTATATTGTGTAAATTTATTTTCAGAATTATTCTGTTTTTTTTTTTAACTTTAGAAAAAAGAAATTAACATTTTATTTATATGGGTAGTTTTAGAAATTTTTATATGGTGTTCATTATCTTTTACTTACGTGATATATATTTTTTATTTTACCCGTATAATATACGGGTCTATAAACTAGTAAGGTAATAAAAACGCATCAATGAATATACGTGAAAAGAAAAATGGTAAAGCATGTATATTTTTTAAACTGTACAATAGTTTTTAAGTTTTAAAGAGTAATTTACTTGCAAGAGTCCAAAATATCTCACATTCCTAATGTATTAAATTGAAATTGAAATATCACCCTCTATATATTATAATATAAGGTAAATATAATGCTTAACTAGTTAGAGTTTTGTGATCGGAAAAATAGGTTTATCATTCCTCATTTTATTCCTATTCATAGCACTTAACCTTGTTTATGCAAATGTTGATGCTGGTCATGGAAAGGGAAAAACGATTCCTATGAATATATGTTTAATGAAACCCTTCATTGTTCATATCGAAAGTGTTGTAAACAATCTTCGGTTTCATTGTAAGTCAAAAGATGATGATCTTGGCATCGTGACTCGAAATGCTGGAGAGGAATACGACATCAGTTTTTGCATAAATTTTGCAAGATCGACGCTCTACTTCTGCCACTTTTACTGGGAATCCAACCAGAAGGTGTTCAATGTTTTTGCCACAAAGGCGAAGCACAACCCGGATTATTGTTTTGGTGGTCCTTGGGATGCCAAAGTTAACTGTTATTGGCTGGTAAAGGACGATGGATTTTATGTTGCTAAGTTTGATAATCCTGGCCCCGATGATTGGGTCAAAAAGTATGATTGGGAATAACATTGTTCATTGTTATCGCTTATCATATTATAATTTCAACTCTATTTTGCTCATATCGTTTTCATAATCGTCAAGAGTACTGAATCTACTACTTTTAAATGTTGAGGAAGAATAGAAGTTAATTTTGGTTGTATCCTTTTCATAATTTCAACTCAATTTTGGTTATCACTTATCATATTACAACTTCAACTCAATATAAAAACTAAAAAAATAATTAAGGAAAATGAATTTACTACTTTTAAATGTTGAGGAAAAATTAAAATTATGTTTTAAGGAGGAAAATAATGGTTTTTCAACTGCTAATTTACATGGGCTGATATAATAAATTATGATCCAACAAATGCTAATTTCTTATATATATACAGAATCCACAACGAAAAATTGGCTAAAAACCACTTAAAAATATCTTCTACGGAATAGCTTCCTAATTCCTAAATTTGCTGAAAGTGTAACGTACAACATATAAAATTGTACAATGACAACCAATGTTTTGAAAACCGGTATTTTAATTGTACCGGGTTAGACTCAGAAATGGTTCAACCGGTTGAACCGAGTTGTACCGGGCAGTTCAACCGTGTTGACTAATTAACTCTATAAATCCATAAAATATAATTTCAACTAATAAAATAATCCAAAACTACATCATTCTATTCCAAAAGTTATATCCATAATCAAAAAAAACATCCAAAAGTTCATGATTAAATACTCATTATATAGCAATTAGCAAACACTATAACAATTAACAACATGAATGATTGAACAAAAGTCAAAAGAAGGTAAACCTGGATGATCGGTTGAAGAACTTAATTTGAAAGACCCAATGATTTTCTATCTTAGAGTGAGGAAGAAGTTTGATCGATGTGGATTTTCAATTGTGGATGCTAAGTTTTACACCTTAATTAAGAAGGTAAATAGTCACCATTTTTGTGCACCTAAAAGTTAAAAGTTCAAAATTTTAACCTTTATCCTGGTATGAACCGGTACCGATATACCGGTTTAAACCGATATAACCCAATTTACCGGCGGTACAACTTCTTTGCCATTTCCTTTGTTTACCGGTATGATTCGTACCGGCCAAGCATCCGGTTTAACCGGTTCAACCAGCCAGTTTAAACCGGTTTTTAAAACGTTGATGACAACTGGATAAAAGGGACACCAAGTAAATTATGAATTAAAAGGAGGAAAACAACGATAAAATTAGTTCTAGTTATAGAATGTGTTGTTATTGCTATTTTGTTAGGAAACTTTATTTGTAAGTATTGAAGAAAATTAGATTCAGCTTGATCTATGAAGAAGATAAAAGTCTTGAAGATCAAAACAACAAGAAGAAGATATGATAAGACAATTGAAAAGAACAACATCTACTTCAAAGAATCATAAGTTGATCAAGAACTGAAAGAAGATTATCAGAGAAGGCTTTTCTGATGGATCTGATGATATTTCTGATAGCTTCTGGCAATTCTGATCATCAGATTTTCGGATGCTTTGTTCACCAGAATTTCTGATGAAGTGGTTATCAGAAATTCTGATAAAACCCCACTTGTCTAAAAATCAGTTCTATCCTACCACAATAACCGAAGCAACTTGATATTATTGGATATCATAATGACAAAGGCAACTTGATTATTGGATTCAATGAATATGTCAAGAAGCTACTTTTTGAAGGACTTAAACATGAATAAACAAATGTTTATTCATATATCCAAGCCGTCTATAAATAGAAGGCTCATCAAGCAGAGGATATTGAGTTAAGCTTAGCATTCAATACATACTACAAACTCCATTGTCCTTTCACCTCAGAATTCACAAGTATTCATTTGTAATAGATAATAATCTTACAATCACCTTGTAAACCATTTTGTTTTAAAGTGATATAAACTTGATAATTCTGTAGGTCTTGTTTCTTGAAAGTCTGATTTCTATTTCCACACACTATTTTCACATTTATTGAAATCACTTGCCATATTACGAGAAAAGAAGTTTTTAAGTCTAAACTGGGACCGACAATTGGTATCAGAGCAGATTGAATAAATCATTTTCAAACGATCAATCGCTCATCTTCTTTTCTCTAAACATGGCCAGCTTTCAAACATGGAATAATGCTTTTAACATTGGTTTAATGTCTAAACCTCCGACTCTGGTTAGAGAGGAATACCCATAATGGAAAATCAGGATGGTCAATTTCCTTAATGGACATGACCGAGCTCTGTTTCAATCCTTGAAAGGGGTCCACATGTACCAATGACTATAATACCAGCTATTCCAGCAACTGATCAATCACCAGGAATCCCTGCCTCCCGGGCTCCCAAAAGTGAAACACTTTGGAGCCCAGAAGACAAGGATCTGGCGGCTACAGATGAAAGGGCAAAGTCACTTTTAATAATGGCTATCCCTAATGACATATTTTCTGAAGTTGATGCATGTGCATCGACCAAGAAAATATGGGATCAGTTGGAAAATCTTTGTGAGGGAGGAGAAAGGATGAAAAGAAACAAAAGAACAAACAATGTTTCCTCATATGAGAGATTCAAAAGCTTACCAAATGAAAAACTAAATGAAACATATCAAAGATTTACAAAACTTTTGAATGAGCTAAAGAAATTTGGGATAACAAAATCAAATGATGAAAGAAATATAAAATTTCTGGATGCCTTACCTAGAGAATGGAGAAGTCTAACCATGACTTTGTCCTCCACCTTAGAACTAGGCAATATGAGTCTTCATGACTTATATAGCATTCTGGTCCCCAGAGAAGAAGAAATATTTAAAGAATCTATTCAAAGAGGGGGATCCTTAGCTTTAATCTCAAACTCACAAAGAACACCTAACAATGATCCACAATCTTCAAATAGTCAAAATCTTGAAATTTCTGATACATCATCAGATTTTTCAGCTTTTGCTGAAGCAATTGCACTGCTCACTAAAACCTTTGAGCAGAGGTTGAGGGGAGGTGGCCAAAGATACCAGAAAAGTGACATGGGGAGGATGGATCGAAGATCTAGGGAAGAAGGTAGATCTAACGATAAGGGAAAGGCTGAAGTTATGTGTTACAAATGCAAACAAAAGGGTCACTATGCATCAGAGTGCAAAACCAAGAAACTGAAGGATGTTGCATATTATGAGAAGAAGCTGGAAGAAGCAAAGAAGCAACAACAAGTCAGTTTGATTGCAGGGACAGATACATGGTTGTCTGATGATTCTTTCGATGAAGAAGAAGAAGAAGAAGAGATGGCTAATTTCTGCCTTATGACACTTTTTGATGAACTACCAGAAACTTCAGAACATAAGGTAAATTTAGACAATCTTGATCTTGAACACAAGTTAAACAAGCTCATGTCAAATTTTCTAAATCTGCAAGATAAACAGAAATCAGATAGTAAAAAATCTGATGAGTTGCAAAGGACCATGAATAAAGTTATACTTGAAAACCAATTACTGATAGAAGAAAGTTTAGATCACAGAGCTAAAATTGAATTTTATGAAAAGGAAAGAAAAGATCTTTACATGAAAATTCATGATAAGGAAATTAATGTAAGAGGTTTTCAACAAGCTAAGGAATTCATTAACTTTATTGAATCCACACCAAAGAACAAAGGAGAGGGTTTAGGGTATGTAAAAACAAGTGAAATTAAACCCACCATCTTTGTGAAAGCAACACATCAGATTTCTGATAAATTTACATCAGAATCTGATTTTGAATCATGCAAATCAACCTGTTCTGAGAACTCTTTTGAAATTCCAAAAGCCAACTTTAAAGCAAAAAGGAGTGAATCCAAACAAAAATTTCTAAATATTTCAGAAGAAGTTCACTCAATGTTTCAAAATTATCCACTTATTCCATCACAAGAAAAGAAATCAGAAAATTCTGATAAAGAATCTTGTATTTGTGTTGACATACTGAAGCTTGTTCAACACCATCTCCAAATGAAAAGTGAAAAATCTGTTCATGGCTCAGCATGCAATAGATATTCTGATGAAAGACCATCAAAAGAAAACAATCTGATTAAAATCTCATCAGAAAAAGTACCTAAGCAAGTCTGGGTACCAAAAACCCTCTAATTTTTCCATTTCAGGACCATCATGTGCAGCAGATCTGGTACTGCGATTCTGGAAGCTCCAAGCACATGACTGGGGACAGGAGCTTACTCAGTAACTTTGTTTCAAAACTGGGTAAAATGGTTAATTTTGGGAATGGAGTAAAAGGGAGGATTTTGGGATATGGATACATAAGGTATGGATGTTTGACCATAGAAAAAGTAGCCTATGTAAAAGGCTTAAAGTACAATCTGCTGAGTAGTGGTCAATTCTGAAATAAAGGTTTACAGGTAACCTTTTACCAGAAAAATGCTTGAAAATTGGTTTTGATGATAATCAAGGAACAAAAAAATTAATTCTGATAGTCAAAGGATGAAACAACAGCTTTTTGATAAAGGAAATCATCAATCTGATGAAACATCAGAAAATATGATAAATTATCAGAAAATCTGATAAATCATCAGAATATCTGATGAATCATCAGAAATTCTGATAAAACATCAGAAAGCTTGTTAAAACATCAGTATCATTATTGATTGTCAGAACAAATTCATGCATGTCACCATCTTTATTCATATCTCATATTTGCATAAACATACCTGTAGATTTTTCGTCTGATGTTTTTAATTTGTCTTTTCGAATTCTTATTATTAGTTTATATTGCATTTTTTTTCTTAGGGCGGATAATGTCATAGATAGAAAATTTTCTAGGAACTCGTTAATGGTAGTTAAACTTTTCTCTCCTTCATTCATTACACCTCATCAATATTAAGGAGATAGAAGTGACATATACGCAGGTAATCATGATGAATTATCAGAAAATGGCCGTCTAAGTCATTAATGCAAGAAAGTTTATCTCAGTTATTCCTTATGCCATCTGTTAGAGAATTAAATAACAAAGATTGTGATGACACAAAATCTATAAGCAGGTAGATATCATTTATGGAAAACTTCAAATTTACTATAAATGATCATCACCTTGAGCTAAGACTGTCACTATCACATAAGGAAACCCTAGAAAATTCAACTTCATCTTCTTCTTCATAAACATGCTTACCATCAATGCTGATCGATTCCCACTTCCTCACCATCCTTATCACAATCTTAGACTAAGGACCAACCTTGAGGGTCCTCAGTGGGAAGGATGCCAAACCATACTGAACCTGATCATGGGAAGTCGTTTGAAGTATGCTCTCACATCCCACATAATGGTCTACCCAGACATTCTTTAAATGTTCTGGAAAAATGCAACATTGTTGAGGTATGAGGGTAGAGGACAGATTTCTATCGAAAGTGTGGTGCTTAACAAAAGAATAATGGTAACTGAAGATATCATCAGGACGGTCCTGCAACTCAATGATGATAATGAAGTTGTGATGTTCACAAGAGCATAGATAAATGAAACTTTGGAGCAGATGGGTTACAATCCTGCAAACCCACTAGGGGCAATCACCAAAAATGGCTTCATCAAGCCATGGCAATATCTGATCACACAAATGGGAGCATGCTTCTCAAAGAAGATTATCAACCATCACGAAGCCTCCTATAGGTTGATGGAGCCTGTACGAGCACTCGTACTAAACATACCTTACAATTTCTCTTATTATATAATAAAAGATATTGCAAGCAATATGTGGTCTGGCAAACCATTCTTGGTTTATCCTCGTTTTCTGATGAGGATAATCACGAGTCAGCTAGGCTTTGGAGGTGTTCCTGCAGGTTTTCCCAGAGCTGAGATGAGACTTCAACAAAACATGAATCTCAATATGCTCATACCTACTAATCAGAATTCTGGCTTGGTGACTGAAGTATGGTTGCTCTTTGAAATGATTCATGGAGAAGGGATGGACCTTGATTAGGTCATTTTTTTAACTTCGTATGTGTAGATATTTCCTTGTTAATATAGTATGTCTCTAAAGTTGCTTTATTTTCTGATTCATGCATTGGGGGGAAGCAAAAACAAAAATGGGTAAAGATATACGAGAAGTCAAATATTCACAAAAACAACGTATGATCATCATAAAACAAATCATTTGCCACAATACTCTGAGTTTCTGATGACATATGATTGAAATCTGATAATATAACTTAAAACTTCTCTCTTTAAATTTTTTCTGTTAAAGCTTCAAAATGATAAAAAGTTTTAGAAAATATCAGAAAAAGTTAAGAGACTTGGATGCCACCAGAGAATCATATGTAAGTCTACTAACCTCATCTCATTCCCTCTCATCTTAAAAAAAATGGATACTAGTATACCTTTTTTGCAACCAAAAGATAAACTTCAAAAATCTGTTGAAAAAGCTCACAAGTTTAGGGGGAATTTCAATTAAGAAATTCTGATGAAATTGTTGACTTCTATTGGCCACATGTGAAAGGTGAACAAAATTCAAATCAGAAGAAAATATAAATTCTTAACAGAATTTATGTTCAATTTCCGATGACACCATCAGAATGGATTTTTGACTTTGAAAAAAGGAGGAATATTAAGAAGAAAACTGATTGGACCATTAACAAAATGGGGTCCACAAAAATGAAAAGGTGTCATGTGACCGATAGTATTCTCCATTCAAAATTCAGTTAATTTTTTTTTTGTTGGAATGATTGAAGAAACTACAAGTTGAGAAGGCATAACCACAATTACACGATCAAACGTCATTAAATGTCTTTATACCCACGATCCAACGGTTACATTCTGAACCAAATTTCACATCACACGATCTAACGGTAATAAAGGTAATTAATGATCGTTTAACCGCCATTACAAGGCACGTTCCATGTCCCCTCAACTCCACAAACCCTTATATTTCTGCTAAAACCCTCACTATAAAACTCAACCTTAGCAGAAATTCACAAAACACTCACCTTCTTCCTCACAAAACCTCATACCTCGATATCCCCTGTTTTCACTCAAAATCCAAAATTCCCAAATCTCAAACCCTAACTCACAAAATCTAGCAATGGCAGGAGTAAACCTCAACATCCCAATTGTTCAACATAATGTACCTTTTGTTGAAGACACATAATTCTTACCAATGAAAGAAAATAACCTGCTGATGAATACAGAGCATTCAGAATATGATGAGAGATGTCAACTTTTGATAGAATATCTCATAAAATGTCCAATCTCAAGTGCATTAACAAAGGGAAGAGAAATACCAGAAAAGTTATTGCAACAATTTGTTCACACTTTCAGTGAAGATGGAGAAAATCAGGCCTCTGCTCATGTGTGGGGAAATGTTTCAGTAACATTAACTCCTGCAAGGGTAAGAGAATGGCTTGAACTTCCAGTTTTTGATAACTACATTGAAGCACCAAAAAGAGAAGATTTGATAAGCTTTATCATTGAGCTTGGTTACAAGAACAAGAAAATTAACAAAATTGGAGCAATCAGAAGAAATGAAATGCCAGCCTTCTGGCAAGTGATGATGGAAGTATTGAAAAAATGCCTCACATCAAAGATAGGAGGAGCTGATCAAGTCAGTCAAGCTATTCTGTCAATCATGTATGGACTCATAGCAGGGTTCAAGCTTGATTATGGGACAGAAATATTCAACCTACTCAAAAGATCAATCCTTACTAGAAATGGAAGAGTAACCTCACATCTGTCCTAGCCAAGGTTCATTTCAATTTTCATTTCTGAAACTTTTGCTGAAAGAAACATAGAGATTCCAATTTTGGAAGATGTCTGGAGTTCAAATACCATGAAAGCCTGGAATGCCACTCATGGATGGGAATCAGACAAAGATGTTCCTGAGTTACCAGAAAGCATGATGTGCCTCATTGCACCAGACTCACAATACAGACTACAACATGAAGAACTTCTTGGCAAATCAGATACTCCAACAGAAGAACCTAGCAAAGAAGTTTTTAACTACTCTTCATCACCAAAAGAAGAAGAAGTTGAGAAGTCCTGGACATCAGAAACAGAGGCTACAGGAGGAGAAGGAATTCTGATGATAACAAACTCACCAGAAAATAAGACAGAAAAAGAACATGCTGAGAGTCATCAGTTTCCTGAAGCTGGAACTCATTTTGAGTTTGAAATTCAACAAGAAACAGAACATCAACACTATGAAGAATCACATGTTGCTGGAAGAACTCATGAAGAGGCTGAAGATCAACATTATGAAGAAACTCACTTTGCAGGTACAACAAATGAATCTACTGAAGTTGTACATCATGATGAGTCTCGGGTTGGTGGTACATCTCTTTTAAACACAATTTTAGTTGATACTTCTTTAAAAAGAACAAACTCAGAAGATTCAATTAATGTTTCTTACAAGTTAGAATATAGAAACACTGATGTTAATGAAGAGGTTACTAGTTCCATTCATCTCAACTCAGAATCAGAAAATGAGGAAGAGGTTGAGATCTCAACAGTTAGAGATCAGGAAACTGATCAAGGAAATCTGGTAAAAGGTAATTTGTTTACCTCAACAACTTATAGAGAATCATTCACTGATATGATTCAAGGACATAAGGAAATCCAGGATGAAAATGTGTTTTTCACCTCTGGTGGAGATGATTCTGGTACACTCAAGGTTGCACCAAAATCTGGTAAAGCCAAAAGTGATCCAATCATTTCCAAAACAGCTGCAAATGTGTTTACAACTGGAATGTTAGAAGGAACATCTGTTGTTCCAAATATCCCTGAAACACCCATGACACAAGAAAATTTGGAAACTGTCCTAGAAAATGTTTTCAAAGCCTGCAAAAAGAGTCCAGTAGAAGAAAAGCTTGATGTGCTGCTGTCAGAGATACAAGGTCAAAGGGCAGATATGAAGACTTTATCAGAATCAGTGGAGGTCATAAAGGCACAAACTGAAAGAAACACTGAAGCACTAAAGTCTCTGCAAAAGCTAAAGGAAAAGGCACCAGAAACCAGCATCTCTGCATCAGAAATCCAGAAGATTTTCACAGAAATGGAAAAGATCAAGACACAAGTTACAAATGCTGTGGATTCAAAACAATCAAGCAGTACAAACAAGTTCTTGGAGGAAGTCACCATTCTAAGGGCAAGCAACAACAGTATCACAGATGCCCTTGAAAAGCTGATAAAAGAATGGGCTGCCATGCAGGAGAAAAATCAAACTGAATTTGCAGAAGTTCAGAAAAGCATAGCCAGCAACTCAAATCTGGTAGGAGAAGCGTACCATCTAATGAAGAGAATGCACTTCAACATTGCCAGATTGGCTAAGCTTGATCCCAAAGAAATCATGAAGGCAATTCCCGCTGAAAGATCTTACCAAGAAACTCCAAAGTCTACCCCACAACAATCATCTGCTACACCAATCACTGAAGCTGGAACCACTGTAATGGGTCCACCTCCAAATGTTTCAAAAGATGAAATGCTGAAAAGGTTAGTAACTTCAAAACCTCAAGTTATCACAAATTTGAAACTTATAACTTCTCAAACTATTCCAAAACCAACTTCTTCTGATGACACTGCCATAAGTAAATTGATGAATCTGCAAACAATGAATGAATGGGAACAAGAAGCTGATTCAAGAAAACCACAGATTGTCAAAAGAAAAATCTTTGAAACTTAATATGTCATTGTTAGAGAGATTGACAGGAATATAATGATATTCCCTGAATACAATCTGGTGAAGTACTATTGGTTAAAGGAAGATGTACCAGAGAAGCCACCAAGTCCTTACAGATTGGCTATAAGGGCAGAGAGGTTAGAAAGAGGTCCAAGAAGCATTCACTACACCAATGAGAATCCAGTAATAAGAATTATGAAAGTGGATGAAGTAAAAATTGGAACTGATGGTGTTGGAGGAACTTATCTGCAGAACAGATACACACTTCTCAGAAAAAATAGGGAAGAAGAAAAAGTGACTGATGAAGAAATTGCTGATAGATTACATCCTTTGGAAATTCTGTTCATGAAGGATCATTATGAAAAAGAAAAGAAAAACACAAAAGAAGTTAGAAGAGCATTAAAGGGCATATCAAATGCTGGAATAAAGTTGTTTGAAAGAGTAGCTTTTTCTGACTTTGATTTGTGCATCAACTATGACTATGTGCACAACAAAAAGGTCTATCTCAGTGCACCAAACACAAGCATTCCCTTAGAGCTGATAGAAGATGCAAGATCTGGAGACATCATTGAACTGCCAATGATAAAAGACAGACATAACTATGGTGTAGTCTACAGAGATTTTGAGAAGAACAAAGCTCTGTTCAGAAGTGTTGATATCTGCAAATACTCAAATCAGACTCTGAAGTTTATTATGAAAAGTATGAACAAGAGACAAGAACAACTTCAGAAGACAGGAATGAACAAAGAGAATCGAAGGCAGGAAATTGAACAAATGATTGAAGAATGGATTCAAGCAAGAAGCTGGTACAAAGAGATGTATGACATCTGCAACAAATATATCTCTTACAAGAAGAAATTAAAGGATGAAGATGTACTAAAGAGATTAAAGCTGTTTTGAAGAACATATTTGTTTTAAATTTTTATTTCATCATGTAATTTATTTTTCAGAATAGCAGTAACTGGTTTGATTTGCAAATTTTAAGTTTCCACTATTTGGAAATTTTCTGTTCTTGAGGTAGTTCATTTTCTTACAATACTTAGGGGGAAACTGTTAGGAAACTTTATTTGTAAGTATTGAAGAAAATCAGATTCAGCTTGATCTATAAAGAAGATAAAAGTCCTGAAGATCAAAACAACAACAAGAAGATCGGATAAGACAACTGAAGAGAACAACATCTACTTCAAAGAATCATAAGTTGATCAAGAACTGAAAGAAGATTATCAGAGAAGGCTTTTATGATGGATCTGATGATATTTCTGATGAAATATCATCAGCTTCTGGCAATTCTGATCATCAGATTTTCTGATGATTTGTTCACCAGAATTTCTGATGAAGTGGTTATCAGAAATTCTGATAAAACCCCACTTGTCTAAAAATCAGTTCTATCCTGCTACAATAACCGAAGCAACTTGACATTATTGGATATCATGATGACAAAGGCAACTTGATTATTGGATTCAATGAATATGTCAAGAAGCTACTTTTTGCAGGACTTAAACATGAATAAACAAATGTTTATTCATGTATCCAAGCCGTCTATAAATAGAAGGCTCATCAAGCAGAGGATATTGAGTTAAGCTTAGCATTCAATACATACTACAAACTCCATTGTCCTTTCACCTCAGAATTCACAAGTATTCATTTGTAATAGATAATAATCTTACAATCACCTTGTAAACCATTTTGTTTCAAAGTGATATAAACTTGATAATTCTGTAGGTCTTGTTTCTTGAAAGTCTGATTTTTATTTCCGCACACTATTTTCACATTTGTTGAAATCACTTGTCATATTACGAGAAAAGAAGTTTTTAAGTCCAAACTGGGACCAACATATTTCATTCGATACATTAACCTTGTGCTGTTATTGCTATTTATATATTCATGAGAGTCAAGTATATAATGTGATATGATTTTGTACTTTGTACATATAGTATAGATACATTAATGAAATCAACTTCATGAACGTTTAAGAAATCATATAATGTTTATCCTTTAATAACATGTGTGTTTTTATGTACGAATATGGGGATACTATAGACAAATTATATACAGATCTATACATTCTTTAATAAGGGAAATAGAGTTGACATCACTTTCCTGGTGGCAATCAGATAGGTTGTCCAACAATGCCTATCTGATGTCATTATTGTATCATAAATCTTAATTCAAAATCTTTTAAAATCTATTTAAAATACATTTTATCTATACCAAATTCAAACCTCTGCCCACCATTCAAAATTCAGAACCTCTGGCCACATTCAAAATTCAAAATTTTGGCTCCGGATTCAAAATTCAAACCATATACATATATAACATACATGATTATTCGTAACCTCTTCTTCTATCAATTACTCTCTCTCTCTCTCTCTCTCTTTCTCTCTCTCTCTTTTACACACACATACAATTCGAGATTTTAGGGTTTCAGTAAGCTCAAATTATCTAAATTCAAGCGTGTAATATAAGTTTCTGTAGCTTAATTTCTCACTTTTAATCTGTTTATGTGTATATATATCTGTAATTTGTTCAATTTTTCGGTTTTGGTAACCCTAATTTCGATTTGAAGGTTTTGTGGTTGGAGATCTGGTTCAGATTCGTAACGGGTCTTAGCTCCCATGGCCTCCACCACCGATGCCGCAGAGTCTCCGGCCACCGCCGTGAACTCCGAATCCACCTTCGGCGTGCTGGTGCAGTACGTAGTTCTCCGACGAGATCTGATTGACACGTGGCCGTTAGGTAGCGTTGTTACTCAAGGCTGTCATGCCTCTATTGCTGCCATCTGGTCACACAAAGATGATCCTCACACTACTCCAGGTTTGCTTTCTACTATTGTGGAAGATGAAGAATGATGTACAAGTTGCTTTGCCTTTGGATGTTTCAAAAACGAGGTGTAGCAAGAAATGGTTAAAAAGGTATTATCTTTTTTATTTTTATGGACTTAAATCTTGATGTTGGTTTGTGATTTTTCTATAATTTAGTTGAATGTTAGGCTAATTGGGCTTGTTTGATCGTATCGTTGTTAATAGTTGAACTGTTATTGTTTATTATGATGTTTTACTTTGTAGATTGTTTATGGTATTTGTTTGTAATTTTTGCGAGGTTATTTATTTATGAATAGTTTGATGATTTGTGGATAGATTAGAGTGATGATGAGGATTTGATGGACTCTTTTGAGGTTTTAAATATTGTTTGAATTTGACTAAGATGTCAACGGTTATTGTTAAGTTGTTTTAGGTATGCGAAAGCATTGACTATATTTAGACTTGAAATTTGGGGGAAACTTGCTTAATCCTAACACCAAGAGTTCCGAGAATCATGTCCCTAAGACTAAACTGTCCAAATGCGAGGTTGAACAAAAGCTTGATCTCAGTTCATCTACTATCGTTGTTTATGAACAACCTTTGTTCAAAGGTGAGATTGAAAAAAAGCTTGATTCCAGTTCATCTACTACTACTGTTAAAAGACAACAACCATTATCCAAACGTGAGGTTGAAAAAATGAGTGATTTCAGTTCATATACTCATATATCTAATTATACTCATATATCTATATGTTATATTGTGTAGGGATGCGACCAAGGCAAGATGGTAGCAGGAAATGAGAAGAAACGGGATAATTCTAGCCAAGAGGCATGTGACTTCATATGATACATAGTTTAGATAAAGTGTACTTTGTTCACTGATCATGCTCCCATGGACTCTCTTTTTTTTTTTTTTGCAGTTTCTGCAAGAAACAAATAGATGAAGGTTCATCTGTCATTCTTATTAAAAGCATCCCTACAACAAATAAAAAAGAATGCGTCAGGCGTCTCAAATGGCTGTGTGAAATCTATGCAAAGATAGAACACATCAAATTTAGGGTTCTTCCAGAGGTGAGTTCTTCTTCCATTTTTTGCAATCAGACATTCAAACCTTCATGATGAGAAGAAACTATATAATCACTATGTTTACATTTACATAAACACTTTGTAGATTGCGGTTTGAACACCAAACCGTTGAGTAAATTAACAGTTTTGGCATTGTTGTGTTGATTGAGTAGAGTTGGTTACTTGAATTCTTATTAACCAAAGTGATTTGAACTATAAGTTAATGATCTTTTTACAGCATTGGCAAGTTTTAACTTATTTTACATCACAAAAGGAGTTTTTTAGTTCATTTTTTTATTAAAATAAGTTTGATCTTTGATGCAAAACATTTCAGTAATTATTTTTATATTTGATCTTTTACATGTCTTCATTGTTATGAGAATTCATTCATTTACAGATGTACCTCACTAATGTTATTGGTATACCCTATCCGGTTGATTTACCCACCAACGCATGTCAAGGCTCTACCCGACTAAGTACGTTGGGGTTCTGTCTCGGGATGTATTGATAAATTTGAATTGGGTTATTATACTTAACACGAGTGCATTATATATATTATTACATATTATAACAACCCTCATAAAACACCCTAAACGCTCCTAAATACACCCGTATACTAAAAAACGAACCCGAATAACCTTACTTTTTATAAAAATCAAATAAAACAATATTCTTCATCTCTCGCGGGCCGCGAAGGATTTACTAGGGCAAGTCGCGCGCCGCGACACCTTATTACTTGCCGGACACCCTGATTGCCACGTGTTGGACACACGTCAAACCTACACCCTTGACTCACCAACCCTAAAACCCTAACTACATGTCTCGCGGGCCGCGACAGGCTAGGCCTGTGGGCGTCGCGGGGCGCGAGGGACCAGTAAAACAGCTATAAATAGCTCCTTCGATCAGCAGTTCATCCGCGTTCAAATATTTCTTTTCTCTCAAACTTCTGTGGGCGAAATTTATAGCCAAATCAACCCTAAAAACCCGAAGCTTTGCCTCGTTGTAAGTATTACAACCTCGATCACATATTCGTTACCCTACCCGATTAATCTAGAACTCCGTAAAGCATGTCAAGGCTCTGGCTGACTCAATTCGTTGGAATTCTGTCTCGTGTTGTATGGCTAATGTGATTTGGGTTATCTTACTAACATGTGTGCTTTGTCTAAATTTAATAAATAATAAAGGAGAAGCAACAGGAAACTATAATATTACAAGGAAGCCTGTAGAAATACCTAAGTCTACGAACGTGAGTACATTCGCTTTTTGTAAACTCTTTTTACAAAACCTCAATTGTTTTAAAGTATATTTTGCAGTGATTGAGTATATGTATTCTACAATTACTGTCGGTATGTTGGGGTTTTGTATACATTACTTGTTACTACACTGTGAGTAGTAGCATAACCACAAGTCAGGATTGACAGTACCATGGGTGGTAATTGGGTAGATAAAAACATTGTAATCGCTCTCAATACTGTAAAGATATAAAACTGTTTTGATTAAACTGGAATGCACTCACCAGTATTTCTTGCTAATAAAACTTTTTAAAACGCGTTCCAGGTAACTTAATGTGAAGTTAATAGAAGCCAGCTGGGGAGCACTAAAGGCTTAGAAAAGTGGCTATAAAAGTTACATAAATAAAAAGAAGTTTTTTGTTTTAAATAATTAGGGTTTATCCCTATAAATGTATTGTCGAATGAACTTGGGTTTTATCCCAATAATTTATTATAAAAAGTTTGGTGTTTAACTCTGATAAAAATATTTCCTAACTACGGTCCTGATGTATCCCGCTGCTAAATTAATAAACACTGATACCACTTGACTGGCTCATGGCTCCCGCTCCTAGGGTAGGGGTCGGGGGCTGTGACAGAAGGTGGTATTAGAGCCACTGGTTTAAGTCATTTAGGTGTTCTTTTAATACCTAAAACTTAAACATTATGTTAGGAAATTAATGTAACAATTTATGTGTTATTCTGTGTAGATAAATCTTAATATTCATATTATGATTTTTATGTTTTAAGTTCACAGTATGATTGACCAATATAGTTAAATGTACCCATGGGCTACCTAGGCAGATGGATTATATTACACTCTTATACAATTAGTAATTAGGGTACCACCTTGAGTTACATCCCTTTATAAATAAATGAATGTACCGTTTAAAAAAAAAACAGAGTATATTCGGTTAAAGTAATACGAAAAATTTGAAATTATTTTATTATGTGTTAAATTTTAAAATTGTAATAAGACAAAGTATAGGAATATTAATTAAAGTACGATGATTTAATAATATGGTCGATAAATATAAAATGTTCACCATATCTTATAATTTAGAGTTGTTGTTTTTTTTTTTAAATTTTATAATGTTCAAATATAAGGTTTTGTCGGGAAAATTAACTTATTGATAATAAAATAGGTATAGGTTCTCTATAGTAATAGTGATTGTATTGTTTATCATAGTTAAATAAATTGATGCTTATAAGCAATTTTGTTTAATAAAAGTCATGCATTTTTGTGAAGTATAATTATGCTATTTATAAAAGTTATATCATAACTTAAATTACTAAGTTTTAATAAACAATTATAATAAACTTATATACAATATATGATAGTAAATGCTTAAATATTATATATAAACCCGATTGTAATCATGTTTATTATGATAGTATCAATAATGAAATTTTTATGTATATAACTTACATAAAAGTTGTGAATATGATTGTTAATGCTAAAGAAATATAATATGTTTAGTTAAAATAAAGGAGAAAATGTGTTTATTTAAACTAATTTATAATAATATGAATAATATCATAAACAATACATATGTTCATGAATTAATGTTATAAAAAAAATATTTGACATCATAGTTACAATTGTATATCAAAAGGTAATGATATTATTGTATTCACATATTTTATTAATTAAATTGAGTTAATTTGATAAAAGATATTTATATTGCCAATCAATGAAATTAGCATTTATATTAAATAAAAAAACTTGTTAGTATTAGTATTTAAATAAAATTAAGATTATGTATAAATGTGTTTTAATTAGCAACTGATTATTTATGAAAGTATTTTAAGATATTAAAATAATATATAGAAAGATAAAAAGTTGTTTTATATATTGAGATCAGAAAAAAAAATGTATTAGTAACACTTTTGATACCTGAGTCATAAGCAGTAACAATTATCTAATTAATATTTATATATGAAATAAAATTACTAAACATAATAAAACTTTTTTGGCGTTAAATAGTATTAAATTCACAATATCATTATATATTTTGTCAAGTAATATATCACGATAGATTATTGAGTATATATTATTTGCTATTTTCAATTATGCGAATTACTACTAAAATATATGTTATATATTACGAGATTTTTTATGAAGCATTAACTCTCACAATTAAATTTTTAATACTCATTTTTAACTTTTATTTTGTTAACAATTACATTTTTTTATTTTATTATCATTGAATTCTCTATGTTTTACAATAACATATTACAAGCATATTTAATAAAGTCTCACCCAAGAATAATATTTATTAATCGATATTCTACACTCATATTAAAACTTTTTATAATTTTTCACTAATTAATTTTGTCATCAATATATTATGTTCGTTAATCTTTATAAAAGTTGAATACATAGGTATGTTGAAATTTTTTCCTCAACGTAATAGGCTATAGTGATTGACAATTTCTTGTCGGTAATGAACAATTGTTTTTCTTATAATACCAGATTTATTATAAAATTCCAAAGATGCCGTTTTGATCTGCTTATTTTTATATATGTCTCGATATAATTTTTGTTTAAAACTGTTTCAACGTTAACCGGTATCGATACTCATTATATAATTTTGAATATAGACTTAATAATTTTCGTATCTCATATATTGATACTAAACACATTTATAATCAACATCCCGCCACAACGCTCGGGTTAACGTCAACTCGGTTCTAATAAAATATAACACGCTCGGGTTAACATCAATTGTTTTTATGTTCAAAAGATTATGCTAATATATATCCATGTTCAAAATATATAAAAATATTGTATATATCAACACTAATATATTAGTTTTATAAAAATATATTGTGAACATATTAGTATTATAAAAATTGAATTAATATAAGACTAATATATTGGTTAATAATAGATTAAAAAGTGTATGTTCAAAAGATTATTATATATATTATTATAATCTATATTATTATAATCATATAAAAAATAATTGACTCAAATGTGTATTTAATACGCTTGTCCTTTATATAGCTTTATTTGAAAATCAAATTACAATTGTAATATTGTAGTATCTTTAAACAAATTTCTATTACTATTGTTTAGATATACATACATATTCTAATACATGTATATTACTTAATTACCTAATATATTTAGAATCACTTTTAGAAATGTCAAACTTTGTATTACTTACTGTAATACTTCTTTAAAAAAATAATATAATATACAATAAATTAAGAGTTAAGTTTTAATATTTTAAACCAATATGGTTCAACCTACTAGTTAAAAATGAAAATTTTCCCATGAGTCCAGAAAGTTTATATTTTGAGTAATTTATTTCCCTAAACGTTTATCCATCATTTAATTCCAAAATATTATATTCAACAGAAGTTTATTTCAATATACTACTTTTATAAAAGGATAAAATAAAGTCGTGGAAATAAGCTTGATGATTGGTACCATCGGATATATAGTTGTATTTTTATAAATATTACAAAATAATCTAGTATTATATATATATATATTACGTAAGAGATTTGAAATTTTATGTTTCTAAATAATAAATATACACATATATGCATATACATAATAGAATATCTTGATATACACAATATAATAATCAAATATCTTCTGAAGATAAACATAAGAGAAAATATCACTGATAATTCATATGAAAACATGAAGTCATTATAAAGATGAGTCATGAAATGTGTTATGTTTTAAAAATACCACATAAAACGTTCCTTGCAACGGGATCTAATATAAACAAGAATAGAGTTAGTCGTAAGCATACTCATCACATCGAACCTAACCATAGTGTCAATAGAGACAATGATATTTTTGTCAAAACTCCATTTTCCAAACAAAAGAAAGTTACAACCATAATAATACCTATGCTTAAACAAAAGAGTTAGGATATTGATCTTTACTGGTGACAACCAGGATAGTATTTAGACTTGAACCTAAGAAAAATGTCTTAGTATAAGCTTCGAAATAAGCTAATTATTTGTGTAAATAAAGTGTGATGGGTGTTAGTATGCCGTGAGGATAATAACTAGAACAGTGCAAGTATGATAAATAAGCGATAACACCTGGCCACTGTTATTTCTTGTTTATTGGTACTACTCGGTTCTAGAATATGATCCATCATGAAAATACTAATTTCCTTATTTCTTGATGCAAGCCATAATAAATAATGAACTTTTAATCATGATTTTATAAAATCTATTTATGGGAAATACCTCTCCGACAAGACTGGGTATGGTGTGGTAGACTCTCCAGCTTATCCGGGTAAGATGAGGGTACCTCTCCGACGAGACCGGGTAAGATGGGGTATATGTTATGTTAAAGGAATTCCCTAAATAGTAGCATGACCTGATGTCTGACCTGTTTCTGGAAATATGAATCTGTTAAATACATTGACATTATGAATGGTGTGTATATTACAAGTATGTGAAATATATGACTATCTGAATATGTATATCTATAAGGAAATCCAAAGACCATAATGATTGACAATTAGGGATAAATCACGAACAGGCGTGTCAATGATAATTTTAGATTTATTTATTAGGAATCTCTCGTATACGTCTATAATTCCGATATCAAACACTATTTCGTTTGATCATCCGTCTCGTAACTCGTACGACAAGATGAACGACGGGAACCCTTTAAATTGAGACGCCATCGAAATTATAAGAATTCCCCTTGCGTTACCTTAGATTATTGACGCATTAGAAAACCTGTAACTAAAAGTTGTGCTAAGACACAAAACACCTAAAAAAAACTTACACAAATGATAGTAATTTTACCTTCATTGAAAAATCTTGAGAAGATAAGAATCTCAAAGTATAGAAAATAGTTCTCGTCAAAGTGAAGTGGAAATCAAAGCAAGGACCAGAATACACCTAGAAATAGGGGTGTGCATGGGTCGGTTTTGACCAAAAACCACAACCATAACCACGATATCAGTTATTGGATAACCATAACCATAACCGATCGGTTATGGTTATTCAGTTTTGATGGTTATAGCGGGTCAGTTATGGGCGGTTAACCGTGTATTTAGCTTAGTTAAAATAGCTTAATTTTTTTTTAACATGGAATAAATTGTTATTGCATATTTGTATATATATTAGTATATTATATAGTATCAAAAAATACATATAATCTATAACATTAATACCAATTAATATCGAATATTCAAATAAAGTGCTATGACACATTTCATAAATTTAAATAAACATTCAATCAAACCCACAAAATGATATGAAAAACCCATAAGTACTAAAAATCTTCAGTCAAAAACATCGAATATTAAAAATATAGTGAAAAGTCATAAATCCTACAAAGATTTATTACATGTCGGTTCGGTTCGGTTATGGTGGGTATGGAAAAAACGATAACCATAACCGACCCACTACTTTCGGTTTTCAAAAAACCATTAACCGACCCACCGGTTTTTTATTTGGTTCGGTTTTTTTGGTTCGGTTTTGTCGGTTAATTCGGTTATGGTTCGGTTAAATCGGTTTTTTGCACACCTCTACCTAGAAATTAGGATCAGTAACTAACTAAAAGTATTCATTCATATTTCTGGAAATCTCAACGACGAGATTTAAAACAAGGTGGGGAGGATGTAACATTCCCAAAATTTTTATTTATAAAATTTAAGATAAAGTATATAGAAACTTATGTTATTAAACGGATAGATCATGGGTAAGTTGACCACTAGAAATATAAGGTATTTTGGTATAACAACCCTCCTGAAATATTTCCGACACTCCTAAAATATTTAGAATGTCTCTATATGTCTTAAAATACACCCCGTATACGAAAACCGGTCCCGAATACCTTTATATAATTAAAAATAAAATAAAAACAAAAACCTACCATCGCTCGCGGGCCGTGACAACTCAAGATCAGGGCGCACCCGGTGCCGCCACGTGGCAACAACGTGTTGGGTCTAGGGTTTGAGTCATCCAAGCTAGGGCCTACCCTAGTTGGCGTCACGGGCCGCGAAGGCTTTGCCTTCGGCTTACGCGGGGCGCGACAAGGTGGACGATTAGACCTATATATAGAGGTCGATGGCCTTCAGTCCCAACTCGCTCACAATTCAATTTTCTCTCTCAATTTCTACGTAGCAATTATAATACCCGGACATTATACCCCCCTAAATAACGAAGTTCTGCCTCGTTGTAAGTATCATAACCCCCGGTTATGTATTAGATACGTTGCCCGATTGATCTAGCACTCCGTAACGGCTGTTGAGGCTCTGCCCGACGTACTCGTTGAGGTTCTGTCTCCGGGAGGGTATAACTAATGTAAAAATTGGGTTATTATACTAACGCGTGTGCATTGTTTAATTAATAGATTATAACTAGGAAAACACAAACGAAACCCCTAAAGTAGCAATGTGAGTAATCCTCCTTTTTGCAAACTGTTTTTACAAAACCTCAATTGTTTTAATTTATAATTAACAGTGATTGAGTATTTGTATTCTACAATTATCGTCGGTATGTTGGGGTTTTGTATACAAAATTTGTTACTACACCGTGAGTAGTAACATGACCACAAGTCGGGTTGACAGTACCGTGGGTGGTAATTAAAGTAGAAAAATAAACAAATGTAATTGCGAGATCGCCCTCAATAACTGTAAACTGATAAAACCTGTATTGATTAAATTGGGATTCACTCACCAGCATTTCCCACTGACAAAATGTTTTTAAACGCGTTTCAGGTAACAAAATGTGAAAGCCAAATAGAAATCAGCTGGACAGCAATGAAGGCTTGGAAAGGTGGCTATAAAAGTTACCTACATAAAGAATATGTTTTTATTTCAATAAATTAGGGTTTATCCCTATAAA
Source organism: Helianthus tuberosus (assembly GCA_030545235.1). NCBI lineage: Eukaryota > Viridiplantae > Streptophyta > Magnoliopsida > Asterales > Asteraceae > Helianthus > Helianthus tuberosus. Next base: position 122,314,959 of record CM060365.1, on the reverse strand, counting down.
ATGTTTGTAATGGAAACTTGGGGATTTCCCATGTGTTTAATATTATAAAAGTGTGGTATTTTACTCTGATAAATTATTTCCTAATTACGGTCCTGATGTAAATTCCGCTGCCATATTGATAAACACAGATACCACCATCTCTGAGTAGGCCGCGGCCGCCCGCCTCCCGAGGCAGGGGTCGGGGGTTGCGACAGATGGTGGTATCAGAGCTACAGCCACTGATTCAGCCACAGAAGTGTTCTGCTAACACCAAAATTTTTATGTTAGGAAATAATCTACGTGATTACGTGTATATCTGTATATTATTGTTTTGTGTTATTTGACAATTTGTTAGTTTACAGTATGAGCGACCAAGGACCTTCAGACGCTTACCGTCAGTTGTCCAGCTCACCTAGGGATGAAGGAATTTCTTCACAGCCTACCCCCTTGGGGTGTTCGGCTGACACCGAAGAAGGGATTTTCATATTCAAAGCACAATCTGAAGAGCCATTCCCTCCCAAGAAGAGAGGATGGTTCAGTAGAGGAGCTCACGAGCGTAGAAAAAGGATGAGAAAACTTTAGCTGCAGTGAGCTTTAACAGCCGCAAATAGAGAAATGAACACTCAAACTCAAGATATAATCAATAGGAGACTAGCCAATTTCCACATACTAGCAACCACAGCCGCCGACCCAAACCTAGAACAACTCATAGCACCACAACCACTACCCCTATTCCCAACACAACCTATGGACATCGAAGCCAACCCAGAAAACCAAATTCCAGCACCTGCCTTCGATCCAGCTGAAATCCCTAGAGTACCAGCACCCCATCCCCCAGACTATGACCCATGGTTTGACGACCATAGGGATTATCAACAACGCTGCCCACTAGAAGACGAACCCATGCCAAACCCAGTAGCACCCTACCCAGACCTGGACCCTCTAGACCCATATTTTGACAATGACCAATACATCAAGGAAATTCTAGAAAACTCGTACCCTTACAAAGAACCCATGCCCCAGTTCCCTGACCCGATACCAGCACCCACACCACCCATGAGCACTGAGAATGTGCAAGAGCTCCGCACCTTTGGTGAGGAGATTTTAGAAGGAAGTGAGAGGATGAGACAGATAGGGGAGAGACTCGTCTGGAAATATGACGAGCGCAACATGCAATTCTGGATGAACCCATATCAGTAGTACTAATATATATATACCTATATATATACATATATATATACATATATATATAGATATAGGGGAAGGTTCATTTGAGAAGAAATTTAATGTGAGAAGAAAAAGAAGAAAGGACATATGAGTAAAATACTATTTCATTTATAACTCATATCATTAATATTTCTCTTTTTAATTAATTAGTCAACTAATCATTAATTATCCTACATATAATCTACAAAACCTACACATATAAAAATTTTCTTACATATACCCTACACATTATAGAATTTTATCCTACATAGTCGAAATTTATCTTACACACATCGAAATATATCCTGCATAACTTGTAATTTATCCTATACAACTAGTAATTTATTCTACACTTTAAATTAAGTTGTTTTTTTTTTAATTTGGAAAAAGTATATATTTTGAAAAGGAGTTACAAATTTAATTTAGTTAGTTATTAAAGGGGAAGATTAAAAATTAATGATTTATATAAGTTTACCAACATACCCTTATATTAAAATTAAATGAAAATATTAAATGAAGTAAATGAAGCATTGTTATTGGTTGAAACTTCTTCTTTTTTCTTCTTATAAAAAAATTCTTCTCATTTGAACCCTCCACTATATATATATATATATATGTGTGTGTGTGTGTTTGAAAAAAAAATATAATAAATATAAAAATCAACTAAAATAGATAATCCTGTAGCTACTAATGCATAGTAGTATTGTATTTTCAATTCCAGTTGTATTTGTAATAGATATAGATGCATATATAAAATAGTAAAGGTCGCAATGACGACGATTTTGGATCAATGTGTTGTTGTGTGATTATTCGCATTAAATATTGTGTCGTGATATTAATACTTGGTAAATGTGTATAATCCAGATGGATAACGAAGTGAATCAAGAAAATCAGAATAACGATAATAATGGAAACCAAGTAGATAACAGTGCCATCCAACACATAGTGTCACAATGGATTATAGATGCAATGCCATATATTATCAAAACGGTTAATGAAGCGGATAATAATAAAAGTAATAATGGAAGTAAACGACCACCTACTGAACATGAACACAGCGTGAACAATGGACCAATACTTCAAGTGCCCATTCCAAAACGAAGAAGAACCATGTCTTATGGTTGTTCTTATAAAGAATTCTGGTCTTGTAAACCAATGGAATTCTCGGGCAATGAAGGAGCCATTTGTGACAACTGTGCTCTGTAATCGACGTACAATGTAAAACAATGTTAATTATCAATAAAACAATATGTTTTGGTGTTATTATATGTGTATTTGTGTTTGATGATTTTACGATTCGATTCGCTTCCGATTTCAAGCTTTAAATCGCTTTCTGGAACGTTATACGCAAACTGGTGCGTAAACGCAGTCAGTTTAATGCGACAAACACTCCGGAATAGTGACATAGGCTTAACATACCTTAAATAACCTTTACATAACTTAGAAATAAGTTTTGGATGATTTGGTGTGTTGAAATCAAGTTTGATCGATCGTAGGGACTATTTGTGTCAAACTGCGAAACTATACCGATTTGTATAGTAACGAACATTCCGGAACTTGATCATAAGTTAAACATACCCTAAATATCCTTTACATAGCTTAGAAATAGTCTTTGAGGGGTTCGGTATGCTAAAATAAACTTTATTGATCAAAAGGGACTAAAAGCGTCAAAAAGTGCATAAGTTTGCATTTTCGCGCATATCTTACGTTCTAAAATACATCCGGACATCCAAAAATTTATGTAACCACTAAAATATTTTATTTTAGTGATTGGCATGATAAAAAAATCCATTCGTCGCGTAATTTGGATCGTTTTTCACGTTCATTCGTGTTTCGTCGTAATTAACCAAATAACGTGGTCGTACGACCAAACGAACCGACATCCGACATTTTTTTGAGCATGTTTCATGTGCCCTATACTTAAAATTCATTATTGAGCCTTGAAAATGGGTTAACAGGGTTTAAACGCATCGAAAAAGGCCTTAAACATGTGCAGGGACCATTTCTGCCATTTTGGCAAAATTTCTGGGAACTGGCACATGGTGGCGCTGCGCCACCACCATATGTCTTTGCCGTGGCACGACGCCATGGCCTCATCTGGGCATAAAACTCATTTTCAGCATCAGATTGATAATTCAGGGGCCATTCTTGCAATTTCTTTGTGTGGTAGCCAAATTAGCACCTCCCCAAGCAAATTAGCTGGCCTCTAACACTTGTATGGCTCGGATTTAATGCTTGATGGCCACACAAACACTTGTTTTGATCTTGTGAGTTCATGACAAGTATAAATAGCCTAGCATTTCATTTTTTGCAACTCACACTTGATCTAAATTCTCTAAGTTGAGGTTCTATAACTTCATACCTGAGAATTATAAGATCAAGTTCTAGCAAGGACCCTTTGTAAGCTTCCTTCGTTCTTTTATCGCTTTCCTAGCGAGAAAGTCAAACAGTTTTTGACTTTCAACTTTGACCAGTCAATGGTCAACACAAAGTTCTTTTGAAATTTGCAACGTGAGCGTGATCACGATGGTTGTAGTCCCTTGTGACTATACCTACTGATTACCACGTTGACTATGCGTAGTGACGAGTCGTAGTTTCGGTCAAAATGCGCATTTAAGCGTATTTTACAACCAAACTACTCTTGGGTATCAAAACACTTTGTTTTGATATCAAAACCTGTTTTCTAACTTAGGTAAGCATGTTTTAACATGCTTAGCTCGTCACTTTTAGTTTAGTGCTTGTTTAGAGTCGTAAGTCAAGCGGTCTAAACCACCGCTTAGACTTTCGAACTCGACCCGTTTGGTTGATCATTAGGATCCAACCAAGCATGTTTAGTTGTGACAACTGTCAAATTGCATGCATCCGTACATTTAATTAATATTGATTTATGCTTAATGACTGTGCTTAATTACAACTGTTGATTATACTGCTTCTGATTTCTGTTACATACATACACATGCATCACATTCAACCTGTCACTCCATTTATTATATACAAACATTAGTGACAAACTTGATGCACAAAGCACAGTTAGCACACTAAACGGATAACCCAGAAAACATGCTGACGATACCAGCACCTATACAGACAATGTTTTTGAGGCCAGTATGAGCCAAAATTAGAATACTACACTAGTAGGGAGTGTAGGGAGGTGAGGACCATAAAACTGCGTCACTAGGTGATAGTTATAGTGCCCGGAAGTGCCAAAAACATACTTTAAGTGCAGAATTCTGCACTAAATACAAAAATTCAGCATTTAAAAATGCTAGTAAAGTGCAAAAACTTGGTAAAATAGTCCTAGAAATTTTCCAAAGTGTTGGGAATTTAATGTGTCACTAAAAATAATATAAAAGACACTTTAAAGCTTTATTTAGCACTTTAACGGATCAACATCCAACCGAACAACCGGACTATACCCGGAACATAAAAATATTGCCAAACACCTTGTTTTTACTTTTCTGAGCTAGTTAGGGTCCCCGAACACCCTAACACACCTTATATTATACTACACACTATAATATACTAACTATATCATTCAAACATAACTAACTTGTAACTAGATCATCACCACCCAACCCCATACCCCCCCCCCCCACTTCGACGGTTGCATGGTGTGGGGACACCCCCACCATTCTTTTGAATATTAAATTGTTATTGTTGTTGGTTAGAGAAACATGTTGTATATTGGTTAATAGAGAACTTGGTTTATAAATAAGTCTAAGAGTCTTCCACCTTCTCTCATCAAACACCCAACAACAAACTCCTTCTTCTCCTCTCTCCATAGCTCACGGCCGCCACCACCATCCACCATACACCCACCATCAAGCTCTTGTTCAAACATTTTCCATACACACAAGGGTGCAAGAGGTCATACAAACAAGCTTGGTGCACTCGGAAGCTCAAGGACCACTCTTGTTTTCTTTTATCCACCACTTTTACGCCTTGTTTCTCCCCTAGCCTTGTGCTAGTAGTAAGTGCTTTAAAACTTCATCTTGTTCTTATTTTTGGTGGATAATAGTTGAAAGAAGGATAAATATTAAGAAACTCTAAAAACATAAACAAGATCATGAACATAAGAACTTTACATAAAGGTCATGAGATGAAAGATAATAATACATGATAAATCTGAGATATATAAGTAATAACCTGCTGTAAAAGACTCACATTATGATATAAATCGTTATTAGAAGGAATGGTAATCGTAGGTATACATTTTAGTAACATTTAACCTATAAACAGCTTGTTGATTAGCATTTTCAGCCACCTTCAACTGGTTGTAACCAGATCATAACTTGACGAAAAACTGATTTTCTTGAGTCTCTAACGTGTTATTATGAAATACGGTTCTAATGGAACCAGAATCATAATTTTTGGACTTCGTTTGCTATTTTTAAAGGGTCGTTTTCTAACAGCAACTAAAGCTGCATTTTTACCGCTAAAAATAGGTGTTGTGTTTTTCGTCATAACTTGAAATCTGTGTAGGATTAGGTCATGAAATTTGTACTGTAGATGACCACCGATGTATTTGTAATTCTCCACTGGAATTTCGTAAATCAGACATACGAGGAATTTTAAATAAATTATTCCGTGGACTGCAGTCAGAAAAAGATGAATCTGAATGCAGTCCGGAAAATGATTTTCTATAAAATATTAGTGATGATTTGGACCCCGATATTTTTACACAATAATATTTGGACCGTATAAGACACTCTGTAAAAATTTGGGAAGTTTTGGAATAAGATAACTATTTTATTAAAATGCCCGAAAACAGCCCAGTTTTGTATATTGAAACTGAATTGATATAAGTAGTATTTTGCATGTCTAAATGTCGGGTTGATTATTTGAGAACGATCTAACGTGTCATATGTAAAGAAAATGATATGCTATTTAGCATGGACACCTCCATTTACAAAGGAGACTATGGCGAAATTTTCTGAAAATCCTAACGCTTAGCAAATATTTTCTAGACAAGTGTTTACTAGTATATTTAGACTATGTTTTTCAAACATAAACTTCGCCATAAATTTTTGCAACAAAATACAAAGTGTCGGAGGTTGATTTTCGTAAATAAAAGTGGGAATTAATATATATATTGTTGGAACTACAAATTTACATACATAAAGACCCCCATCCTTGGGAAGGAAATACGAATACGAATACTCGAGAAGTATTAATACAGAAATATTGTATAAACAATTATTCCAAAACTAAATACAATTATTATAACTTGGAATAATACCAGAATCGTAACTCAAAAACATACATACTAAGACAAGGCACCACTCGTTCGTCTAATAGACGTTAGACCATTGTAGGTAGTCGTGTTTGCCGCGGAAATTTGGGTTACAAGTACGAAGACGCAATACTGTGAGTTCATGTCCCCCTTTTCTCTTTACTGTTTTCAGTTTTACACTTCGGGGGTGAAATACATGCGACAATTATTACAGACACTTCTATATACATGGTATGGTTAGCTTAAGGAGGGTTTACTACTTAGATCATGTGAGTGAGTAGGTGGTACTTGGGGCCATTAATCCTCATTGTAGGACCGAGGGTCATGAGCGATAGATCTATTTGGGTGTAGCGAGCCCAACTCCTGAGTCCAACTGTGTGGACCATGGGGTGACTTTGAGCCCGACGCAAAAATCTGCTAGGTTTGAGTCTTCCTGCATCACTTCACACATATCATTGGCTTTGCAACCCAATGGTGATCTCTTTTTCCTTAATTGCTACATACCAGGGATTTTCATACATACAGACATATTACAAAGGTTTATACATACTCACTTACACATGAACTCGCTCAACTTTATGTTGATTTTTCAAACTACATGTATTTTAGGGAATTAACGGATCTGGTGAAGTATGCATAAGTCAAGCTGCGTTGAATAAAGATTTCATCCAGGGCAATAGGTTCAGGAGGTGTAACCCTTACCTGGACGGGTTGCATGTCCTAAACCTCGTTTTATTAAAAGTCTTTTGTTGTGTCTTATGAACACGTTCTAGACAAGTATGGGTTGTAAATTACTTTAAGTATCGACTTTTCCAAACACTGATGTTGTGGTATTTTAAAAACTTAATGAATGGATGAACGTCTTGTATTTTTATCATATAGCATTGTTATGATTGTTGCTATGGTATTAAGAAGTCACACTAACAAACCCACGCTTCCGCAAAGCCAGGGTGTGACATTAGTGACCATAGTTGTATAGGGAATAACCTTCCGAGGTTATACCTTATGGTCACCTAGTTTAAATAGTCGTATGATAAGTAGTTTATATGCCTTAGGTAAATGACCAAAATGCCCTTTTCATGCATAATTGGATTTTTAAACATATGTAACCTAAACTTTTGCCACTTAACTGATTATGCAACATAATTAAACATGTTAGGGCATATAATACTTGTCATAGGACTAGTTAGATGGGTCGTAACGGGTCGAAAGCACTTAGGTTAGGTTCCGATTTAGAATGTAGGCTTTGTTAAACCATATCACATGAGTTCCAACACTCATTTGGTTTACAAGACCTCATTCTATCTGATCTTCCGATTTAGGTGTCGATTTATTTACTAGTGATCCGATTACTAGGTACTACTTGAATTTGCTTGGTTTGTCTGAGCTTCGCTAAGTTCTTTAGATCAAGGATACCCTTCTATTCAAAGTGAGTACATAGTTCCCCTATTTTACTGTTTTCGATTGTTTTGGGGTGATTCATATGTATTAAACAATTTCGAGGTTTAAACGATGATTTCAAAAACGATTTAAATGGTTTATATTAAACTAATAACGATTTTGATAATGTGAACAAACTTGTTGGTCGTAATTACATAGCGAATGACATTCATTAATTTTGGCCTAACCGACCAGTATTAGGTTATGGTACCATTGGATCTGACAAATCCCGTTATCAGACTACACCCATGGTTATGTGTGGGGGTTATGTAGGTAACGACCGAATCTGATGATTGTTAACTTACCCTTTGGTGGTTTGTTAATACGAGAAACGAGATAGTCGAGTCACGAAGGTTTGAATGTTATTAGCGAGAAGACCAAAAGTAGTTTCACAATTAAAACGAGAACGATTTTGGGACAAGTTAAACGATTTGATACGACTTAAACGAGATAAACAAATTGGATAAACAATTGGTTTTGGGTGGTGATTAGATAATGGGATGGATGTAGTATGATAGAATCATGGTAGATACGCCGCAGGTACATCTTATATATAAGTGCTTCTATCATATTACATTGCGTGCCATTATTTAGTTAACTTGGGAAACGATTTTGAAACGATGTCACACAACGAGGTTTTCGAAATGATATAAACCACACGAGTTTTATTAACGAGTTTTTACGAGATGTTTTACGAATTGGTTTACTAAAATAAATGTTTTGGGGTTAAGAATCATGGCTACGAGATTTTATAAATTATAACCATCTTGATTTGAGTTGGTTAATTATGTTGCAATACACTTTTCAAAACGAGGTTTGTACTTTTGACTCTTGTAGTCTAATGAGGTACTGCAACATATAAACGAGCCATGAATCCGATACTCTTATAAAACCTATGTGCTCGCCAGCATTTCTTTGCTGACTTTATTTTTTACATATGTTTCAGGTGGTGTTGCTTGATGTTGGTTGCTAGGATGCATGAGTCACATAGGATCTGGACGAGGCCTTAGTGACTTAATAATGAAAATAGACGATGTTTAACTTGTTTGTGTTGGTTTAAAGACAATATACATTACTTAATGAATCAATAAAACGAAACTTTTTGTATCCATGGTTGTGAAACAATAATTCTGTTACAACACTCCCCGACGTTTCCACCACGGTTTGTTGTTTTACGTGGTCGGGGTGTGACAGAAGAGTTGGTATCAGAGCCAATGGTTATAGGGAATTAGGTTATTAGTAATGCTTTGACCTAGACTATAACTTTCTAGGACCCCAACGCAAGTTTACTTGTGTTTAGATTTTAAAACAATACCGTCACCTATCCTTAGGTGATAACCACAATGAGAACACAATAATAAATCCACTTCGACAATTAATCATCTATTCTTGGATGATTGATTATAAGGTTTTGAACCCTCTCAGTTTTCAAAATCTCGTCAAAGTTTGGGTCTAAATAATGTGAACACGTGCAAACTGGAAGAGTGAATGCCTGTACCCTGAGTTTTTTGTCTAAGGCTAGAGTGTTCGTACAAATCCACAGTATCGGACCAGTCACTCTTACCTGGGAACTCTTGGGGTGAGTGTTCACTTATAGGCAAGCATGTCTTCGGTGATACATTATTATGACCTATTTACTTTGATTAGTCACCGCGTGTCGTTTGTTTGTTCGAGGCAACGAAAGAATGATCGCCTTCCTTGTGTTTTGTCGATGCTTTCAATACCTCTTTTGTTTTCCCAATTGTCGATCTCACTCGAATCCCTTGTTTCCTTGTTAGACAATGCCTCCTCGACGTGATGCTCAACCTTTTACTGCTGAAGAAGTCGCAGCCCTTGTTGCTCAGCAAATGGCTGCAGTACTTCCTGGCATAGTAACCCAGATCCATGAGTTAATAACAACAATAATAACAATAATGCACAGTGTAATTTCAAGAATTTCAATTCGACTAAACCGCTAAAGTTTTCTGGGTCGCAAGGAGCAACTGCGCTCCTGCAATGGTTCGAAAGTCTGGAAAGCACATTCAGACATGTGTAATGTCCGAATGAGCGTAAGGTTGAGTTTGCATCAAGTGTGTTCGAGAAGCGAGCTCTTACATGGTGGAACGGAGTGATGCGCGATAGGGGTGCTGATGTGGCGATGGCATAAACTTGGGAAGAGCTCCGAGCTCTCATGATGAGAGAGTTCTGTCCCCGTCACGAGATTCGAGCTTTGGAACGAGAATTCGATGATTTGAAACAAGATGGGGGAGAACACCGTGCTTATACGGATCGATTTGAGGAGCTCAGTTTGTTGTGTCCTACGATGGTTACCCCGTTGGAGAAGGCAATTGAGAGGTATATCGATGGGTTACCTGATTCTGTGCAAGATATTGTGACCGACAGTAATCCTACCATTGTCCGTCAAGCAATTGAATTGTCTGCTACCCTGACTGGGTCACAAGTCAGAAAGGGTAAATTGACTCGTAAGGGTGATAAGAAGAAATCAACCGATTCTGCACAAGACAAGGGTAAGAAGCAGGGTGAGTCTTCCAACAAGTCAAGGAAGCGCAAGGCTTCCCAGAACTTTGTTGTCACCAACCAAAACCCTCAGAACCCACCAGCCCTACCTCCCACGAAGAAGCAATATGCTGGTACCGCACCTCACTGTGCTCGATGCAATGGTCACCATGTTGCCCAGCAAGCCTGTAAACAGTGCACTACGTGTGGTAGACTTGGGCATTTGGCCAACATTTTCCGTTTTGGCCAAAATCAAGCTGCTCAGGTTCCATCACAAGCTCAAGGGAATGTTGCGTGATTCCCACCTGGTTCGTGTTTCAATTGTGGAGAAATGGGTCATTTCCGCAACAACTGTCCGAGGTTGGTAAATGCGAATGCGAATCCGAACAAGAACACGAATATGAATCCCGCTCGTGGACGAGCATTCAATCTGAATGCGAATGAGGCGAGGGCGGACAATGAGGTTGTTAACGGTATGTTCCTTGTTAACAATCAACTTGCATCTGTTCTTTTCGATTCTGGTGCCGATAGGAGTTTTGTTTCGTTATCCTTTGAGCCTTTACTTGCGATACCTAGAACTAAATTGAGGAAACCCTTATCTGTCGAAGTTGCTACTGGTAAACCACTCGTACTCGATTCTGTTCTTTGTGGTTGTCAATTGAACCTCGATAACCATCTATTTCCTATTGATCTCACACCAATGCAACTTGGGAGTTTCGATATCATCGTGGGGATGGATTGGTTAACCAAACATCATGCTGAGATGATTTGTTTTGATAAGATCATTCGTATTCCTCTTTCGTCTGGCGATGTTCTGGAAGTTCGTTGCGAGAAAGCATCTGGTGGATTGAAACTCATGTCGTGTACGAAAGCCCAAAGTTACTTACGAAAAGGATATGTTGCCTTTTCTGGCACATGTCACCGAGGAGAAAGACAAGAGCAAGAGTATTCAGGATATTCCGAGTGTTCGGGATTATCCAAAAGTGTTTCCTGATGAACTGCCTGGTTTACCTCCAGTTCGTCAAGCCGAGTTTCATATTGATCTTGTACCCAATGCCAACCCGATTGCGAAAGCACCTTATCGTCTTGCACCATCTGAGATGCAAGAGTTATTGAAACAGCTTCAAGATTTATCTCATAAAGAATTCATCCGACCAAGTTATTCACCTTGGGGTGCTCCTATCCTCTTTGTGAAAAAGAAAGATGGATCTTTTCGAATGTGTATCGATTATCGTGAGCTTAATAAGCTTACCATCAAGAATCGATATCCCCTACCTCAAATTGATGACCTCTTTGATCAGTTGCAAGGTGCTACCTATTTTTTCAAGATCGATCTGCGTTCTGGGTATCATCAAGTTCGTGTTCTCGAAGAAGATATTCCCAAAACTGCATTCTGCACGAGATATAGGCACTACGAGTTCACTGTCATGCCTTTTGGTTTGACAAATGCTCCAGCCATTTTCATGGATGTAACACCTGTGTCATTTCAACCATCAAACAAATGCCCAACCAGTGAAATATTGTATTTCATACTTGGGATTTGTAAAAATATGTGTATCGTTTACACATATCAACTCTTGTTCGATTTCAAGCTCTAAATCGCTTTCTGGAAGGTTATACACGCACTTATGCGTAAATATAACCAGTTTAATGCAACGAACACTCCGGAATAGTGAAATAGGCTTAACATACCTTAAATAACCTTTACATAACTTAGAAATAAGTTTTGAAGGCTTTGGTATGGCAAAAACATGTTAAATCGCTTACAGGGACTAAAGTTGACAAACTGCGAAAGTATGCCAATTTGAACTGTAACAGACATTCCGGAACATGACCATAAGTTAAACATACCATAAATATCCTTTACATAGCTTAGAAATAGGCTTTGAGGTGTTCGGTATGCTAAAATAAACTTTTGTGTCATTCAGGGACTAAAAGCGTCAAAAAGTGCACAAGTTTGCATTTTTACGCATAACTTACATTCTGAATACATCTGGACATCCAAAAATTTATGTAAGCATGACTACATTATATTTTAGTGTTCGCCTTAAAAAAAATCCATTCGTCACGTCATTTGGGTTGTTTTTCGCGCTTGTGCGCATTCCGTCGTAATTAAGCGAACATCGCGTTCGTACGGCTAAACGAACCGACATCCGAGATATTTTTGAGCACATTTTAAGTTCCCTATACTTTAACTTCATTTTAGATCTTTGAAATGGGGTTAACGGGCCTTAAACGTGTCAAAAATGGCCTAAATACAGTTCAGGGACCAAAACTGTAATTCTGCCAAACTGCACCATACGATGCGTATGGTATATATACCATACGATGCGTATGGGGTCTGCAGACCAGGTTCAGTGTATTAACAGCCTGTTTGCAGCTGTTTTAACCACAACCACATGTTTGCAACTTGCCTAATCTGTTGATAAACATCATTTTTAGCCACCATAAGGTTCCGACAAGTGTACGCCTTGGATTCGATCACGTACTACGAGAAACGATCCTAACGGCTCTACTTTTCCTATAAATACCCACCCCCCTTTGGCTTAAAAACCCACAAGAATTCTGATTTAAGAGCTCTAAGTTGAAACCATTGTTTCATACCTGAGTTCTTGAATCGGGATTAGCATTCGGGGACCCTGGGTAAGTATTCTTTCGTTCTTTTCCTTATTTTTACTGCTTTTCGAGTCAGAAAGTCAAACTTTGTTTGACTTTCAGCGTTGACCAGTAATGGTCAATGCGAAGTTCGTTTGAACTTCGCAACGTGAGTGTAATCACGTTGGTCATAGTCCCTTGGGACTATGCCCACTGATTACCACGTTGTCTAGGGTCGTAGGGTAGGCGATCTAATAAATCGCCTATACCTTCGAACCCGACCCAGTTTGGTCGATCATTAGGATCCGACCAAACACATTAGGTGACCATAGTAGGTAGGGCATAACCTTCCGAGGTTATACCCTATGGTCACATCGTTTAAATAGTTGTATGATAGGTAGTTTATATGCCTTAGGTAAATTACCAGAATACCCTTTTCATGTATAATTGGTAATTAAGCATATGTAACCTAAACTTTTGTCACATAACTGATTATGTAACATGTTTAGGCATATAACACTTGTCATAGGACTAGTTAGGCGATCCGAACGCGTTTCACGCGAACGACGCGTTAAAGTAGCATAAGCTACCTAAACGGGTCGTAATGGGTCGTAAACAATTAGGTTAAGTTTCATTTAGTATGTAGGCTTTGTTAAACCAAAAGACACGAGTCTCTACACTCGTTTGGTTTACAAACCCTAATGCTACCCGATCTTCCGATTTAGGTCCGGTTTATTAATGTAGCTACCTATACTAGGTGCCGTTTGATATCCGCGATCTCTAGCATTGTTTAGTTGTCACTCCAGAACTACTGAGCAATCCCAGGTGAGTACATAGACCCCTCTTTTACTGTTTTCCAAACTGTTTTGGGGTGGAACACATGTGCCTACTTGTTACTTTCCTGCTTTCCTGTTTTGACATCATATACTTGCTATGTTCATTAGTACATTATAGTACATGATTTCATTACATTTCATGCTATGTATGCCCATTGTGTGCGTACTTAGTACATTGTTTTACATTACATTTTATGCTATGTATGCCCATTGTGTGCGTACTTAGTACATCGTTCTACATTACATTTCATGCTATGTATGCCCATTGTGTGCGTACTTAGTACATTGTTTTACGTTGCTTTTCTGTTGCATATGCTTATCCAGCATATGAACACATTATACTACATATTGAACCGTTGTAATCATTTGACTGTGATCCGTTGATATCTGTGAACCATATTTGACATAGACATTTCGGCATAGACATTTTAACATGATTGACAATTGATCATGCATTTCCCACAAAACATAACTTTGATTTAAACCAAGTTTTACTTCAATACTTTGTTTTTGTGCATATGGTTTAGTTGAGACATTTCACTTACCATACATAACATTCTGACATAGACATTTGACATGGATATTTGACATAGACATTTGACATGGATATTTGACATAGACATTTTGACATTGGTTTGGTTTGGTTTGATTAAGTGGTTAAGTAACGATACGTGTGTAATATGATACAAGCATGGTGGATACGCCGCTGGTACTTCCTATATATAAGTGTTTGTAGGTATTACATATCGTAGCGTTATTTGAATCATTTCAGTTTGATACATATGACATTTTATACAAATAACATACTTTTCACAAGACATTGTTTTACAAACAACCTATCTTATACAAATCCATTTTACTATGGTTATTCATTTAACCATACATTATTCATTTATGGTATACATATCATCTGAACTCATTGTTCTTCAAATGATTTACAAAGCAAAGCAAATAACAAGGTTCATGACTAAACATTTTCTCAAACATAAGTCATGATACCTATTTTCACAAAACCTATGTATCTCACAGGCATTTTTATGCTGACGTACCTATTTTCACATGTGTTTTTCAGGAGCTGTTGCATAAGATGATCAAGATACATATAGGCAGACTTGGGCTTTAGTGACAATAAAAGATGCAAGACTAGTTAATTATGTCGTATTTCTTTGTTTATTAAGACATCGTAACACTTTTAATCAATAAAACAAGACTTCAATTGCCATGGATTTGAGACAATTAATTCTGTTACAACACTCCCCGATGTTTCCGCCACGTTTCGTATGTTCTACGTGGTCGGGGTGTGACAGAAAAGATGGTATCAGAGCCAATGGTTATAGGGAATTAGGTTATTAGTAATGCTTTGACCTAGTCTATAACCTTCTTAGGACCCTAACGCGAGTTTACTTGCGTTTAGTCATAAAACAATACCGTCCCCTATCCTTAGGCGACGACCACAACAAGAACATAAATTTCAAAACCGCTTTGAAAACTAATCATCTGTTCTAGGATGATTGATTACTAGGTTTTGAACCCTTTATTGTAAGGTTTTGAACTCTCTATTATATGGTTTTGAACCCCTTTGAGTTTTCAAAATCTCGTCAAGGTTTTGGGTTTTTAATAATGTGAACACGTGCAAACTGGAAGGGTGAATGCCTGTATTCTGGGTTTTCTGTCTAGGCAAGCACTTCGTATACATCTCATCAGACGCGAGACCAGTTGTGCTTACCTGGGAATTCTTGGGATGAGTGTTCACTTATAGGCGAGCATGTCTTCGCTATACATTATTTTTGACCTATTTACTTTAATCACCGAGGTCGTTTGTTGCTTTGTAGTAACAAACAAATGACCACCATCCTTGCATTCATCAGATTTGTTTCACCTCATTCGTTTCGTCTAACTCTCTCACTCGTTTCATTTCATGTTTCCTCTTTTAGAATGCCTCCTCGACGCGAAAGCCAGATAGCGACTGCCGAGCTGGCAGAAATCATTGCGCAGCAAATGGCTGCTCAATTCCCAAACCTCTTTGCTCAATGGAATCAAGCCAACAACAACAACAATGGTCCGTGCAACTTCAAGAGTTTTAACTCGGCGAAACCACTCAAGTTTAGTGGTTCTGAGGGAGCGACTGGGCTTCTTCAATGGTTCGAGAGCATTGAGAATACTTTCCGCCATGTGCAGTGTCCTGACAATCGCAAGGTCGAGTTTGCTTCGAGTGTGTTCCAGGAGAGAGCCCTTACGTGGTGGAATGGGGTTATGAGAGATCGTGGTGCAGAAGTTGCTCTAGCACAGACATGGGCCGAACTTAGGGCTCTCATGATGAAGGAGTTTTGTCCTTGTCACGAGATCAGGGCTTTGGAAAGGGAATTTGATGATCTTAAGCAAGACAGCGGTGAGCATCGAGCCTACACGGACCGTTATGAGGAGTTAAGTCTGTTATGCCCAAACATGGTCACGCCTTTGGATAAGGCGATCGAAAAGTACATTGATGGCCTTCCCGACTCAATACAAGACATTTTGACTGGTAGCAACCCTACTACTGTTAGGCAGGCCATTGAGTTATCTGCAACCTTGACTGAATCGCAGATCAGGAAACGTAAGCTTTTCCGAAAGGGTGACAAGAAACTGGTCGAGGAATCGAAACCAATCGAGGAATCAAAGACCATGGATGAACAGACTGGATCCTCTAAGAAGTCAAAGAAGCGAAAGGCTTCTCAGAACTTCGCCGTGGTCGCTCACAATGATCAAGCCGTCCCCAGCCAACCAGCTCAACCCCCTGCCAGGAAACCCTACAAAGGAACTGCACCCTTGTGCAACCAATGTGGCCTACATCATCATGCTGGTGTGAAGTGCCGCATATGCCAAGTTTTCGGACTTATAGGTCATACCGCGAGGGTTTGCCCAATAGCAGCAGCACCAAATCAGATTAACAACAATCCTGCTCAAGCTCGTTTTCCACCGGGATCTTGCTACAACTGTGGCGAGATGGGCCATTTTAGTAGGAATTGCCCAAGACTTGCTAATGCAAATCCAGCATAGGGATGAGCATATGACCAACCAGAAGACAACATCGTTTAGAAATAATCACGTCTTATGTATTATTTTCTTTTGTTGTCACGATCCATGAAACGGTTGTTGTTATCATTGTTTATAAATAAATCTTTTATTTACATCGCAATGTATTTATGTGATTGTATGTATAAACAACATATCCTCTACAATACCGACAATCAAGGAACCGCATTCCTTGAAGAACAGACTACCCCCAAATTTCTTCCATTTTATGATCTCTTGCGTTTTTCACGAAAATCCTAAGTACCCGTTTCTTCCAAGAGAAACAAAGTACGAGGTGCCAAGTTAATAGCAATCAATAACAAGAAAAATAACAATTAAACAATTATGTGGTTATGTGCTTATGTGTTATCCTTTATGTGTCATGTGATCCAATTTATGTTATTCAAATCCTCGTAAAATCTTACATATCTTTGTGCAAGAGATTCATAGTAGGATACCCAAAGGTACTACTTAAATCCTTAATGGACTTCTATGTTGTAGTTAAAGTCCCTTGGATTATAATGTACTACTTCATAATTAGACCCTTTAGTGGTCTAGTTAAACAGATTGATCCAAAAATCTGATTAGGGATATCATGTGATGATATAGCTGAAAGGACTCCTTAGTGGCCTAATTAAGAAGATCCTCTGTTGATCTAATTAAAAGGACCCTATGGTAGTCTAGTCACTCTCATCTCAGGTTCGATATCCTTCCCCACAACATTTCAAAACAAACTGTGCGGACTGTGCAAGGAATTACGTAATTATGGATGCATACATAATTATGGAATTTAGTGCACAGAAATCACAGCAAGTTCTATCATGTATCAAGAGTTAACCCTATTCATTTCCAATTCTGATGAAGCATCCGTTGAGGAAAAATGAACTAGCTATTCATTTTTCACTTCTGAAGAATATCCGTTGAGGAAATGAATATCCGTTGTTTATCTTTTCATTTCCATTCTGAAGAATAACCGTTGAGGAAAATGAATTATCCATTCATCTTCATTCTAAAGAATATCCGTTGAGGAAATGAATATCCGTTGTTTATCTTTTCATTTCCATTCTGAAGAATAACCGTTGAGGAAAATGAATTATCCATTCATTTTCATTCTAAAAGAATGTCCGTTGAAGAAATGAATATCCGTTGTTTATCTTTTCATTTCCATTCTGAAGAATAACCGTTGAGGAAAATGAATTATCCATTCATTTTCGTTCTAAAGAATATCCGTTGAGGAAATGAATATCCGTTGTGTAAATCCTTCATTTCCAACTCTGAGGAAGCAACCGTTGAAAATGACTCCGTTAGTTCATTTTCGTTTCTGAAGATTTATCCGTTGAGGAAATGAATATCCGTTGTGTAAATTCTTCATTTCCAACTCTGAGGAAATAACCGTTGAAAATGACTCCGTTAGTTCATTTTCGTTTCTGAAGATTTATCCGTTGAGGAGATGAATATCCGTTGATTTTTCTTTCATTTGAAATTCTGAAGAACAAACCGTTGAGGAAAATGACCCCGTTTGTTCATTTTCACTTCTGAAGAATATCCGTTGAGGGAAATGTATATCCGTTTAGTTAATTCCTTTATTTTCCATTTCCGAAGAACCCGTTGAAGAAAATGACTCTGCTCGTTCATTTTCGCTTCTAAAAAATATCCGTTGAGGAAAATAATCAGATTATGCTTTACATATCTTTGATGACTATTTGAAACAAAGTCATAGACAGACTCCTACGAATTAATTTCGGGACGAAATTTCCTAAAGTAGGGGAGACTGTAACACCTGTGTCATTTCAACCATCAAACAAATGCCCAACCAGTGAAATATTGTATTTCATACTTGGGATTTGTAAAAATATGTGTATCGTTTACACATATCAACTCTTGTTCGATTTCAAGCTCTAAATCGCTTTCTGGAAGGTTATACACGCACTTATGCGTAAATATAACCAGTTTAATGCAACGAACACTCCGGAATAGTGAAATAGGCTTAACATACCTTAAATAACCTTTACATAACTTAGAAATAAGTTTTGAAGGCTTTGGTATGGCAAAAACATGTTAAATCGCTTACAGGGACTAAAGTTGACAAACTGCGAAAGTATGCCAATTTGAACTGTAACAGACATTCCGGAACATGACCATAAGTTAAACATACCATAAATATCCTTTACATAGCTTAGAAATAGGCTTTGAGGTGTTCGGTATGCTAAAATAAACTTTTGTGTCATTCAGGGACTAAAAGCGTCAAAAAGTGCACAAGTTTGCATTTTTACGCATAACTTACATTCTGAATACATCTGGACATCCAAAAATTTATGTAAGCATGACTACATTATATTTTAGTGTTCGCCTTAAGAAAAATCCATTCGTCACGTCATTTGGGTTGTTTTTCGCGCTTGTGCGCATTCCGTCGTAATTAAGCGAACATCGCGTTCGTACGGCTAAACGAACCGACATCCGAGATATTTTTGAGCACATTTTAAGTTCCCTATACTTTAACTTCATTTTAGAGCTTTGAAATGGGGTTAACGGGCCTTAAACGTGTCAAAAATGGCCTAAATACAGTTCAGGGACCAAAACTGTAATTCTGCCAAACTGCACCATACGATGCGTATGGTATATATACCATACGATGCGTATGGGGTCTGCAGACCAGGTTCAGTGTATTAACAGCCTGTTTGCAGCTGTTTTAACCACAACCACATGTTTGCAACTTGCCTAATCTGTTGATAAACATCATTTTTAGCCACCATAAGGTTCCGACAAGTGTACGCCTTGGATTCGATCACGTACTACGAGAAACGATCCTAACGGCTCTACTTTTCCTATAAATACCCACCCCCCTTTGGCTTAAAAACCCACAAGAATTCTGATTTAAGAGCTCTAAGTTGAAACCATTGTTTCATACCTGAGTTCTTGAATCGGGATTAGCATTCGGGGACCCTGGGTAAGTATTCTTTCGTTCTTTTCCTTATTTTTACTGCTTTTCGAGTCAGAAAGTCAAACTTTGTTTGACTTTCAGCGTTGACCAGTAATGGTCAATGCGAAGTTCGTTTGAACTTCGCAACGTGAGTGTAATCACGTTGGTCATAGTCCCTTGGGACTATGCCCACTGATTACCACGTTGTCTAGGGTCGTAGGGTAGGCGATCTAATAAATCGCCTATACCTTCGAACCCGACCCAGTTTGGTCGATCATTAGGATCCGACCAAACACATTAGGTGACCATAGTAGGTAGGGCATAACCTTCCGAGGTTATACCCTATGGTCACATCGTTTAAATAGTTGTATGATAGGTAGTTTATATGCCTTAGGTAAATTACCAGAATACCCTTTTCATGTATAATTGGTAATTAAGCATATGTAACCTAAACTTTTGTCACATAACTGATTATGTAACATGTTTAGGCATATAACACTTGTCATAGGACTAGTTAGGCGATCCGAACGCGTTTCACGCGAACGACGCGTTAAAGTAGCATAAGCTACCTAAACGGGTCGTAATGGGTCGTAAACAATTAGGTTAAGTTTCATTTAGTATGTAGGCTTTGTTAAACCAAAAGACACGAGTCTCTACACTCGTTTGGTTTACAAACCCTAATGCTACCCGATCTTCCGATTTAGGTCCGGTTTATTAATGTAGCTACCTATACTAGGTGCCGTTTGATATCCGCGATCTCTAGCATTGTTTAGTTGTCACTCCAGAACTACTGAGCAATCCCAGGTGAGTACATAGACCCCTCTTTTACTGTTTTCCAAACTGTTTTGGGGTGGAACACATGTGCCTACTTGTTACTTTCCTGCTTTCCTGTTTTGACATCATATACTTGCTATGTTCATTAGTACATTATAGTACATGATTTCATTACATTTCATGCTATGTATGCCCATTGTGTGCGTACTTAGTACATTGTTTTACATTACATTTTATGCTATGTATGCCCATTGTGTGCGTACTTAGTACATCGTTCTACATTACATTTCATGCTATGTATGCCCATTGTGTGCGTACTTAGTACATTGTTTTACGTTGCTTTTCTGTTGCATATGCTTATCCAGCATATGAACACATTATACTACATATTGAACCGTTGTAATCATTTGACTGTGATCCGTTGATATCTGTGAACCGTTTGTATCTGTGAACCATATTTGACATAGACATTTCGGCATAGACATTTTAACATGATTGACAATTGATCATGCATTTCCCACAAAACATAACTTTGATTTAAACCAAGTTTTACTTCAATACTTTGTTTTTGTGCATATGGTTTAGTTGAGACATTTCACTTACCATACATAACATTCTGACATAGACATTTGACATGGATATTTGACATAGACATTTGACATGGATATTTGACATAGACATTTTGACATTGGTTTGGTTTGGTTTGGTTTGATTAAGTGGTTAAGTAACGATACGTGTGTAATATGATACAAGCATGGTGGATACGCCGCTGGTACTTCCTATATATAAGTGTTTGTATGGTATTACATATCGTAGCGTTATTTGAATCATTTCAGTTTGATACATATGACATTTTATACAAATAACATACTTTTCACAAGACATTGTTTTACAAACAACCTATCTTATACAAATCCATTTTACTATGGTTATTCATTTAACCATACATTATTCATTTATGGTATACATATCATCTGAACTCATTGTTCTTCAAATGATTTACAAAGCAAAGCAAATAACAAGGTTCATGACTAAACATTTTCTCAAACATAAGTCATGATACCTATTTTCACAAAACCTATGTATCTCACAGGCATTTTTATGCTGACGTACCTATTTTCACATGTGTTTTTCAGGAGCTGTTGCATAAGATGATCAAGATACATATAGGCAGACTTGGGCTTTAGTGACAATAAAAGATGCAAGACTAGTTAATTATGTCGTATTTCTTTGTTTATTAAGACATCGTAACACTTTTAATCAATAAAACAAGACTTCAATTGCCATGGATTTGAGACAATTAATTCTGTTACAACACTCCCCGATGTTTCCGCCACGTTTCGTATGTTCTACGTGGTCGGGGTGTGACAATGGACTTAATGAATAGGGTCTGTAAACCTTATTTAGACAAGTTCATCATTGTGTTCATCGACGATATTCTCATTTATTCGAAGTCTCGAGCCGATCACGAGCAACTCCTTCGTTTGACACTGGAACTCCTGAAGAAGGAACAACTTTTTGCTAAATTCTCCAAGTGTGAATTTTGGCTTAAAGAAGTTCAGTTTTTGGGACATATTGTCAACGAGCAGGGTATTCATGTGGATCCATCCAAAATAGCTGCTATTAAGGATTGGAATACACCAACAACACCCACAGAGATTCGATCTTTTCTTGGTCTTGCTGGATATTATCGTTGATTTATTTCGAACTTCTCGAAGATCGCGGTTCCACTCGCTGCTTTAACTCAAAAGAATAAACCTTTTGAGTGGGGACCCAAGCAAGAAGAAGCGTTCCAAACGCTGAAACAGAAGCTATGTGATGCTCCTGTTCTATCTCTGCCCGAGGGAAACGATGAGTTCGTTGTCTATCGTGATGCATCCGACTTAGGCCTCGGTTGTGTTCTTATGCAACGAGGTAAAGTTATAGCATACGCGTCTAGACAATTGAAAGTTCACGAGAAGAACTACACGACTCATAATCTTGAGTTAGGTGCTGTGGTTTTCGCTCTCAAAATCTGGAGACACTATCTTTATGGCACGAAGTGTGTGGTTTTCACAGACCCCAAAAGTCTCCAGCACATTCTTAATCAGAAGGAGCTGAACATGAGGCAACGACGTTGGGTTGAGCTCTTGAATGACTACGATTGCGAGATTCACTACCATCCTGGTAAGGCGAATGTCGTAGCCAATGCACTTAGTCGAAAGGAGCGAGTCAAGCTTCATTCTGTTCGAACTCTATCTGATATTCAAACTCGTGTTCTTCAAGCTCAACAATCTTGTGTTTCACAAAATTTGATGGGTAAGGAATTACCACGTCAACTTGAGCTTAAACTCGAAGCAAAGGACAATGGATTGCTCTATTTCAAGGATCGTTTGTGGATTCCAAAACAAGACGATCTTCGCACCTTGGTGATGGACGAATCTCATAAGTCTCGATATTCTATCCATCCTGGTGCTGATAAAATGTAGAAGGATCTTCGTACTCAGTATTGGTGGCCTGGTATGAAGAAGGATATTGCTTTGTATGTATCGAAATGCCTAACTTGTCTCAAAGTCAAGGCTGAACATCAACAACCTTCTGGTTTGCTTGTACAACCAGAGATACCGGTTTGGAAGTAGGAGAACATTGCGATGGATCTCATCACTAAATTACCGCGTACATCTAAAGGTCACGATGCTATTTGGGTTGTTATCGATCGATTAACGAAGTCAACTCATTTTATTCCGATTCGCGAGGATCTATCTGCTGATAAACTTGAAAAGATTTATGTTGATGAGATTGTATCTCGACATGGTGTTCCTTTGGACATCATTTCCGATCGTGATGCTCGATTTTCATCTCATTTTTGGAAGACCATGCAATCTGCTATGGGAACCCAACTAAATCTAAGCACTGCTTATCATCCCCAAATAGATGGACAATCTGAGAGGACGATTCAAACTTTGGAGGATATGCTTAAAGCATGCGTGATAGACTTTAGTGGTAATTGGGATTCTCATCTTCCATTGATCGAGTTCTCTTACAATAATAGTTATCATGCTAGCATCAATATGGCATCGTTCGAAGCTCTTTACGGTTGAAAATGTCATTCACCTGTCTGTTGGAATGAGATCGGTGAAGCTCAGCTTACTGGACCTGAGCTCATTCTGGAAACAACAGACAAAATCAAGAAGATCCGCGATAATCTTGTGACAGCTAGAAGCCGTCAAAAGAGTTATGCGGATATGCAACGCAAGCCCTTAGAATTTCAAGTCGGAGACCATGTCCTACTCATGGTGTCACCTGGAAGGGAGTGGTGAGATTTGGAAAGAAAGGAAAACTTGCACCTCGATATGTTTGACCATTTAAGATTGTTGAAAGAATTGGAAAGGTTGCCTTTCGACTAGAGCTACCTCCAGAGCTTGGAAATATTCATCCGACTTTTCACGTGTCCAATTTGCAAAAGTGTTTAGCTGACGCTGATCTTCACATTCCACGCGACGAAATCCAAATCGATGAAACGATGCACTTTGTCAAGAAACCTGTGGAGATAGTGGACCGTACATTCAAACAGTTGAAGAACAAACGGATTCGATTGGTCAAGGTTCGCTGGGAATCCAAACGTGGCCCAGAGTTTACTTGGGAACGTGAGGACCAAATGAAGGCGAAATATCCATAATTGTTCTCACAAGTTTCCTCTAGTTAAAATTTCGGGACGAAATTTCCTACCGTAGGGGAGACTGTGACAACTGTGCTCTGTAATCGATGTACAATGTTAATTATCAATAAAACAATATGTTTTGGTGTTATTATATGTGTATTTGTGTTTGATGATTTTACGATTCGATTCGCTTCCGATTTCAAGCTTTAAATCGCTTTCTGGAAAGTTATACGCAAACTGGTGCGTAAACGCAGTCAGTTTAACACGAAAAACACTCTGGAACAGTGACATAGGCTTAACATACCTTAAATAACCTTTACATAACTTAGAAATAAGTTTTGGATGGTTTGGTGTGTTGAAATCAAGTTTGATCGATCGCAGGGACTATTTGTGTCAAACTGCGAAACTATACCGATTTGTATAGTAACGAACATTCTGGAACTTGATCATAAGTTAAACATACCCTAAATATCCTTTACATAGCTTAGAAATAGGCTTTGAGGGGTTCGGTATGCTAAAATAAACTTTATTGATCAAAAGGGACTAAAAGCATCAAAAAGTGCATAAGTTTGCATTTTCGCGCATATCTTACGTTCTGAATACATCCGGACATCCAAAAATTTATGTAACCACTAAAATATTTTATTTTAGTGATTGGCATGATAAAAAAATCCATTCGTCGCGTAATTTGGATCGTTTTTCACGTTCATTCGTGTTTCGTCGTAATTAACCGAATAACGTGATCGTACGGCCAAACGAACCGACATCCGACATATTTTTGAGCATGTTTCATGTGCCCTATACTTAAACTTCATTATTGAGCCTTGAAAATGGGTTAACGGGGTTTAAACGCATCGTAAAAGGCCTTAAACATGTGTAGGGACCATTTATGCCATTTTGGCAAAATTTCTGGGAACTGGCACATGGTGGCGCTGCGCCACCACCATATGTCTTTGCCGTGGCGCGACGCCACGGCCTCATCTGGGCAGAAAACTCATTTTTAGCATCAGATTGATAATTCAGGGGCCATTCTTGCAATTTCTTTGTGTGGTAGCCAAGTTAGCACCTCCCCAAGCAAATTAGATGGCCTCTAACACTTGTATGGCTAGGATTTAATGCTTGATGGCCACACAAACACTTGTTTTGATCTTATAAGTTTATGACAAGTATAAATAGCCTAGAATTTCATTTGTTGCAACTCACACTTGATCTAAATTCTCTAAGTTGAGGTTCAATAACTTCATACCTGAGAATTATAAGATCAAGTTCTAGCAAGGACCCTTTGTAAGCTTCCTTCGTTCTTTTATCGCTTTCCTAGCGAGAAAGTCAAACAGTGTTTGACTTTCAACTTTGACCATTCAATGGTCAACACAAAGTTCTTTTGAATTTTGCAACGTGAGCGTGATCACGATGGTTATAGTCCCTAGTGACTATACCTACTGATTACCACGTTGACTAGGCGTAGTGACGAGTCGTAGTTTCGGTCAAAATGCGCATTCAAGCGTATTTTGCAACCAAACTACTCTTGGGTATCAAAACACTTTGTTTTGATATCAAAACCTGTTTTCTAAGTTCTTTAGATCAAGGATACCCTTCTATTCAAAGTGAGTACATAGTTCCCCTATTTTACTGTTTTCAATTGTTTTGGGGTGATTCATATGTATTAAACGATTTCGAGGTTTAAAGGATGATTTCAAAAACGATTTAAATGGTTTATATTAAACTAATAACGATTTCGATAATGTGAACGAACTTGTTGGTTGTAATTATATAACGAATGACATTCATTAATTTTGGTCGAACCGACCAGTATTAGGTTATGGTACCATAGGATCTGACAAATCCCGTTATCAGACTACACCCATGGTTATGTGTGGGGGTTATGTTGGTAACGATCGAATCTGATGATTGTTAACTTACCCTTTGGTGGTTTGTTAATACGAGAAACGAGATAGTCGAGTCATGAAGGTTTGAATGTTATTAGCGAGACGACCAAAAGTAGTTTCACAATTAAAACGAGAATGATTTTGGGACGAGTTAAACGATTTGATACGAGTTAAACGAGATAAACGAATTGGATAAACGATTGGTTTTGGGTGGTGATTAGATAATGGGACGGGTGTAGTATGAAAGAATCATGGTAGATACGCCGCTGGTACATCTTATATATAAGTGCTTCTATCATATTACATTGCGTGCCATTATTTAGTTAACTTGGGAAACGATTTTGAAACGATGTCACACAACGAGGTTTTCGAAATGATATAAACCACACGAGTTTTATTAACGAGTTTTTAAGAGATGTTTTACGAATTGGTTTACTAAAAAAAATGTTTTGGGGTTAAGAATCATGGCTACGAGATTTTATAAATTATAACCATCTTGATTTGAGTTGGTTAATTATGTTGCAATACACTTTTCAAAACGAGGTTTGTACTTTTGACTCTTGTAGTCTAATGAGGTACTGCAACATATAAACGAGCCATGAATCCGATACTCTCATAAAACCTATGTGCTCGCCAGCATTTCTTTGCTGACTTTATTTTTTACATATGTTTCAGGTGGTGTTGCTTGATGTTGGTTGCTAGGATGCATGAGTCACATAGGATCTGGACGAGGCCTTAGTGACTTAATAATGAAAATAGACGATGTTTAACTTGTTTGTGTTGGTTTAAAGACAATATACCTTATTAATGAATCAATAAAACGAAACTTTTTGTATCCATGGTTGTGAAACAATAATTCTGTTACAACACTCCCCGATGTCACACCCCGACCATGTAACACAACAAAACGTGGTGGAAACGTCGGGGAGTGTTGTAACAGAATCATTGTTTCTTAACACATGGAAATTGAATTATTGTTTTATTAAATAAAAGAGTTACAATGTCTTGATAATCAAAGAAACATAACATAAATAACTAGTCTTGCATCTTTTATTGTCACTAAGGCCCAAGTCCGCCTAAGTGTATCTTGATAAATCCTATGCATCATATCCTGAAACACATGTGAAAATAGGTACGTTAGCATAAAAATGCCTGTGAGATACATAGGTTTTGTGAAAATAGAATTCATGACTTATGTTTAAGAAAATGTTTAGTCATGAACCTTGTAAATTGATTTGTTTTGTAAATCGTTTGAAAATCAATAAGTTCAGATGATATGTATAAATAAGAGGATAATGTATGGTTAAATGAATAACCATGTAAAAATGAGTTTGTATAAGATAAGTTGTTTGTAAAACAATGTCTTGTGAAAAGTATGTTATTTGTATAAAATGTTATATGTCTCAAATTGAAATGATTCAAATAGCGCTACGATATGTAATACCATACAAACACTTATATATAGGAAGTACCAGCGGCGTATCCACCATGCTTGTATCATATCACACACGCCTCGTTACTTAAATCACTTACTCAAACCAAACCAACAATGTAAGATGTCTATGTTTAAACCAATTGCCAAACGTATTGAATAATATGTCAAAATGTTTATGTCAAGATGTAAGTCATGTAATGTATAACCAATGTCAATAATGTTTATGTGTCAAATGTAAATCATGTAATGTGTAACTAAAATGATATGTATGGCTAGTGAAATATATCAACTAAACCATATGCACAAAAACAAAGTATAGAAGTAAAACATGGTTTAAATCAAAGCCATGTTTTGTGGAACAAATGCATGCTATACTGATATAAACATCTATGCGGTATTGTGAGAATGCATACATCCAAGCCTTGAGACTGTGGCGATAAACCCTTAAACAAATTAAAGGTTTATCTAAGTTATGTGTATCGAATTCGGTCATTCCTTTCATCCAAACCTACCCAGGATGTCCGGAACGGGAGTTGTCAATTCCTATGGTACCACTACCTACTAACGAATCGGTGTTAATGAATGTATATTGATCCATCAAAACAAACCAAATATCATATCAAAATGTAAGCATGTGAATGAGTAATAAATGTACTAAGTATGATGAACATACATAGCATGTGATGTGAAACGAATGTACTAAATGAACATACATAGCATGTAATGTAATGTAAAACAATGTACTAAGTATGATGAACATACATAGCATGTAATGTAATGTAATGTAAAACAATGTACTAAGTATGCACATAATGGGCATACATAGCATAAAATGTAATGTAAAATAATGTACTAAGTACGCACACAATGGGCATACATAGCATAGAATGTAATGTAAAATAATGTACTAAGTACGCACACAATGGGCATACATAGCATAAAATGTAATGTAAAATAATCTACTCAGTACGCACACAATGGGCATACATAGCATAGAATGTAATGTAAAATAATGTACTAAGTACGCACACAATGGGCATACATAGCATAAAATGTAATGTAATCATGTACTATAAATGTACTAATGAACATAGGAAGTATATGATGTGAAAACAGGAAAGCATGAAAGTAACAAGTAGGCACATGTGTTTCACCCTAAAACAGTTTGGAAAACAGTAAAAGAGGGGTCTATGTACTCATTTGAGATTGCTCAGAAGTCCTAAGATAACCACCAAGCAATGCTATAGATCACGGAATCAAACGGCACCTAGTATAGGTAACTATGTTAATAAACCGGACCTATGTCGGAGGATCGGATAGAATGAGGGCTCGTAAACCAAATGAGTATGGGAACTCATGTAGTATGGTTTAACAAGGCCTACATACTAAAATGAAACCTAACCTAAGTGCTTACGACCCATTACGACCCGTTTAGGTAGCTTATGCTACTTTAACGCGTCGTTCGCGTAAAACGCGTTCGGAACGCCTAACTAGTCCTATGACAAGTAAAATATGCCTTAACATATCTAATATTGTTACCAAATCAGTTTAGATACCAAAAGTTATGTTACATATGCTTAAAATGAATTTTGCCGTAAAAAGGGCATTTTGGTAATTTACCTAAGGCATATAAACTACCTATCATACAACTACTTAAACGAAGCGACCATAAGGTATAACCTCGGAAGGTTATTCCCTATACACTATGGTCACCTAATGTGTTTGGTCGGATCCTAATGATCGACCAAATGGGTCGGGTTCGAAGGTATAAGCGATTTATTAGATCGCTTACCCTTACGACCCTAGACAACGTGGTAATCAGTAGGCATAGTCACAAGGGACTATAACCGTCGTGATTACAATCACGTTGCGAAGTTCAAACAAACTTCGCATTGACCATAAACTGGTCAATGCAGAAAGTCAAACAAAGTTTGACTTTCGGACTCGAAAAGCAATAAAAGAACGAAGGAACACTTACAAAGGGTCCCCGAATGCTAATCTTGATCCAAGTAGCTCAGGTATGAAACAATGGTTTCAACTTAGAGCTTCTAAGATCAGATTCTTGTGAGGAATGAGTGAAGTTGAGGTGGGTATTTATAGTAAATGGACCGCCGTTAGGATCGTTTCTTGGATAACGTGCCTTGATCTCACCCGTACACTTGTCGGAATGTTATGGTAACTCATTTTGCCCCCACCACAAGAGTTTGACACATGGCATTGGCCTTTGGGGTGTTTGAAAGGCTGTTAACAGGCTGTTAGAAACATTTAATCTGGTCAGAAGGGGCCTCGCGGCCCGCGTAAGTGACAACTGAATCTTACGCGGCCCGCCTGGGCTGCACAGATCAGAAACATGTTTCAAAAGTTGCAGTTTCAGTCCCTGTTATGTGTTTAAGCCATTTTCGACATGTTTAAGGCCCGTTAAGCCAACTTTAAGGCCCTAACATGATGTCTAAACATTGTGGACATGAAACATGCTCAAAAATATGTCGGACGTTGGTTCGTTTGGTCGTACGAACGCGATGTTCGCTTAATTACGACGGAATGCGCATAAGCGCGAAAAACGATCCAAATTGCGCGACGAATGGATTTTTCTCATGCCAAACACTAAAATAAAATATTTTAGTGCTTAAATAAATTTTTGGATGTCCGGATGTATTCAGAACGCAAGATATGCGCGAAAGTGCAAACTTGTGCACTTTTTGACGCTTTTAGTCCCTGAATGACTCAAAAGTTTATTTTAGCACACCGAACCCCTCAAAGCCTATTTCTAAGCTATTTAAAGGATATTTATGGTATGTTTAACTTATGGTCATGTTCCGAAATGTCTGTTACAGTTCAAATTGGCATACTTTCGCAGTTTGTCAAATTTAGTCCTTGTAAGCGAATTAACTTGATTTTGCCATACCAAAGCCTTCAAAACTTATTTCTAAGTTATGTAAAGGTTATTTAGGGTATGTTAAGCCTATTTAACTATTCCAAAGTGTTTGTTGCATTAAACTGGTTATATTTACGCATCAGTGCGCGTATAACCTTCCCGAAAGTGATTTAAAGCTTGAAATCGAACAAAAATTGATATTTGCAAATGATACACATATTTGTAAAAATCCCAAGTAGGAAATACAATATTTTATTGATACAGTATTTTTTTGATGGCCGTGGAGGCACAGGTGTAACTGTCTCCCCTACTTTAGGAAATTTCGTCCCAAAATTTTATTTAGAGGAAACTTGTGAGAGTTTAAAACATGAAGTTGAAAAGATCGAACAACGTTGGTTAGGGTTCTGAACTTCTAGTAACTTTAATAACATCATGCTTGCAATGTAAGAGGGATACTTATATACAAGTATATGAAGCGTCATTGGTGCGTCCACCGTACCTCCATTACATCGTTCTCATTTTGTTATTGTTGTCGCTATCGGTTCTTACACATAATAAATCTTACTGGGTTTCTGTGCACTAAATTTCATAATTATGTACGCGTCCATAATTAGACAATTCCTTGCATAGTTCACACAGTCTATTTTATAATGTGTAGGGGAAAACCAAATGAACAAACCTGTGATGAGTGTGACTAGACCACCATAGAGTCCTTTTAATTAAATCAATAAATGATCTAAATAGACTATCAAGGAGTCTGTTCAGCAACATCACTAGATGTCGTTCTTAACTAGATTCTGAATCAATCTTTTTGACTAGACCACTAAAAGGGTCTCTTATGAATCATGGAGCGGTACTATAAAATCCAAGGGTCTTAACTATTACATAGAAGCCCATTAAGGATTTAAGGTAGTACCTTTTGAATATCCTGCTACGAATCCCTCATATGAAGATATGAAAGATTCTGCGAGGATTTGGATAACGAATATCCAGAGTATACAAAAACACAAAAATGCATAAAAGAAAACACAAAATATATAAACACATAATCACATAATTGTTTAACTAGAAATTTGTTCTGCTAACAGAGCACATGTATTTAAAGCACACTAGGAATCCATCTCGTGGATTTCATTTGGTACTTTAAACATTATCAAGAATCTAACTATAAGTAGAAAGATTTTTAAAAGAAAAATTCGATTTCGATTATAAGGAACCGAAATGTTCGAATTTAGGTACATAAGGAATCCAATTAAGGACTCTAATTTGAATGTTAATCATCCACAAGGGTCTAAATGTGAAGATAAAAAAAAGATCCCATATGGATTTTAGAAGTTGAAGATGTTTTGAAACCTTGCACTGGATGTGCTTAAGTCAAAACATGAAGTAAAAATGCTTATGAAGTTGAGATGCTTGATATGTCAAGGCGACATATGAAGCAGAATTTGAAGGTTAAGTCAATGCATGTGGAAAATATTTTTGGAAAACTATGCATGGGGTTCTAAAAATGTTTTTAAAACCTTATATATAATACTTTTGAAATCATAAAGCAGGTGTATTAGGTAGATATATTTACAAAAATGTTTTAAAATCATGCGAGATGAATTTTGAAATTATGTATAAGGTTTTTGAAAATATGAATGATGCTTTTGAAATCATGCACTTGATAAGAAAATATATTGTATTAATATTGTTTTCAGGCTATATGAGACATTTTGAAATCATGAAGGTTGTTTTGAAAACTTATGTTATGCATGTTGAAGAAATCAGAACGTAATGGGTATGAGATTTGAAAATATCCTTGGTTATCTAACCAAGGATTCAAAGGCATAGAAGCACGATTACTCATAATGTCACTTTATTTCCTGTACTTCGTTTCTTAGAATAAAACGAGTACTTAGAATTTACCAAGGAAATCATGAGTAAACACAAAAATGGGAAAAATTCACAAAAGTAGTTTTGTAAGGAACATAGTTCCTTAATGTAGGTATCATAGGGGAATGCCATACATACATGTAACTACACTTGTATATCAGAATTGTGAACAACAATTTATTTATAAGCAAAACAGATTGTTTCACATTACAAGAAAACAAAAGAACAAAAGCATAGGACAGCAACATCTTCTACTCAGCCAACTGCTCATCCGTGGGTCAGATTTGCATTAGCAAGCTTCGGGCAATCCCTTTGGAAATGGCCCATCTCGCCACAGTTGTAGCAAGACCCTCGTGAGAAATGAGCTTGAGCAGGATTGTCGCCAGCTTGATTTGGTACAGCTGCAGTTGGGCAAACCCTTGCTGTATGACCTATAAGTCCACAAATCTGGCATTTGCGGCACCTCACCCTAGCATGATGATGAATGTTACATTGGTTGCACAAGGGTGCAGTTCCATTGTATGGCTTCCTAGCAGGGGGTTGAGCTGGTTGGTTGGGGACGGCTTGACCATTGTGAGCGACCACGGCGAAGTTCTGAGAAGCCTTTCGCTTCTTTGACTTCTTAGGGGATCGTTCATCCATGGTCTTTGATTCCTCGATTGGTTTCTTGGCTGGTGGTGCTGTCACCTGACTAGATCCTGCCTGTCTTGGTGACTCTTGAGTGGCTTCATCCTGGAGACGATACATGGCAGTAGCTAATTCAACAGTCTTCAGGATTACTTCGCTTATTCGCTGGGAAAATTTGGCTGTTTGCTCGGACATTTGACCATTGCTGAGAGGAAGAGACAATCTAGAAGGAAATGAAAGAAATAGGAAGAAACAAGTGAAAGGTTATTGGATAATCAAAACAGAATGGTAACGCATGAAAATTGCGATCATTTGTTTGTTACTTAAGGTAAACAAATGAGACGGTGACTAATCAAAGTAAACAGGTCATATTAATGTATCACTGAAGACATGCTCGCCTATAAGTGAACACTCACCCCAAGAATTCCCAGGTAAGAGTGACTGGTCTGACACTGCGGATTTGTACGAACACTCTAGCCTTCGACAGAAAACTCAGGGTACAGGCATTCACCCTTCCAGTTTGCACGTGTTCACATTATAAGGCCCAAACTTTGACGAGATTTTGAAAATTCAAAGGGGTTCGAAACCTTCTAACAGAGGGTTCAAAACCTTATAACTGAGGGTTCAAAACCTAGTAATCAATCATCCTAGAACAGATGATTGCTTTTCAAAGTGGTTTTGAAATTTGTGTTCTTGTTGTGGTTGTCGCCTAAGGATAGGTGACAGTATTGTTTTATGACTAAACGCAAGTAAACTCGCGTTAGGGTCCTAGGAAGGTTATAGACTAGGTCAAAGCATTACTAATAACCTAATTCCCTATAACCATGAGCTCTGATACCAACTTTTCTGTCACACCCCGACCACGTAACACAACAAAACGTGGCGGAAACGTCGGGGAGTGTTGTAACAGAATCATTGTTTCATAACACATGGAAATTGAATTATTGTTTTATTAAATAAAAGAGTTACAATGTCTTGATAATCAAAGAAACATAACATAAATAACTAGTCTTGCATCTTTTATTGTCACTAAGGCCCAAGTCCGCCTAAGTGTATCTTGATAAGTCCTATGCATCATATCCTGAAACACATGTGAAAATAGGTACGTTAGCATAAAAATGCCTGTGAGATACATAGGTTTTGTGAAAATAGAATTCATGACTTATGTTTAAGAAAATGTTTAGTCATGAACCTTGTAAATTGATTTGTTTTGTAAATCGTTTGAAAATCAATAAGTTCAGATGATATGTATAAATAAGAGGATAATGTATGGTTAAATGAATAACCATGTAAAAATGAGTTTGTATAAGATAAGTTGTTTGTAAAACAATGTCTTGTGAAAAGTATGTTATTTGTATAAAATGTTATATGTCTCAAATTGAAATAATTCAAATAACGCTACGATATGTAATACCATACAAACACTTATATATAGGAAGTACCAGCGGCGTATCCACCATGCTTGTATCATATCACACACGCCTCGTTACTTAAATCACTTACTCAAACCAAACCAACAATGTAAGATGTCTATGTTTAAACAAATTGCCAAACGTATTGAATAATATGTCAAAATGTTTATGTCAAGATGTAAGTCATGTAATGTATAACCAATGTCAATAATGTTTATGTGTCAAATGTAAATCATGTAATGTGTAACTAAAATGATATGTATGGCTAGTGAAATATATCAACTAAACCATATGCACAAAAACAAAGTATTGAAGTAAAACATGGTTTAAATCAAAGCTATGATTTGTGGAACAAATGCATGCTATACTGATATAAACATCTTTGCGGTATTGTGAGAATGCATACATCCAAGCCTTGAGACTGTGGCGATAAACCCTTAAACAAATTAAAGGTGTATCTAAGTTATGTGTATCAAATTCGGTCATTCCTTTTATCCAAACCTACCCAGGATGTCCGGAACGGGAGTTGTCAATTCCTAGGGTACCACTACCTACTAACGAACGGCGTGATCGGTGTTAATGAATGTATATTGATCCATCAAAACAAACCAAATATCATATCAAAATGTAAGCATGTGAATGAATAATAAATGTACTAAGTATGATGAACATACATAGCATGTGATGTGAAACGAATGTACTAAGTATGATGAACATACATAGCATGTAATGTAATGTAAAACAATGTACTAAGTATGATGAACATACATAGCATGTAATGTAATGTAAAACAATGTACTAAGTATGCACACAATGGGCATACATAGCATAAAATCTAATGTAAAATAATGTACTAAGTACGCACACAATGGGCATACATAGCATAGAATGTAATGTAAAATAATGTACTAAGTACGCACACAATGGGCATACATAGCATAAAATGTAATGTAAAATAATGTACTAAGTACGCACACAATGTGCATATATAGCATAGAATGTAATGTAAAATAATGTACTAAGTAACACACAATGGGCATACATAGCATAAAATGTAATGTAATCATGTACTATAAATGTACTAATGAACATAGGAAGTATATGATGTGAAAACAGGAAAGCATGAAAGTAACAAGTAGGCACATGTGTTTCACCCCAAAACAGTTTGGAAAACAGTAAAAGAGGGGTCTATGTACTCACTTGAGATTGCTCAGAAGTCCTAAGATAACCACCAAGCAATGCTAGAGATCACGGAATCAAACGGCACCTAGTATAGGTAACTATGTTAATAAACCGGACCTACGTCGGAGGATCGGATAGAATGAGGGCTCGTAAACCAAATGAGTATGGGAACTCATGTAGTATGGTTTAACAAGGCCTACATACTAAAATGAAACCTAACCTAAGTGCTTACGACCCGTTTAGGTAGCTTATGCTACTTTAACGCGTCGTTCGCGTAAAACGCGTTCGGAATGCCTAACTAGTCCTATGACAAGTAAAATATGCCTTAACATATCTAATATTGTTACCAAATCAGTTTAGATACCAAAAGTTATGTTACATATGCTTAAAATGAATTTTGGCGTAAAAAGGGCATTTTGGTAATTTACCTAAGGCATATAAACTACCTATCATACAACTACTTAAACGAAGCGACCATAAGGTATAACCTCGGAAGGTTATTCCCTATACACTATGGTCACCTAATGTGTTTGGTCGGATCCTAATGATCGACCAAATGGGTCGGGTTCGAAGGTATAAGCGATTTATTAGATCGCTTACCCTTACGACCCTAGACAACGTGGTAATCAGTAGGCATAGTCACAAGGGACTATAACCGTCGTGATTACAATCACGTTGCGAAGTTCAAACAAACTTCGCATTGACCATAAACTGGTCAATGCAGAAAGTCAAACAAAGTTTGACTTTCGGACTCGAAAAGCAATAAAAGAACGAAGGAACACTTACAAAGGGTCCCCGAATGCTAATCTTGATCCAAGTAGCTCAGGTATGAAACAATGGTTTCAACTTAGAGCTTCTAAGATCAGATTCTTGTGAGGAATGAGTGAAGTTGAGGTGGGTATTTATAGTAAATGGACCGCCGTTAGGATCGTTTCTTGGATAACGTGCCTTGATCTCACCCGTACACTTGTCGGAATGTTATGGTAACTCATTTTGCCCCCACCACAAGAGTTTGACACATGGCATTGGCCTTTGGGGTGTTTGAAAGGCTGTTAACAGGCTGTTAGAAACATTTAATCTGGTCAGAAGGGGCCTCGCGGCCCGCGTAAGTGACAACTGAATCTTACGCGGCCCGCCTGGGCTGCACAGATCAGAAACATGTTTCAAAAGTTGCAGTTTCAGTCCCTGTTATGTGTTTAAGCCATTTTCGACATGTTTAAGGCCCGTTAAGCCAACTTTAAGGCCCTAACATGATGTCTAAACATTGTGGACATGAAACATGCTCAAAAATATGTCGGACGTTGGTTCGTTTGGTCGTACGAACGCGATGTTCGCTTAATTACGACGGAATGCGCATAAGCGCGAAAAACGATCCAAATTGCGCGACGAATGGATTTTTCTCATGCCAAACACTAAAATAAAATGTTTTAGTGCTTACATAAATTTTTGGATGTCCGGATGTATTCAGAACGCAAGATATGTGCGAAAGTGCAAACTTGTGCACTTTTTGACGCTTTTAGTCCCTGAATGACCCAAAAGTTTATTTTAGCACACCGAACCCCTCAAAGCCTATTTCTAAGCTATTTAAAGGATATTTATGGTATGTTTAACTTATGGTCATGTTCTGGAATGTCTGTTACAGTTCAAATTGGCATATTTTCGCAGTTTGTCAAATTTAGTCCCTGTAAGCGAATTAACTTGATTTTGCCATACCAAAGCCTTCAAAACTTATTTCTAAGTTATGTAAAGGTTATTTAGGGTATGTTAAGCCTATTTCACTATTCCGGAGTGTTTGTTGCATTAAACTGGTTATATTTACGCATCAGTGCGCGTATAACCATCCAGAAAGTGATTTAAAGCTTGAAATCGAACAAAAATTGATATGTGCAAATGATACACATATTTGTAAAAATCCCAAGTAGGAAATACAATATTTCATTGATACAGTATTTGTTTGATGGCCGTGGAGGCACAGGTGTCACACCCGACGTTTCCACCACGGTTTGTTGTTTTACGTGGTCGGGGTGTGACACCATTGCAGCTCTACGCTGGATAGAAAAGACTGAGGCAGTCTTGAAAATAAGCAAGTGCGCAGAAGAGGATAAGATAATGTTTGCCTCGAATCTGTTTAAGAACTCAGCTTTAGAATGGTGGAACACTATCCTCCATTCTAGGGGAAGTGACAGAACCTATAATATGGAATGGAATGAGTTTAAGAATATAGTTGAAAGGAAATTATGTCCTCCTAATGAAAATGAACAGATAGCAAATAAGTTCTTAAATCTAAGAATGAGTAGAGTAGATAGTAAGGGTTACACTACTACATTCTTCGAATATGCTAGAATAGTGCCAACCCTTGCATCACCAGAACCAGTATTAATCTCCCGTTACATCTGGGGATTAATTAGTGAGATTAGGCATGTAGTCAAGGTAGCTAGACCACAAACTATAGAAGAAGCTGTAGAACTAGCAAATACCTTGACTGATGAATTAGTACGTACACAAGAAGAAAACCAGTGAAGGAACCTAGCTCAGAAGCTTACCCAAGAATTTCGTTATGAAAATTCTAACCGTGGGAAAAACGTAGGTTCTATCTCCGCACCATACTGTAAGGCCTGCAAGAAAAAGCATTAAGGGAGATGCTCCACCTACTGTAATTTCTGCAAGATACCAGGACACAAGGAAGAAGATTGTAGGAAGAAACCCAGTAATGGAGTATGCTTCAACTGTGGAGAAAAAGGTCACATCAAGCCGAATTATCCGAAACTAGCTCCAGCCATGAACAACAAGACTACTACAAATGCTAGAGCATTTGTTCTAACAGCAGAAGAAGCAAAGATGATCCCGGACGTGATTGCCGGTATGTTTTTAGTTAATGATGTTTTTGCTAAAGTATTATTTGGCTCTGGTTCGAACCAAAGTTTTATTAATACTTCATTTTGCAAACTTCTCAATCAACCATTAACTAAACTCCCACAAGAATGTCTAGTAGAGACAGCTTGCAGGGAGCAAGAATAGAATTTTTAAATCAAAAGTTTATTGCAAATCTTTATCCAATGAATCTGGCAGGATTTGATGTTGCATTAGGAATGGATTGGTTAATAGCCAATAAAGCCAGTATTCTATGTGATCAAAAGTCAAACCAAGTAAATTCACCAAAGGGTGAAAAGATCACAATCAAATGAGATAAGCCGTCTAGATCCACAAAATTCATCTCTGTGATGAAAACGACCAGTTATGCAAGAAAAGGGTCCCTAGTGTATTTGATTTCCATAATCATTAACACTAAAGGAAAAGAATTGAAAGATATTCCTGTAGTATCTCAGTTTCCATATGTGTTTCCAGAAGAATTACCAGGACTACCGCTAGACAGGGAAGTCGAATTCAGAATTCATCTGCTACCAGGAACAGCACCAATTGCCAAAGCACCCTACCGTTTGGCACCAGCAAAGATGCAAGAGTTAAAGAAGCAATTAGACGAACTGTTGGAAAAAGGATTCATCCAACCAAGTTCATCGCCATGGGGAGCACCGATCCTATTCGTTAAAAAGAAAGACGGGTCAATGCGTATGTGCATTGATTACCGAGAATTGAACAAGGTCACGATTAAAAATCGGTAGCCATTACTGAGAATCGATGATCTGTTTGATCAACTGCAGGGAGCTCGATTTTTCTCTAAGATCGATTTACGCTCAGGATATCATCAATTAAAAGTACAAGAAGTGGACATTCCTAAGACCGCATTCAGAACAAGGTATGGCCATTATGAATTTACTGTCATGCCATTTGGTTTAACCAATGCCCCCATCCACATTTATGGACATGATGAACCGAATATGTAAGCCATATCTGGATAAATTCATAATTGTCTTTATAGATGATATTCTTATTTACTCTAAGAGTAAAGAGGAACATGTAGCGCATCTGCATTCACTTCTAAATTTGCTGAGAAAAGAAAAGCTTTATGCTAAATTTTCAAAATGTGAATTTTGGTTAGAAGAAGTACAGTTTCTTGGACATCTAGTTAACCATGAAGAAATTCATGTGGATCCCACAAAGATTGAGGCAATTACTAAATGGAAAACCCCTGAGTCACCAACCGAGGTTAGAAGTTTTCTAGGACTAGCCGGTTATTATAGAATGTTTATTCGATATTTTTCTATAATATCCATTCCCTTAACTAAGTTAACCTGTAAATCCGTTAAGTTTGAATGGGGACCAAAACAAGAAGAAGCCTTTAGAATTCTTAAGCAAAGATTAATCAACGCACCCATATTAGCATTACCAGAAGGAACTGAAGATTTTGTAGTCTATTGTGACGCTTCTAAGTTGGGTTATGGATGTGTGTTGATGCAACGTCAAAAGGTTGTAGCCTACGCGTCTAGACAACTTAAGAATCATGAAGAGAATTATACAACCCATGATCTAGAATTAGGAGCCATAATTTTGCTCTGAAAATTTGGAGACATTACATTTACGGTAGTAAGTTTACCATTTTTACCAATCATAAGAGTATAAGATATGTTTTCGGGAAAAAAGAGTTAAACATGAGACAAAGACGCTGGATGGAGATACTTAGTGATTATGATTGTAATATCCAGTATCATGCAGGAAAGGCTAATGTAGTTGCTGATGCTTTAAGTCGGAAGTATCACGAAAAGCCAAAAAGAGTGTGTTCTCTTAAATTAAATCTGCAGATAGATTTAAACGAGCAAATTAGAGAAGCACAGGAATCAGTAATCAAGGATGATCCTGAGAAATTAAAAGGAATGATTAAGGAATTATAACAAGGAACAGATGGAATTTGGAGATTCCATAAGAAAAGGATGTGGATACCCAAACTGGGAAACCTACGCTACCGTATATTAGAGGAAGCCCATAAGTCTAAGTATACGATGCATCCTGGAAGTGATAAGATGTATCAAGACTTAAGAAAGAATTTCTGATGGATAGGAATGAAAAAAGGATATAGCAACCTATGTTGCCAAGTGTCTAAACTGTTTACAGGTAAAAGCTGAACATTAGAAACCCTCAGGTTTGCTGCAACAGTTAGAGATGGCAGTGTGGAAGTGGGAATTGATAACAATGGACTTTGTTACCAAGTTACCCAAAACAAGAAAAGCTAATGATACAATCTGGGTGATTGTAGATAGGTTAACCAAGTCTGCTCATTCCCTACCAATGAATGAAACCTTCAGTATGGAACAGTTAGCTAAGTTGTATGTAAATGAAATAGTTTCATTACATGGAATTCCTTTATGAATTGTTTCTGACAGAGATAGCCGTTTTACTTCTCATTTTTGGACAAGTTTCTAAAAAGTAATGGGAACTAAGCTAAATCTAAGCACCGCTTATCATCCTCAAACGGACGGACAAAGCAAAAGGACAATTAAGACAATGGAATATATGCTTAGAGCTTGTGTAATTGATTTCGGAGGAAATTGGGACGATCACTTACCATTAATAGAATTTTCCTACAATAACAGCTATCATACCAGCATCAATGCTGCACCATTCGAAGCACTCTATGGACGAAAGTGCCGAACTCCAGTCTGTTGGGCAGAGATTGGAGAAAAGCAACTATCTGGACCAGAAATAGTACAAGAAACAACAGACAAGATCATTTAAGTCAAGGAAAGACTGAAAGCAGCACGCGATCGACAGAAGAGTTATGCTGATAACAGGAGAAAACCGTTGGAATTTCAGGTAGGAGATAAGGTTTTATTAAAAGTTTCTCCTTGGAAAGGAGTGGTGAGATTCATCAAGAGGGGAAAGCTAAACCCCATGTACGTTGGACCTTTTGAGATTATTAAAAGAATAGGACCCGTAGCTTATCAGCTACAACTGCCAGAAGAAATGGCAGGAATACATGATGTATTTCATGTATGTAATCTCAAAAAGTGCCTAGCCAATGAATCACTAGTGGTGCCTCTTAAGGATATAGAGGTAAATGAGAAACTTAAATTTGTAGAGAAGCCTCTACAAATTGAAGACAGGAAAGTCAAGAATCTCAAACACAAGAGATTGGTTCTAGTCAAAGTAAAATAGGATTCCAAAAGAGGACCAGAATACACATGGGAGCTTGAATCAGAGATGCAGAGGAAATACCCAAACATGTTCCAGTAGACCTCGAGGACGAGTTCTAAAACAAGGTGGGGAGGATATAACAACCCTCCTAAAATATTTCTGACACTCCTAACATATGTCTTAAAATACACCCCGTATACGAAAACCGGTCCCGAATACCTTTATATAATTAAAAATAAAATAAAAACAAAAATCTACCATCGCTCGCGGGCCGCGAAGACATAGTCTTCGGCTTCCGCGGGCCGCGAAAGCTCAAGATCAGGGCGCACCCGGTGCCGCCACGTGGCAACAACGTGTTGGGTCTAGGGTTTGAGTCATCCAAGCTAGGGCCTACCCTAGTTGGCATCGCGGGCCACGAAGGCTTTGTATTCGGCTTACGCGGGGCACGAAAAGGTGGACGATCAGACCTATATATAGAGGTCGATGGCCTTCAGTCCCAACTCGCTCACAATTCACTTTTCTCTCTCAATTTCTACGTAGCAATTATAATACCCGGGCATTATACTCCCCTAAATAACGAAGTTCTACCTCGTTGTAAGTATTATAACCCCCGGTTACGTATTAGATACGATGCCCGATTGATCTAGCGCTCTGTAACGGCTGTTGAGGCTCTGCCCGACGTAGTCGTTGGAGTTCTGTCTCGGGGAGGGTATAACTAATGTAAAAATTAGGTTATTATACTAACGCGTGTGCATTGTTTAATTAATAGATTATAACCAGGAAAACACTAAGGAAAACCCTAAAGTAGCAATGTGAGTAATCCTCCTTTTTGCAAACTGTTTTTATAAAACCTCCATTGTTTTAATTTATAATTAACAGTGATTGAGTATTTGTATTCTACAATTATCGTTGGTATGTTGGGGTTTTGTATACAAAATTTGTTACTACACTGAGAGTAGTAACATGACCACAAGTCGGGTTGACAGTACCGTGGGTGGTAATTAAAGTAGAAAAATAAACAAATGTAATTGCGAGATCGCCCTCAATAACTGTAAACAGATAAAACCTGTCTTGATTAAATTAGGATTCACTCACCAGTATTTCCCACTGACAAAATGTTTTTAAACGCGTTTCAGGTAACAAAATGTGAAAGCCAAATAGAAGCCAGCTGGACAGCACTGAAGGCTTTGAAAAATGGCTATAAAAGTTACCTAAATAAATAATATGTTTTTATTTCAATAAATTAGGGTTTATCCCTATAAAATGTTTGTAATGGAAACCTGGGAATTTCCCATGTGTTTAATATTATAAAAAGTGTGGTATTTTACTCTGATAAATTATTTCCTAACTACGGTCCTGATGTAAATTCCGTTGCCATATTGATAAACACAGATACCACCATCTCTGAGTAGGCCGCGGCCGCCCGCCTCTCGAAGTAGGGGTCGGGGGTTGTGACAGAAGGTAGGAACCATTTAATAATTATAATAATAAAAATACGTTATAATTACCCTTACTCCGTTTTCAATGAAACTTAGGCCAAAATGTAGATAAAAGTATTCTCATTCTAATGGCATATTCATCATTTTATAAAACGTCATATTTTAGAAGTTATAAGCGCCAAATGAGTGAAGCAGTTAAATTAATTATAATATATATATTAAATAAAATAATATAACTTACATTTCAAATTTGATTAAATGCATGTGTACGTATGCATTTTTTTTAGTGTGTGCATGTCTACGTGTCTTTCTTTCAAAGGAATCAAAATCAATTAAACTAACTTTGCATTTATTGTGAACTTGTGTACGTGGATAGAAA
Source organism: Helianthus tuberosus (assembly GCA_030545235.1). Classification (NCBI taxonomy): domain Eukaryota; kingdom Viridiplantae; phylum Streptophyta; class Magnoliopsida; order Asterales; family Asteraceae; genus Helianthus; species Helianthus tuberosus. Next base: position 122,271,652 of record CM060365.1, on the reverse strand, counting down.
GATGCGTAGATTTCAAGCCACAATCATGTATAAATAAGATCATCACTTCCATTTCCTTTTGCATATCTCTGTTTCTCGCCATCTCTATGTCTATCTATCCATTCAATTTTATTTTAATTAAACCTATAATAATAATAAAGTCCAGCCCCGTTTTAAGTGTTGTAACCCCTGATCACTGAGTCAATACCCTGTCCGATTTATTTAGGACCCACCAACGCATGTCAAGGCTCTGCCCGACTAAGTACGTTGGGGTTCTGTCTCGGGATGTATTGATAAATTTGAATTGGGTTATTATACTTAACACGAGTGCATTATATAAATTATTAAATAGTATAACAACCCCCATAAAACACCCTAAACGGTCCTAAATACACTCGTATACTCATAAACGAACTCGAATAACCTTACTTATTATAAAAATCAAATAAAACATGATTCTTCATTGTAAAACAGACTTGTAAAACAGCTTGTTTCACTATAAATCGTCTTGTTTATTGATAATAACAGCTATACAGATCAAACGACACGTCGGCAGCAGTTCGGTACCGGAATGATGAAAAGTTGCAAATGATTTCACTTGGATGGGTATATATAGGACTCGAGATTCCGCTTGAAAGTGTCAAGGTGTCAGTTCAAGCGGAATTAACCAGGTTAATTTCGTTTGAAACTGCACAAGTCTCTTTCAAGCGGAATTACCCACTTCAAGCGGAATTAGCTCAACAACACCCTAAAACCTCCTATTTTCTCATACAACACGCCCTGATCTAACACTTCTAATACAAGACTTGATACAAGACGAAGTCGACAGACGTATGCACCAACAGACTCCCCCTCGGATGTTGACGAGTCTTAAGTGTCGAGTCTTCAACGTCTTCAGTCTTTATCAGTCTTTGGGCTTCCAGAATCTCTATCTGGCTCTTATCACACTCTAATTCTTTCTTCAGCTAATCTCCTCCTCGGATGATGCTCTATCAATCTCTGGCATCTTCAGGATCAAATTCCTAGCTCTTGCATCTTCATACTCTCTTTCTCTAACAGATTCCCTTAAAATTATGTTGGGATCGTAGTCTGGCTCACATTCTGCTCAAGTTCAAGCATTGCTACCTGGCTTTCTCAAATGTTTACAGGTTCAGGATCGATTCCTGACTCACCTGCGTATTCTCTACCCAAAACATAAATTTCATACAAAATAAGATATAACCAATTTAGAAACCATGTTAACCACTTGAAGACACAACTTGAACACATCATTTTCAAAAATCAAACTAAATGATTTATCATGTAAGTCTCTGATGAATCACTTGTATGTATATCATTTACTTTCCAAAACACACACTCCCAAACCTATTCATCATGTTTAGCACTTGGAATTTTGAAAATCAGCTTTTCAATATCAGTTGTCGAAAATCTTTTTGAATTTTTCAAAAATTTATGCTAAAACACACTAAAAACTTTTTGGATTTTTAAATGAAATGAAATGCAGTAAAGAAATATTTACAGACACTATTTTTTTTTTAGCTTGTGTAAGAGGATCATATCAGTTTTTGAGACAAATCACCAACACCGTTAAGCTTTAAACATTTTAAGTTATAAACGATTCACTTAGATTGTCAGTATACTGATCCACTTAAATTCTCACACAAAGTTCAATTGTTTCGAGATACGATTTAGGTGTCTTAAGTATTTAACTTAATCGCGTGTCCCACCTCAGAATATACTCCCGTATCCAGATCCCAATATTCAGTCTTACAAGTGAATATACCACATATGATATCTGTAAGGGGTTAAATGCGAAGAACCGTGAGAGTTCAGGTCAGAACTTCCGTTCAGCAGAGAGATGACGGCTTCGAATTTTGGTGGGTCCCCTTTAGAGGATCTTTTCTTCAACAGCACATGATTTACATATTTTTTCAATGTTTCATCATTTTTATGCTGAGGGTGGGCTATATTTCAAGCAAGCTTAAAGTATTCTCCGAGGACTAGGCCATTGCTTCCGCAAAATCAGAAGTCCCAAGATAATACCCCAGATATCACTGAGTATAAAGACCTAGTATCTAGAAAGAGGGACCTTTCAAACAAGATTTCGGGGGTTACCCATATATCCGAGAGATGTTACCCCACGATATAAGCAAGTTTGAATTTAGGTTTATATCTCGTCACAATCTACTAAATGTGCAAAAACCTACTGGCACATCATCAGTGAGACCGTTTATCACATTTTGACTTTCCAATTCTTTAGCATGCTGTGATCGTCTACTGATGTACTATCATTTCCTCTTTTTTTACAACAAAACTCATTTTTTATTTTATCATGTTTTTGACCTTTTTCAAATTTTCAAATGTTTTTGGATTTTCTGAAAATTTCTTACTCCCCCTAAAATGCAAACACATTTTAGGAAATTTGAAAACAAACTGTACAAGTAAATGACAATTGATATCGAATTGCTTCAATTCGCCATCCACTTGGCATAAACAATCAGAACTCCCCCTTACAACAAACTATTTTCCCATTGTGATTTCAAAACACTTAAGTTTGTTTTAATCAAATGGTTTTTCCGAAAAATAAGTTTCGTTAATTTTACCACTTGTAAAATTGGGATAAACTCATCACTTTGTATCTTTTAACTATTTGACAACAATATCACTTGTAGAAAATCAAGTACAACTTAATATCCCTGATTTACCACTTGTAAGTCAAAATATCACATATGTGAATTTCGCAAGAAATATGCCGATACCTGCTCCACACTTACCAACCTGGGAGCTCCGGCAAGTCATACTTTTTATATATGAAAAACTGACATCCAAGCTTCACCAAACTTGGATGTTTCCTCCTCACCTGCACTTGGGTAATAAGTTGCTTTCTTTGTTTCATAAAAATCCTTTACCCCTTTCACCTTACCCTTAACCATTTTTCCATAAATCTTTTTCACGTTTCTATTGAACACTTTCTCAACATCAAATTCTTTCTTCTCGGAATAGAATTGATTTGAGATCTCAACTTTTCCAATTTTTGATTTAAAATTCTCAGCCCGCAATGGTGGAAAATTAACATCATCCAAAGGCGGAACTAAGTTTTCACCATTTTTAACAACCTGTGGCTCCTCTGATTTTATGGAATCAGATTCATCGCCAAATTTTACCTCAGAGTTCTTAACAACCCATTTTTGTTTGTCAGAATTCACACTTCTCCTGTAAAATCTCTTTGAACATTCACCAACTTCATATGTTGAATTTTCAAAAACTTTGAATTTTTCAGTTGGTGGTTCAGTTTTATCAACAACAATTTCTTTGAGTTTTTCTGAGACTCCCTGTTTTGTCTTTATAGTCTGAGGACAGTTCCATGCAATGTGACCAGCTTCATTGCATCTGAAACAGGTTCTAGTCTCTTTCTTCTGATAAGCTTCAAACTTCTTCTTTTCAGCAAGAAACTCCTGATTTGACTGTCTCCAGAAAGGTTTCTTCTGTTCTTCTTCTGCACTTCCTCCTGAAACAAATTTTGTGTTTGTTTTAGAAATTTTCTCATTTTTATGATTTTCAGGTGGAACAAACCCAAGACCTTTCTTTTTGAAATTACCATTATGGTTTGGTTTCTTTTGAAAACCAGAACCAGAACTGTAACCTTTTTTTCTTGTTTAACCGTTGTTGAACTCTTGAAGTGTACCTTTTAGGTTTTTCTTTAAGATTTAAATCTTTATTTCAGAAATATTAATTTCTGTCATTTTGAAAACCTTTTTGATCTTATCAAAATTAACACTTCTTATTGGAAATTCCTCATCAAAATATAATTTGTCTGAATCAATCAATGTATATGCCACTTTGATTGCTTCGTCATTCAAATTAGATTTTGATAACAGGAATTATTTATTGTAAACACGTTTAACTGACGACTTTGAATTGTTGACCAACGAACTCGAACTTTTGACGGAAGAACTTGAACACCCAGACTCGGACTTTGACTCAGACTTTAACTCTGACTCCTCATCTGTATCCAACACCTGATCGACCACCTTTTTTAATAACTCGGGTTTATGATCAGTGTCAGACGATGTAAAAACGACGTCAATATTTTCTGGTAATTCATCGGTTATGTTGGATTTTAACTTTATATTGACTGCTTTTTTGACTTGCTCCTCATTCAGTTTTCTAGGAGAATATCCTTCCCAAATTGGAGGCGGACACTTGTTATAACTAACACTCTGTTTCTTACCAGTATCCTTCTTCTTTGGCTTCTCATCTTTAAATGCTTCAAGACCTGCAACAGTTTCTAGAATAACTTTGTAATAACCGTCTGATTCTTTCATTTTCTATCTTTTCATTTTCCAACTCCCGCTGCAACTTTGCACATTCTTCAATGTAATGATTAATTGCCTTTTGCTTTGTCATCATCACAGCATTCATCATAGTCAATGCATCTTCTCTTTCAGAATTTGTCTTTTGAAGACCAGTTACTGTTCTGTTTAGCACATCATACGACTCTTTCACGTAGTTGAGATTGAACAATAATTGTTCTTTCATCTTTTCTTGCTCATTTAGTTTCTGATCTTTTTCTGCACATTGCTTGCAAGATTCTAAACACTTTGAGCAAGGCTTGATGACTTCCACAATCTTTTCAACTTCGATGACCTTCTCAGCTTCAATTACTGTTTCAGTTTTAATCACCTTCTCAGCTTTAACTTCTTCATTTTGAACAATCTCTTCCTTTTTATCAACAATTTCACACTTCATTTTCTTTTGTTCTTTTGCTGTTCGTCTCACCTTCAGCTTCTCCAAATGATCTGCAAAATAAAATTGAAAACTTTCAGGAGATAAATGGGATTTTGCAACATTAATGTGTCTTTCTTCCTCATCATCACCACTGTCATCAGTTGGTGATTGATCAAAATCTATTGTCTTCTCAGAACTATCATCTGAAGAACCATAATCAGATGGTGTTTGATCAAAAACAGTTGCTTCTTCTGAACTTTCATCGGATGAAACAGATTCTTCTTCTTGATTCTTCTCATGAACACCAATCGCTTTCATCCATTCTGTAAACAAATCAGGTTCTTGTACTATCTTTGCAATGAAAGCTTTAAACTCCCCATTCTCATCCACAAACCTATCCCAGCTGAACCCTTCAGGTAATTTTTCATCATCTTGGTTTATTAGACATGCTTTACTATCAGCTGAAATATATTTGTCCCAACTGAAATTTGTTGAAGATTTTTGATCATCTTGATTAATGATACCACAATAAGCTTTCTTATTTGCATCTTCGATCAATTTCCCATGAGCAGTTTGTGTTTCTTTTTGTTGATATGGTTGATGAGCAACTTGTTGATATATGGCTTTCCGATAGTAATAATCTTTTCCAAAAGGATTCTTTGCTCCATTTGCTTCCTGATTTTTACATTCTCTTTTGAAATGACCTTTCTCCCTGCATCGAAAACAAGTAACTTTAGATTTATCAAAACCCAAAGTAGATACATGTGCATCCAAAAAATCATTTCTTCCTGTAATCATTTTGAACTTTTCAGCTCTTCTTAAGACACTAGCTAAGCACCATTTGATGTCCATGAGCTCCATCTCTTCAGCGTCTATCTGATCGTAATTGTCACACCCCGACCACGTGTAACATACAAAACGTGGCGGAAACGTCGGGGAGTGTTGTAACAGAATTAATTGTTTCATAACCATGGCATACAAAGTTGTATTTTATTTAAAAACAGAGGTGTTACATTGTTTCAAACAGGAATTTAAGAGTTCAGAACATAATTAAACATAGTCTATCTTCTTTTAAAGTCTCTAAGGCACAGGTCCGCCCTAGTATCAGGATCAACATCCTATGGAAAAGCACCTGAAAACACATGTGAAAATAGGTACGTCAGCATAAAAATGCCTGTGAGATACATAGGTTTGTCAAAATAGGATTCATGACTTATGTTTAAGCAAAATGTTTAGTCATGAACCTTGTAATTTGCTTTGTCTTGTAAATCATTTGAAAACAATAAGATCAGATGATATGTATAAGTAAATGTCAGGTTAAATAAATAACCATGTAAAAAAATGTGTTCGTATAAGATAAGTTGTTTGTAAATCAATGTCTTGTGAAAAGTATGTTATTTGTATAAAATGTTCTATGTCTTAATATTGAAATGATTCAAATAACGTTACGACATGTAATACCATACAAACACTTATATATAGGAAGTACCAGCGGCGTATCCACCATGCTTGTATCATATTACACACGCATCGTTACTTAATCACTTAATCAAACCAAACCAACCAATGTAAGAAGTCTATGTTTAAACCAATTGTCAAACATGTTATATGTCAAATGTAAATCATGTCAAATGTCTATGTCAAATATCCATGTCAAATGTTTATGTCAAATATCCATGTCATATGTCTACGTCAAATATCCATGTCAAATGTCTATGTCAAATGTCTTTGTGTAAAATGTCTATGTCAAAATGTCATGTATGGCAAGTGAAATGTCTCAACTAAACCATATGCACAAAAACAAAATATTGAAGTAAAACATGGTTTAAATCAATCTTATGTCTTTGTGGAAAAATGCATGCAAATATTTAATATGAACATTTATGCGGTATTGTGAAAATGCATACATCCAAGCCTTGTGACTGTGGTGATAAAACCCTTTAAACAAATTAAAGGTCTATCTGTCTTATATCATCGAATTCGGTCATTCCTTTCATCCCCTTTCCCTGGGACGTCCGGAACGGGGGTTGTCAATTCCTATGGTACCACTACCTACTAACGAACGGCGTAGCTAATGTTAATGAATGTATTGTCCCATGTAAACAAACCAAATGTCATACCAAAATGTAAGCATGTGAAAAACAATGCACTAAGTATGTAATCAAATGAACATACATAGCGTGAAATGTCATGTAAAACGATGTACTAAGTAATGCACAAAATGGGCATACCTAGCATGAAATGTAATGTAAAACAATGTACTAAGTAATGCACACAATGGGCACACCTAGCATGAAATGTAATGAAATCATGTACTATAATGTACTATCAAACATAGCCGGTATATGATGTGAAAACAGGAAAGCATGAAAGTAACAAGTAGGCACATGTGTTCCACCCCAAAACAGTTTGGAAAACAGTAAAAGAGGGGTCTATGTACTCACTTGAGATTGCTCAGATGTATAAAGATAATCACCAAGCAATGCTAGATCTCGGAATCAAACGGCACCTAATATAGGTAACTATGTTAATAACCCGGACCTATATCGGAAGACTGAGTAGCATTAGGGTTTGTAAACCAAATGAGTGTAGGAACTCACGTGACATGGTTTAACAAAGCCTACATACTAACAGAAACTTAACCTAAGTCTTATTGACCCGTTATGATCCGTTTAGGTAGCTTATGCTACTTTAACGCATCGTGCGCGTGAAACGCGTTCGGACCGCCTAACTAGTCCTATGACAAGTGTTATATGCCTAAACATGTTACATAATCAGTTATGTGACAAAGGTTTAGGTTACATATGCTTAATTACCAATTATACATGAAAAGGGTATTCTGGTAATTTACCTAAGGCATATAAACTACCTATCATACAACTACTTAAACAATGTGACCATAGGGTATAACCTCGGAAGGTTATTCCCTACACTATGGTCACCTAATGTATTTGGTCGGATCCTAATGATCGACCAAACTGGGTCGGGTTCGAAGGTATAAGCGATGGATCAGATCGCTTACCCTACGACCCTAGACAACGTGGTAATCAGTAGGCATAGTCCCAAGGGACTATGACCATCGTGATTACAATCACGTTGCGAAGTTCAATCGAACTTCGCATTGACCATTACTGGTCAACGCTGAAAGTCAAACAAAGTTTGACTTTCGGACTCGAAAAGCAGTAAAAATAAGGAAAAGAACGAAAGAATACTTACGAAGGGTCCCCGAATGCTAAACTCGATTCAAAAATCTCAGGTATGAAACAAATGTTTCAACTTAGAGTTTCTCAAATCAAATTTCTAGTGATTATGAAGCATGGGGGGTGGGGTATTTATAGTTTTCGGTCCACCGTTAAGATCGTTTCATGGAAACCGTGCTTTAATCGCATCCGTACATGTGTTGGCAAGTTGTGGTGACTAAAATGTGATCCTTATCAGCTGACTAGGCTATTGGGAATGTGTGGGTGTGAATCAAACAGCTGCAACTGATGTTAGAAACATTTAATCTGGTCTGATAGTGGGAAGCGGCCCGCTTCAGGATCAGGCAAACACAATGCGGGCCGCCTGACCCTTCTGATCTGCAAACATGTTTGAAAAATGACAGTTTCAGTCCCTGCACGTGTTTAAGGCCATTTCCGACACTTCTAAGGCCCGTAAAGCCAACTTTAAGGCCCTAAAATGATGCCTAAACATTGTGGACATGAAACATGTTCAAAAATATGTCTGATGTCAGTTCGTTTGGTCGTACGAACGCGATGTTCGCTTAATTACGACGGAATGCGCACAAGCGCGAAAAACGATCCAAATGACGCGACGAATGGATTTTTCTTATGGCGAACACTAAAATATAATATAGTCATGCTTACATAAATTTTTGGATGTCCGGATGTATTCAGAACGTAAGTTATGCGCGAAAATGCAAACTTGTTCACTTTTTGACACTTTTAGTCCCTGAATGACCCAAAAGTTTATTTTAGCACACCGAACCCCTCAAAGCCTATTTCTAAGCTATGTAAAGGATATTTAAGGTGTGTTTAACTTATGGTCATGTTTCGGAATGTTCGTTACAGTTCAGATTGGCATACTTTCGCAGTTTGTCAAGTTTAGTCCCTGTAAGCGAATTAACTTGTTTTTGCCATACCAAAGCCTTCAAAATTTATTTCTAAGTTATGTAAAGGTTATTTAAGGTATGTTGAGTATATGTTGATGTTCCAGAGTATTTCTTGCATTAAACTGAGTACGTTTACGCACTAGTTTGCGTATAACTCTCCAGAAAGTGATGTAGAGTTTGGAATTGAACAAAAGTCAAAACATGAAAAATGTAAAACATAACAAAACAAAAATTGTGATCAAATAACATTGTTTTATTGATAAAAGAACTGTTCATAGTGATTACAAGCACAGTTGTTACAGTCTCCCCTACTTGTGGAAATTTCGTCCCGAAATTTATTTAGAGGAAACTCGTGGAAAAAGATGTGGATATTTCGCCTTCATTTGATCTTCGCGTTCCCAAGTAAACTCAGGTCCACGTTTAGCTTCCCAGCGAACTTTGACCAAAGGAATGCGCTTGCGTTTAAGCCACTTGATTTCACGTTCCATGATTTCCACTGGTTTCTCAACAAATTTCAGTGTTTTGCCAACACGAATTTCGTCAAGCGGTATGGAGAAGTTCTCATCAGCTGAACACTTCTTGAGATTGGACACGTGAAAAGTTGGATGAACATTTCCAAGTTCAGGAGGTAACTCAAGTCTGTAGGCTACCTTACCGATTCTTTCGACGATCTTGAATGGTCCAACATATCTAGGTGCAAGTTTTCCTTTCTTTCCAAATCTGATCACACCTTTCCAAGGTGAGACCTTAAGTAATACTCGATCACCGACTTGAAATTCCAAGGCTTTGCGTTTTGGATCCGCGTAAATCTTCTGACGGCTCTGAGCTGCCTGAAGGTTATCGCGAACTTTCTTGACCTTATCTGTTGTCTCTAAAATGAGGGTAGGTCCAGTAAGTTGGGCCTCGCCTATCTCATTCCAGCAGACTGGTGAACGACATTTTCGACCATAGAGAGCCTCGAAAGGAGCCATTTTGATGCTAGTGTGATAACTGTTGTTGTAGGAGAATTCAATCAATTTAAGATGTGAATCCCAGCTACCACCAAAATCAATCACACAAGCTCTTAGCATATCCTCCAGAGTCTGGATTGTTCTCTCAGATTGACCATCCGTTTGCGGATGATAAGCTGTGCTCAGATTAAGTTGGGTCCCCATAGCAGATTGCATGGTTCTCCAAAAATGAGAAGTGAAACGAGCATCTCTGTCAGAAATGATGTTCAAAGGAACACCATGTCGAGCTACAATTTCATCCACATAGATTTGAGCAAGTCTGTCAGCAGAAAAATCCTCACGGATTGGCAAGAAATGTGCTGACTTTGTAAGACGATCAACGACTACCCAGATGGCATCATGACCTTTCTTTGTGCGCGGGAGTTTGGTAACAAGATCCATAGTAATGTTTTCCCATTTCCAAACTGGGATCTCTGGTTGCACCAATAAACCCGAAGGACGCTGATGTTCAGCCTTAACCTTAAGACAAGTAAGGCATTTGGATACGTATAAGGCAATGTCTTTCTTCATACCAGGCCACCAATAGTGAGTACGAAGATCCTTATACATCTTATCTGAGCCCGGATGAATAGAATAACGAGACTTATGGGCTTCATCCATAAGCAAGGTACGAAGATCATCCTGGCTTGGGACCCACAAACGGTCCATGAAGTAATATGATCCATTGTCCTTCAGTTCCAGTGCAGGTGTTATGTGATAGGGAAATTCCTTATCTATCAAACCTTGTGAAACACAAGATTGTTGAGCCTGAGAAATGCGTGCTTGGATATCGGATCGAAATTGAATAAAAGATTGAACACGTACACAATGAAGCTTAGTACGTTCCTTACGACTCAATGCATCAGCTACGACATTCGCCTTACCAGGATGGTAGCGAATTTCGCAGTCATAGTCGTTTAAAAGCTCAACCCAACGTCGTTGCCTCATGTTGAGTTCTTTCTGGTTGAAGATATGCTGAAGACTTTTGTGGTCAGTGAAAACCACACACTTTGTACCGTACAAATAGTGTCTCCAGATCTTGAGAGCGAAAACAACTGCACCCAACTCAAGATCATGAGTGGTGTAGTTCTTCTCATGTATCTTCAACTGCCTCGATGCATAGGCTATGACTTTGTTCCTTTGCATAAGAACACAGCCAAGACCCAATTTCGATGCATCACAATACACAACAAAATCATCATCACCCTCAGGCAATGATAGAACAGGCGCATCGCAAAGCTTCTGCTTCAGGTGTTGAAAAGCTTCCTCTTGTTTGTATCCCCAATAAAAGGGCATTTTCTTCTGAGTTAGAGGAACTGCAATCTTCGAGAAGTTTTCTATGAAGCGGCGATAATAACCCGCTAGACCAAGAAAAGAACGAACTTCAGTAGGAGTAGAAGGTGTATCCCAATCCTTAATCGCACTGATCTTGGAGGGATCTACATGAATACCCCGTTCGTTGATAACATGCCCCAAAAATTGAACTTCTTTAAGCCAAAATTCGCACTTGGAGAATTTGGCGAAAAGTTGCTCTTTCTTTAGGAGTTCTAGGGTAAGACGAAGATGTTGCTCGTGATCAGCTCGCGTCTTAGAGTATATCAAGATGTCGTCAATAAAAACAATGACGAACTGATCCAAATAAGGTTTACAGACCCTATTCATTAAGTCCATGAAAACAGCAGGAGCATTAGTCACACCGAATGGCATGACTGTGAACTCATAATGCCCATATCGAGTACGGAACGCTGTCTTGGGAATATCTTCTTCTTGCACGCGAAGTTGATGATATCCAGATCGCAGATCAATCTTCGAGAAATAAGAAGCGCCCTGTAACTGATCAAAGAGGTCGTCTATGCGAGGTAGGGGATATCGATTCTTGATGGTAAGCTTGTTAAGCTCACGATAATCGATACACATCCTAAAGGATCCATCCTTCTTCTTGACAAAAAGAATGGGAGCACCCCAAGGTGAAAAGCTGGGACGGATAAAACCTTTGTCAGAGAGCTCCTGAAGCTGCTTAGACAACTCTTGCATCTCAGACGGTGCAAGACGATATGGAGCTCTAGCAATGGGATTTGCACCAGGTACGAGATCAATGCGGAACTCGACTTGGCGTGCTGGAGGTAGACCAGGTAAATCTTCAGGGAACACTTCAGAATAATCCCGAACGACAGGAATATCTGAAATAGACTTACCCTTGCCTTTATCTTCTGTAACATGTGCTAAGAAAGCCACATAGTTCTTCTGCAGATACTTCCGAGCTTTAAAATAAGACATGAGTTTGAGACCACCGGTAGGCTTCTCACCTTGAACCTGCAGAATCTCGCCTGTCGAAAGCGGCACACGAACAATCTTCTCAGAACAAACTATTTCTGCGTGATGCTTGGATAACCAATCCATTCCCACAATAACGTCGAAGCTTCCAAGTTGCATAGGCGTGAGATCGATAGGGAAAAGATGATCATTTAGGTTCAACTGGCAGTTGCGTAGAACAGAATCAAGAATAATGGGTTCACCACTAGCAACTTCTACTGTCAAAGGTTTTCCTAGTTTCGTTCTAGACACTCGAAGCATAGGCTCAAAAGACAAAGACACGAAACTCTTATCGGCACCGGAATCGAAAAGAACAGATGCAGGCTGATTATTAATAAAGAACGTACCGTTCAACACATTATCGTCAGCCTGTGCCTCTTGGGCATTCATGTTAAAAACTCGCCCTCGAGCCGGAGCCTGGTTCTGATTCTGGTTCTGGTTCTGGTTGGCTAGTCTTGGGCACCGGTTTCTGTAGTGGGTCAGGTCCCCACAATTATAACAAGCACCCGGTGGGTATTGTGGTCGTACAGCTTGACCCTGTTGCGGAGCAGGAGGCTGAGCAACTTGTTGAGCCGGGTTCTGAACCGCGGGATTCTGAGCAGACCGACAAACATTGGCAAGATGGCCTGATTTCCCACAGTTAGTACAGAAACGGCATGGAAGTTGCGGCTGGTGGTGACTGTTGCATCTATTGCACAAAGGTGCATTCCCTGAATAGGGTTTCTTCGCTGGAGGCTGTGCGGGTTGGTTGGGAGTTGCCTGGTTAGCTTGGGCAGTGACAGCATAGTTTTGGGAAGCCTTACGCTTCTTTGCCCTCTTCGAAGAACCAGAGTTCTTTCCATTCCCGTTTTGACCTTTATTGCTATCCACTTTGTCAGCCGATTGTTTCTTGCCCTTGTCACCCTTCCGGTGTAACTTGTTCTTCCGGATCTGCGACTCAGTCAATGTCGCAGATAACTCGATCGCCTGACGAAGTGTGGCAGGGTTACTACCAGTAAGAATGTCTTGTACCGAGTCAGGTAGGCCGTCGATGTATCTCTCGATAGCCTTGTCGAGTGGGGTAACCATGGTTGGGCAAAGCAGACTCAACTCTTCAAACCGATCAGTATAAGCCCTATGCTCAACACTATCTTGCTTCAGCTCATCAAACTCCTTCTCCAACGCTCGTTGCTCATGACGAGGACAGAATTCCCTCATCATAAGGGCTCTAAGTTCAGCCCAGGTCTGTGCAAGAGCAACTTCTGCACCTTGGTCCCTCATAACCCCGTTCCACCATGTCAAAGCCCTCTTCTGAAATACGCTCGAGGAGAACTCGACCTTGCGATTATCCGGACACTGCACATGGCGAAAAGTATTCTCTATGCTCTCGAACCACTGAAGAAGCCCAGTCGCTCCCTCAGAACCACTAAACTTGAGTGGTTTAGCCTGGTTAAAATCCTTGTACTTGCATGGAACATTGTTGTTGTTGTTGGCTTGATTCCATTGAGCAAAGAGATTTGGAAATTGAGCAGCCATCTGCTGCGCAATAATTTCTGCCAGTTCGGCAGTTGCTATCTGGTTCTCGCGTCGAGGAGGCATTCTAAAAGAGGAAAACATGAAAGGAAACGAGTGAGATAATTGGATGAAGAGAATGAGATGAAACAAAATAAACAAAAGCAAAGATGGTGGTCATTCGTCCGTATCACAAAGCAAACAAACGACACACAGTGACTAATCAAAGTAAATGGATCAAAAATAATGTATAATGAAGACATGCTCGCCTATAAGTGAACACTCATCCCAAGAATTCCCAGGTAAGCACAACTGGTCTCGCGTCTGGTTGAGATGTATACGAAGTGCTTGCCTAGACAGAAAACTCAGAATACAGGCATTCACCCTTCCAGTTTGCACGTGTTCACATTATTTAAAACCCAAAACTTTTGATGAGATTTTGAAAATTTGAAGGCACAAGGCCAAAAACCAAACTGAAAAGGGTTCAAAACCATATAACAGAGGGTTCAAAACCTTACAATTGAGGGTTCAAAACCTTGTAAAAATTTATTCAAAAACAGATGATTGTTTTTCAAAAATCGTTTCGGAAAAATTTTGGTTCTTGTTTTGTTAATCACCTAAGGATAGGTGATGTACATGTTTTAAGATCTAAACACAAGATAACTTGTGTTAGGTTCCTAGAAAAGTTATAGTCTAGGTCAAAGCATTACTAATAACCTAATTCCCTATAACCATTGGCTCTGATACCAACTCTTCTGTCACACCCCGACCACGTGTAACATACAAAACGTGGCGGAAACGTCGGGGAGTGTTGTAACAGAATTAATTGTTTCATAACCATGGCATACAAAGTTGTATTTTATTTAAAAACAGAGGTGTTACATTGTTTCAAACAGGAATTTAAGAGTTCGGAACATAATTAAACATAGTCTATCTTCTTTTAAAGTCTCTAAGGCACAGGTCCGCCCTAGTATCAGGATCAACATCCTATGGAAAAGCACCTGAAAACACATGTGAAAATAGGTACGTCAGCATAAAAATGCCTGTGAGATACATAGGTTTGTCAAAATAGGATTCATGACTTATGTTTAAGCAAAATGTTTAGTCATGAACCTTGTAATTTGCTTTGTCTTGTAAATCATTTGAAAACAATAAGATCAGATGATATGTATAAGTAAATGTCAGGTTAAATAAATAACCATGTAAAAAAATGTGTTCGTATAAGATAAGTTGTTTGTAAATCAATGTCTTGTGAAAAGTATGTTATTTGTATAAAATGTTCTATGTCTTAATATTGAAATGATTCAAATAACGTTACGACATGTAATACCATACAAACACTTATATATAGGAAGTACCAGCGGCGTATCCACCATGCTTGTATCATATTACACACGCATCGTTACTTAATCACTTAATCAAACCAAACCAACCAATGTAAGAAGTCTATGTTTAAACCAATTGTCAAACATGTTATATGTCAAATGTAAATCATGTCAAATGTCTATGTCAAATATCCATGTCAAATGTTTATGTCAAATATCCATGTCATATGTCTACGTCAAATATCCATGTCAAATGTCTATGTCAAATGTCTTTGTGTAAAATGTCTATGTCAAAATGTCATGTATGGCAAGTGAAATGTCTCAACTAAACCATATGCACAAAAACAAAATATTGAAGTAAAACATGGTTTAAATCAATCTTATGTCTTTGTGGAAAAATGCATGCAAATATTTAATATGAACATTTATGCGGTATTGTGAAAATGCATACATCCAAGCCTTGTGACTGTGGTGATAAAACCCTTTAAACAAATTAAAGGTCTATCTGTCTTATATCATCGAATTCGGTCATTCCTTTCATCCCCTTTCCCTGGGACGTCCGGAACGGGGGTTGTCAATTCCTATGGTACCACTACCTACTAACGAACGGCGTAGCTAATGTTAATGAATGTATTGTCCCATGTAAACAAACCAAATGTCATACCAAAATGTAAGCATGTGAAAAACAATGCACTAAGTATGTAATCAAATGAACATACATAGCGTGAAATGTCATGTAAAACGATGTACTAAGTAATGCACAAAATGGGCATACCTAGCATGAAATGTAATGTAAAACAATGTACTAAGTAATGCACACAATGGGCACACCTAGCATGAAATGTAATGAAATCATGTACTATAATGTACTATCAAACATAGCCGGTATATGATGTGAAAACAGGAAAGCATGAAAGTAACAAGTAGGCACATGTGTTCCACCCCAAAACAGTTTGGAAAACAGTAAAAGAGGGGTCTATGTACTCACTTGAGATTGCTCAGATGTATAAAGATAATCACCAAGCAATGCTAGATCTCGGAATCAAACGGCACCTAATATAGGTAACTATGTTAATAACCCGGACCTATATCGGAAGACTGAGTAGCATTAGGGTTTGTAAACCAAATGAGTGTAGGAACTCACGTGACATGGTTTAACAAAGCCTACATACTAACAGAAACTTAACCTAAGTCTTATTGACCCGTTATGATCCGTTTAGGTAGCTTATGCTACTTTAACGCATCGTGCGCGTGAAACGCGTTCGGACCGCCTAACTAGTCCTATGACAAGTGTTATATGCCTAAACATGTTACATAATCAGTTATGTGACAAAGGTTTAGGTTACATATGCTTAATTACCAATTATACATGAAAAGGGTATTCTGGTAATTTACCTAAGGCATATAAACTACCTATCATACAACTACTTAAACAATGTGACCATAGGGTATAACCTCGGAAGGTTATTCCCTACACTATGGTCACCTAATGTATTTGGTCGGATCCTAATGATCGACCAAACTGGGTCGGGTTCGAAGGTATAAGCGATGGATCAGATCGCTTACCCTACGACCCTAGACAACGTGGTAATCAGTAGGCATAGTCCCAAGGGACTATGACCATCGTGATTACAATCACGTTGCGAAGTTCAATCGAACTTCGCATTGACCATTACTGGTCAACGCTGAAAGTCAAACAAAGTTTGACTTTCGGACTCGAAAAGCAGTAAAAATAAGGAAAAGAACGAAAGAATACTTACGAAGGGTCCCCGAATGCTAAACTCGATTCAAAAATCTCAGGTATGAAACAAATGTTTCAACTTAGAGTTTCTCAAATCAAATTTCTAGTGATTATGAAGCATGGGGGGTGGGGTATTTATAGTTTTCGGTCCACCGTTAAGATCGTTTCATGGAAACCGTGCTTTAATCGCATCCGTACATGTGTTGGCAAGTTGTGGTGACTAAAATGTGATCCTTATCAGCTGACTAGGCTATTGGGAATGTGTGGGTGTGAATCAAACAGCTGCAACTGATGTTAGAAACATTTAATCTGGTCTGATAGTGGGAAGCGGCCCGCTTCAGGATCAGGCAAACACAATGCGGGCCGCCTGACCCTTCTGATCTGCAAACATGTTTGAAAAATGACAGTTTCAGTCCCTGCACGTGTTTAAGGCCATTTCCGACACTTCTAAGGCCCGTAAAGCCAACTTTAAGGCCCTAAAATGATGCCTAAACATTGTGGACATGAAACATGTTCAAAAATATGTCTGATGTCAGTTCGTTTGGTCGTACGAACGCGATGTTCGCTTAATTACGACGGAATGCGCACAAGCGCGAAAAACGATCCAAATGACGCGACGAATGGATTTTTCTTATGGCGAACACTAAAATATAATATAGTCATGCTTACATAAATTTTTGGATGTCCGGATGTATTCAGAACGTAAGTTATGCGCGAAAATGCAAACTTGTTCACTTTTTGACACTTTTAGTCCCTGAATGACCCAAAAGTTTATTTTAGCACACCGAACCCCTCAAAGCCTATTTCTAAGCTATGTAAAGGATATTTAAGGTGTGTTTAACTTATGGTCATGTTTCGGAATGTTCGTTACAGTTCAGATTGGCATACTTTCGCAGTTTGTCAAGTTTAGTCCCTGTAAGCGAATTAACTTGTTTTTGCCATACCAAAGCCTTCAAAATTTATTTCTAAGTTATGTAAAGGTTATTTAAGGTATGTTGAGTATATGTTGATGTTCCAGAGTATTTCTTGCATTAAACTGAGTACGTTTACGCACTAGTTTGCGTATAACTCTCCAGAAAGTGATGTAGAGTTTGGAATTGAACAAAAGTCAAAACATGAAAAATGTAAAACATAACAAAACAAACATTGTGATCAAATAACATTGTTTTATTGATAAAAGAACTGTTCATAGTGATTACAAGCACAGTTGTTACAGTAATCCTCTTTCGTCAGCATGGGATTTCCGATCCTCCCTGTAACCAAACCTTCATAGGATTGTAGCACTGTTGCAAGTAACGCCATGTGATCTTTTGCAATTTCTTCAGAAAAACTTTGACCATCTGGAAGATTCAATGCAATGTTTCACTGTATCACACAACCATTCCCACTTTTTAAACTTTGAGAATGAAAACTTGAAGTTGAACTCTTTGGATTAACACTCGGATATGAAGAGAATCCACTGCTGCTATTTGGACTTTGTTCAACAGTTCCAGATGAGTTTCCAGCATTAAAAGCAGTTTGAATTTTTGGACTCATTTCAACCTATTGAACATTTCCTTTGTAATACATTTTCACATCTTGTTGACCACTCGGATTACTCATCCTCGCAATCTTTTGTTGTTCAAGATTTTGACCCTCAATCTTTTCTATGAACTAAGAAATCGTCAAACCATCATATTCTCCGGTGTTCTTTAAGATCATCAAATATGTACCCCATTCTTTCTGAGGTAAAGCATCAGCTAATTTGTCGACCCATTCCTCTCGTTCTTTGGTTATGCTTAACAACGACATAGAACGCACTAAGTGACAGTATCTTTCAATCAACTTCTTTGTATCTTCCCCTTGCAGACTTGTGAATAGATCAAATTCTTTCTTAAGCAACGCCTTTTTACTTTTTATCATCTTCTCACTTCCCTCAAATTTAATTTTAAGAGCATCCCAAATTGATTTTGAAGTTTTGTCATGTTGAAGCAATACAAAGATGTCTTCTTTAATAGCTTGCTGAAGTAGACTAATCATCATCTTTTCAGCTTTGTACATGTCTCGTTCTTTATCAGTGAATTCAGAGATTTCTTTCTCAACTTGCAGATCAGTACGTGGTAGTACATATTTTTTCAAAATACACTCCCAAGATCTCAAGTGATTAGCTTGAACCCAATTTTCAAACCGATCTTTCCAACCGTAATACTCCTCAATACTCATTAGTTTCGGGGGTTTTGTATAGTTCCAGTCTCATTTTCCAAGTTCATGTTTTGAGCAATGGTAGCCAGAGTAGTCGGAGATGTGGCAAATGCGTTGTAAAATTCTTCACTCATGTTTTGATAACACGTTTCTTAAACCAGACAATTTCAAGCGAGATTAGGTTTCAAGCGAGATTACAACTCAAGCGAAATCACCCTCAAGCGAAATTACCTGCACAAACAACTTCAAACGGAATAAAGAGTTTCAAGCGGGATTAGAAGTTCAAACGAAATGACTGATTTCGTTTGAATTTCAAGCGAAATAGCACACTGAAGCGGAATTACTAATTCCGTTTCAAACTTTCAAACGAAATACCAGTTTTCAAGCGAAATTATATGTAATTCAAACGGAATTAGTTATTTCGTTTGAAATGGTCTCAACTTTTCAAGCGGAATTAATCAACTCGTTCAAACGGAATTAGAACTTTGGTCCATTTTTGTCACTTTTACTTTGAATTTTGAACTGATTTTCTCAAGGGTTTGTTAAAACACAATTTCGCTTATGTTGTGAAAAATTCAGGCCATTTTAACCGTGAAAAGTTGTTCAATTGAGAAAAGAAGGTGTAAAAGTAAGAAAATGAGATGAAATCAATCTGAAAACTGCAGAACTCCTCCTTCTGAGCTTTGATACCACTTGTAGGATCGAGTTATGATCCAAACGAATCAATCAGAAGAGCTCTTGTCTGTTTCAGAGGCGGAAACTAAGAAACAGACTTGTAAAAAAACTTGTTTCACTATAAATCGTCTTGTTTATTGATAATAACAGCTATACATATCAAACGACACGTCGGCAGCAGTTCGGTACCGGAATGATGAAAAGTTGCAAATGATTTCGCTTGGATGGGTATATATAGGACTCGAGATTCCGCTTGAAAGTGTCAAGGTGTCAGTTCAAGCGGAATTAACCAGGTTAATTTCGCTTGAAACTGCACAAGTCTCTTTCAAGCGGAATTACCCACTTCAAGCGGAATTAGCTCAACAACACCCTAAAACCTCCTATTTTCTCGTACAACACGCCCTGATCTAACACTTCTAATACAAGACTTGATACAAGATGAAGTCGACAGACGTATGCACCAACACTCGCGGGCCGCGAAGGATTTACTAGGGCAAGTCGCAGGCCGCGACACCTTATTACTTGCCGGACACCCTGATTGCCACGTGTCGGACACACGTCAAACCTACACCCTTGACTCACCAACCCTAAAACCCCAACTACATGTCTCGCGGGCCGCGACAGACTAGGCCTGTGGGCGTCGTGGGGCGCGAAGGACCAGTAAAACAGCTATAAATAGCTCCTTCGATCAGCAGTTCATATGCGTTCAAATATTTCTTTTCTCTCAAACTTCTGTGGGTGAAATTTATTGCCAAATCACCCCTACAAACCCGAAGCTTTGCCTCGTTGTAAGTATTACAACCTCGATCACATATTCGTTACCCTACCCGATTGATCTAGAACACCGTAACGCATGTCAAGGCTCTGGCTGACTCAGTTCGATGGAGTTCTGTCTCGTGTTGTATGGCTAATGTGATTTGGGTTATCTTACTAACACGTGTGCTTTGTCTAAATTTAATAAATAATAAAGGAGAAGCAACAGAAAGCTATAATATTACCAGGAAACCTGTAGAAATACCTAAGTCTACGAACGTGAGTACATTCACTTTTTGTAAACTGTTTTTACAAAACCTCAATTGTTTTAAAGTATATTTAGCAGTGATTGAGTCTATGTATTCTACAATTACTGTCGGTATGTTGGGGTTTTGTATACATTACTTGTTACTACACTGTGAGTAGTAGCATGACCACAAGTCAGGATTGACAGTACCGTGGGTGGTAATTGGTTAGATAAAAAACATTGTAATCGCTCTCAATACTGTAAAGATATAAAATTGTTTTGATTAAACTGGAATGCACTCACCAGTATTTCTTGCTGATAAAACTTTTTAAAACGCGTTTCAGGTAACTTAATGTGAAGTTAATAGAAGCCAGCTGGGGAGCACTGAAGGCTTAGAAAAGTGGCTATAAAAGTTACCTAAATAAAAAGAAGTTTTTGTTTTAAATAATTAAGGTTTATCCCTATAAATGTATTGTCAAATGAACATGGGTTTTATCCCAATAATTTATTATAAAAAGTTTGGTGTTTAACTACGGTCCTGATGTATCCCGTTGCTAAATTAATAAACACTGATACCACTTGACTAGCTCACGGCTCCCGCTCCCATGGTAGGGGTCGGGGGCTGTGACAAGTGAGAATGGGCCGAGCCCAAAAGAGTCTTTGTAGGCAGGACCAACCCGTCCTCTTGCTTGTACATAATTGAAAACATCACCAAAGTTTGTAAATTCATATTGTTGTAAATTTGCATCAAATGAATCTTAAAAACATTTGAAAATCCGACTATCAAAAACTGGTATGTAAAGCGTCTATGAACCTGATCATTAATGTGTAGCTAAGACATTAAGATGTGTGACGACATAGGAAGCACTCAACCCTAGACGATTTCCTCCAGTCCACCTGGTTAGGACAACAAAAATCACTACATGCGGCCACACAAGGACCCATGAGTGGGGCTCGCTACACCCGATAGATCTACCACTCTTGTTCCACGGTCATACAAAAGATTAATGGTGCTTAAGAGAGAGCCTTATCTCACATGATCTAATAGTTCATTTCCTATGGAAACCATACCATCGAAAACTTGTATTCCCCCGAGAGTTATAAAATCGAAAATATTTAAGAGAGGAGGGGGAACATAAAACCCACTGGGTGTCTCGTTGTTCGTACGCAGACCAACCCAGTCCCGTTGTTGTAACTAGGACAATCCCGTCGCTAGTCATGAAAATCATGCACGTTTGCGAGAATAGACGTTTGTTTTGTAAAACTGGTATGTTTAGCATAAACCTTTAGTAAACCATTTGAGTTCGTTGAAATTCATTTACAAAATGGTTTATAAATGTGTGTTTTTTATCATCGAAATATTGTTTGCTTTTGCAAAAACTTGCATGTCTTTCCACACCCCGGAAAAATTTGTAAAAATGTAAAAATGGTAAAAAGTGGGGGTTATGAACTCACCTCGATATCCAGTGCAAAACTAGCTTAATGTGATTCCGTGATGTCGTTCCAAGAATGTGAACTTGCTAGTGTGCAATCTATGACAATCCTACAAAGGAATACTTATAAGTTTCTAATTAAAACGACGTAGCTAAACTACGTGTCCGAGTTCTACCGAATCGTTAACCATACGATTCCAAGGTAGTGTTATTATCTTGATTTGAAATAACCATTCTATGGTTATTTGATCCCATTTATAATCGGGATAAACGTTAAGTCTCGAAAACGACTTAGTTTCCGAGTGATTAGAATATATATATATATATATATATAGGACAAAGATCCGTTAGGAACCACCATTTATTACGAGAACCAGTGTAAACACAAACACTAATTCCTAAAAAAATCTAAAAAACACCCAAAAAAATTTTTTTTTTATTTTTTTACTATTTTTTTTTTGGAAAAATCGCTATATTTTGTTAATAAAAAAAATATAAAAAAAATTTCAAAAAAATAAAAATTTCGAGTAACAGTTATCCATGCACATGTGCATATGTATCATTTCTTTGTCAAATTCCGTAATTCGTTACAGATAATAGTCAATTGCACTTTCATTTACACTACCACGTGTAATACACTACTTTTTACGTTAACAATATTAGAAATGCACATGTGCATCTATATGTATCAACATGAAATAAGGTGTTTTGGTACACTACTTTATCTTTCATCTATCATTCCATCCATAATACACAAGCATGCACATGTGCATTTTTGTCATTTCTTTGACAAATTCCGTAATTTATTACACATATTAGACAATTGCACTTTCATTTACACTACCATATGTAATACACTACTTTTTACATTACCAATATTAGAAATGCACATGTGCATTTATATGTATCAACATTAAATAAGGTGTTTTGGTACACTACTTTGAATACACTTTCCCTTTCATCTATCATACCATCCATAATACACTATCATTACCTCCTACCATCCATAATACAATACCATTACCTGCTACCATCCATAATACAATACCATTAACAATATTTTCACTTTATTACATGTATGTAAACACCATTTATACCATCCAATCAACATATTACATCATAAATTAACAACTATAACCAAACCATCAACCACTAGATATAACTAACCAAAAAACATGTATATGGGCCTACTTCTCCATTCAAAATCACAAACTTTTTGTACCAAAACACGTTATATCATGGTTATACCTAATGATGCAAATGTGCATTTTGAATATTGGTAATGTAAAAAGTAGTGTATTACTAATGGTATTGTAAATTAAAGTGCAATTGTCTATTCCTGATAACGTATTACCGAATTTGTCGAAGTAATGATACATATGCACATGTACATGGATAACTGTTACTCGAAAAAAAAAGTTTTTTTTTTATGGTAATGAAATATAGCGATTTTTAAAAAAAAAAAAATATTAAAAAAATTTTTGAGTGTTTTTTTGATTTTTTTTAGATTTTATTTTGTGTTCACATTGGTTCTCGCGGTTCTCGCAATAAGGGTGGTTCTCGCATGAACCTTACCCTATATTATATATAGGGTAAGGTTCATGCGAGAACCAATCTGAACACAAAATAAAATCTAAAAAAAAAAATCAAAAAAGCACTCAATTTTTTTTTAAATATTTTTCTTGAAAAAATCGTTATATTTCGTTACCATAAAAAAAAACTTTTTTTTTTCGAGTAACAGTTATCCATGCACATGTGCATATGTATCATTACTTCGACAAATTCGGTAATACGTTATCAGGAATAGACAATTGCACTTTAATTTACAATACCATTCGTAATACACTACTTTTTACATTACCAATATTCAAAATGCACATGTGCATCATTAGGTATAACAATGATATAACGTGTTTTGGTACAAAAAGTTTGTGATTTTGAATGGAGAAGTAGGCCCATATACATGTTTTTTGGTTAGTTATATCTAGTGGTTGATGGTTTGATTATAGTTGTCAATTTATGATGTAATATGTTGATTGGATAGTATAAATGGTGTTTACATACATGTAATAAAGTGAAAATATTGGTAATGACATTGTATTATGGATGGTAGGAGGTAATGGTATTGTATTATGGATGGTATGAGGTAATAGTAGTGTATTATGGATGATATGATAGATGAAAGGGAAAGTGTATTCAAAGTAGTGTACCAAAATACCTTATTTTATGTTAATACATATAGATGCACATGTGCATTTCTAATATTGGTAATGTAAAAAGTATTGTATTACACATGGTAGTGTAAATGAAAGTGCAATTGTATAATAGTTGTAATGAATTACGGAATTTGTCAAAGAAATGACAAAAATACACATGTGCATGTTTGTGTATTATGGATGGAATGATAGATGAAAGATAAAGTAGTGTACCAAAACATCTTATTTCATGTTGATACATATAGATGCACATGTGCATTTCTAATATTGTTAACGTAAAAAGTAGTGTATTACACGTGGTAGTGTAAATGAAAGTGCAATTGTCTAATATTTGTAATGAATTACGGAATTTGTCAAAGCAATGATACAAATGCACATGTGCATGGATAACTGTGACTCGAATTTTTTTTGAAATTTTTTTTATTTTTTATTGTAAACAAAATATTGCGATTTTTACAAAAAAAATGGTAAAAAAAATTTGGATGTTTTTTGGATTTTTTTAGGTATTACTGTTTGTGTTCACACTGGTTCTCGCAATAAAGGGTGGTTCCTAACGGATCTTTGTCCTATATATATATACAGGGGATTGATCATGAGAAAACTAGTTTAAATGAGAAAATAAAAAAACTAACTAAAAAAGCCAAAAAAACATACCAAAATTTTTTATTTTTTTTATTTTTATAAAAAAATCGCAGCTTTTTATGCATGGAAAAAAATTTTCAAAAAAAAAATAAAAAAAAGTCTTTTGTTGTATTGCACATGTGCAGTATTACGGATATAGTGCACATGTGTAGTACACATATAATGCACATGTACAGTATAACAAAAAAAAAAAATTTTGAAATTTTTTTTTATATATAAAAACTAGAGATTTTTTTATAAAAAATTGTAAAAAAAAAAAAATTGGGTATGTTTTTTAGCCTTTTTTTATGTTTTTTTTGTTAGTTTTCTAGTTTTCTCATTTATATGTAGTTTTCTCATGATCCTATATATATATATAATACATAACTATATTTACGAAGTCGTGTTAGTCGTCACGAATTGAAGGCGTAGATGAATAGTAGTACGACTCTTCGTAGTTTTCGTAAGACGTAAATAAATAAATATATATGTATATGTATATATTTACATATATCCAAAAATCTTGACGTTCGAGGTGAATATAACCAACTATATTCATCTTATAAGAATATTCGGATTCTAGACGATTGAGATAAATCTAAATAATTATATTTATTTAATATGAATTTCAAATACTAAATGTTTGAAATAACATTTTTGAATTCCGACGTTTGAAATAAATATAGAAACTATATTTAGTTCGTAAAAGAGTTTAAAGTCGACGTTTGAAATAAATATAAAACATTACATTTATATAAAATATATGAATTTACGATGTTTGAAATAAATATACACGTTATATTTATCTTATAAAAGTGCTCTGAATCCCAGCGTTTGGAATAAATATAGACATTATGTTTATTTCATAAAAGTATTCGAGGTTTTTCGAATTATCGGCGTCTTGAAATAAATATAAATAATTATATTTATTAGATACAAGTTTTTCGAGTTTTGTTAACTAGAATCTTGTGTTTGTCGAAGTGTTGTAAATTCGTTTTATATGTTATAAAACGTTGCCAAATTAAATGTACGTTTATATTCGTTTTATAAGAAAACTTGAACTTCGATAGATGTCGTTTTTAGAATAAAATACGTTTCGTATTTCGGATTTTTAACGGAAAACGGACAGAGTTTCATCTGTTTTTGGACGATCCCGAAAACTAAAGTGCCGATAAATTTTTCAAAACTCAACAATATAAGCAACCACAGTATATATACTTTTCGTCAATTGTACCAAAAACGTAAAATAATTACTAAACGTATAAACTATGATATGATGGTTCGAGCTTGGTTCATGTAATTATAAAATGTATAACCACGTAATACTTTCGTCAATTGTACCAAAAACGTAAATAATTACTAAACTTATAAACTATGATATGATGGTTCGAGCTTGGTTCGCGTAATTATAAAATGTATAACCACGTAATAAAATGATCTCGCGACGTTTAAATATTTACCAGATCTTGCGTTGACCGTGCCAACCACGTTGACCATCCTTGACCTGTTGACTGACTTTAACTGGTTAACCGAGTCGACCCGGTGTTGACTGAACCTTGACCCGTGTTGACTAAAACCGAACTTGAACCGTGACCCGAGTCGACTAACGTTGAGCGGATTGACTGGCTTTGACACTGTTCGACCCGAATTCGTAGCCTCGAACCTTGAACTGATACCCGAACGGAGCTCCGAAACCAAAACCTGTGCCAAGACTGAAACATAACTTGAACCAAAACGCCCCCACATCTACTGTCGCCGTCACCGGTCGGACTAAAGCCATCGGTTGCGGCGCTTTCCATCGTCTGATCATCCTCATCATCATATCCTCTTCGGATAAATCACAACCCCCACCTGAAACATCGACCGGAAAAATATGTGGATCTTTAAAGATCTTGAAGAAATAGCGAAAATAAAAGAAGAAGAAAAGGGAAACTAGGTCTTACCGGAAAATCACCATGAAAAACCACTTGTTTGCCGTGAATGGCGGCACCGCCACCAATCTCCACCGTACTCCGGCCGGAAATTGTGTGCAAGAGAGAGAACGAAGGGGGTGGGGGTGTTTGTTGCCGGAAATCCCGTAACTACCGCCGCCTTTCATCATTGTTGGCTCCGCTGTCGGCCGGCCGGCTCCGGTTGCCGGAATCGGAGTCCTAGAGAGAGATTAACAGGGTGTGGGTATAATGGATAAGGGGGGCTAGGGGTGTGCGTGTGTGGGCGTCTTTTCGGAGGAGCCGTCACTGGTGGGAATTTCTCCGGTGACCGGCTTTATGAGGGAGGTGAGAGGGTGTGCGGCGGTGTGTTTGTGAAAGAGGGAGGAAGAGTAAATGTAATGGTGGTGTTGTTTATTTGAAAATGAGTGAACGATGGTTTTGTAATCCAATAATACAATATCTCTACGAACACACTAATTTACTGCCATGCTCATGGACGTATTTTTCAACCAATCCAATCACAAGGAAAAGAGTGTGGTGGACCGGTTATGCGGTCTAGACGTATGGGAGGGATGGATGGTTTAGTAAAGACTATCCTCATTCACAACCCAATCCAACACAACTTTAATTAAAAAAATAATTTCTCTCTCTTCCACCTACACAACCCAACCCAACCTAACCTTTAAGGGTGAAGGGAGTGGTTAAACAGGTGAAAGTGGCAAACTTCAAAATCAACCAATGAGAGGGTGCCATGTCAACACGCCTAAAGAGTTTAAACTTTGGTGAAAAGTGTTGGCATTGGTTAAACTCTTGAAAGTGGTAAACTTTTTTTTTTCATTTAAAAAAAACATATATATGTGTTATTAAAAGTCAAACATACACACACATCACCTCAACATTCTTGTCCCCCCAAGTTTCTCGATCGGCATGAGGTTACCGACTTCCATGGTTTACCGAGCGGCAAAGGTGGCCGGCAGCGGTGTTGTCGCGCGGCAAACACCTTTGCCGTTTGGTTTGCCGAGCCACTCCCTTCACCCTAACACTCATTAACAACCCAACCTAACCATTATTTTATATGACTTAGGTTATAATTTATTCTATAAAATTTATCATAAATGATAAAAATGTTTATTTTTTTTTAACTTTAATATTTTAAATATAAAAAAGTAATTAAAATTTAAAAAATAAACTAATAGAATGTTCACATGTGGCAAATAAGATAATGTTAGATAAAAAACAATTAAAAAAATATATCATTTTTTTTATAAAATTTATATCCGCATGTTCACAAAAAAAAAATAAACAAGACTGTGATTTTAGATTTTTAAAAACAGTAAACTTTAATAAGTTATTAGATATAATCTAATTATACTTATAAGTAATTATGTTAAAAGAAAAAAGAAAAAATTAAATAAATATATTATCCATTCCTATGTGGACATGTGGCAAGAAAGCATTAAATGTGAATGTCACAACCTGGGTTGCTCCATCGACCAGGTTGGTGATTTTAATTCAATTTTCATTTTTATTTTAATTATTTTGCCAACCTAGGTTGAGGCGATGTCATTGATGGGGATAGTCTAAGAGTTGTTTGACTTTTATTATTTACAAAAGTGAGCTTCTAGATATTTAGGTAATTAAAGAGTAAATTACAAGTTTTGTCCTTTATGTTTGTCCCAAATTTCAGGCGCTGTCCTTTACCTTTAAAATTGATGAGTTTTGTCCTTAATGTTTCCAAATCGTGCACGTTATGTCCTTTAGGGCAAACCCAGTTAATTTTTTTTTGTTAAATCTGATCATGTGCAAGGCACATGAGGGCATTCTTGTCATTTGACCTTTCCAGGGGCTAGTTTGTAAATAACTTTTATTAAAGGGTCATTTTGTACAACTTAAAAACAAAACATTATATAAACAAACTCTCTCTCTCTAATCTCTAATCTGAAACCCTATTTCATCTCTTCTCTCTCTCTCTCTCAAACAACAGATGCAGGTGGTTGAGATGGTGAAGGCACGGCGGTGGTGGTGGGTTAGGTGCGGTGGTGAAGGCACGGCGGTGGTGGTGGGTTAGGTACAGATCGCTCCGTCTTCTCCGGCGACATCACATACCGAAGGTCCTCAATTCAACGGTAAATCTCTCTAATTCTGCCCAATTTTCTTTGATCTATCAGCGGTTGTGGATGGGGTGGTGAGTTTATGGTGGTGGTTGCTGATTTGGGTGGTTTGTAGGTTCTTGGGGTTAGGGTTTCAGTGGGGGTGGTGGGTTTAATGGTGTTTGTTGCAGGTTGGGGTTAGGGTTTCAGTGGGGGTGGTGATGGTGGAGACGGTGGTGGTAGTGTGGTAGAGAGAAAGTAGTTGTGGTGGCGGTGGGTGAAGGTGGTTGTGGTGGTGGTGTGTTGATGGAGGTGGTGGGTGGTGGGAGGTGGCGGCAGGTAAATCGCTCTAATTCTGCCCTAATCGACTGGTGAACTGGAACTGATGTGTTAAATCAGACTGGAAGAGAAGAACTTATCGTAAATGGGGAATATGAAGGTTTGGAATCAACTTTGATGATGGATCAATTGGTTTCAGCACTGGAAGAGAAGAATCAACCGTCCTAACTTCTAATTGATGGATCGATTTTAGGTGATTTACCCATTTAAACTTAAAAAAGAGTAAATTATTTTGTTTTATTTTTTAATAATACTAAGTAAACAGTGTAAAAAGACTAAAATACCCCTGGGTGACCAGATTTAACAAAAACAAAATAACTGGGTTTGCCCTAAAGGACATAACGTGCACGATTTGGAAACATTAAGGACAAAACTCATCAATTTTAAAGGTAAAGGACAAAACTTGTAATTTACTCGTAATTAAATTATTAGGGTGATTAGAGTTTTATTAACACACTAATCTTGTCTAATATTATTAGAAAAAAATAAAAATTTCATAATAACATTTTGTTTGGCGAGAAACCACAAGTATAGATGTTAAACGAAATCGAACTTACATTTACGCGATAAAACGAAAGAAACGATACTTTTCTTATCCATAATAAGCTTGATCTATTATTATTTTATTACGCCAAACATATAATAATGCCATAAATTTTAAAGTTACAGGCATATTGGAACCGTGTCAGCATCCCCTTTTTTTGTTTTTAGTGTACCGGATAATCCACCAACGCTCGTTTTTTTATATACACTTTTATCGCTACACGATAAGATGATACCAACGACATCAAATGCGAACCCATGCACTTACCTGGACATTGCTAGACTTTATTAGGGATGGCAATGGGTCGGGTTCGGGTCGGGTATTGGTAATCCCATACCCATACCCGGTTATAAAATCGTGTCCCATACCCGACCCATTACCCGTCGGGTATTTGTCGGGTAATTACCCGTCGGGTATCAGGTATACCCGCGGGTATCGGGTATACCCGTGGGTATCGGGTTTACCCATTAGTTTACTAAAAGATATACATTGAGATTTCTAAATACATTTTTTTTACTATTGTAATTATTATATTATTTTATTTATATAACAACTATTATAAATTAAAAATATACATTACATACATATAAGTTTTATCATAAATTAATAAAAACTTTATAATACTTATACACTCACATGCATATACTTCACAACATACAAAATATAAATACTATTATCAAATGCATATAGTAAAAGAAAATTTATTTTTTCACATTATGAACATACTAATATAAATCACTAATAGACAAGGGTTAATGGAAAATTAAAGTATAAATTCAAAAAATCGGGTATATGATCGGGTATATAGTTCGGGTAAACGGGTATGTGGTTTCGGGTAATCGGGTCGGGTATCACATAATCCCATACCCGACCCATACCCGCGAAAATTTTAAAAACTAATCCCATACCCGGCCCAATACCCATCGGGTATCAGGTCTATTTGTGTCGGGTTTCGGGTATACCTGTCGGGCTCGGGTATTTTTGCCATCCCTAGACTTTATGGACTCAATTAATTATATAATTAAGTCTAAATGCACGTAATTTAATAAATAAATAAATAGTGATTAAGTCGTACGGATTAACCTGAAAATTTGCCGGTTGTCACATTCTCCCCCTATTATAGAAATTTCGTCCTCGAAATGTAGGCTATGTTATCTCCTCAGAGTTGTGTCGTTCGTAGGTAAGTCCGAATAATACCAAAGTGAATGACCGCGTAATTGAATCAAGACTTATTCAGATTACATGAATGTACGGACATTTTGCATCAATAAGAACCCAACGGTTCAACTGAGTTTGTTCCAGAAATCGATGTTAAGTGAACAAAGCGTAGTGTTACTATCACCAATGTGACCAAGTTTACGGGGGTCCCACAAAAAAAGGAATTTCGACAAATAGAATTCTAAATGAACATTCACAATATGCAAATCAATTTTTTTGAAACAATAGAATTCACTACCAACAGAAACTTGCGTTGATTGTTGTATAAATAAAGCACATAATCAACAAGTTCATTTGAAATAGAAACATGAAAATGATCTGTCAACTATCGAACGAATAAATGAATAAAATCTGTGTGTTGACATTATGAATTGCAAGGATACACCGAAATGAAATGCAACAGAATTTAGTGTATCATTGTCTTAATACATAGTTTCATTAAGACTATTTAAATGATAAGTCAAACAAAAAGCATATGTAGTTTTGCATGAAATGATCGATCATGATTAGCCCAAAGCTACAAGTGTACACCGACACCACAAGGTGTCGCAGTGATCGAAATAATTCAATAATAGCTGTGATCGAACAAGTTCACCGTGTTTGAAATCAGATGAAGGCTCGACGAAGTAAATGTGAATGTTTGTTCCCAACAAATCTCATAGGATCTTTAATTGAAAATTGAAACAAATGAATAATGTTTTTCGATCGAAGATAAAAAAGCAATGAATATCACAAAATGTTTCGACCGATGCTAAAAGAACCGTTGAGAGGTACACCGGAATATAATATGAATTTGTGTACCATTATCTTAACACACGATTTTATTAAGACTGATGTAATATGATAAATCAACAAAGCGGATTTAGTATAAATAAATTAAAAATAAAAAATTAAATCCGTACATGATGTGTGCAAATGGGATTAGCGCAACTTCAAATTTTGTGAAAAACACCACCACAATGTGATCATGATAAGGAAACGGTTCAATGAAGTCGAAGAAAAAACAAGCCTATTACGGTTCGAAACAAATGAAGTGCTTGTTGGGATTTTGTTGAATATGATGGCCTCGATCCATCATATGGGTCCTTGAATTGAATATATATTGCAAGCAAGTTCAAACAATTGAACTTGGTTTAAACACAATCCAACAATGAATACATGTATCGACAAGAGAGAATTTCGACATGGTTACCACGAAAAACCATGTATGTAACTTGAAAAGGAAAGGAGTTTCAACGAGTTCATTGACTCGATATCAAGGAGTCAACACTTTACAACAATGCATTCATTCAAATCACAATGCAAAACTCGAATATAGCGATACAATATTGAACGTTGATAAAGCATTAATTTAGAGTGAAGCCCCTAATGGTCTTTACGAATCAAACGAACCACATGCGCAACAAGAAAGGCATGCGTAATGTATGAATTTGACAAGAATGAAACAAATAAGTGTTTGCTATCATGAAAGAAATTGTAGGATTTGAGTTTACTTGTTTGTGTTGTTTTATAAGAAATGTAAGATGAAGAAGATAAACAGATGAGTAATCGCAGCGGAAATGAAAGAAAAACTTTATAACACAAACAAGGAAAGAACGGCTTTCATCATATATGCGTTTAATCAAGAGATTGTTTACACAATGATTCAACTATGCATGCATGAACACTTTCTCCCCCTCAGCCTGAGCTCACTAGTGTTAGTTTGTACAAAATGCAAGTGTGTGAAAGAGCTGATAGAACAGTACAGGCACTGTCTATTTATAGTACAATCCTAAACACTGTAGCATTTTTGCTGACATCACCTAGACAGTGATAGCTAACAATCTTAACAAACTCTAAACACTGCTAATTACAAACACTGTTACATTAAGCACTGATTAACCAACTATTGATGATGTTATCCACTGATGGTCTTAACCACTGATGAAGACTGAGCAGTGCTTTCCATAAAGGTTGATCAGGCCTTTGACTTCCAGGAGTTCTTTGACTTTAGCAGAGGATTGATCTTCAACAGACTTTATACATCAGCAGAGCTTTGTTCATAGCAGACTTTAGATATCAGCAGACTTTAGAGATCATCAGATGTTGGATGCCACTGCCATTGGAGGAAAAAAGGTTCAAAACACTGTTATTCAGGATCAGTTGTTACAGATTGGTTTTGGCTTTGTATCATATGTTCTTCAGGAAGGATCACAGGAGCCAACAATCTCCCCCTAGAACAGATGATGCCAAAACTCTTCATTATTCCGATCTTTTTTCCCTCATCAACAGTTCCCGGATTTTCCCTTTGAATTGAAGTTCAAATCCAAGGAATCTGTGTCTTCTTCATCCCTACTCAGTTGAAGGTTCATTAAATCTTGAAGATCACCTGCATTCAGACCATATGCATCCTTCCTTGATATCATTTCAACACTACCATCTGATCTGAGCAGAGTCAATACGTGGGTGTCTTTGTCAGACTTCCACTTTAGTATTTTTGGATCAGATGGCTTTCTAGGGATGAGACTTATTTGAGATGAGTTTGGGGATTGAGGTCTGCTTGCCAACTTTTTGATTGTTTCAGTTATTTGAGCAGCAAGTTGTTGAGAAGCATCTTCCAATCCAAATTGAAGTTGGTTTCTGATTGCCTCTTTTCTGTGTTCAGCATGCCTCTCCTCATCTTTCTCATCAATCTGCTTTTGCCTTTTTAATTGATTCAAGGCACTGATGGGTAAAGCAGATGATGATAATAACTTTTTAGAGGCATGGGTCTGTTGAGGCCTATCAGCAGTGGTTTCAATATACACTGGTTTTTGAGGAACATTTGGATCTTTCTTTCTGAGCTCTTCTAGCCTTCTATAGGTCTCATAAACATTCTGCTTAGACTATCTGGCAATTGATCTAGTAGGCCCATATCTTTATCAACCTTCTTGAATTTATTCCAGTTGGGTGAAGATTTCTTCATTTGAGGATCTTTGTTCATCATTTCAATTCTGTTTACCTCTTCTTTGAGAGCATATAGTGGCCAATCTTTGAATTGAGACTTGTTAACTTTGTAGGACTTGTCTTTCATGATGAGATCTAAGTAGTCAACCCTTAATTCCTCTTGAAGATCAGCGTTTGGTGGCAACTCTGACATGGATTTACTCAAGTCTCTAGCAAAGTCTTCAAGCTTCCTAACTTTGCTAAGCCCATGTTGATATAGACTTTGGTATCTCCTGTCCCCTAACCCTTTACTCTCTTCTTTGGCTATACTTTGTGCTTGGTTGGCTTTCAACTTTAAGTATTCATCCATATTTTGAGGTGTTCTGAAGCCATATAGAGATGGGAAGGTTCTTTTAGATGGATCCTCTATCTTGTAAAATTGTTCCATTTCAGACTGGACTATTGTAACGCTCCGCTTTTTCATAACCTTCCTAAATTAGAAAGCGTGTCTTGTAAATCTATTCTTGGAAACCTATTCCTCTCATAATCGTATTTTTTCATGTCATCGTAAATCTAAGGCTTAAATCGTAGTAAAATCCATCATTTTATCTCAAATTATACCCTATTAGTTCATCCATACTTATGAAATTTTGATTCATTATACTTTGATTCATTCTCCGTGATTCTTGTAAACATATGATAAATATACCGATACTTGTCTTACACATTCAATTCGTATATGTTCGATAATTATTTGCGACATTCATACGCTAAATTATAACAACCCTCCTAGAACCCTTAACATAACCCTAAACGTCCCTAAATATACCCCGTACGCGAGAAACGAGCCCGAAATACCTTTGTACTTGTGAAAAACAAGAAAAACCAAGTTTGGGAGTCGCTCGCGGGCCGCAACGTAGACACCCTAGTCTGTCGCGGGGCGCGACGGCCCTTACTTGCTTAACACTGCATAGTGCTACGTGGCATTTGACTAGGCGAAGCTAGGCTGGTGACTGGTCAAGGCTATACTCGACACATAGTCCCTCGTGGGCCGCGAAGGACTTAGCCTTCTCTTTCGCAGGGCATGACAAAGTGGCCGATCAGCCTATAAATGGGGTGGTAGAGCTCATTTGTCAATCGTTCAAATCTGATTTCTCTCTCTATTTCTCTAGTAGTAGAAATTATACTCGGGTATAATACCTACTATAAAGCGAAGCTCTACCTCGTTGTAAGTACTATAACCCTTCTATTACCCTACATGATCGATATAGGATTCTGTAACGCATGTCGGCTCTGCCCGACTCAGTCGTTGGAGTTCTGTCTAGTGTGTACACCCGATTGATCTAGAATTCCGTAATGCATGTCGGCTCTGCCTCACTCAGTCATTGGAATTCTGTCTCGAGTTGTACGGTTAATGTGATTTGGGTTATTTTACTAACACGTGTGCATTGTTTAATTTTAATAGATAATAACCAGGAGAATCACCAGGAAGCTATAGTAGTTTTACCTAAGTCAACAAGGTGAGTCATTCTCTTTTTCTACCAAACTGTTTTACAAAACCTCAAATGTTTTAAATATAATTAATAGTGATTGAGTCTATGTATTCTTCAATTACTACCGGTATGTTGGGGTTTTGTATACAAAATGTGAAAGACGTTACCATTGGACAAAGAGTTAGCCAATGAGTAATATGACCCACCAATCAGGATTGATAGTACTGAATGAGTAATTGTGTAGATATAAACATTGTAATCGCTCTCAATTCTGTGAAATTATAAAAGCTTTTTGGATTAAACTGGGATGCACTCACCAGTATTTCTTGCTAATAAAATGTTTTTAAACACGTTTCAGGTAACAAAACGTGAAAGCCAATAGAAGCCAGCTGGAGAGCACTGAAGGCTTGGAAAAGTGGCTATAAAAGTTACATAAATAAAAAGGAGTTTTTATTTTCAATAATTAGGGTTTATCCCTACAAATGTATTGTCAATTAAACTTGGGTTTTATCCCAATGATTTATTATTATAAAAAGTTTGGTGTTTTACTCTAATAAAAATATTTCCTAACTATGGTCCTGATGTATTCCACTGCTAGACTAATAAATATCGATACCACTGATCTGGATGCCTCGCGGCGCCCGCACCCGGGGTAGGGGTCGGGGCCTGTGACAGAGAGTGGTATCAGAGCTACAGCCACTGGTTTAAGCCAAAGAAGTGTTCTGCTGACACCTAAATTCTGTGTTAGGAAATAACTTATGTGTAGATATTGTTTTGTGTTATTTGAC
This sequence comes from Helianthus tuberosus, assembly GCA_030545235.1. NCBI lineage: Eukaryota > Viridiplantae > Streptophyta > Magnoliopsida > Asterales > Asteraceae > Helianthus > Helianthus tuberosus. Next base: position 122,235,542 of record CM060365.1, on the reverse strand, counting down.
TATTTGTTAGTTTACAGTATGAGTGAATGTAACACCACGTAAAAACGTGTCCAATTATGTATACACACATGTCCTAAACTCTAAATACATGAAAGATTGAGTTGAAGGGACTAAAACTGTCAACATGCCAAACTTGAGCCTCTGAATGATAGTACACGGAGAATATATTCTTAATCGAGTGATTGATCGAATATAACAAGCCGTTTGTAAATATAATCGGGAGATTTTAAAGCTACAGGAATTTAACGTGTCAACATGTTAATTCTACCTCTGAGTGACCTTTTAATATTCCCAAAGCTTTGCAAAATAAATACACCCTTGTGAATATCTGGAATAAGAATTCATAAACACTCTGTTGAATTTGTGAGGAATTGTTCAACTTTCAAGAAATAAAGTCACATGTGCAAGAACCGACAAATCTTCATGCAAAGGCCATTTCTAAAGAATCCAAGGGAACACTAGTGCATGGCATGGTAATGTGAGAAATGCAGACTTGATCATTTGGACTATTACTACTGGAAATGTCTGAAGATTTGAGTTTAAAAAGTTGCATGATTAAGTATAAGAAAGTCCTAAAATTTTTGTCTTCTGGTCAACGGTTACGGACCGTATGGCCCAAGGCTTACGGTCCGCAAAGCTTTAGCTGGGCGATGAAATTCAGGTTCGGTTACGGACCGCATCCATTTGGACTTAGGGTCCGTAAGAGGTGGATACGGACCGCAAGGGTTTAAGCTTACGGGGTCCGTAAGCTTATCGCTGGGCAGAAGCTTTGGACAGGTGTAGGTTATCAGCTCCAAACCGACTTAAACTCATTCTATGCGAAACCAGGGACTATTGGATGGTAATGTTAAACCACTAGGACACATGGAGTAATCCTAGGGACTTCCTTAACAGTTGCAAAGATCTAGGGACTTGGTAAATTGCTATATAAGGAGTGATAGTTCATACTTCATGAACTCACATTTGCAACAACCTTCAAATAACTTGTCTCTGGAGCTTGCATCAGTAGGAGAAGACTTTCAAGGGTAGAAAAGACAGCTAGGACCATTAGTAAGCTTCTAATTACTTGCTTAGTCGTTTTAATTAGATTAATTGCCTAGAAGTCAAACTTATCATAAATTAAGTTTGACTTTCATTTTAATTACATATGGACCAGCCATTGATCAAATTGAAAGTGGTTATGGAACCATATTGAGGTAGGTGATTAACCCCTAAAAGGGCACCTCCTAATTATCTCGTTTGACTAGTCAATTGTCGGGTCAAAGTAGTTTGACAAAAAAGTCAAACTGGACAGAATGTTTGAAAATGATTAAAATTAATAAAACAGAAGTTCTAAATTATATTTTAACTTTCTAATGACTTGGTAATTAATATTAAAACATGTTTTATCAGTCCTAACCCGACAATTAATAGTCTAAGGTCAGTTTATAACCGAAAGTCGCAAAAGCTTGACTTTTGCTTTGACTTTCAGTTCTGACCCGTTCAAGCTTAATTCTCCCATGTTTTAAGCTTCCATTAGGACCACATTACTCAGTAGTATAACCCTCTGAAGTTATATTGCATGGTGCCTAATGGTTTGAATTATATGCACATGATCGTTAATATGCTCAAAAATGCCATAAACGCCCTTTTGACACAAAACTGAGACTTTTAGCAATATGAATGGACAAAAACTTTTGCTACTGATATTTAAACTTGTCCCGAAAATTTGACATCAGTTTGAGGTCTAGATTAGGAGTTATGCTCAATAGCGTAATTAGAAAGCTTTTTATTAATTAAATGGCGTAATTAGCATAAAGCCTATCTAATCCCAACTTTTGATACCAAACTTTTTACCTACTGATATAAAATAATATTTTGGGATTTTTGAAGATTTTTATTTATTTTTAGGCTGAGCATAACATAGGATTATAGCTTGATTTCGGTAATTGTCGGTTTTACCCTTTTCATGCATAAAATGAGTTTTACATAACATTTTAATGTCAATCTTTTTGCTACTGATTTTATATGATAAATAAAATATTTTGAATTTTATAAACCGATAAAAAAACTCAGATTTCCTATTTTAACCCGAATATCCCTTAAAACCGACTTTTAAGCGTTTTAGCACATAGTATGAGTTAAAACTATGTTTGGCATATAAAACTTATTACTTACTAATGTTTTAAGTTATTTTAGATAATTAAACAGTAAACCAAAGTTTTTAAACTCAGAAGTCTATTTTGACCTTTAAAGCTTATGTGAAATTACCAAAATGCCCCTACGGTGCATAGTTTGGTTATATAAGATAAATTTCACATATATAAAATACCCTACTGTTATAACTTATAAAAATACATAATTTTAATGATTAGATTAGACCTGAAACTCAGTGTAGTATTTAAACTCTTTTATGAGCGTTAAAATTACCAAAATGCTCTTATGGGACTTATTTTGGTTTAAATTACTTTTTGGGTATATATATTAACATCTTACTGATGTATTAACATATTTTGAGCATAATAACGATTAAGACTTGTATATAATTTATTTGGTTGCCCATTACACGTTTACGTGTTCGGATCGGCTTATGTGACTAGTTTACATAAAATAGTCGAAACGGGCTTAACCTTATCAATAAATTCTCAATTTCCAGAATGTGATTAGTCTACCCATATTATACAAGTAGCCAAGCTTGTCGGGTCAAAATCACATTCTATTCCGGTCTCCGCTTAATCGAGCGTTTAGAACCGTAAGGTTTCCTTCTAGATAGCCGGTCTAAGTCCTTGACTAAATTAAAGACCCGTTAGCATCCTAATAGGTAATAAACCTTCTATACATATTAAATAGCTTCCGGTAGAAGGTGCCATCAAAAAACTTTAGGATTATACTGCTAGCATCAGGTAAATACTTTTAACTTATTTTCCCTATACGGGCTTGGGATATGGTATTATAATAATACCACTTCGTCGGGTATGAAATCATTTAATCGGATTGTGATTAATAAATTTACATAATCCGTTTTAATCTGTCTTGTTTGATAACATAAACATTGGGGGTTAATTCGACCGTGTCCTGGATATCCTCGGCTCATTTCATTTGAAAATGGCCACGACCTATGCACGGGGTGTAGGCATACACCTGACAGATGAAAATGCTAAAATATAAACCCACATGTTGGGGATAACTCCTTTGTGGGTTCTATAAGTGGTGAGTCGGTTAATCACGACCGGCTTCCAACCGGCCACAATTGTAAGACAAACATGTAAATCTGTATACAAGATTATATTTAAATAATTGTCCCTAGTTATAAAAGATTTGTGCCATGTGCACTTAAATCAATTTTCATAAATGTTTTCAAAAGAGTCAGTTAATTGTATTTACCAGTGTAAACTGACGTATTTTCTTAAAGACTGATTTGACAGGTACCTCTCGTAATAGGCTGGAGCTATTAGGTGTCATAAGAGGATCTTGCAAATCCATAGATACCTGAAGTCTGTTATTTTGTTTCTTTGTATTTATTTATGATCCGCCTGTGGATCTTATTACATTCCAGTCTGTATATTCTTTCACTCGAACACTCAGACATTATGGTTTGTAATAGTTTATTCACCAAGCCTTCCGCTGTGCTATTTTATTGTGTGTATTGACTATGATGATATCAACTAAGTCACGATACTCCCCGCCGGGCCCACCGGTAATATGTGGAAATATCAGGGTGTGACAGGTTGGTATCAGAGCCAACATTGAGTGAATTAAACACTAACCTTTTGTGTTTAATCTCAATGACACAATAAGCACAATTCTTAGACTTCCGAGTCTAGGCTAATGACCTAGGATTTTACTCTTAACTTTCCTTTTTATTGTTTATACTATATTTACTTGTTTTGACAGGTTACCACTTGGAAAAAATGCCACCACGAGTGAGAGGAAAAGGCAAAGGACCAATGCGTGGAGGACCGTCTGGCCATGCGGGACCCTCCCACCGACGTACACCATCCGATTCTCTCTCTGGCTCTGACTCAAGGGACAATTGGAGCCATAGCTTCGAACCAGCAAGACATTCTGTCTCACTTGGATCCTCACCATCTGACCCTCCTTACTTTGGGTTGCCCATTCCTATTGAACCCCAACAATCCCATCATTCGCAGGGATCACATCACTCAAACCAATCACACCACTCCTTTCAATCTCATCCTTTTCATCACTCGGATTCGACCTACTCTCCAACTCAGTTTAATCCCAATGCTTACGTCAACGACTTTTTGGGCTTCAATCCACTAGGACCCGAGGATCATTTCTCGCAGGAAATGGAGATGGACGACGACCCGGACCCTGAATTGCAAACTGGAACACCGGGCCACCCTATCATATCGAGTGGTTCACCTTATGAAGGATCACCGTACCGAGGTCCTGATTCGTATGCTGAGAAAATGGCTCAGTATGATTGGTTCTTTACCCCTTCATACCATAATTCTCCAGCCCAACCTCCCTTGGTTGAACCACAGCTTCAAGCTGTTACCCCACCACCTTTACCAGTTGAGGAACAACCTCAACAGCCTCCCGAGCCGCCAAGGCGAAGGAGAAATGCTAGAATGTCTGTACGTGGGGGACCACGGTTCGCATCTCCTCATGGTTCAAGTTCTTACCCTCCTATCCCAGAGGACCCCCAATTGGGTGGACCCTCACACACGGTGCCAGAAGTTAACCCTCCGCCAGTTTCTCATGCACCACTACAGCCACCGTTGGGTTTTGACAACCCGATCCCGACATACCCAGGATCAACTGGGTATAATCCGTCTGGATACCCATCTGATTATGGAAACCATGATCCCTACCTTACAGCTGCTCAGTACAATGCACTTTATCCTTCTTCTTACCCTCCAGTTTACCCAACTGGATATTCGGTGCAGGGATACCAATACCCACCATCATACCAGCAACCTCCTCCTCATCATCAGGAACAAACTCAGGAAATTTTACAGAGGTTAGACCGGGTTGATCATGAAGCCCATGAAACTAAGAAGAAGCACAATGGTTTTGTCAAAGGTCTTATGAACCTTCTTAAGGGCAAGAAGAAGTAGGAAATTATTGTTTCATGTTGTATTGTCTTTCAATAAGTCCCTGCGAGGACATTATTTTGTTTTTATGTACCAAGTCCCTGCGTGGACTTACTTTTTGTTTCCATGGCCCCTGCGTGGGCAGTTTGGTGTTTTAAGTCCCGTTTAGGGCAATGTTGTACTCGTTTCATGGCTTAATAAAGTTATTTTCGATTTTTAATATGTATTTTATTACATCATCAAATTTTATTATTTCAATTTTATTGATCTGCCAAAGAAATTCTTAGAGGTATAACCTAGCCAAAATACTAAATGGCTATGATGGTACAACCTTTTTAAGAAGATAACTCCCTGTTAACATCTGAAAACATGTTAACAATCCAGAATTGTGCGGTACGAGAAACCACACAATCTTCCTAATGTACTTGGATTTTTTCAAGCCACTATTTTAGCCTATATGATCAACATGAATCATGGCTAATAAACATTAATATGATGTATACACCACAACATCCATTAGAGATGTATGCTTATAAGCAAAGGTGTAATAATGACAATGAAAGTTTTAATTTATAGACTTCTTGTCAAAAGGGCGATGAACTTTGTTCGACCCCTAAAGAAAATAATGATTATAATCGTCCTTGTGACAAGGCTTTGTGCCATCTAAATGTCCTTTAAGACGAGCTTTGTGCAATATGAATACGTCTTCATGACATTGGCAGTGTGATTTATATTCCTCTGTCTAATAAAAATATAAAAAATTATATCTCTTTGATTATTATTATTATTTTCTTAAAATGGCCTATATGGTTTAATAATACCATGACCATCTAATCATCAATATGATGATTTATTGCATAATTTAAATATATCATTACTGTTTGTTATAGTATTCGAAAATGGCTGGCTCGGATGAAGGAAACAACACCAGGATTAATATCACTGGTGCCGAACTGCAAGAAATGATAACCGCAGCAGTCGCTCAGGCTGTGGATGCTAAATTTAAAGAGCCAAGTATTGTTCGGTCTCAAACTCATTCAAGATCCCATTCTCAACCCCATACTCATAAGAAAAGTGAGTCTCAGCACTCATCTAATTAGGGTAGTGAGCCAAAGAGGCAGATTGTCCTCGAGCTGACTCCCCGGTACACCAAGGGTTGTACCTATAAGTACTTTGTCTCCTGTAAACCGAGGGATTTTACAGGAGAAAAGGGAGCAATCGATTGCATGAAATGGTTGGACGAGATGGAGACTGTGATAGACATCAGCGGATGTGCTAAAGAGGATATAGTGAAGTTTGTATCACAATCCTTCAAGGGCGATGCCCTCACTTGGTGGAAAGCATTAGTGCAAGCCACTGGGAAGGTTCCTTTGTACAATCTTTCATGGAACAAGTTTGTTGATTTGTTTAAGGACACCTATTGTCCTCAGCACGAAGTCGAGCGAATAGAGACTGATTTCCTCACCTTAGTGATGAAAGATCTAGATTGTAGATCCTACGTGACTAGCTTCAATTCAATGTCAAGGCTTGTGCCATACCTGGTCACTCCTGAACCCAAACGCATTGCGCGTTTCATTGGTGGTTTGGCTCCCGAAGTAAAAGGGAATGTTAAGGCTTCTAAGCCAACCACTTATAGATCTGCTGTGGATCTATCTTTGTCCCTCACTCTTGATGTTGTGAGGAGTAGGGCAAAGAAAACCACTGATGATGGGAAGAGGAAGAGAGAGGAAGACTAGTCTCCTCAGTCAAACAAGAGGAGCAAGGGGAACTTTGGTTCAAAGAAAGGGCAATCAAGTGATAAAACCAGATGCAAGACCTGCAATAAAAGGCACTTTGGAAAGTGCAACCAGTACCCACAAGCCAAACCATGTGGGATCTGCAAAAAGATAGGGCACAAATCTGTAGAGTGCCGGAACATTAAGGATGCAACATGTTACGGTTGCAATGAAAAGGGGCACATCAAAACCAATTGCCCCAAGAATGCTAAGAAGCCTGAGGAGGCAAAGAAAACCAACGCAAGGGTTTTCCAAATGAATGCTAGGGAAGCAGTGAACAACGAGAACGTCATAACAGGTACCTTCCTCATTAATAATAATTATGCTAGAGTCTTATTTGATTCAGGTGCTGATAAGTCTTTTGTAGACCATAAGTTTTGTAAGTCACTGAATTTGCCTATTAAGACTCTAGACATAAAATATGAGGTAGAGCTTGCCGATGGTACCTTAGAAACAGCTTCAATTCTTCTTGATGGATGCTTTATATCCATTAAGAATCACTCTATCCCGCTGTCCCTCTTGCCAATGAAATTGGCCGGGTTTGATATAGTTTTAGGCATGGATTGGTTGTCGCATAACTAAGCTCAAATTTCCTGTGATAAAAAGCTAGTTATTATCAAAACCCCTTCTGGTGAATCCGTCACTATTCAAGGAGACACACAATACGGGTTGCCCAACAATGTGTCTATTCTCAAGGTATCGCAGTGTTTAAAAAGTGGATGTGTCATCTACATAGAACAAGTGACTGTGAATGATCCGAAGCCTAAGATTGAAGACATCCCAGTCATCTCCGAGTACCCTGATGTCTTTCCTGACGAGTTACCTGGATTACCTCCTGAGAGGCAAGTATAGTTCAGGATAGACATTCTACCGGGAGCTGCACCTATTGCACGAGCTCCTTATCGTCTTGCACCTATTGAAATGAAAGAGCTCAGGACTCAATTAGATGACTTACTGGAAAAAGGTTTTATACAACCTAGCTCTTCGCCTTGGGGAGCTCCAATATTATTTGTGAAAAAGAAGGATGGATCAATGCGCTTATGCATTGATTATCATGAGCTGAATAAAGTAACGATCAAGAATCGTTATCCCTTACCCATGATCGATGATTTATTTGATCAGCTCCAAGGAGCGAGCTTCTTTTCAAAGATTGATTTGAGGTTTGGGTATCATCAACTCAAGGTTAGGACTGAAGATGTGCCTAAGAAGGCATTCAGAACAAGATATGGACATTTTGAATTTTTAGTGATGCCTTTTGGGCTCACTAATGCACCAGCAGCATTCATAGACCTCATGAATAGAGTCTGCAAACCATATTTAGATAATTTTGTCATAGTCTTTATAGACGACATACTTATCTACTCCCGTAATAAAGATGATCATGAGAAACACCTCCGATGCATTTTAGGATTACTTCAACAAGAGAAACTGTACGCTAAGTTTTCTAAATGTGAATTCTGGCTTCGTGAAGTCCAATTCCTTGGACATGTTGTTAGTGAGCGAGGTATCCAAGTGGATCCCGCTAAGGTAGAAGCCGTAATGAATTGGGAAGCACCCAAGACTCCAACCGAAATTCGTAGCTTTCTGGGTTTGGCAGGTTACTATAGAAGATTCATTGAAAACTTCTCAAGGATAGCCGAACCATTGACCTATCTGACCCGTAAGAATGTAAAATTTGATTGGGGTCCGAAACAACAAGAATCCTTTGAGATTCTTAAGAAGAAATTGAGCAATGCTCCAGTGCTAACCTTACCTGATGGAATTGAAGAGTTTGTCGTATACTGTGATGCTTCACACACCGGTATGGGATGTGTGCTTATGCAGCGAGGCAAGGTGATTGCCTATGCGTCACGACAATTAAAAGTGCATGAGAAGAATTACACCACCCATGACTTGGAATTGGGTGCCGTTGTATTCGCGCTAAAGTTATGGAGACATTATTTGTATGGAACTAAATGTGTGATCTTTTCCGATCACAAAAGTCTTCAACACTTGTTTAATAAAAAAGAGCTCAATATGAGACAGCGCCGTTGGATGGAAACCTTAAATGATTATGATTGTGAAATTCGTTACCATCCTGGTAAAGCGAATGTGGTCGCAGATGCCCTAAGCTGAAAGGAGAGAATCAAACCAATCAGGATTAATGCCAAGAGCATTGAACTGAAGAATAGCCTAAATGAAAGGCTATTAGCTGCACAAAAGGATGCTGTTTTGGAAGCTAACCTTTCAGAAGAAAGGTTAGGTGTAATTGTTGAACAGTTAACACCAGGTAAGGATGGAATCCTCAGACTAAATGGAAGAATTTGGGTTCCTATTCACGGAGGACTTCGGGATGTAATACTCCAGGAAGCTCACAACTCTAAGTACTCAGTTCACCCTGGAGGTGACAAAATGTATCAAGATTTAAAGGCTAATTATTGGTGGATAGGTTTAAAGAAATCTATTGCCACACATGTAGCTAAATGCCTGACTTGTGCTCAGATTAAAGCTGAACATCAAACGCCATCAGGTCTACTACAACAGCCAGAACTACCTACATGGAAGTGGGAGATGGTAACAATGGATTTTATAACCAAGTTACCCAAAACAAGGCATGGAAATGATACCATATGGGTTATAGTTGATCGACTAACTAAGTCAGCACATTTCTTACCCATCAAGGAGACTCATAGCTATGACAAGATAGCCCAGTTGTATGTGGATAGGATTGTATCCCTTCATGGAGTACCGATGTCTATTATCTCTGATAGAGATACTAGGTACACCTCTCTTTTTTGGAAAAGTTTCCAACAATCTTTGGGCACTCGTTTGAATTTCAGCACTGCTTACCATCCTCAGACAGATGGACAAAGTGAGCGTACAATTCAAACACTGGAAGACATGCTTCGTGCGTGTGTTATTGATTTAGGAGGTAGTTGGGATGACCACCTACCCTTGATCGAGTTCTCCTATAACAATAGCTATCATACAAGCATTCAGGCTGCGCCTTTTGAGGCATTATATGGTAGGAAATGCAGAACGCCTGTTTGTTGGGCGGAAGTAGGAGAAGCTCAGCTATCAGGACCTGATATAGTCCTTGAAACGACGGACAAGATTGTCCAGATTCGCGATCGCCTGAAAGCTGCCAGGGATAGGCAGAAAAGTTATGCTGATAAAAGGCGAAAACCTCTAAAGTTTGAGGTTGGTGACAAAGTCTTACTGAAAGTATCACCCTGGAAAGGTGTAATGCATTTTGGTAAGAAAGGCAAGCTAAGCCCTAGATTTATAGGACCATTCGAGATTATCGAATGTGTCGGCAGTGTAGCTTATAAGCTGAACTTGCCTGAGGAGCTGAGTGGAATCCATAATGTGTTCCACATCTGTAATCTCAAGAAGTGTCTAGCTGATGAATCGCTAGCCTTGTCTCATAAAGACGTACAGATTGATGAAAGCCTAAGGTTTGTTGAAAGACCTATATCGATCGAGGATCGTTAGGTTAAAAAGCTTCGAAGAAAGCATGTGCCCATAGTAAAGGTCAAATGGGATGCCCGTAGAGGTCCCGAATATACGTGGGAAGTCGAGTCCACTATGCGACAGAAGTACCCTCACTTATTCCAGTAAATCTCGGGGTCGAGATTTCTTTTAAGGGGGTGAGGATGTAACACCACGTAAAAACGTGTCCAATTATGTATACACACGTGTCCTAAACTCTAAATACATGAAAGATTGAGTTGAAGGGACTAAAACTGTCAACATGCCAAACTTGAGCCTCTGAATGGCAGTACATGGAGAATATATTCTTAATCGAGTGATTGATCGAATATAACAAGCCGTTCGTAAATATAATCGGGAGATTTTAAAGCTACAGGAATTTAACGTGTCAACATGTTAATTCTACCTCTGAGTGACCTTTTAATATTCCCAAAGCTTTGCAAAATAAATACACCCTTGTGAATATCTGGAATAAGAATTCATAAACACTCGGTTGAATTTGTGAGGAATTGTTCAACTTTCAAGAAATAAAGTCACATGTGCAAGAACCGACAAATCTTCATGCAAAGGCCATTTCTAAAGAATCCAAGGGAACACTAGTGCATGGCATGGTAATGTGAGAAATGCAGACTTGATCATTTGGACTATTAATACTGGAAATGTCTGAAGATTTGAGTTTAAAAAGTTGCATGATTAAGTATAAGAAAGTCCTAAATTTTTTGTCTTCTGGTCAACGGTTACGGACCGTATGGCCCAAGGCTTACGGTCCGCAAAGCTTTGACACAAAACTGAGACTTTTAGCAATATGAATGGACAAACACTTTTGCTACTGATATTTAAACTTGTCCCGAAAATTTGACATCAGTTTGAGGTCTAGATTAGGAGTTATGCTCAATAGCTTAATTAGAAAGCTTTTTATTAATTAAATGGCGTAATTAGCATAAAGCCTATCTAAACCCAACTTTTGATACCAAACTTTTTACCTACTGATGTAAAATAATATTTTGGGATTTTTGAAGATTTTTATTTATTTTTAGGCTGAGCATAACATAGGATTATAGCTTGATTTCGGTAATTGTCGGTTTTACCCTTTTCATGCATAAAATGAGTTTTACATAACATTTTAATGTCAATCTTTTTGCTACTGATTTTATATGATAAATAAAATATTTTGAACATTATAAACTAATCAAAAAACTCAGATTTCCTATTTTAACCCGAATATCCATTAAAACCGACTTTTAAGCGTTTTAACACATAGTATGAGTTAAAACTATGTTTGGCATATAAAACTTATTACTTACTAATGTTTTAAGTTATTTTATATAATTAAACAGTAAACCAAAGTTTTTAAACTCAGAAGTCTATTTTGACCTTTAAAGCTTATGTGAAATTACCAAAATGCCCCTATGGTGCATAGTTTGGTTATATAAGATAAATTTCACATATATAAAATACCCTACTATTATAACTTATAAAAATACATATTTTTAATGATTAGATCAGACCTGAAACTCAGTGTAATATTTAAACTCTTTTATGAGCGTTAAAATTACCAAAATGCCCTTATGGGACTTATTTTGGTTTAAATTACCTTTTGGGTATATATATTAACATCTTACTGATGTATTAACATATTTTGAGCATAATAACGATTAAGACTTGTATATAATTTATTTGGTTGCCCATTACACATTTACGCGTTCGGATCGGCTTATGTGACTAGTTTACATAAAATAGTCGAAACGGGCTTAACCTTATCAATAAATTCTCAATTTCCAGAATGTGATTAGTCTACCCATATTATACAAGTATGCAAGCTTGTCGGGTCAAAATCACATTCTATTCCGGTCTCTGCTTAATCGAGCGTTTAGAACCGTAAGGTTTTCTTCTAGCTAGCCGGTCTAAGTCCTTGACTAAATTAAAGACCCGTTAGCATCCTAATAGGTAATAAACCTTCTATACAGATTAAATAGCTTCTGGTAGAAGGTGCCATCAAAAAGCTTTAGGATTATACTGCTAGCATCAGGTAAATACTTTTATCTTATTTTCCCTATACGGGCTTGGGATATGGTATTATAATAATACCACTTCGTCGGGTATGAAATCATTTAATCGGATTGTGATTAATAAATTTACATAACCCGTTTTAATCTGTCTTGTTTGATAACATAAACATTGGGGGTTAATTCCACCGTGTCCTGGATATCCTCGGCTCATTTCATTTGAAAATGGCCACGACCTATGCACGGGGTGTAGGCATACACCTGACAGATGAAAATGCTAAAATATAAACCCACATGTTGGGGATAACTCCTTTGTGGGTTCTATAAGTGGTGAGTCGGTTAATCACGACCGGCTTCCAACCGGCCCCAATTGTAAGACAAACATGTAAATCTGTATACAAGATTATATTTAAATAATTGTCCCTAGTTATAAAAGATTTGTGCCATGTGCACTTAAATCAATTTTCATAAATGTTTTCAAAAGAGTCAGTTAATTGTATTTACCAGTGTAAACTGACGTATTTTCTTAAAGACTGATTTGACAGGTACCTCTCGTAATAGGCGGTAGCTATTAGGTGTCATAAGAGGATCTTGCAAATCCATAGATACCTGAAGTCTGTTATTTTGTTTCTTTGTATTTATTTATGATCCGCCTGTGGATCTTATTATATTATAGTCTGTATATTCTTTCACTCGAACACTCAGACATTATGGTTTGTAATAGTTTATTCACCAAGCCTTCCGCTGTGCTATTTTATTGTGTGATTGACTATGATGATATCAACTAAGTCACGATACTCCCCGCCGGGCCCACCGGTAATATGTGGAAATATCAGGGTGTGACAGTGAACAAGGAACGTCGGACGCTTATCATCACTTAGATAGTTCACCAAAAGATGAAGCAGCATCATCTCAACCTAATCCCTCAGGTTACTCAGCCAATACAGAGGAAGGGATATTTATATTTAAGGCACAATCTGAGGAACCCTTTACTACTAAAAAGAGAGGTTGGTTTAATAGAGGAGCACATGAGAGAAGAAAGAAAATGAAGAAGTTACAACAACAGAGGGCAATAGTCAGGGCTAATAGGGAAGCAAATGCACAGACTCGGGAGACAGTCAATAGGCCACCTTGGGAAGAGGAACTAGATAGACAGCTGGCCGATTTCCATATGTTAGCCACTACAGCAATAGACTCTACCCTAAACCAAATAGCCAAACCACCACTGTTACCTTTATTCCCAGACCAACAAATGTTAGAACCCGACTAGGAAGACCCGTTTCCAATCCCAGATGTAGATCCCTATGAAACTCCTAGATTTCCCCCACCAAACCCCATAGCTCAGTACACTGACCTTAACCCTTTAGATCCCTTTTGGAGTAGTGAATGGTGGACGCAAAGTGTAATAAGAAACCCATACCCTTATGGACAACCTATCCCTCAACACCCTGATCCAGTACCAGCACCCATGCCACCTATGAGCCAGGAAAATTTGGAGGAACTTCGCTCATTTGGTGACGAATTAGTAGAGGAAGGAGATAGAATTCGGCTAATAGGAGAAAAGCTTATGTGGAAGCATGTCGAGCGTGATATACATGATACTTAGAATAATGCCTAGATATATGTGTAATTTTGTATTTTGATTAAAAAAATCTATAGATAGACTAAAATAGATACGGATGCGTAACTACTAGTATATTTGAATTCCAGTTGTAGTATGTAACCGATGCATATATGTATATATAGAAAGAGTAAAAGTCGCAATGATCGACGTTTTTTTATCAAATTATCTGTGTGATTGTGTATAAATATTTGTACCAAATTTATTCTGTGATAATTAATACTTGATAAATGTTCACAATTCAGATGGACAACGAAGTAAATAAGGAAAACCAGAATAATGAGAATAATGGAAACCAAATAGATAACAGTGACATCCAACATATAGTAGCACAAGGAATTATAGATGCTATGCCTTATATTATCAAGACTGTTAAGGAAGCAGAAAATAATAAATCTGCAAATGGAAGTAAACGCCAACACATTGAACCAAGTCATAGTGTGAACGATAATAACGGACCTATTATCCAAGCTCCAATTCCTAAAAGAAGAAGAACCGCTTCTTACAGTTGTTCTTATAAAGAATTCTTGGCATGCAAACCAATAGAATTCTCAGGCAATGAAGGAGCCATTGCAACCTTACGTTGGATAGAAAAGACAGAAGCAGTCATAAAAATAAGTAAATGTGCAGATGAAGATAAGATTATGTTTGCTTCTAATCTTTTAAAAAATGCAGCCTTAGAATGGTGGAATACTATTCTCCAGTCTAGGGGAAGTGACAGAGTTTATAATATGGAATGGATTAACTTTAAGGAAATGGTTGAAAGAAAATTCTGTCCTCCCAATGAGAAGGAACAAATCGCCAATAAGTTCCTAAATCTTAAAATGACTGGAATAGACTGCAAAGGTTACACTACCATATTCTTCGAATATGCTAGGATAGTGCCAACCTTAGCCTCACCTGAACCAGTGTTAATCTCCCATTATATTTGGGGATTAATTAGTGAGATTAGACACGTAGTCAAGGCAGCTAGACCACAAACCATAGAAGAAGCAGTAGAACTAGCAAATACCCTGACTGACGAATTAGTGCGTACACAAGAGGAAAACCAGAGAAAGAACCTAGCTCAAAAGCTTACCCAAGAATTTCGCTACGGTAATTCCAACCGTGGGAAAGGTACAGGTTCTTCCTCTACACCCTACTGTAAGTATTGCAAAAGAAAGCATTCTGGAAGATGCTCAGTATACTGCAACTTTTGTAAAATATCTGGACACAAGGAAGAAGACTGTAGGAGGAAACCTAGTAATAGGATATGCTTCAATTGTGGAGAAATTGGGCACATCAAACCGAACTGTCCAAAACTAGCTCTAGCCACAACTAACAAGGCTAAGACAACTGAAGCGCCTAAGAAAAATGCTAGAGCATTTGTTCTAACAGCTGAGGAAGCCAAGGGGATTCCGGATGTGATTTCCGGTACGTTCTTAGTTAATAATATTTGTCAAAGTATTGTTTGACTCTGGTGCAAACCAAAGTTTCATCAATACTTCTTTTTACAAACTTCTCGACCAACCCTTAGCCAAACTCCAACAAGATTATCTAGTAGAGACAGCAAACGGAGAATCCATTAAGATAAGTGAAATCTTGCAGGGAGCAAGAATATAAATCCTGAACCATCATTTCTTTGCTAACCTTTACCCAATGAATCTGGCTGGATTCGATGTCGTATTAGGAATGGATTGGCTGGTAGCCAACCATGCTAGTATTTTATGTGATCAAAAGTCAGTACAAGTAAGTACACCAAGTGGTGAAAGGATCATAATTAAAGGAGATAAGCCAACCAGATCGACAAAATTCATCTCAGTGATGAAAGCTGCAAGTTATGAAAGGAAAGGAGGATTAGTATATATGATTTCTGTAAGCATTAATACTAAAGGAAAAGAATTAAAAGATATTCCTGTAATATCTAAATTCTCAGACATTTTTCTAGAAGAGTTACCTGGATTACTGCCTGATAGAGAGGTTGAATTTAGAATTCACCTAATAACAGGGATGACACTGATTGCCAAAGCACCATATCGATTAGCACCAATGGAAATGCAGGAACTGAAGGAACAGTTGGACGAACTTCTTGACAAAGGTTTTATACAACCAAGTTCATCACCGTGGGGAGCACCTGTGTTGTTTGTTAAGAAGAAAGGCGGATTGATGCGTATGTGCATTGATTATCGAGAATTAAACAAGGTTACGATTAAGAATCGGTACCCATTACCGAGAATCGATGATCTGTTCGATCAACTTCAAGGAGCTCGATTCTTTTCTAAAATCGACTTACGCTTAGGATATCATCAACTAAAAGTACAGGAAGAGGACATTCCTAAAACTGCTTTCAGAACGAGATATGGTCATTATGAATTTACCGTCATGCCATTTGGTTTAACCAATGCCCCAGCCACATTTATGGACATGATGAACAGGATATGCAAGCCATACCTGGATAAATTCATAATTGTCTTTATAGATTATATTCTAATTTACTCTAGGGGTAAAAAGGAACATGCAGTGCATCTGCATACACTTCTGACATTGTTGAGAAAAGAGAAGCTTTATGCTAAATTCTTAAAATGTGAAATTTGGTTACAAGAAGTGCAATTCCTTGGACATCTGATTAATCATGAAGGAATTCATGTGGATCCCACAAAGATCAAGGTGATTACTAAGTGGAAAGTCCCTGAATCACCAATGGAAGTAAGAAGTTTTCTTGGACTGGCAGGATATTATAGACGGTTTATTCGAGACTTCTCTAGAATAGCCATTCCTTTAACTAAACTGACCTGCAAATCAGTTAAGTTTGAATGGGGACCAAAACAGGAAGAAGCTTTTAAGATTCTTAAGCAAAGGTTAACCAACGCACCCATACTCGCATTACCAGAAGGAACTGAAGACTTTATAGTCTATTGTGATGCATCTAAGTTAGGATATGGATGTGTGTTGATGCAACGTCAAAAGGTTATAGCTTATGCCACTAGACAACTTAAGGAAACATGAAGAGAATTATACAACCCATGATCTAGAATTAGGAGCCATAGTGTTTGCCCTTAAGATTTGGAGACACTATTTATATGGAAATAAATTTGTTGTCTTCACCGATCATAAGAGTTTAAGGTAAATTTTTCGGCAAAAGGAATTGAATATGAGACAGAGACGCTAGATGGAAATTCTTAGTGATTATGATTGTGATATCCAGTATCATGCTGGAAAAGCTAATGTAGTAGCTGATGCTTTAAGTCGAAAGTACCATAAAAAGCCAAAACGAGTACGTTCTCTCAGATTAAAGTAGATTTAAATGAACAAATTAGAGAAGTACAGGAAACAGCAATCAAGGACGATGCTGAAAGTTTAAAAGGAATGATTAAAGAATTAGAACAAGGAACAAATGGAATTTGGAAGTTCCATAAGAAAAGGATGTGGATACCTAAACAAGGAAACCTACGCCACAGAATTCTAGAAGAAGCTCATAAGTCTAAGTATACGATACATCCCAGAAGTGATAAGATGTATAAAGATCTAAGAAAGAATTTCTGGTGGATAGGAATGAAAAAGGATATAGCTAACTATGTTGCTAAATGTTTAACTTGTTCACAAGTTAAAGTTAAGCATCAGAAACCCTCAGGATTATTGCAACAGTTGGAGATGCCAATATGGAAATGGGAATTGATTTACCAAATTACCCAAGACAAGAAAAGGAAATGATACAATCTGGGTGATTGTAGACAGATTAATCAAATCTGCTCATTTCTTACCAATGAAGGAAACCTTCAGTATGGAACATTTAGCCAAGCTTTATGTAAATGAAATAGTTTCATTACATGAAATTCCTTTATCTATTGTTTCTGATAGAGATAGCCGTTTTACTTCTCATTTTTGGACAAGTTTCCAAAAAGCAATGGGAACCAGGTTAAATCTAAGCACAACTTATCATCCACAAACAGACGGACAAAGCGAAAGGACGATTCAGACGATGGAAGATATGCTTAGAGCCTGTGTAATTGATTTCGGAGGAAGTTAGGACGACCATTTACCATTAATAGAATTTTCCTACAATAACAACTATCATACTAGCATTAATGCTACACCATTTGAAGCACTTTATGGACGAAAGTGCAGAACTCCACTCTGTTCGGCAGAAATTGGATAAAAGCAATTATCTTGACCAGAGATAGTGCAAGAAACGACAGATAAGATAATTCAAGTCAAGGGAAGACTAAAAGCAGCACGAGATCGTCAAAAGAGTTATGCAGATAATGTATTATTAAAATTTTCTCCATGGAAAGGAGTAGTCCGATTCGTTAAAAGAGGAAAGTTAAGCCCCAGGTATGTTGGACCTTTTGAGATTATTAGAAGAATAGGACCTGTAGCCAGTTAGCTACAACTGCCAGAGGAAATGGTAGGAATACATTATGTGTTTCATGTATGTAATCTCAAAAAGTGCTTAGCAGACGAATCGTTAGTGATACCTCTTAAGGACATAGAGGTGAATGAGAAACTTAAGTTTATCTAGAAACCCGTTCAGATTGAAGATAGAAAGGTCAAGAATCTCAAACACAAGAGACTAGTTCTGGTAAAAGTGAAATGGGATTCCAAAACAGGACCAGAATACACTTGGGAACTTGAGTCAGAGATTCAAAGGAAATACCCACACCTGTTCCAGCAGATCTCGAGGACGAGATCTAAAAGAAGGTGGGGAGGATATAACATGTCACACCCCCAAAATACCACATGCGGAAAACCCCGCTAGGCGTGTGACGTACCCGGATCTAGCCACCAATCACATTGAACTATTCACAAGATATTAAAATAAACTCCCATTTATTAAATCAAACATTCCAAATCTTATCACAAGTTTAATAGGTTCAACAGAAGCAAATAGTACTTCATTGTTCAAATGTTTCAAAACTAAATATATGTAAAAACAGTAAGCCCATCATGCGTATCCAAGCAGTACGACCCATGACCATGCCAGGAATCCCAGATAGCAAGTTCCTTGTCCATAACATCTAACGACCTGCGAGCATGTAACAAGTGTATCAGACAACGCTGGTGAGTTCATAGTTTTACGAAAACGTTAATTGCCAAGTGTTTAGTTCAGTTCATTGATAATAATGTTGATAATAACTCGAGTACCGTACAAGATGGCTCCAGATTATTTGCCCGTCCCCAATGCCCCTATCTAAGCATTGGTCATGATTAAGGTCATTAGTTCACGCCCGTCCTCTCAGGTACGGTGTGAGGCTGCCAAGCCTAATAGCGCTATCAATTAATACCCCGTTACCTCTCAGGTAACTATTCGGTATAAGATGGGACTTAAGGTGATAGGAAATGAGTGTATTATCCAACATCCCAGTTTTTACTCAGAATGACTTATTCCTCTCAGGAATACCCATCAAGTCAGTTTCATAGTTAATTAAGTCACGTATTAAGTCAGTTTCATAGTCAATTAAGTCACGTATTTATCACATATTACATTCATCACAAAGATCACTGTACAACATGTAGCACATATCCAATTCTCATACAAGTCCACATCCCATGTGCATGTCACATAACAACACATAACAGGTGGGTTTGCTACTCTCACAAGTTTGACAGTTTCCCATATCAGATTAATCGACAGTTTTAACCATGATTATACACCCTAATTATGAACAATCATCAACTACTCAAAACGTAACAGTTTCCACTTAGCATACAAATCATTCTAACATTCATTGGCCATAATCGCATGCTAAACATGTACCACCAGAGCCATTAGTTTGTCAATACAAACCAACATCAATCGAAATCAGAACAATGATCATCGAAACACACAAGAATCTTCAACACTTTCATCATACAAACCCTAACTATGTAATCAACATTCGTACGGCCAATAAACAGTGAAACATTATATGCACAAGACCCTACATACTCATACAAAATCATCACTACACGAAATCACGTATCGGGTATTAATCCAATGAACAAGAACAACACACTAACCGAAATACCGGATTGATTAGTTTGCTCGAGATAGGGGTCTTCGAGACCTAGATACCGTCACACAGGAAAGAGAGGATGAGAGAGCCTTAGGGTTTTGTGGGATTTGCGGTTACATAAAACGAGAGGTTATACGCACATATAATGACAGTCAGGCCCACTCTGGGCCACGAAGAAACCTGGGCCGAGGGCCCTTTTGGCGAACAACTCCCTCGATGAAGAACCTTCTTCGTCGTGGAGTGTTTTGGCGAAGAACTCTTTCGGCGAAGAGCCTTCTTCTTCGTGGAGTGTTTTGGCGAAGAACCCTTGTTCTTCGTCGACTTGGGTTTTTCGTGATTCGAGTGTGGTGTGCTGTCCAAAGTTAAACAAAATCAGGTTATGACTAAACATTACACAAATATCATGTAACACCCAACCGTAACAACGCTTTAATCATTCAGATATCATGCGCAAGATACAACGTAAAATGAACTGTGAAAACAAGATTGTGAAACAAGTGATGCGTAGAGGAAAGACCTTGAAATCTTGGGTTGTCACATCATCCCCAACTTGAAAGAAATTTTGTCCCGAAATTTGATAAGTAATCCAAAGCAGCAAGGTGTTAGATCAGGATGACTGTGGATTTTCCGCAGGTGTCACATCATCCCCAACTTGAAAGGGAATTTCGCCCCGAAATTCACCAGTTGCATCAGAACTAGATTGGTCAGTTGGGAATAGTTGAGGATACTTGAGCTTCATCTGATCCTCACATTCCCATGTAAACTCCGGTCCACGTCTTGAGTTCCAACGAACTCTTATGATTGGAATTCGACTATGCTTATGGACCTTGACTTCCCGGTCCATAATTTCGATGGATTCTTTGACAAACTGTAATTTATCGTCGATTTTTAGTTCTTGAAGCGGTACCACAAGTGTTTCATCGGACAAACACTTCTTTAGTTGCGAAACATGGAAGACATCATGAACGTTACCCAACTCAGCAGGTAACTCGAGCTTGTAGGCCACTTTACCGATTCGCTCCAGGATTTTGAATGGCCCAACATAGCATGGATTAAGCTTGCCGCGCTTCCCAAAGCGCACCACACCCTTCCAGGGTGAGACTCTCAACATAACATGATCGCCTACAGCAAACTCCAAGGGTTTCCTACGCTTGTCAGCGTAGCTTTTCTGACGGTCACGTGCTGCCGCCATATGATTTCTAATCTGGATAATCTTTTCTGAAGTTTCAAGTACAAGTTCCGGACCTGTGATCTGGCTGTCACCCACCTCAGCCCAACAAAGAAGAGAACGTCATTTCTGTCTGTACAGTTCTTCGAACGGAGCTGCCTGAATGCTGGAATGATAACTGTTGTTATAAGAAAACTCTATCAAAGGTAAGTGTTTCTCCCAACCCTTACCAAAATCGATTACACATGCTCGCAACATGTCTTCAAGTGTCTGGATGGTTCATTCACTTTGACCATCCGCCTGTGGGTGATAAGCAGTACTCATGTTGAGACGTGAGCCGAATGATTTATGCATCGATTGCCACAGATCGGATATGAAACGCGGGTCACGATCAGAGATAATAGAGGTTGGCACCCCGTGCCTAGAAACCACTTCTTTAAGATAAACAGCAGCAAGTTGTGAGAACTTATCAGTTTCCTTTATCGCGAGGAAGTGCGCAGATTTCGTGAGACGGTCCACTATCATCCAGATGGTATCATTTCCGTTTTGAGTTCTGGGCAACCCTGTGATGAAATCCATAGCAATCTGCTCCCATTTCCACATGGGTATTTCTTGTTCCTGAAGCAAACCAGATGGTTTATGATATTCCACCTTAACTTTCGTGCAAGTCAAACATTTACTCACATACGTCGCGATGTGGGCCTTCATCTTCGGCCACCAGTATAAGACTTTGAGGTCTTGATACATCTTATCCGAATCCGGGTGAACAGAATATCGAGACTTGTGTGCTTCGGCCATCACGAGCTCTCTAAGATTACCATACAAAGGAACCCATATCCGTTCCATAAAAATAATAAATTCCGTCAGATCTCTCTACGAGCCATTTCTCCATTCCCCGCAAATACTCAGCTTTAAGGTTTTCTTCTTTCAGTGCTTCGGTTTGAGCAGAACGAATCTGGTCAGGGAGATTTGAGTGAATAGTGAGCTGCAAGGCTCGTACACGTTTAGGTTTTGCCTCCTTTCGACTAAGGGAATCAGCTACAATGTTAGCTTTGCCTGGATGATACTTGATGGCACAGTCGTAATCATTTAAGAGTTCCACCCAGCGACGTTGTCGCATATTTAACTCTTTTTGCTCGAAGATGTGCTGAAGGCTCCTGTGATCGATATAAATAGTGCATTTGGTACCGTACAGGTAATGCCTCCAAATTCTCAACGCGAAGACCATGGCCCCCAACTCTAAGTCATGAGTCGTGTAGTTCTTCTCATGAACCTTCAGCTGTCGAAAAGCATAAGCTATCACCTTCTCGCGTTGCATCAGCACGCAACCGAGACCCTGAATAGAAACATCACAATACACCACAAAATCCTTGGTACCTTCAGGTAATGACAAGATTGGTGCACTGCAGAGTTTTTGTTTCAAGAGTTGGAAGGCATCCTCCTGCCTCCTTCCCCAAGAATGTGACAACTGTGCTCTGTAATCGATGTACAATGGAAAACAATGTTAATTATCAATAAAACAATGTGCTTTGGTGTTATTATGTGTGTAATTGTGTTTGATGATTTTACGATTCGATTCCGATTTCAAGCTTTAAATCGCTTTCTGGAAAGTTATACGCAAACTGGTGCGTAAACGCAGTCAGTTTAACGCGACAAACACTCCGGAATAGTTACATAGGCTTAACATACCTTAAATAACCTTCACATAACTTAGAAATAAGTTTTCGATGGTTTGGTGTGTTGAAAACAAGTCTATTCGATCGCAGGGACTATTTGCGTCAAACTGCAAAAGTCTGCCGTTTCGTATGGTATCGAATAGTCCGGAACTTGATCATAAGCTAAACATACCATAAATAACCTAAACATAGCTTAGAAATAAGCTTTGAGTGGTTCAGTGTGCGAAAATATGTTTATTTGATCTTACAGGGACTAAAAGTGTCAAAAACGGCGTAAGTTTGCATTTTCGCGCATATCTTAGGTTCTGACCACATCTGGACATCCAAAATTTTTGTACACACTAAAATATTTTTATTTTAGTGATCGGCGTGCAAAAATACCATTTGTCGCTTAATTTGGTTCGTTTTCGCGTACGTTCGAGTTTCGTCGTAAATAACCGAACAACGTGATCGTACGGCCAAATGAACCGACATCCGACATATTTTTGAGGATGTTTCATGTGCCCTATACTTAAACTTCATTATTGAGCCTTGAAAATGGGTTGACGGGGTTTAAACGCATCGAAAAAGGCCTTAAACATGTGCAGGGACCATTTCTGCCATTTTGGCAAAATTTCTGGGAGCTGGCACATGGTGGCGCTGCGCCACCACCAAATGTATTTGCCGTGGTGCGACGCCACGGCCTCATCTGGGCAGAAACATGTTTTTCAGCAACAAATTGATAATTCAGGGGCCATTCTTGCAATTTCTTTGTGTGGTAGCCAAGTTAACACCTCCCCAAGCAAATTAGCTGGCCTCTAACACTTGTATGGATAAGATTTAATGCTTGATGGCCACACAAACACTTGTTTTGATCTTGTGAGTTCACTACAAGTATAAATAGCCTAGCATTTCATTTGTTGCAACTCACACTTGATCTAAATTCTCTAAGTTGAGGTTTCATAACTTCATACCTGAGAATTATAAGATCAAGTTCAAGCAAGGACCCTTTGTAAGCTTCCTTCATTCTTTTATTGCTTTCCTAGCTTGAAAGTCAAACAGTGTTTGACTTTCAGCTTTGACCAGTCAATGGTCAACGCAAAGTTCGTTCGAACTTTGCAACGTGATTGTAATCACGATGGTTATAATCCTTAGTGATTATACCTACTGATTACCACGTTAACTAGGTGTAGTGACGAGTCAAAGTTTCGGTCAAAATGCGTTTTAGCACGCATTTTGCAACGGAACTACTTTTAGGTATCAAAACACTTTGTTTTGATACCAACTCAGTTTTCTAAGTAGGTTAAACATGTTTTGACATGTTTAACTCGTCACTATTAGTTTAGTGCTTGTTTAGGGTCATAAGTTAAGCAGTCTAAACAACCACTTAGACTTTCGAACCCGACCCGTTTGGTCGATCATTAGGATCCGACCAAGCATGTTTAGTGATCATAGTTGCATAGGGAATAACCCCTGAGGTTATACCTTATGATCACATAGGATTGGTTAGTGATTTGTTAAGTAGCTTGTATGCCCATAGAAAATGACCAAAACGCCCTTTTAAAGCATAAATCCGTATTTTGCATATGTGAACATATTTTTGACATATAATCTGATTTAGTAACATGTTTAGGGATAATTAGGCATATAAGACTTGACATAGCACATAGATAACCATCTGACCATAGTTTTACGCAAACGACGCATTATAGTAGCTTATACTACCATAATGGGTCGAAACGGGTCAAAAGCACTTAGGTAGACTCCCAAATCAGAATGTTAGCTCTATTAAATCATACCATATGAGTTTAATTACTCATTTGATTTATAGAACATCATTCTATCAGATCTTCCGATTTAGGTGTCGATTTATTTACTAGTGATCCGATTACTAGGTACTACTTGAATTTCCTTGGTTTGCCTGAGCTTCGCTAAGTTCTTTAGATGAAGGATACCCTTCGCTAATTTCCTTGGTTGTGTTCTTATGCAATGAGGTAAAGTTATAGCATACGTGTCTAGACAATTGAAAGTTCAAGAGAAGAACTACACGACTCTTGATCTTGAGTTAGGAGCTGTGGTTTTCGCTCTCAAAATCTGGAGACACTATCTTTATGGCACGAAGTGTGTGGTTTTCACAAACCACAAAAGTCTCCAGCACATTCTTAATCAGAAGGAGTTGAACATGAGGCAACGACGTTGGGTTGAGCTCTTAAACGATTATGATTGCGAAATTCGCTACCACCCTGGTAAGGCGAATGTCATAGCTGATGCACTTAGTCGAAAAGAGCGAGTCAAGCTTCATTCTGTTCAAACTCTATCTGATCTTCAAACTCGTGTCCTTCAAGCTCAGCAATTTTGTGTTTCACAAAATTTGATGGGTAAGGAATTACCACAACAACTTGAAATTAAACTCGAAGCGAAAGGCGATGGTTTACTCTATTTCAAAGATCGTTTGTGGATTCCAAAACAAGACGATCTTCGCACTTTAGTGATGGACGAATCTCGTAAGTCTCGATATTCTATCCATCCTGGTGCTGATAAAATGTACAAGGATCTTCGTACTCAGTACTGGTGGCCTGGTATGAAGAAGGATATTGCCTTGTATGTATCGAAATGCCTAACTTGTCTCAAAGTCAAGGCTGAACATCAACGACCTTCTGGCTTGCTTGTACAACCAGAGATACCGGTTTGGAAGTGGGAGAACATTGCGATGGATCTCGTCACTAAGTTACCGCGTACATCTAGAGGTCATGATGCTATTTGGGTTGTTATCGATCAATTAACGAAGTCAGCTCATTTTATTCCGATTCGCGAGGATCTATCTGCTGATAAACTTGCAAAGATTTATGTTGATGAGATTGTATCTCGACATGGTGTTCCTTTGGACATCATTTCCGATCGTGATGCTCGATTTTCATCTCATTTTTGGAAGACCATGCAATCTGCTATGGGAACCCAACTAAATCTAAGCACTGCTTATCATCCCCAAACAGATGGACAATCTGAAAGGACGATTCAAACTTTGAAGGATATGCTTAGAGCATGCGTGATTGACTTTGGTGGTAATTGGGATTCTCATTTGCCATTGATCGAGTTCTCTTACAACAATAGTTATCATGCTAGCATCAATATGGCCCTATTCGAAGCTCTCTATGGTCGAAAATGTCATTCACCTGTCTGTTGGAATGAGATCGGTGAAGCTCAGCTTACCGGACCTGAGCTCATTCTAGAAACAACAGACAAAATCAAGAAAATTCACGATAATCTTGAGACAGCTAGAAGCCATCAAAAGAGTTACGCGGATATGCGACGCAAGCCCCTAGAATTTCAAGTCGGAGACCATGTCCTACTCAAGGTGTCACCTTGGAATGGAGTGGTGAGATTTGGAAAGAAAGGAAAACTTGTACCACGATATGTTGGACCATTTAAGATTGTTGAAAGAGTTGGAAAGGTTACCTATCGACTAGAGCTACCTCCAGAGCTTGGAAATATTCATTCGACTTTTCACGTGTCCAATTTGAGAAAGTGTTTAGCTGACGCTAATCTTCACATTCCACTCTACGAAATTCAAGTTGATGAAAGGATCCACTTCGTCGAGAAACCTGTGGAGATAGTGGACCGTACATTCAAACAGTTGAAGAACAAACGGATTCGATTGGTCAAGGTTCGCTGGGAATCCAAACGTGGCCCAGAGTTTACTTGGGAATGTGAGGACCAAATGAAGGCGAAATATCCGCAATTGTTCTCACAAGTTTCCTCTAGTTAAAATTTCGGGACGAATTTTCCTAAAGTAGGGGAGACTGTGACAACTGTGCTTTGTAATCGATGTACAATGTAAAACAATTTTAATTATCAATAAAACAATTTGCTTTGGTGTTATTATGTGTGTAATTGTGTTTGATGATTTTACGATTCGATTCGATTCCGATTTCAAGCTTTAAATCGCTTTCTGGAAAGTTATACGCAAACTGGTGCGTAAACGAAGTTAGTTTAACGTGACAAACACTCTGGAATAGTGACATAGGCTTAACATACCTTAAATAACCTTCACATAACTTAGAAATAAGTTTTGGATTGTTTGGTGTGTTGAAAACAAGTCTATTCGATCGCAGGGACTATTTGCGTCAAACTGCAAAAGTCTGCCGTTTCGTATGGTATCAAACAGTCCGGAACTTGATCATAAGCTAAACATACCATAAATAACCTAAACATAGCTTAGAAATAAGCTTTGAGTGGTTCGGTGTGCGAAAATATGCTTATTTGATCTTACAGGGACTAAAAGTGTCAAAAACGGCGTAAGTTTGCATTTTCGTGCATATCTTAGTTTCTGACCACATCTGGACATCCAAAATTTTTGTACACACTAAAATATTTTTATTTTAGTGATCGGCGTGCAAAAATACCATTCATCGCTTAATTTGGTTCGTTTTTGCGTCCGTTCGAGTTTCATCGTAAATAACCGAACAACGTGATCGTACGGCCAAACGAACCGACATCCGACATATTTTTGAGCATGTTTCATGTGCCCTATACTTAAAATTCATTATTGAGCCTTGAAAATGGGTTAACGGGGTTTAAACGCATCGAAAAAGGCCTTAAACATGTGCAGGGACCATTTCTGCCATTTTGGCAAAATTTCTGGGAGCTGGAACATGGTGGCGCTGCGCCACCACCATATGTCTTTGCCGTGGCGCGACGCCACGGCCTCATCTTGGCAGAAACATGTTTTTCAGCAACAGATTGATAATTCAGGGGCCATTCTTGCAATTTCTTTGTGTGGTAGCCAATTTAACACCTCCCCAAGCAAATTAGCTGTCCTCTAACACTTGTATGGCTAGGATTTAATGCTTGATGGCAACACAAACACTTGTTTTGATCTTGTGAGTTCACTACAAGTATAAATAGCCTAGCATTTCATTTGTTGCAACTCACACTTGATCTAAATTCTCTAAGTTGAGGTTTCATAACTTCATACCTGAGAATTATAAGATCAAGTTCAAGCAAGGACCCTTTGTAAGCTTCCTTCATTCTTTTATTGCTTTCCTAGCTTGAAAGTCAAACAGTGTTTGACTTTCAGCTTTGACCATTCAATGGTCAACGCAAAGTTCGTTTGAACTTTGCAACGTGATTGTAATCATGATGGTTATAATCCATAGTGATTATACCTACTGATTACCACGTTAACTAGGTGTAGTGACGAGTCAAAGTTTCGGTCAAAATGCGTTTTAGCACGCATTTTGCAACGGAACTACTTTTAGGTATCAAAACACTTTGTTTTGCAAAACACTTTGTTTTGATACCAACTCAGTTTTCTAAGTAGGTTAAACATGTTTTGACATGTTTAACTCGTCACTATTAGTTTAGTGCTTGTTTAGGGTCATAAGTTAAGCGGTCTAAACAACCGCTTAGACTTTCGAACCTGACCCGTTTGGTCGATCATTAGGATCCGACCAAGCATGTTTAGTGATCATAGTTGCATAGGGAATAACCCCTAAGGTTATACCTTATGATCACATAGGATTGGTTAGTGATTTGTTAAGTAGCTTGTATGCCCATAGGAAATGACCAAAACGCCCTTTTAAAGCATAAATCCGTATTTTGCATATGTGAACATATTTTTGACATATAATTTGATTTAGTAACATGTTTAGGGATAATTGGGCATATAAGACTTGACATAGCACATAGATAACCATCCGACCATAGTTTTACGCAAACGACGCATTATTGTAGCTTATACTACCATAATGGATCGAAACGGGTCAAAAGCACTTAGGTAGACTCCCAAATCAGAATGTTAGCTCTATTAAATCATACCATATGAGTTTAATCACTCCTTTGATTTATAGAACATCATTCTATCTGATCTTCCGATTTAGGTGTCGATTTATTTACTAGTGATCCGATTACTAGGTACTACTTGAATTTCCTTGGTTTGCCTGTGTAGGATCGGTCTGTGACCCAAACGAGTCGATCAGAAGAGTTCTCGGTCTAATCAGAGGCGGAATTCATTGATTAGACTTTGTAACAGCTCAAATTACACTTAATTGTCTTGTATTATTGATTTAACACTTTTACAGATCAGTAGACACGTCGGCAGCACTTCGGTACCGGAATCACGAACTTTACAAATGAGATCACCTCAAGCCTATATATAGTGGTAGTCATTTCGCATGGAATTTTCATTTGCTATTTCGTGCGAAATAGCAAAGTGCTATTTCGTACGAAATTAGCTAAATACCATTCATGCGAAATTAGCCTTTTACACATAAACCCCAGTTTCTCGTACTACATGCCCTGATCTAACAATTCTAGTACAAGACTCGATACAAGACGAAGTCGACAGACGTATGCACTAACAGACTCCCCCTCGGATGTTGACGAAGTCTTCAGTGTCGAGTCTTCACAATCTTCAGTCTTTATCAGTCTTCGGGCTCTTTCAAAGTATCTGACAGATTAATCATCCTCTATCCTCTCTTATTTTCGTCTCCAGAATATCTATCTGGCTCTTATCTCGCTCTAATTCTCTTGATCAGATTCAGGATCTAACACTGACTCTAGCATCTTCAACTCTTCTCTCCCTCCGAATGTTTATCTACTAGCATACTCCCTCTTAAATTGTTTCGGGATCGTAGTCTGACTTTCACAGGTTCAAGATCGTGACCTGGCTCACATCCTGCTCAGGTTTATACACGAAGTCCTGCACAAATCTGTACCTCAAAGTAAATTTCACAAATTTAGATTTGACAAATTTAAACTTTTCTGCTTATCACTTGTAGAAACAAATTCACAATTGATTTAATCAGTTAACTCACTCTGATGACCACTTGTAGACAAAATATTTTTCTCACAACACTCTCCCAAACCAGTTCGTCATGTTCAGCACTTGGAATTTTGAAAATCAGTTTTTCAACATCAGTTATCGAAAATCTTTTTGTATTTTTCAAAACTTTATGCTAAAACACACTTAAACTCTTTTTGGATTTTTGTAAAGAAATGCAATGCAGTAAAAAAATATATACAAACAATATATTTGTGAGTTTGCGTAAGAGGATCATATCAGTTTATGAGATAAATCACCAACACCGTTAAGCTTTAAACATTTTAAGTTCTAAACGATTCACTTAGATTGTCAGTATACTGATCCACTTAAATTTTCACACAAATTTCAACTGTTTCGAGATACGAGATTAATGTTTTAGAGACTTGAACTTATTCGCGTGTCCCACCTCAGAATATACTCCCGTATCCAGATCCCAATATTCAGTCTTACAGGTGAGTATACCTAGATGATATCTGTAAAGGGTTAAATGCGAGGGCCATGAGAGCTCAGGCTATTGCTTCCGCAAAATCAGAGAGATGATGGCTTCGACTTTTGGTGTGTTCCCTTTAGAGAATCTTTTCTTCAACAACACATGATTAGCATTTTGCAATGTTTCATCATTTTTTGTACTGAGGGTGGTGCTATATTTCAAGCAAATGTAAAGTATTATACAGGGACTAGGCCATTGCTTCCGCAAAATCAGAAGTCCCGGGATAATACCCCAGATATCACTGAGTATAAAGACCTAGTATCTCAGAAAGAGGGACATTTCAAACAAGATTTCGGGGGTTACCCATATATCCGAGAGATGTTCCCCACGATATAAGCAAGTTTGAAATTTAGGTTTATATCTCGTCACAATCTACTAAATGTGTAAAAACCTACTGGCATATCATCAGTGAGACCGTTTATCACATTATGACTTTCCAATTCTTTAGCATGCTGTGATCGTCCACTGATGTACTATCATTTCCTCTTTTTACAACAAAACTCATTTTTCATTTTATCATGTTTTTGCCTTTTTCAAATTTTCTAATGTTTTTGGATTTTCTGAAATTTCTTACTCCCCCTAAAATTCAAAATCATTTAAAGAAATTTGAAAACAAACTGTACAAGCAAAGTGACAACTGATATCAAATCGCTTCAATTCGCCATCCACTTGGCATAAACAATCAGAACTCCCCCTCTCAACAAACTATTTTCCCATTATGATTTCAAAACACTTAAGTTTGTTTTAATCAAATGGTTTTTTCCAGAAAATTAGTTTTGTTGATTTCATAAAACCACTTGTAGGTTAGGGGATATCATTACTTTGTTTTCCAAACATTTTGTATGAAAGTTAAATCAAGTTCAACTTAATGACCTTGATTAACCACTTGTAAGCGAAAACCTTCTTCAACCTCTTGTAGGTTCACTTATCAAGCAAAACTACTTGTAAAATTAAAATATAACAATATCAATAAAACTGCCACTTGTAGGTTTACCAAACAAACTTTCAAGAATGATGCCGATTCCTGCTCCACGATTACCAACTTGGAAGCTCCGGCAAGTCAGAATTTTAGTTTGAGAATGCAGTCACCCAAGCCTGACCAGCCTTGGGTGATTTAGATTCAACTCTATCCCAACCTCCTTTTGCCCTGTAAAAATCTTTTGCATTTTTCACTTTCCCATCAACCATCTTCCCGAAAATATGTTTGACTTTCCCATTGAAAGCCTTTTCAGCATCAAATTCTTCTTTACCAGAGAAGAATTGACCTGAAATCTCAAACCTACCTTTTGATTTCAAATTTTCTCTTGACAATTGTGGAAAATTCTCATCGTTCATCTCTGGAACGAAATTCTCATTTTCATTTTTCTCAACAAATGACTCCTCTGATTTTATGGAATCAGATTCATTGTCAGAACTACTCTCAAATTTTACAACCCATCTCTGTTTGTTCAAATCAACTTTTGTTTTGTAAAAACGTTTTGAAACATCACCAATTTCAAAATTCAAATTTTCAAACACTTTAGATTTCTCTGAGTTAGAAGTAACTCCCTGTTTTGTGTTGTTGGACTGTTGGCAATTCCAAGCAATATGTCCAATCTTGTGACATTTAAAACATGTTCTTCTCTCAACTCTTTGAAACATCTTCTTCTTCCTTTTAGCAAGAAACTCCTGGTTTGATTGTTTCCAGAATGGTTTCTTCTGTTCTTCCTCTGAACTTCCACCTGCAACAAATTTTGTTTTTGGTTTATAATTTTTCTCATTTTTATAATTTTCTGGAACAGTAAATCCTAAACCTTTCTTTTTGAAATTACTGTAATGGTTTGGTTTCTTTTGAAAACTTTAACCAGAACTGTAACCTTTCTTTTTGTTCAATCTCTGTTGAACTCTTGAAGTGTACTTTTTAGGTTTTTCAGCAAGATTTATATCTTTTATTTCAGAAATATTAATTTCTGTCAATTTGAAAACCTGTTTGATCATTTCAGATTTGACACTTCTTATTGGAAATTCCTCATCAGAATATAATTTGTCTGAATCATTCAAAGTATATGCCACTTTGATTAATCTGTGATTCAAATTAGATTTTGATAACATGAATTCTTTATTGTAAACCCTTTTGACCGGTGAACTTGGATTTTTTTCTGATGAACTTGAACTTTCAGACTTAAACTCCGACTTTGACTCTTCATCCATATCCAACACCTGATCGACCACTTTCTTTAACAACTCAGACTCATGATCAGTGTCAGACGCTGTGAATGTGACATCAATATTATCTGGTAACTAATCAATGATTTCAGACTTTAACTTGATGTTGAGAGCCTTATTTAAACGTTCCTCATTTGGTTTTCTGGGAGAATAACTATTCCAAATCGGAGGCGGACACTTGTTATACTTGACACTTTGTTTCTTACCAGTATCCGTATCTTCTGTCTTTTTATCTTGAAATGCTTCAAGACCTGCAACAGTAGGATAAACTCGACCAATCAAATAATCACATGTTGTATAACTCAACAACAATCTTTTGATTCTTTCACTCTCAATTTATTCAAGTTCCAAATCTTGCTTCAGCTTTGCACAATCTTCAATGTACTCATTGATGACTTTTTGCTTTGTCATTAAAGTTGAACTCATCATTGTCATAGCAGCATCAACTTCTGTATTTGTCTTTTTCAGACCATCAATTGTTCTGTTCAAAACATCATAAGATTCCTTCACATACTTCACATCAGACAACAAATTCTCTTTTATCTTTTCCAGTTCACTAATTTTCTTGTCTTTCTCCTCACAATCTTTACAAGATTCTAAACATTTTTGACAAGGTTTAATGACCTCAACTATCTTTTCAACCTCGACAATCTTCTCAACTTCAACAATTTTTTCTACCTCGACGATTTTCTCAACTTCGACGAGTTTTTCAATTTCAACTATTTTTTCGATCTCAACAATTTTCTCTACCACTTTCTCCACTTCAACGATTTTTTCTATCACCTTCTCAATTACTGGTTCAACATTTGCTTCTCCTGCTTCTATCTTTGCCTTCTCATCAGCTGTTATTCTTGCTTTCAGCTCTCTCTTCAATCTGGCAATCTTCTTCTCATTCAGCATCTCAACTTTATCTGCAAAAAACAAATTAAAACTATCAGGATCTATACCTTTTCTAGCTTTATTAAGATATTCTTCTTCATCATCGGTATCAATATTACTTCCTAAATCTGGAAAAATTTGTATTCTTTTCGGACTAGATTTGACTTTATCTTCTTCCAGAATTCTAGCAACAAGACCTGAACCAGGTGGAATATATTTATCCCAACTAAATCCTTCTGCAACCTTTTCATCATCTTGGTCAATTATACCATAACAAGCTCTTTTATCTTTTTCTTCAATGGCACGTGCATGTGCAGTTTGTGGTTGTTGAGCAATTTGATGAAAAATTGATTTTTGATAATAATTGTTCTTTCCAGACTGATCTTGTTTTCCGTTTGCTTCTTTGTTTTTGCACTCACGTTTAAAATGACCTTTTTCTCGACAACGAAAACACGTAACCTTTGATTTGTCAAACCCTATTGGAGATTTAGACAATTCACTAAGGTCATCTCTTCCGATGATTTGTTGAAACTTTTCAGCTCTACGAACAGCACTAGCTAAACACCACTTGACGTCCATCAACTCAAGTTCTTCAGCATCAATTTGGTCATAATCCTCTTTGGTAAGCATCGGATTTCCAATTTTGCCAGCAATCAAACTTTCATATGATTCCAACATAGCAACAAGTGATGCCATGTGTTGCTTAGCTATTTCTGGAGAAAGATTTTGACCATTTTGAATGTTCAAAGTAACATTGCACTGCAGATTTGTAGAATTCTGTTGTTGAGGACTTGGTGTTGTATGATTTGGATCAAAGCTTGAATACGAAGACGAATGTCCACCACTCTGAGTCACAGTACTATCTTTTGTTCCAGAAGAATTATCAGCACTGAAACCAGTTTGGATCTTTGGGCTGGGAGTAACTTCAAATTTGTTTCCTCTGTAGTATAAACTAACATCTTGTTAAGCATTTGGATTCTTCATGATTGCCGTTTTCTGGATATCCAACTCGTGCTCTTCAATCTTCTGAATAAACTGTTGCCAGATTCATGTTTTCAGATTTTCTCATGTGTTTAAGAATCAACAAATAAGTTACCCATTTCTGCTGTGGTAATGCATCAGGTAGTTTATCAACCCATTCATCATCATCTTTCTTTATTTCCAATCTTCCCATTTCCAACACAAGATGACAATATCTATAAATGGTCATTTTGTTGTTTCATGTTCAAAAGCCACAAACATGTCAAATGATTTCTTAAGTAAAGCCTTTTTGTTCTTAATCATATATGCACTTCCTTTAAACTTTTGAATCAATGCTGTCCAAATTGACCTAGCAGTACCCTCATGTTGGAGCAAAACAAAAATATCTTCTTTAATCGCTTGTTGAAGAATACTGATCATCATTTTTTCACTTGTATATTTCAATTTATCACTCTCTGAAAACTCACAAAATGCTTTTTCAAGCCCATGTTCATTTTTCGGTTTCTCGTAGTCTTTCTCTAATGAACACCATGCATCAAACTTATAAGCTTGCACCCAGTTCTCAAACCGATTCTGCCATCCCTTAAAATCTTCAATGTACATAAGCTTTGGCGGTTTCTGATAAGTTCCTGTCTCATTCTCATTGTACAAAGTTTCAGCAGCTGTAACCGGAGAAACCGGTGTAGCAAATGCATTATAGAATTCTTCTTCCATGTTTCGGTAACAAGTTTTCCAAAACAGACACTTTCAAACGAAATTCCTCAAGCGAAATAACCTGCAATACAGTTTCAAACGAAATACCAACACAAACGAGATTAAAATGTTCAAACGAAATACAGTTTTCAAACGAAATTACTAATTTCATGCGAAATCAATCAAGAAAAATAACACCTTGGTGCGAAATAACCTAATTTCGTTTGGAACTTTTAAACGAAATCTGATTTCGTGCGAAATTAAGTGTACTTTCAAGCAAAATAGCAATTTCAAGCGAAATCAATTGCTAATTTCGTGCGAAATATTGCTGACATCATCATGACCGATCTGTTTTTCAAGCGAAATAGCCAATTTTACCAGTTTTAGATCGAATTAAAGTCCAATTCTTTCATGGATTCATTAAAACACTGTTTCGTACACAATATGTGAAATTCAATCCATTTTAACCGTAAAAACTTGTGAATTTTGTAAAAGAAGGTGTAGAAGTCAGAAATTATGGCTGTTTTGGTAAGAACTCTTCTTCCTGAGCTCTAATACCACTTGTAGGATCGGTCTGTGACCCAAACGAGTCGATCAGAAGAGATCTCAGTCTAATCAGAGGCGACATTCATTGATTAGACTTTGTAACAGCTCAAATTACACTTAATTGTCTTGTATTATTGATTTAACACTTTTACAGATCAGTAGACACGTCGGCAGCACTTCGGTACCGGAATCACGAACCTTACAAATGAGATCACCTCAATCCTATATATAGTGGTAGTAATTTCGCACGGAATTGTCATTTGCTATTTCGTGCAAAATAGCAAAGTGCTATTTCGTACAAAATTAGCTAAATACCATTCATGTGAAATTAGCCTTTTACACATAAACCCTAGTTTCTCGTACTACGTGCCCTGATCTAACAATTCTAGTACAAGACTCGATACAAGACGAAGTCGACAGACGTATGCATTAATAGCCTGAGCTTCGCTAAGTTCTTTAGATCAAGGATACCCTTCTATTCAATGTGAGTACATAGTTCCCCTATTTTACTGTTTTCGATTGTTTTGGGGTGATTCATATGTATTAAACAATTTCGAGGTTTAAACGATGATTTCAAAAACGATTTAAATGGTTTATATTAAACTAATAACGATTTCGATAATGTGAACGAACTTGTTGGTTGTAATTACATAACGAATGACATTCATTAATTTTGGCCGAACCGACCAGTATTAGGTTATGGTACCATAGGATCTGAAAAATCCCGTTATCAGACTACACCCATGGTTATGTGTGGAGGTTATGTAGGTAACGACCGAATCTGATGATTGTTAACTTACCCTTTGGTGGTTTGTTAATACGAGAAACGAGATAGTCGAGTCACGAAGGTTTGAATGTTATTAGCGAGACGACCAAAAGTAGTTTCACAATTAAAACGAGAACGATTTTGGGACGAGTTAAACGATTTGATACGACTTAAACGAATTGGATAAACGATTAGGTTTGGGTGGTGATTAGATAATGGGACGGGTGTAGTATGATAGAATCATGGTAGATACGCCGCTGGTACATCTTATATATAAGTGCTTCTATTATATTACATTGCGTGCCATTATTTAGTTCACTTGGGAAACGATTTTGAAACGATGTCACACAATGAGGTTTTCGAAATGATATAAACCACACGAGTTTTATTAACGAGTTTTTACGAGATGTTTTACGAATTGGTTTACTAAAACAAATGTTTTAGGGTTAAGAATCAAGGCTATGAGATTTTATAAATTATAACCATCTTGATTTGAGTTGGTTAATTATGTTGCAATACACTTTTCAAAACGAGGTTTGTACTTTTGACTCTTGTAGTCTAATGAGGTACTGCAACATATAAACGAGCCATGAATCCGATACTCTCATAAACCCTATGTGCTCGCCAGCATTTCTTTGCTGACTTTATTTTTTACATATGTTTCAGGTGGTGTTGCTTGATGTTGGTTGCTAGGATGCATGAGTCACATAGGATCTGGACGAGGCCTTAGTGACTTAATAATGAAAATAGACGATGTTTAACTTGTTTGTGTTGGATTAAAGACAATATACATTACTTAATGAATCAATAAAACGAAACTTTTTGTATCCATGGTTGTGAAACAATAATTCTGTTACAACACTCCCCGACGTTTCCGCCACGGTTTGTTGTTTTACGTGGTTGGGGTGTGACAAAGAATATACAACGCCCTTCTGTGTTAATGCAGTGAGAGGTTGAGCGATCTTTGTGAAGTCCTTAATAAATTTGCGATAGGACCCAGCGAGACCAAGAAATTGTCGCACCTCCGAAGGATTCTTTAGTGCCGCCCAATTTCTGATAGCATCAATCTTAGCAGGATCCACGTGTATCCCTGATTCATTAACAATGTGGCCAAGGAAGTGTACTTCTCGAATCCAGAAGTCACACTTAGAAAATTTTGCGTAAAGTTGCTCCTTCCTTAGGGATTCCAAGATGAGACGCAAGTGTCGCTCATGGTCCTCCTTGCTCTTAGAATAAATCAAGATATCATCGATGAACACGATGA
This sequence comes from Helianthus tuberosus, assembly GCA_030545235.1. Lineage (NCBI taxonomy): Eukaryota > Viridiplantae > Streptophyta > Magnoliopsida > Asterales > Asteraceae > Helianthus > Helianthus tuberosus. The sequence goes on along the minus strand of CM060365.1, from coordinate 122,198,188 downwards.
TGAAATCGTCAAGATACGGCTTGCACACACGGTTCATGAGATCCATGAAAACAACTGGTGCGTTAGTTAACCCGAATGGCATAACCAGAAACTCATAGTGGCCATACCGTGTTCAAAATGTTGTTTTAGGAACATCCTCCTCTCGGACTCTCATCTGATGATAGCACGACCTCAAGTCGATCTTCGAGTAAAAACTTGACCCTTGCAACTGGTCAAACAGATCATCGATGCGAGGTAAAGGGTAACGGTTCTTAACCGTCACCTTGTTAAGTTCACGATAATCTATACACATATGAAAGGATCCGTCTTTCTTCTTCACAAAAAAACTGGGGCTCCCCAAGGCGAAGAACTGGGTCGGATAAAGCCTCTATCCAACAGTTCTTGAAGTTGATTAGACAGTTCTTGCAACTCTCCTGTTGCAAGGCAACAAGGAGCACGAGCAATCAGGGCTGCTCCTGGCGTAAGGTCAATCTGAAATTCCACCTGACGGTGAGGAGGTAAACCAGGAAGTTCCTCAGGAAATACATCGGAAAACTCACGAACAACTGGCAAGTCTTCGACTTTCCTCTCTTTGGGCTGAGTATCGGTAACAAGCGCTAAAATAGCAGGATAGCCCTATCGTAGACACTTCTGGGCTTTCATAGCTGAGATGATGCCAACCATTGCACCACTACGATGACCTTGAACCAACAAAGATTCCCCACTAGGGGGAGGAATACATACGATTTTCTCTTTACAGAGAATTTCCGCTTGATGCTTAGACAACCAATCCATACCAACGACCACATCAAAACTTCCAAGATTAACGAGGAGTAGGTCAATGTCGAACACTTGACCCATAAGATCGAGTCTACACCCAAAAAGGACATGTGAAGCTTCAATCGATTTGCCATCAGCTAATTCTACTACATGTTTGTTTACAAGAGGTGTAGGAGTCAACCCTAACTGACGACTGAACCCCAAAGACACATAACTCCAATCGGCACCAGAGTCGAATAAAACAGAAGCAAATAGATTGTTCACAGAAAACGTACCGGTCACCACGTTGCCATCATTCCTAGCTTCCCCAGCACCGATAGTAAACACCCGTCCACACGCACCATTCCCACCATTGTTCCCATTGTTGTTGTTCCCAGTGTTGTTATTATTATTCACAGCATTCTGATTCAGTTGAGGGCAATCCCGCCTGTAATAACCCTCATCCCCACAGTGAAAACACCCCTTACGATTTCCCTGGTTCTGTTGAGGCTGCTGCATTTCCTGCTGCTGCGGTTGCTGCTGTGGGGGTTGCTGTTGCTGATGTTTTGGGAATTGGGCCCTGCAATCTCTAGCTATATGGCCCACCTTGTTGCACCTATGACAGACCTCGGTGCACGGCCCATGATGATGGTAGTTGCACTTGTTACACTTTGGTTGTTTCCCCGCATAAGAGCCCTGATTCGAGTTGTTGCTCTGGTTTTGGTTAACAGAGGATGTCTGGCTAAAGCTGCGGTTGTTACTGTTGTCTGGCTTCTTTTGTGACTGGTTTGAGCTGGTTACTTTGTCCACATCATTCCATTTGCGTTTGCTGTCAGTAGCAGGAGTAGTAGCTGTAGCAGTAATAGCAGTAGTAGCAGAAATACGTGGTGGTAGCGAGCCACGCTCCACCTCCTGATCTGTGATTTTGTGAGCCGGCCAAATTATCGGAGGTAAATTGTTGAGGTTCACTGCAGTAACCAAGCCCTTAACCTGCGGGGCTAATCCTTTGATGTACAGTTCGATTCTACGTGGTGTTGGTCGAGATAAGTTAGGACACATATTCGCAAGTTCGTGAGATCGCTTCGTGTACGCCTCGATCTCAGATCCCACCAACTTCAGAGTATAATACTCGTTCTAGAGTTTCTAAATCTCGTCCCGAGGACATTACTCCTCTCGCATTAATTCCTTGAAGTCGTCCCAAGTAGTCGCATTCACCATTTCGATACCCAGCATTTGGACTTGGGCATTCCACCAAGTCAAGGCACCATCCTCCAGTGTGCCAGTAGCATACTTCACCCGGTCCCCCACGGGACAGTTACACATCGCAAAAACTAACGCAGCTTTCTTGAACCAATGGAGTAGTCCCACAGCACCTTCAGTCCCACTGAATGTCTGTGGCTTACAATCCATGAACGTCTTAAACGTGCAAATAGGCGGATTGTTCTGATTATGATTCACTTGCTGACCTAAGGACGAAAGAAAATATATAACACACAAGTGAGAGTCGAGTTCATGACACAAGGATAAAGAGTATTTGGAACATATCGTACCAGCCTGCTGAGCCGCCAAGGCTTCAGCCACACGAGTATTGATCAGGTCAGTTAATTCAGCTTGGGACATAACGATGTTGCCACGTCCACCGCCGCGGCCTCCACCACGTCCACCATTTTGTCCGTTCATGATTCTATATAAAAAGTGGAAAAGGTTAAAAGTCGGGATTGAGTGGGAGTCAAACATTATTATGACTCTACAGATTACTGAGTTCTATCATTACGTCAGACAACAGAGCAGAACCCCTTTCTCACTCGTTAGCCTCACTGGGACTCACATGCACCCCACATTATTATTATGTGTGCACCCATAATAACGATGCGATTTGCATGTTCATCTCATCTCCTCCCAACTCGAGCTAAAAGGTTCCTCAAATTTGAGTAGCAAGACAAATGGCACCCTAACATAGGTCATGAAGGTTTAGAGGAGTGTCACGCTATCAAACACACAACATAGGCTAGTAACACAGGTACTCATACTGTAGTGCTAAGTGTGCATTCACATGCAATGTCATACTCAAGTGTTCACTAAATATGATGTGCAATAAGTAAACGAGAGACGAACCTTGCAATCTGGAGCTGAGTGTCATGGTCGATTTTCTAAACTGTTTGGTTATAGTCTGGTTTTATAAAAGCATTTTAAAACCTAGTTCACTATAACCTGGCTCTGATACCAAACTGTCACACCCCCAAAATACCACATGCGGAAAACCCCGCTAGGTGTGTGACATACCAGGATCTAGCCACCAATCACATTGAACTATTCACAAGATATTAAAATAAACTCCCATTTATTAAATCAAACATTCAAAATCTTATCACAAGTTTAACAGATTCATCAGAAGCAAATAGTACTTCATTGTTTAAATGTTTCAAAACCAAATATATGTAAAAACAGTAAGCCCATCATGTGTATCCAAGCAGTACGACCCATGACCACGCCAACAATCCCAGATATCAAGTTCCTTGTCCATAACATCTAACGACCTGCGAGCATGCAACAAGTGTATCAGACAACGCTGGTGAGTTCATAGTTTTACGAAAACGTTAATTGCCAAGTATTTAGCTCAGTTCATTGATAATAATGTTGATAATAACTCAAGTACCGTACCAGATGGCTCCAGATTATTTTGCCCGTCCCCAATGCCCCCTATCTAAGCATTGGTCATGATTAAGGTCATTAGTTCACGCCCGTCCTCTCAGGTACGGTGTGAGGTTGCCAAGCCTAATAGCGCTATCAACTAATACCCCGTTACCTCTCAGGTAACTATTCGGTATAAGATGGGACTTAAGGTGATAGGAAATGAGTGTATTATCCAACATCCCAATTTTTACTCAGAAAGACTTATTCCTCTCAGGAATACCCATTTGATTTACCCAAAGACTTATTCCTCTCAGGAATACCCGTTTGTTTTTCCCACCCACCGGGACGCATGCTCAAGAGGAATGAACTCACCTTAGTTTTGTGTCACACCCTAACTTTTGCGGAAGCGTATAATCTATGACTGGTTTAATATCATTGCATTCAATCATAATAAACAACTACATGATTAAAACGATGTTCATCCATTCATAAAATTTGAGTATTACAAACACTGGTTATTTAAGTTTTAAAACACAACCTTCGACTAGGTTACAAACAAACAAAAGTGGATGACATCTAAACTTGAAGTCTACTTCTAGTTACAACACCTGCGCCCAAGATCCAACCTATCACCTGAAATACATGTAATTTTGGAAAACATCAACAAAAGTTGAGCGAGTTCATGCGTTTTGTGTGAGTACTGTAATCTTGTAAATCTTTGAGATACTCCTTTGTAAACATGTATGAAAAGCGTGTATGAACATAATTGTTTTACAAGGACTTTAAGTCATGTGAGGACATAAGGAGCACTCGTAATGAGTAGACTTATACCCTTGTCGATTTTCCCTCGACTATGTTGATTTCCCTCGACTATGTCGAATTTCCCTTCGACTATGTCAATTTACCTTGACTATGTCAATTTCCCTTGACTATGTCGATTTCCCTCGACTATGTCGAATTTCCCTTCGACTATGTCAATTTACCTTGACTATGTCAATTTCCCTTGACTATGTCGATTTCCCTCGACTGGGACACCGAAGCACTCAAGTGGTCACATAAGGACCATGAGTGGGGCTCGGCCGTACCCGTTAGATCTAACCCTCGTCCCTAATTAAGTATTAATGGTATTTCAATATCTAGTCTATGCTCACATGATCTAGTATTTCATAGGCATTTCATACCGTTCAAGCATTCGTAACATGTATTTCATCCCCGAGAGTTATAAAAACCAAAAACAGTTAAGAGAAAAGGTGGAGCATGAACTCACTATTTTGCGTCTTCAGTACTCGTAACTCAAATCTCGTCAGCAAACACGACTACCTACAATGTGCTAGGGTCTATTAGACGAGCCGGCCATGCCTTAGTATTCATGTTTTGAGTTACGTTTCGTTTACGTCTTTAACATTATCCCAAGTTATAATTTCTTGTCAAAATATTATTATTTTAACTTTAAATTATATTAAATTTTGGAATAAGTGTTAAACAATATTTTTGTGACAATACTTCTCAAGTATTTATTCTCGTATTTTCTTCCCAAGGATGGGAGTATTTCATACATGTATTTTCGTATTCTTGTATATGTAGTTCAGAAATAATATATTTTCAAGTCTTACTTCAGAAAATATATTTAAACTTGTTTTGTCCCAAAAATAATGTATTTCAAGAAAATATATATATTTTTTCTCAAAAATCATATATCTTCTAAATATTCTAAGAAAATATATTTTTACTTCCAAAAATAATATATTTTCTCCTTGTCGAAAATATGATATACTTTATAATAATAACGAAAATCATATTTTCATTTCTTGTGTCCAAAATAATATTTACCAAAAATATATTTATAACGGTATTTTCAGGAATATTTTGTAAGTTACATTCTATCGCTCGATTCCGCAATATTATGTGTGTAACTTATATATGTATTCCATGTGATTTTTGGTATTATTTTGGATTGTAAATTCTTGGTATTTTGTTAAGTTACATTATTTTAAATCCTAAAATAATATAACTATTGCACAAAATATACAAATAATCACACAATGTGTCCTTAATGTAAATATATATTCTGAATACATTTTTACCCATTTTTCTTTATAAAAACCAACCTCCAATACTTGTATTTTTGTAATAAAATATATGGCAAAGTTTGTATTGGAAACCATAGTTAAAACTCACTTGTAAATACTTGTTTAGAAAATATTTTTCTAAGTGTTTGTATTTTTAGAAAATTTTGCCATAGTTTCCCCTAAAAATGGAGGTGTCCATGCTATTAAAGCATATCATTTTCTTTTCAAAAATCATCATAAACAATCTACAATCAATCTACACTTACCAAGTGCTAAAACAAAGCTATCTACATAATGATCATGAACTTGAGTTTTCATAAAAACTTGTAGTATGTTTAGTAAACTTTGTTACCCTTTAAAGTGTGTTTATTTCTTTAAAAATCTCATTCTTGAAAGATTTGAGTGTTTACAACTTGTTAGATTATTTTTCCAAGAATCATTCTTTTGAATTTTTCTTGTAAACAAAGTGTTCTTATACTTGTTTCAACACTAGAAACATGATTGGTTTTCTTTAAAACAATGTTTATACAAATCTTCTTATTTAACTTGGTTCCTTTGGAAAACTATTTTAGGAATCATCCACTCACAAGACTTTTATCTTGTTTAAATCATCATCTTATGAAAACAACTTTTATCATTCAAGTTCATGTAACATAAAGCATGATGATCTTGGTCTTTCACAAGATTACCACTTTAACTTACTAGATCATGTGTTTAATCACAATATAGTAGGTTACTTATGATGTCTAGCATCACTAACACTAATAATCAATCAACAAGAAGCAAACAATCATAAATCAACAAGATTTCATATGTTTATAAGCTTATGTTAGAGATTTATGATTATGTCTTTTAATGTTCATCAACTTTATCAATGTATATCATCTTTTAACCAACAATATATGAAGTTACAAGAGTTCATAAGAGTCTTACTACTAGCACAAGGCTAGGGAAGAACACAAGATGATGGTGATGATAAAAGTGTTGGATAAAAGCAATCGGGTGAGGTCCTTCAAGATCCAAGACCACCAAGCTTGCTTGTAGACCTTCTTACACCGTAGAACAAGCTTGGAAATGTTGTAGGATGAATGAAAATGAGAGGGTGTAAGAATGGTAGTGTGGTTGTGAGCTAGTAGGAAGGAAAGGAAGAAGAACGTGAAGTGTGGTGATGAGAATGAAGGCCTACTCCTCTTATAAGCATCTAAAGTACATGACAAGATCTTAAGAAATCTTAGAGAATCCAAGCAAGATCATGGAAGATTTATGGAGATTTAGAGAAATCTTGCAAGATCTTGGAGGATCATGGTGGGGTCACATGACCGTCCACTTATATATGGGGGGGGGGGGGGTCTATGTGTAAATTCCAACATCTAGTTAAATTAAGGTCCAAATCCATGTATTAGTTACAAGTGCTTATTACTTGATATTTTTAGTGGGTGTTAGGGTGTTCGGGGATCATAACTAGCTCATAAATAACAAAACAGTGCTTCTAGTATAATTTTGGTGTTTCGGGTAATGTCCGGTTGTTCGGTTAGTTACCGGTTCGTTAAAGTATCAAACTTTTCCGTTTAGTGTTCTTTATGTACCCCTTTGTGACACTTTTAATTCCCGACACTTAGGAAAGCATTCACGACCATTTAGTCATATTTTTGCATGTAATAAACTTGTTAAAAGGCTGATTTTTGCTGAATTATGCAGAATTCTGCACTTTGGGTGAGTTTTAGGTACTTTCCGGCACTTTATCTATCACCTAGAAAAGCAGTTTGTTGGTCCTTACTTCCCTACACACTATACTAGTGTAGAACTTAATCTCTGGCTCATACTGGGTCTCAAAATACTGTCTGTCTATGTACTGAACTTCGTCAACATTTTTAGTTTGTCTGATAACGGTGCCAAATTCTGTTCTGCGTATTATTAGAACTATATCGTGCTGCATGGTGCAACGAAGAAAGTCTTGCAACATGAAATGCCATTGTATGTATATAATAGTAATCAGAAACTCATTTGTCTTGTAAGCTAGATCATGCACAGTTATTTAAAGCACAAATTACTGTTCAATTAGTGTACGAAATGTACGGAAAAGTGACAGTTCTCACAGACTCCCCCCGTTAAAAGAATTTCGTCCCGAAATTCAAGCGATGCCATCGGTCGCAGGGGAGTTGTGAATCAAATGTGGTCACTTAGGTTTAAAATTTGTCTTCAAGTTCCCATGTAACTCTGGGTCATGATATGAATTCTAATGTACTCAAGTAAATCAATTACGTCTTTTCTGTGCTTTGTGGACTCTTGGTCCGCAACCTTAACAGGTTCTATAGTAATTTTGTCGTTTGTCATTGATGTGAATCTTATTTGTGGGAACAACGACTGTTCCTTGAGCCAGACTCCTCTAAAGACTAGACACATGGAATGTGTCGCGATCACTACTGATCTTTTTCTGGAAGTTTCAACTTGTGAGCAATGGTTCCGATCCCTACACCGGGGGTCCAACCTTTACGTTTTCCAAATCACACTACGCCTTCTCTAGGCGAGGCTCCCATTAAAGCCATACTTCTTATTTCAAATTCCTACGATTTCCGCCGCTCATCGGCGCAATCTTTCTGTATTTCGCGGGCTGTCTTGATATGATCACATATCTGAATGATCTTGCCTCTAATTTTTCCTGAACCAAATCGGGCCAGTAGATTGTTTATCTCCGGTCTCCGTTTAACACAACGGGGATCGACTTATTATGTTCCATCTAAGGCTTCACACGAAGTGGTTTAAACAGCGGTGTGATTAATACTGTTGTAGGAAAACTCCACTAAGGGCAAGTGAGTGTTCCAACTTTTTATCAAAGTTTATCACACAAGCACGTATTGTGTCCATACAGTCTGCATCGTTCAGTAGCTCAGTCCATCTTTGTTAATTTTTAAGTTCTTACGATCATCGATGTGCTGCAACCCTTGTGATTAGTAAAGATCATGCAGCGTTTTCTTACAGGTAATGTTGTCAAATTTGTGGCGCGCAATTGCTGTATCTAGATCAAGGTTTCTTCTCATGATCCCTTAATCATCGTGAGGCGTATACAATGCCGTGGTCTCGTTGCATCGACGCGCAATCGAGACTTTGTCGAGAAGCGTCAAATAATTGTAACTCTAACTCCTTAGATCCTGATTGCATGGTTGGCATGAATCTCGTTCTTATCCACCATGTATCCTAAAGTTCTTATCTTGCGAATTCGAAATCCGCTTTTCGACATCTTATCACATAACTGTTCTTTCTCTAAGAGTTGCAAGATAAAATACAGATGTTGCTCATGACCTTAGTTGGTCGTTGAGAATATAGTCAATAAATATAATCATGATCTATCCATGTATGGCTTATATGTTTGATTCATGAGGTCCATGAATACTGTCGATGCATGTGTTAAGCCAAACGGTACGGCAAGGAACTCGTAATGCTCGAAGCGAGTCCTAAGGGTCGTTTTAGGGATATTTCCTTCTTGTATTCACAGTTGAGGACACCCTGTCCTCAAGTCGATCTTTGAGTGGTAACTAGGACCTTACGATTTGTCTGTTCATGTCATCAATCCTTGGCAAAGGATTCCGATTCTCAATTCTCTGAAATTGATGCAAAGTGGAAGCTGTCGACTTTCTCCTTATGTCTTTAACTAAGGATGTCATGTCCTTAATTTCCCTCTGTCTAGCAGCTCTTTCAGTTACATCGGAGGCTCATGCTTCACGGACGAAGCTAGTCGGTAAGGCGTCATTCGGCACTGGTGCTGCTCTTGGCATGAGGTTCATCCTAACTCCTCTTGTTGCTGTGGAGGTATTCCTGGTAAGTTTTCAGGAAGGTCTTCTGGGAATTCCTCCACCACGGGGTTGTCTTCTAGCTCCAGCTCCTAGGTCTCCTTATCGGCAACATGAGCTAGGAAGGCTATGTAGTCTACTCGGAGGCGATTCTGTGTCTCTTCGACCAATGAGAGATGTCGCAGATCTGCTGCCTTATGAGGTCTAGCACCCCTGCACCTATTGCAAGAAGGTTGTGTACTATAAATGTTTCATCATTCACGAGAGGGATGCGACTGACTTTCCTTATATCGAACGATTTCAGCTCTATACTTGGATTTCCAATCCATGCTGACTATCATATCATGACTTCCCAAGTCAATGGTAACAGAAGGTTCCAGCCTTCTGAGTCCCCAAAATATAATCCTTAATTGCTTCGTCTGCTTAAACTAGCCTTCTATATGCCCATTTCTAAAGAATACGGGACGTCTATTCTACTTGAAACTAGGCCAAGCAGTTTCTTAAGTTCTAAGCATACAAGGTTAAAGTTGGTGCCATTATTAAATAGATCATAAGGTTGGTTAATAGGGGACGTACCCGTAACCGCATCTGGATCCTGGCGTGCTTCACGAGCTTCGATCGTGAAAACCCTTCCTTGCTTGTTTCTTCCTAGGGCAATCTTTCCTAAAGTGCCCTGCTTCACCACATCTGTAGCAACCTGGTACTCTACCATTATTTCTTCCATCTGGATCCTTCGCCCAACAGGCGTCCTTGCTGTGCCCTTCTTTTCCACACTTCCCTCACTTAGGCCTCAAACATTGACCTTCATGGTAAAAATTGTATTTCTCGCATCCCGGCTTATTCCCCAAGTATATCTTACCACCGGCCTTATTAGTGGCTCCATAAGCTTTCCTGCCACGCGGCGGGTTCACTTTCTTTCTTTTGTTTACTTTAGAGCTTCCATAGCTGACTTGGGTGCCCATCTTTAGGTTTGAAGACTTCCTCTTCTTGTTGCCTGATGACTCCACATGAGTCTCGTTCTTGTTATCGTCATATTCCAAAAATTTTCCCATGCGTAGAGCTTCTTCAGTAAGAGTGACACTCAAATCGATAGCCTCTGTGATGGTCGAGGGCTTTGAGGTAGTAACCATGCTCCTAATTTGAGGTGCAAGTCCTCAAATGAATCGCTCAATCCTCTTGAATTCCGGCTTGACTAAGTAGGGGACGACCCTAGACAAGTCGTGAAATCGCTGGACATATTCAGGAATCTTTGGCCCGTCCATTTTCAAATTCCAGAACTCCACCTCAAGCTTCTGGATTTCAGCCCTAGAATAGTATTTCTTCTCCATCATTTCCTTGAGCTCGTCCCAGCTCAGTGCATAAATAACATATGCACCAAGGGTCTGAACCTGAAGGTTCCACCAGGAGAGTGCGCCATCCAAAAACAACCCTGAGATAAAGGTAACATTCTGCTGGGGTGAACAGTTACTCATTCTTAGAACGAAGTCAGTCTTTTCTGTCCAACGAACAAACGCAACGGCACCTCCGGTGCCATCAAAATTCAATGGCTTGCACTCCAGGAATTGTTTATAGGTGCAGCCAGTTGGAGGGTTATTTTCGGAAGTGCCACCGCTGTGTTCGGAGCGGAGGGCTTCATGTCGTTCAATTGCCTGAGAGATGCGTTCTTGAAGCTCGGCTTCTGTCCTTGGTAACGTACTGGTGTTTGTGTCACGTCTGGGCGGCATTCTCTTCTGTCAAAAGGTATGAGGTAGGTTAGACAACACTCCGTAATTGTTTATGAGGTTCATAGCACCATAAGCCAACATGTAATCGCTCAATATCACATGCATATATAATCAACAATGTATGCGCGAGGAAACAATTACTGAGCCTTCATATAGGCTTGGCAACTTGGCTTATTGTTTTCCTTCTACATAACTTTACAAGGCGGGTATACTTTCCCTGAGATGAGGGTTGTCTATGTAACATCACTGAATCTCTCCGAATGTTATCCATCTTCACTTGCTTGAATATCGGTTCTCAAACGTCTCGTACACGGGTAGAAGTGTCAGACACGAAGTAGGCAAAGACAGGTTTCCTACTTTATAAAGTGCTAAAGCAATGGTCTATGTATGGTAAGCAGTGCTGATGAACAGTTTAGTTCCCATTTGTTCTTGAAACTCACGCCAAAAGTTTGAGGTAAACTGAGTATCTCTGTCAGACACAATGGATATTGGTACTCCATGACGTGCTACAATCTCATTGGTGTAAACCTCTGACATTTTCTCGGATATATAAGTCTCACGAATCGGAATGAAGTGAGCACTTTTTGTCAATCTATCTACGACTACCCATATAGCATTAAACCCGCGGTTGGTTTTGGGCAATTTGGTCAGCAAGTCCATTGTAATTTGTTCCCATTTCCAAACTGGGATATCCAATGGTTGCAGCTTACCATATGGTTTTTGGTGCTCTGCTTTGACTTGCAAACAGGTCAAACACTTCTCCACATATTTCGCAATATCTCTTTTCATTCCGGGCCACCAATAATTTTGTTTTAAATCATTATACATCTTGGTCGCCCCCGGATGTATCGAATAGCGAGATTTATGGGCCTCGTCAAGTAGAAGTGCCTTTGCTCCACAGGAATTTGGAACCCAAATCCTCCCAAATCGAGTCTTCAATCCTTGGTTACCGTCCACCAAGTCTTTCAACTGCCCAACTATTCTTTGCTTTTTCACATTTTCTTCCTTCATTGCTTCAATTTGAGATTTCCGGATTTGGTCAAGCAAACCCGATGTCACAATTAGTTGCATCGATCGCACTCGGATAGGCGTATAATCTGTCTTTCGGCTCAACGCGTCCGCCACTACATTAGCCTTCCCGGGGTGGTAATGTATATCACAATCAAAGTCCTTGACAGTTTCTAACCACCGCCTCTGCCTCATATTTAATTCCTTCTGATCGAAGAAATACTTCAAGCTTTTATGGTCGGTAAAGATAGTGCATTTCACCCCATACAAATAGTGCCTCCATATTTTCAAGGCGAACACCACCGCCGCCAACTCGAGGTCATGTGTAGGATATTTCTTTTCATGAGTCTTTAGCTGCCTTGAGGCATAGGCTATAACCTTGCCTCGTTGCATCAAAACACAGCCAAGCCCCGAATGCGATGCATCCGAGTAAACTACCATATCATCCGTTCCATTCGGTAATGACAATACTGGTGCATGGGTCAGTTTTTTCCTTAAGCGTTTGGAACGCCCTTTCTTGATCTTTGCCCCAGATAAACTTTTCATCCTTACGGGTTAGTTTGGTTAATGGCATAGCAATTTTGGAGAAATCCTGTATGAATCTCCGATAATAACCCGCAAGCCCCAAGAAGCTTCTGATCTCCGAAGGGTTCTTTGGGGGATTCCAGCTCGCCACTGCTTCTATTTTCGATGGGTCTACTAACACCCCATTTGCACTAATGACGTGCCCCAGGAACTGCACCTCTCGTAACCAGAAGGCACATTTTTAGAATTTTGCATACAACTTTTCTCTCCTGAGTGTTTCTAACACCTCGCGTAAATGACTCGCGTGTTCTGCTTCATTTCTTGAATATACCAATATGTCGCTGATGAACACTATCACCGATTTATCCAACATCGGTTTGCAAACCCGGTTCATGAGATCCATGAAAGCCGCGGGTGCGTTGGTCAATCCGAAGGACATCACAAGGAACTCGTAATGTTCGTACCGTGTACGGAAAGCCGTCTTCGGTATATCTTCCTCTTTGACTTTTAACTGATGGTACCCCGATCTAAGGTCGATCTTGGAGAACCAATTTGCGCCTTGCAATTGGTCAAATAGGTCATCAATTCTTGGGAGCGGATATCGATTTTTCACCGTGAGTTTGTTCAACTCCCGGTAATTGATACACATGCGCATGCTCCCATCCTTCCTTTTTACAAACAACACCGGTGCACCCCACGGAGACACACTTGGCCGAATAAACCCTTTGTCGAGAAGATCTTGAATTTGGGACATCAATTCTTGCAGTTCTGAAGGCTCGAGCCGATATGGCGCCTTGGCCACAGGTTTCGCGCCCGGAATCAATTCGATTCTGAACTCTACCTCCCGCTCTGGCGGTATTCCCGGTAAATCTTCCGGAAATACGTCGGCATATTCGCGTACCACCGGTATGTCTTCAATCCTTAGCGATCCCTTGTCTGGTTCGTTTGCGTATATCATGAATGCCCTACAACCGTGCCTCATGATCTTGTGAGCTTTTGGCATTGAGCACATAACGGGATTGCCCCCTTTCTCGCCATATATGGTAATAGATTTCCCAGTTGGAGATGTTAATTTTATCTCCTTGCGGAAACATACGACTTTAGCATAATGTCGGGATAGCCAATCCATCCCGACCACTACTTGGAATTCTCCCATCGACATAGGAATCAAGTCTATTGAATATTCCTCATCGTCAATGCTTATCTTACAATCTCGATATACATCACACACAAGGAAACTCTTGTTATCACCTATTTCTACCTCTAATGGCATAGGTAATTTTGTTAGTACAAAGGAAGGATGTCGAATAAATCCATGCGAAACAAAGGATTTATTCGCACCCGTATCAAATAACACATGTGCTGGAATTGAGTTTATAGCAAATATACCTGAAACCACATCAGGTTCCCTTTTCGCCTCTGCTGTTGTTAATTGGAAAGATCTAGCTTTTGCTCTTGGTGTCTCAGTAGGTGTACCATTGCCTTCTTTCTTCCCAGTCAATTCCGGGCACTCAGACTTCTTGTGACCCGGCTGATAACATTTATAGCACACCGACACTTTCCCCGGGCACAATGCAGCCATGTGCCCTGTCTTCCCATAGATAGGACACGGTTTGTCTTTAAACCGGCACTCACCCTTGTGCCCTTTTCCGCATACCTTGCAGTTTGGTGACCCACCTTTTCCTTCTTGTTTCTTTGATTATTCGGTTGTGCGCGCCTTTTTCGTCGGGCTTGGATTAACTACCTGCGCCCTTCTTTCGCCTCTTTCAATCTGTTTCTTCAACTCTATCTCCCGTTCCCGAGCAACGTTTATAATCTCGGTGAGTGTCTCATACTTTGAAGGAGTCATAAACTACCTATACTCGGCGCTCAACATATTATAGTAATAATATATTTTCTGCTCTTCGTTTGTTATCAGTTCATCACAAAACTTCATCTTATCCATGAATGTTCCCGTGATTTTGTCGATGGATTCACCCTTGTGTCTAAGCTGCATAAATTCTTCTTTGATCTTGTTAATGACTGCCTTGGGGCTATGATGTTTAAGAAACGACGTCTTAAACTCATCCCATGTCATAGCTTTAGCCGCTTCACTTCCGATTTCTTTCTTCTTGTTATCCCACCAGTCTTTCGCCTAACCCCTTAACTGACCCGTGCCATAGGCTACGTAGTCATCTGTATCACAATGGGTCATTTCAAATACTCCCTCCATATCACTTAGCCACCGTTGGCATATTATCGGGTCAACCTCCCCATTGTAAATTGGCGGTTTGCACGCCATGAACTCTTTATATGAACAAGACTTTCATCCTCCTGACTTTTCCTTTGCTAAATTGGTATTATCCTCCAATTTCTTGATTCTTTCATCCACCACTGATAATACCGTGCTTTGGATTTTATCGATGAAACCCAACAAACTGTTTTTGATTGCCTTTCCTACCTCTTCGGCAATCACTTCTCTCATTTGCTCGGTGACTCTCGGCACCGCATCATCGTTACCTTTGTCCGTCATCTTTAAACTGAAATGTTTACATCGAGCGTTAAACATTTCATCTATAGCATATGGTTCATTTACTTTGGTTTATACAAGTTCATAACTTGTTTTCACCGCTCTTATTTAATGGTCTTTCCGGGTTTGAGTGTGTTAACACGCTCCTCCCATGCATATCTATCCATCATTCCCTTTTTATACTTAGTAACTCTACTTAAAACAATTAACTCTTACCGGATGCTTGATCAAGCTTGAACCGAACACATTTGTTAACAACCTTGAGCTCTGATTACCAACTTGTAACACTCGTTTAAATTTCTAATTTAAGTCTAATAAAAGATATTAAATTTTAGATATATAGTTCCTAAGTTTAAGATAAATACAAAATAAAAGTTTCAAGGTAACACCTTCTAGTCAAATACTGACTAGTTTAAACATTCATAACATGTTTAGCAAACCACTTACATCAAAAACATGTCTAGACAAAGTTAAGTTGACGCGGAAGCTTTCAAAATGCGTGTTCGGTTCTTGATAACTATGCTTGATCACCATCCGTATAGTCCCCATCATTACCTAGAGTCAAAACCATTTATAATGTTAGTTTTGACATTGAAATAGGGTGTATAAACAAGTTCCAGCATCAAAACAAAAAAAATAATAAATCTTTCAGTTCTGGATATGTCGCGTGTCGCGACAGAAATCATCAAATCCGTCGCGTGTCGCGACGGCTTCCGCGTGTCACGGCGTATCCAAAGAATTCTTCCGCGTGGCGCGGGGGAAACCTTTTTCCAGCAGGTGCAGGTTTGAAACCTGCATTTCTGCCCAGCTCCAAAAATTTCCTAAAATCCAACTTTAAACTAACATAACTTTTTACTCACTAGTCCGTTTTAACCGATTCTTTTTCCTATGAGTCCGTAGTAAAATTACGGATCTAACCATGTAGATTTCTCATCACGGAACCCGAGTTACCAGCGATTTGTTCACGATTTTCCTCATTTCAATTATCCGACCCATTAGCAATAATTGCATAATACCACATTTCAGTTTCTTATTACTCTTAGACATGGTTACCCAATTCCCCGGGCTTATAACCTTGGTGTATTTGCGCCATTCATGGCTTGATGTTTTCTTAAAACTAAAAGCTTGTTTCCTCGGAATTCAATCATTCCGTTTCAAGCGACATTTGCAACTTACTTCTATGTTTGATCCAATATCCCGGATTCACAAACTTAGAGTATCATAGCCAAATTCATAAGCGTAGTGCAATCCAACACTTAACAACATACGAGACTTTCAAGTCACTATTCTCATGATTCTTTTTATGGCAGCAATTCGACCCGTTTGACTATCTAGTGAAAACCATCACTTTATTAACAAGCCAAGCCCAATTTCAAATCTTTATTTTAACCCGTGTGATGGTCGAGTGAACTTCGCCACTTTAAAGACACATCAAATGCATCTATTACACTACGACTCCATTTATACATTAAACCCACTTATATGTGCATAATTTAACGAGACTAAAGTCACGTACCTTTAGAACACACCCTTCTAACGCGTATCTCCTCCTCCGGCTTGTCTGCTTGTTGACCCGGATTCTTTGCCTAAAGAGTTCATTTCACAATAAGTTTAGAACCCTTTTATAAGCTTTAACGCATAATTCTATATAATAATCAAATCTGCGTTTTTACTCAACTTTTAACATTTTAATCCCCACTTAGGCGTTTCATCGAGCACCTAATGGGTCAGATTTTTATATCATCTAAACCAAGTTCATGACTTGTAATTATCATCTAATTTAACTTCCATTAGACAATTCTACACATGTTTTAACATCAATATTTCTGAGATTTACTCTTAAATTCAGATTATGCTAGAACAAGATCATAATTCTATGGCTTATCAAGTTTTCTTCAAGTTCATTAATCACCTACAATGGTGGTTATAAACTCTATAATCATCATGAAATCTTTTAACAAGATTTCACCTAGGGTTCATCCCTAGACACCATATCTCTTCTAATTTCATTCATGCAACACAAAATCAAGCTAAACGTTCAATTTTCATCATATGCTAGGAATTTGAGTTGAATCAAAATAACCTAAATTGGCATACCTTGTGATCCCTTTGACTAGGTGATCATGAATCTATGTTCAGATTTCGATTTTGACTTGATTAAAGCCCTCAATTTGTGGTTTTTGTGAGACTTAGGGTTTGGTGAAGAACCCCTTGTCGCCCCCTGCTTCTTGATTGACCAGACACCCCCAAAGTGGGTGTTTGGTGTGTTTTAATTTTGTTTTTATGTATTTAAGTTTCGAATTTAGCAACATAGGCCCTTCAACTTTAGTTTGGATTATAACTTGAGCATTTTGTTCTTTTTGCAATATTACAAGTCCCATAACTAACTAAGTTACTTATTTTCTAGTTAGCTTATTCTTGTTTATTCAATACTTTATATTTATTATTATAAAGTTTTATAAACTTCGGGGTGTTACATAATTAAGTCACGTATTTATCACAGATTGCATTTATTTCAAATATCACTGTTCAACATGTAGCACATATCCAATTCTCATACAAGTCCACATCCCATGTGCATGTCACATAACAACACATAACTGGTGGGTTTGCTACTCTCACAAGTCAAACCAGATTTCTCATTCTATGCAACAAATAGATCTTATAAGCACAAACATCCATCATCATATACATCATAAACTGTTCTGTTTGTTTACACACATGCAGCATCTCCACGAAGAATCTATTCTTCGTGGGATGCTTGTTAGGTCCCGGTTTTGAATCCGTTTCGATTGCGAACCGACCGTTCAACGTGCGGAATCCGTGAACGATCGAGACCGAAACACACGAGAAGTAATATAAACGTGATTCTTTGATAAATCCGAAATCGTACAAGAACCTTGAATCACCTTGGAGCACTTTCTCTCTCTAGCTTCTCTCTCTAGCTCTAGAGCTCTCCAAGTCACAAATGGCCAAAAGTCAAAAATTTCCTAAATGAAACCCTAAGGCTCCTATTTATAGGCCAAGGGTTATAAGGGATTTCCCCTTATTTACAATAATGCCACCTTGCCTTTTTCTAGATATTTCTAACTATTACAATATAAGCACTAGAAATAAACTGTTTCTGCTACGGTCTTGAGATGACGGAGGCGATAGACATACTGCACTAACAGACTCCCCCTTGGATATTGCCGCAGTCAATCTCAATCATTTAGTCAGACTCGTAGCTTTAGGTCTTTCTCTCTCTCTAGCTCGAACAGAATCCCTGTGGATCTGTCTTCAGCTTCAGCTCCCCCTTTCGGTAGACTCTTTTCTTCATCAGGCTCCCCCTTTCATCAAGCTTCCGTGCTCTGGGATCGTCACCTGGCTTTCCGGTTACAAGCTCCTCTGGATAGTTCCTGGGTCCTTGAATGCACGCTTCCCTTTGCGTTGAGCTCGTCTTCAGACTCCCCCTTAGACTCGGCTGTCGGGATCGTAGTCTGGTACAACATCTGCAACTTCTCAAACATTCATAAGTAACATTTTACAGTGAAAACATTTTCAGTTGTCCAGGTATCGTAACCTGACTCTATTAAACTTTCTAAATCAAGATCCTGGGACTAAGAGATAATAATATGAGAATATCCAGAATTAACTTGATTCACTCCCCCTATCAACAAACTTCATAGATTTGGCAGTTTCAACGAACCGTATCGGAAACTGGCTCTTTTACAGATTTTAATAGTATAAGCATCCAAATCCCTCACAGTTAATCATCCAAGTCCAAATTAATGACCTTGGAGATATCACAAACTATTTTTTATTTTTGAATTTAAAAACTTCAAGTTTCAAATTAATGAACTTGTTTTATTTTTCAGAAACACGGTCAGCATACTTAGATTTTAAAACTCAGCTTTAGACATCGGTTGTCGAAAATAAAGCAGAAATCAAAATCTTTTTGAATTTTTCTGAAACATAAAGCAGTAAAGAAATATGTATAATCATATTTACAGACAATATTTTTGTTTGAGTTTGCGTTAGAGGATCATATCAGTTTTTGACAAGTCACAAGTACCGTTGAGCTTAGTTACACATTAAGAATTAAACAATTCACTTAGATTGTCGATATACTTGTCCACTTAAATTTTCATACAAATTTCAACTGATTCAGGATACGAATTAGGTGTCTTAAGAACTTAAACTCATTCATGTGTCCCACCTCTTGAATATACTCCCGTATCCAGATCCCAATATTCAGTCTTACAGGTGAGTATACCTAGATGATATCTGTAAGGGGAATAAATTATAGTACGAAACCGTGAGAGCTCAGGTCAGAACTTCCGTTCAACAGAGAGATGACGGCTCGACTTTTGGTGTGTCCCCTTTAGAGGATCTTTTTGTATTACAACAGCAATGACTATCAATTTTATTGTTTCATCAATTTGCTGAGGGCGGCGCTATATTTCAAGCAATGCAGAAAGTATTCTCCGGGGACTAGGCCATTGCTTCCGTAAAATCAGAAGTCCCGAGATAATACCCCAGATATCACTAAGTATAAAGACCTAGTATCTCAGAAAGAGGGGTCCTTCAAACGAGATTTCAGGGGTTACCTATATATCCAAGTAGTGTTCCCCACGAAATAAGCAAGTTTGAATTTAGGTTTATATCCCGAAAAAGTTTACTAAATGTAAAAAAATCTACCGACACATCATCTACTGATGTACTATCATTTAACGCTATATAAACATTACATTTCTTTAGCATACTGTAACTGTCTACTGATGTACTATCATTTGCTCTTTTTACACAAAAACTCAATTTTGAATTTTATCATGTTTTTGGCTTTTTCAAATTTTCTAATGTTTTTGGATTTTCTGACAATTTCTTACTCCCCCTAAAATTCAAAATCATTTAAAGAAAATTTGACAACCAATACTGATAGCTTTGTCTCGCCATCCATTTTCTGCTTTTCATGCACTGATTTGCAGAAAAATATTGTACAGTACTAATTACCCCCATGATTTACAACCCATTGATTTTCGACAGTTTGAAAACCGTTTTTCAATCTTGTGAAAGTAATCATGTTTGTCCAGTCGTGAGGGTTTCGGCGTATTCAAGCAACAAATTTTTGTATTTTTGAATATTTTTGACAAAAATTAAAAACATATTTTTGGTTTTTCATAATTTTTCAATTTTTAGGGTTTTTGAAATATTGTTTATTTATGTACAGAAAACAAACAATCTCCCTGTTCAACTAAACCAGGGTTTAGCAGCCTCTTCCTGTGCCAGGCTGCTCATCAATTCTCTTCCTTGACAATCAAACTTCATGAGCACCTGCACAATCACAAAAACTCAATTACTTGAACAATTTAGCCCAGGTCTGTTGGACCTTAGGCATTTCAACACAATAAACTTCATTCAACTTTGGAAATTCTTTGTCATTATTCACAAAAACATTTTTATCTTTGACTTCGACCTTTTCATCTTTTATGTAAGTCACTTGTTTCTTAACACTCCATGTTTGACCTTTCGGAGTACCTCTTTTGTAAAAATGTGATTCTTTTTGAACACTTTGTTTTTGAACAACAACTTTTGGTTTCCAAAACTCTTGGGGTTTTGTCATATCAACAGATGTGTTCCAACTTTGTGTTGTTCTGAATCTGGGTGTGTGAGAAATCTGTGTTTGTTTTGAATCAGACCTAGTCTGTTTTGGTTTCCAAGTTTGATTCGAAGCAAACTTGTTTGTGTTGAACCTCCAAGTTTGTTTTGAATCAAATCTGGTAGTCTTTTGTTTCTCAACCTTAGATTTCTGTTTTTCAACATCAACAGGCTTTGGATTTGGACACTTTCGTGCAATATGTCCAATTTGATCACATTTAAAACACACTTTCTTTGAAACATCCTTGGCCTGTTGTTGTTTCTTTTTCATAGCATCAAACTCCGCATTAGACTGTTGTCCAATTTTGAGTTTTTCTTCTTCTGCTAAACTTTTTCCTTGAACAAAACTTGTTTTAACCTGAACATTTTTCTTCCAATTTTGTTTCTTTTTATAACCCAAACCAGCCTTCATGTTTTTCTTCTTAAAACCAGGTTTGTTATAAAAAGATTTATGACCTTTACCAGCAAACTTTGAAATTTCCGACTTCTCAATCTCAACCATTTTGAAAACTTTATCGACCTTCTCTGAAATCACATTCTGAATCGGGAATACAACATCTAAGAATAGTTTGTCCGATCCAATCATGGTATAGACCAATCCCTTTGAATCATCATCCAAATTTTTCTCGGATTTTGTGTTTTTTAGATAACCATCATGAAAATTTCCTTCATCTTCATCCTGTGATTCAGACTTACCTTTTGTAGACTCATCTTTCAAAACGCTTTCAACAACCTTACTTACCACCTCTGAATCATTAGCATCATCAGATTTGGAGTAAGTCACATCGATACTTTCAGGTAACTGGTCAGCTATGTTCAAACCCTTTGCCACCTTTTCCTCATCATAAAAAGTATAATTGTTTCTCAATGGTGGTGGTACCTAATGAAACTCTGAACCAATACCCTTTTTGCAATTGTCAGTATCTTTGTTATCTGGTGTGATGTTGAAAATGCGTTCGAGAATGTACGAAGAGTTATGATAACTTTGAAGTTTTGTAACAACCTTTTCTTTTTCAGCCAAGACTTGTTTAAGATTAGCAATTTCATCAACACATTTGTTTAATTCAATTTGCTTTTCTTTAAACTTTCTTTCATACATTTCTTTAGTGACTAAAGTTTCTGACAATCTTTGATCAAAACTTTTGACTTGGCTCTTCAAAGTATCATAAGCTTCTTGTACTCTCTGACTCGACCACTTCAAAGAATCATACTGTTTTTGTATATCTTGAAATTTAGATTCTTTTTCAACACAATCAACACATTTTGCTGAACACATTTGTCTATAAACCTCATTATCCTTTTCAAGACCTTGACATTTCTGTGTTAACTTTTCAACTTTTAATTTTAAAATTTCTTCTGTTTCAATCATTTCTTTACATTTCATTTTGAAAACATTTTCAAGTTTATTTGTTTCAATATTTTTTGTTTTTATCATTTATCTTTTTCGGTGCAGGCTTTGCACATTTCTATGCAATTCTTGCACTTGTTTTCATTTTTATCATCAGACTATTCAATGCTTTTGTCTTTGTCAAACAATTCATAAGATTCAGTTTGAATTTTTTCTGTTATCATACCTCCTTCTTCTGTCTTTTTCTGATCTTCATCTTTGTTCTCCTCTTTTTCTTCTTTCTGTTCATCTTCTATCTTCTGTTCTTCTTCAACAGCAAGCTTCGCGACAGTTTTTACTTCCTCAATCATCTTCTTCAATTCTTCTTCTTTTCTCTTTTTCATCTCTACCACCTTCGGTAGACTAGCTTCACAAACCTCTCTTATCTTCTCCAAATCAGGCAGATATGCTTTATCAGATAACCTTCGTGTATTGAAAGTAGCCTGCCTTGGAAGCAAATTTGTTACAGCTTTGAAATCCACTTTTGATGGGTCAACAACTGGATTACCCCGTGGATCCATGTAACATTCCAATTCGTCATTCCATCTTTTTGCTCTCTGGGCTTCTTTGAATGGTTCTCTATATTTATCAATTTCCCATCTTGCGTAATCATTTTTCCACCATCTATCAGAATCAGTTTCTCCTGACATTTTAAATCTTCTTCTTGATATTCGCCCCTTGTAAATCTTTAATCACCTTGAATCACTTTGATCACCTGAATTACCTGAATCACGCAAACGACAATGATCAGTTCTAAAAATTATCACGTCAACAGTGAAGAAAATCTCGTGACAACGTTGTCCGTTCGGATGGATCAATAGTCAATCGGATGATGTTGGCCCAATCGGATGAGATCAGCCCACTCGGATGGGTGTCCTCGAATGAATGGGGATCCGGATGGTGATTCGTCCGGATGGTGATTCGTGCGAGTGGGTTATCCGCACGAGTGGGGATCCGGACGAGTGACTTATCCGTGCGAGTGAGGATCCGGATGGTGTAATCCATGCGAGTGAGGATCCGGATGGTGTAATCCGTGCGAGTGGGGATCCGGATGGTGTAATTCGTGCGGATGAAGATGATTCAACGAGCTGACACAAATCACATGCAATCAACAATTTTACAAAGGGTGGCTGACAATTATGAATCCACACATGTAAGCTATCAATAGCAGACAATATCACATGCAATCTGTCATCATCTATGAATCTCGTGAAAATCTGATATATTCAATTAAAGTTTGCCGACTAAATCACGTGATAGCAATTAATGAGGATGATACAACTGTAATGAAGATCACATGCAAAATGATTTCAATGATTATCAATGCTGACTAAGCGACAAAATGGATAACGTGTCATGACCCGAGTTACCGCTATGTGATGCGGGTTGTTGTTCGCGCGGACAAGTGTCCCTCCGGATAAGTCAACTAAGGTCAACCCGGATTGGTTATCCGCATGAGTAATAATTCGCTCCGAGAGGTCAACTTTTAAGTCAACCCGGATTGTTTATCCGCACGAGTGGTGAATGATGTTATCTGCGCGGACAAGTTGTCCGTGTGAGTGATTTATCCGTGCGAGTAAAAATTTGCTCCGATAGGTCAACTTAAGTCAACCCGGATAAACTATCCGCACGAGGATGCTATCCGTGCGAGTAACCAGTCAACTAAGGTCAACACGGATTTGTTATCCGTGCGAGTGAATGATCCGCCCGAGTGAGTTATCCGTGCGACTGAATGATCCGGATGATGATGATGCTTTCCGTACGGGTAGAAACCTGAATCAGTCAACAAAGTCAAACATCTTTTAAATGAATTGCAAATAAGGAATCTTGAGATGAATGGTTTTCCGTGCGAATAGCTAGTCAACAATAGTCAAAGCGGATTGTTATCCGCACGGATTGCCATCCGTGCGGTGAACATCAGCAGCAACATTCAACATTTTTTAACTTTTTCGAACCACAAAAATTTAATTTTCTCACAAATGACTATGAATTAAGATATGAAAATTTATAGGATTATAGATCATGTATTTTCGCACAACATATCCAAATTTTAGCAATTTTCGACCATAAAATCTGGTTTAATTTGGTGTTTTTCAGTTAAAAACATTAAGAGATGAAAAGATGAAGAAATTGAGCGAATCTGATGCAATTTTTGATCTGAATCTGATGATTTCTCGAGCGAAATTGTGTGTTTGATCCATGCAATCGAGCTCCTGCTCTGATACCACTTGTTAGGTCCCGGTTTTAAATCCGTTTCGATTGCGAACCGACCGTTCGACGTGCGGAATCCGTGAACGATCGAGACCGAAATACACGAGAAGTAATATAAACGTGATTCTTTGATAAATCTGAAATCGTACAAGAATCTTGAATCACCTTGGAGCACTTTCTCTCTCTAGCTTCTCTCTCTAGCTCTAGAGCTCTCCAAGTCACAAATGGCCAAAAGTCAAAAAGTTCCTAAATGAAACCCTAAGGCTCCTATTTATAGGCCAAGGGTTATAAGGGATTTCCCCTTATTTACAATAATGCCACCTTGCCTTTTTCTAGATATTTCTAACTATTACAATATAAGCACTAGAAATAAACTGTTTCTGCTACGGTCTTGAGATGACGGAGGCGATAGACATACTGCACTAACAATGCTTCCTTGGCAAAGAATCCTCTGGCGAAGGACTATCCTTTGTCGGGGTTGAGGGTGGCGAAAACCATAATGGTTCATCAAGAATTAGTCAACGAAGAACCTGGTTCTTCGTCGAATTAGATTCTTCATGGGGGAGGTCTTCGTCGCCCCTCATCAGACAGTTACAACTCCTTTGATTTCGTAACAACAGTTAACAAGTTTGACAGTTTCCCATATCAAATTAATTGATAGTTTTAACCATGATTATACACCCTAATTATGAACAATCATCAACTACTCAAAACGTAACAGTTTCCACTTAGCATACAAATCATTCTAACATTCATTGGCTATAATCGCATGCTAAACATGTACCACCAGAGCCATTAGTTTGTCAATACAAACCAACATCAATCGAAATCAGAACAATAATCATCGAAACACACATGAATCTTCAACACTTTCATCATACAAACCCTAACTACGTAATCAACATTCATATGGCTAATAAACAGTGAAACATTATATGCACAAGACGCTACATACTCATACAAAATCATCACTACATGAAATCACGTATCGGGTATTAATCCAATGAACGAGAACAAGACACTAACCGAAATACCAGATTGATTAGTTTGCTCGAGATGGGGGTCTTCGAGACCTAGATACCGTCACACAGGAAAGAGAGGATGAGAGAGCCTTAGGGTTTTGTGGGATTTGCGGTTACATAAAATGAGAGGTTATACGCACATATAATGACAGTCAGGCCCACTCTGGGCCACGAAGAAACCTGGGCTGAGGGCCCTTTTGGCGAACAACTCCCTCGACGAAGAACCTTCTTCGTCGTGGAGTGTTTTGGCAAAGAACTCTTTCGGCGAAGAGCCTTCTTCGTCGTGGAGTGTTTTGGCGAATAACCCTTGTTCTTCGTCGACTTGGGTTTTTCGTGATTCGAGTGTGGTGTGCAGCCCAAAGTTAAACATAATCAGGTTATGACTAAACATTACACAAATATCATGTAACACCCAACCATAACAATGCTTTAGTCATTCAGATATCATGCAGAAGATACAACGTAAAATGAACTGTGAAAACAAGATTGTGAAACAAGTGATGCGTAGAGGAAAGACCTTGAAATCTCGGGTTGTCACATAACAACCCTCCTAGAACCCTTAACATAACCCTAAACGTCCCTAAATATACCCCGTACGCGAGAAACGAGCTCGAAATACCTTTGTACTTGTGAAAAACAAGAAAAACGAAGCTTACCATCAAGAATC
The DNA here is from genome assembly GCA_030545235.1 of Helianthus tuberosus. NCBI lineage: Eukaryota > Viridiplantae > Streptophyta > Magnoliopsida > Asterales > Asteraceae > Helianthus > Helianthus tuberosus. Next base: position 122,172,269 of record CM060365.1, on the reverse strand, counting down.
GATATCCCCTACCTCGCATTGATGATCTCTTTGATCAATTACAGGGTGCTTCTTATTTTTCAAAGATTGATCTGCGTTCTGGGTATCATCAACTTCGTGTGCATGAAGAAGATATTCCCAAGACAGCTTTCCGCACTCGATATGGGCATTATGAGTTCACAGTTATGCCTTTCGGTTTGACTAATGCTCCTGCTGTTTTCATGGACTTGATGAATAGGGTTTGCAAGCCTTATTTGGACAAGTTCATCATCGTTTTTATTGATGACATCTTGATTTATTCTAAGACACGAGCTGATCATGAGCAGCATCTTCGTCTTACTCTGGAACTCCTGAAGAAAGAACAACTTTTCGCCAAATTCTCCAAGTGCGAATTTTGGCTTAAGAAAGTTCAATTTTTGGGACATATCGTCAACGAACAAGGTATTCATGTAGATCCCTCCATGATCAGTGCGATTAAGGATTGGGATACGCCTACTACTCCTACTGAAGTTCGTTCTTTTCTTGGTCTCGCAGGTTATTACCGCCGCTTCATCGAAAACTTCTCCAAGATTGCAGTTCCTCTAACTGCTCTAACTCAGAAGAATAAACCCTTTGAATGGGGTTCTAAACAGGAAGAAGCATTTCAGACCTTGAAGCAGAAGCTTTGTAATACGCCTATTCTATCTTTGCCTAAGGGCAATGATGATTTCATCATGTATTGTGATGCATCCAATTTGGGTCTTGGCTGTGTTCTCATGCAAAGGAACAAAGTCATAGCATATGCATCGAGGCAGTTGAAGATACACGAGAAGAACTACACCACTCATGATCTTGAGTTAGGTGCCGTTGTGTTCACTCTCAAAATCTGGAGACACTATTTGTATGGTACAAAATGCGTGGTTTTCACTGACCACAAAAGTCTTCAGTATATCTTCAATCAGAAAGAACTCAACATGAGGCAACGACGTTGGGTTGAACTTCTAAACGACTATGATTGCGAAATTCACTACCATCCTGGTAAGGCGAACGTCGTGGCTGATGCATTGAGTCGTAAGGAACGTGTCAAGCTTCACTGTATCAAAGTTCGATCTGATATTCAAACCCGCATTTCTCAGGCTCAACACACTTGTGTTTCACAAGACTTGATGGGTAAGGAATTACCATATCACATTAAGCCTGATCTGGAATTGAAGGACAATGGATTGTATTATTTCATGGACCGTTTGTGGGTCCAAAGCCAAGACAATCTTCGCACCTAGTTAATGGATGAAGCTCATAAGTCTCTTTATTCTATTCATCCTGGTGCAGATAAAATGTATAAGGATCTTCGTACTCAGTATTGGTGGCCTGGTATGAAGAAAGACATTGCCTTATACGTATCAAAATGCCTTACTTGTCTTAAGGTTAAGGCTGAACATCAACATCCTTCTGGTTTATTGGAGCAACCAGAGATTCCAGTTTGGAAATGGGAAAACATTGCAATGGATCTTATTACCAAACTTCCGCGCACAAAGAGAAGTCATGACGCCATCTGGGTAGTTGTCGATCGTCTTACTAAGTCAGTGCATTTCTTGCCGATCCGTGAGGATCTATCTGCTGACAAGCTGGCTAAAATCTATGTGGATGAGATTGTATCTAGACATGGTGTTCCTTTGAACATGATTTCTGACAGAGATGCTCGATTCTCGTCTCGTTTTTGGAGAACCATTCTAGAGACCACAGATAAGGTTAAGAAAGTTCGTGATAACCTTCAGACAACACAGACCGACGATGCAAGCCCTTGGAATTTCAAGTCGGTGATCACGTTCTACTCAAGGTTTCACCATGGAAAGGTGTGATCAGATTTGGAAAGACAGGAAAACTTGCACCTAGAGATGTTGGACCATTCAAGATCGTCGAAAGAATCAGAAAGGTAGCCTACAGACTTGAGTTACCTCCTGAACTTGGAAATGTTCATCCAACCTTTCACGTGTCCAATCTCAAGAAGTGTTTAGCTGATGAGAACCTCCACATACCGCTTGATGAAATTCGTGTTGATGACACGATGCATTTTTTTGAGAAACCTGTGGAAATCATGGAACGTGAAGTCAAATGGCTCAAACGCAAGCGCATTCCACTTGTCAAAGTCCGTTGGGAATCTAAACGTGGACCAGAATTTACTTGGGAATGTGAAGATCAAATGAAGGCGAAATATCCACATCTTTTCTCACAAGTTTCCTCTAAATAAATTTCAGGACGAAATTTCCTCAAGTAGGGGAGACTGTGACATCTGTGCTTGTAATCATTGTACAAACTTTGAATTGTTCGTTTATCAAGAAAAAAATGTTATTTGATCCCAATGTTTACTTGTTTATGTTTGACATTTTTCATGTTTTGACTTTTATTCAATTTCAAACTCTATATCGCTTTCTAGAGAGTTATACGCAAACCGATGCGTCAACGTAATCAGTTTAATGCGAAAAACACTCAAAAACACCAATCTATGCTTAACATACCTTAAATAACCTTTACATAACTTAGAAATAAGTTTTGAAGGCTTTGGTATGGCAAAATCAAGTTTATTTGCTTACAGGGACTAATTTTGACAAACTGTGAAAGTATGCCGATTCGTACTATAACGAACATTTCGAAACATGACCATAAGTTAAACATACCCTAAATATCCTTTACATAAACTTTTTGGTCATTCAGGAACTAAAAGCGTCAAAAAGTGCATAAGTTTGCATTTAAGCGCATAACTTACATTCTGAATACATCCGGACATCCAAAAATTTATGTAATCATTAAAATATTTTATTTTAGTGATTGGAATGAAAAATTACGCGACGAATCGTAATTTGGATCTTTTTTCACGTCCGTTCGTGTTTCGTCGTAATTAACCGAATAACGTGATCGTACGACCAAACGAACCGACATCCGACATATTTTTGAGCATGTTTCATGTCCCTTATGTTTAGGAATCATTGTAGAGCCTTGAAAATGGCTTAACGGGCTTTAAACGTGTCAAAATGGGGCTTAAACACTTGCAGGGACCAAAACTGCACATTTTGAAACCGTTGCTGAGTTTCCCAGCTCAGGCGGGGCGCGTAAGCCTAGAGGCTCACCTTACGTGGCTCGTGTAAGAAGCCCAGATCTGCAAAAATCTTTTTCCAGCTTGTTCCAGCTGTTCCCCATGGTTGCAAACGGTATTTAATCATTCTATGGGCTATTTTGGGGCACCCATGGTATTCTAAAACCATGGGCACACTTGTATGACTCAGATCGAAGCCCGGTTTTCGATGAACAATCCTAACGGTGGCCCGAAAACTATAAATACCCCAAGCTTTTCATTTGCAACTCACCTTTGATCTGATCATATTCTCTAAGTTGAAGTGTAAACACTTCATACCTGAGAATTTTCAGATCAAATCTCCATTTCTTGGACCTCTTGTAAGTATTCTTTCGTTCTTTTACGCGTTTTAAGCACGAAAGTCAAACAGTGTTTGACTTTCAGCTTTGACCAGTCTATGGTCAACACGAAGTTCATTTGAACTTCGCAACGTGAGCGTAATCACGATGGTCATAGTCCCTTGTGACTATACCTACTGATTACCACGTTATTTAGGCGTAGTGACGAGTCATAGTTTCGGTAAAAATGCGTATTCTCGTGTATTTTGCAACCAAACTATTCTTGGGTATCAAAACCCTTTGTTTTGTTATCTAACTTGTTTTCAAACCTCGTTAAACATGTTTTAACATGTTTAACTCGTCACTTTAGGTTTAGTGCTTATATAGGGTCGTAAGATAAGCGGTCTAAACAACCGCTTAGACTTTCGAACCCGACCCGTTTGGTCGATTTTTAGGATCCGACCAAACGCATTTTGTGATCATAGTTGTATAGGGAATAACCTTCCGAGGTTATACCTTATGGTCACCACTTTTAGTTACTTGTATGATAGGTAGTTTATATGCCTTAGGAAAATGAACAAAATGCCCTTTTTGCGCATAAATTCATTTTAAGCATATGTAACCTAAATTTTGAAATCTAAACTGATTAGGCAACATTATTAGACATGTTAAGGCATATATTACTTGTCATAGGACTAGTTAGGCGGTCCGAACGCGTTTTACGTGAAAGACGCGTTAAAGTAGCGTAAGCTACCTAAACGAGTCATAATGGGTCGTAAGCACTTAGGATAGGTTCCGTTTTAGAATGTAGGCTTTGTTAAACCATATTACATGAGTTCTTATACTTATTTGGTTTATGAAACCACATTTTATCCGATCCTCGGATTTAGGACCGTTTATTAACATAGTTACCTATATTAGGTGCCGATTGATTTCCGTGATCTCTAGCATTGCTTGGTTGTTATTCAAGGACTTCTAAGAATTCTCAAGTGAGTACATAGACCCCTCTTTTACTATTTTCAAACATTTTGGGGTGAAACACATGTGTGTACTTGTTACTTTCGTGCCTTTCATACTTTTATATCATATACTTGCTATGTTCATTAGTACACGTATAGTACACGATTTTATCCATGTTTTTGCTATGTATGTTCATTTAGTGCATACTTAGTACATTGTTTTACATCACATGCTATGTATGTTCATTTATTGCATACTTAGTACATTGTTTTACATCACATACTATGTATGTTCATTTATTGCATACTTAGTACATTGTTTTACATCACATGCTATGTATGTTCATTTAGTGCATACTTAGTACATTGTTTTACATCACATGCTATGTATGTTCATTTAGTGCATACTTAGTACATTGTTTTACATCACATGCTTACATTTGGTATGACATTTGGCTTGTTTAAATGGGACAAAAATACATTCATTAACATTAGCTACGCCACTTGGTAGTAAGTAATGGTACCATAGGAATTGAAAACTCCCGTTCCTGAAATCCTAGGTTTGTTTGGGTGGAAGGAATGACTGAATCCAATATACATAATTTAGATAAACCTTTAATTTTTTAAGGATTTGTCGCCACAGTCGTAAGGCTTGAATGTATGCATTTTAACATTACCGCATAAATGTTTGTATCAGTAAGGCATACAGTTATTTTACAAAACATAACTTTGATTTATTTCAATACCTTGTTATGTGCATTTTACCTATGGCATTTAGTTGACATATTTCACTTGTCATACATGACATTTGGTTACACATTACATGATTTACATTTGACAATAGACATTGTTTACACATAAACATTTTGACATTGGTTTACACATTACATGATTTACATTTGACAATAGACATGGTTTACACATAAACATTTGACAATTGGTCTAAACAAGACATTTTTGGTGGTTTGTTTGGGTAAGTGATTTTAATAACGAGGCGTGTGTAATAGGATAAAAGCATGGTGGATACGCCATTGGTACTTCCTATATATAAGTGCTTTTATAATATTACATATCGTGGCGTTATTTAAACCATTTCAATTTAGACATATTACATTTTACACAAATAACATATCTTCACAAGACATTGTTTTACAAACATTTATTTTATACAACTCAATTTACTTGGTTATTTAATTAACCATACACCTTTCTTTTATATAATCAGATTTCTTATCAAATTTTCGTATGATTTATAAAAGAAAACATTTAACAAGATTCATGACCAACTTTTATTAAACATTTTTTTTAAACTTAAGTCATGAATCCTATTTTAACAAAAACCTATGTATCTCACAGGCATTTTTATGCTGACGTACCTATTTTCACATGTGTTTTCAGGAGCTGTTGCATAGGATGGTTCAAGATACACTTAGGCGGACCTGTGCCTTAGTGACATAAAATGAAACAAGACTAGTTTAAATAATGTTATGTACTCCTTGTTTCTGTGTTTTAAGACAATGTAATCCACTTTGTTAATAAATAAAACAAAACTTTAATTACCATGGTTGTGAAACAATAATTCTATTGCTCGACTCCCTGACTTTTCCACTGCGGTTTGTTGTTTTACGCGGTCGGGGTGTGACAGAAGAGTTGGTATCAGAGCCAATGGTTATAGGGAATTAGGTTATTAGTAATGCTTTGACCTAGACTATAACTTTTCTAGGACCCTAACACAAGTTGTCTTGTGTTTAGATCATAAAACATACACTTCACCTATCCTTAGGTGATTACCAAAACAAGAACTCAATTTTTCCGAAACGATTTTTGAAAATCAATCATCTGTTTTTAAATGATTTATTATAAGGTTTTGAACCCTCTAAGTTTTCAAAATGATTTTGAAAGTAATCACCCAACCTTTCGGATGGATGATTCCTTTGGCCTTGTGCCTTCCGAATTTTCAAAATCTCGTCAAAGTTTTGGGTCTAAATAATGTGAACACGTGCAATCTGGAAGAGTGGATGTCTGTATCTCGAGTTTTCTGTCTAGGCTGGAGTGTTCATACAAATCCACATAATCGGACCAGTCACTCTTACCTGGGAACTCTTGGGGTGAGTGTCCACTTATAGGCTAAAGCATGTCTTCGCGATGCATTATTTTTGACCCATTTACTTTGATTAGTCACTGTGTGTCGTTTGTTTGCTTTGTCGTACGAAAAAATGACCACCATCTTTGCTTTTGTCAATTTTTGTATCATTTCAATTTCCATCTAATCATCTCACTTGTTTTCTCTCATGTTTCCTCTTTTAGAATGCCTCCTCGACGCGAAAACCCATACCTAATGCCGAAATGGCAGCAATCATTGCGCAGCAAATGGCTGCTGTACTCCCAGACATAGTTGCTCAAGTTAACCAAGCCAACAATAACCAAAATGCTCCATGCAACTTTAAGAGTTTCAATTCGGCTAAACCACTCAAGTTTAGTGGTTCTGAGGGAGCAACTGGGTTCCTACAGTGGTTTGAGAGCATTGAGAGTACTTTTCGTCATGTTCAGTGTCCTGATAATCGCAAAGTCGAGATTGCATCAAGTGTGTTTCAAAATAGGGCTCTTACTTGGTGGAATGGAGTTATGAGAGAACGTGGTGCTGAGGTTGCTTTTGCACAGACATGGGCAGAGCTTAGGGCTCTTATGATGAGGGAATTCTGTCCTCGTCATGAACTACGGGCTTTAGAAAGGGAGTTTGATGATTTGAAGCAAGATAGTGGTGAGCATCTGGCTTACACTGACAGATACGAAGAGCTGAGTTTGTTATGCCCTACAATGGTTACCCCACTCGAGAAAGCTATCGAGAGGTATGTAGATGGCTCACCTGACTCCGTACAATACATCATCATTGGTAGTAACCCTACCACAATTCGTCAGGCAATCGAGTTAGCTGCGACTTTGACCGAGTCACAGATCAGAAAGGGTAAGCTACACAGGAAGGGTGACAAGGATAAGAAACAATCATCTGGTAAGGGTGAAAACAAGAAGGGAAAGAAATCTGGTTCTTCGAAAGGGTCAAGGAAGCGTAAGGCTTCGCAGAATTTCGTTGTTACTGCTCAAGTCAACCAGGCAGCTCCCAACCAACCTGCACAACCGCCAGCAAAGAAACGGTATGCGGCAAATGCACCGTTGTGCAACAGATGCAATAGCCACCATCAACCACAGGATCAGTGTCGTTTCTGTGGTAACTGTGGAAAATCGGGTCATCTTGTCGATGTTTGTCACTTTGCTCCCAATCAGGCCGCACGTAACCCAGCTCAGCAGGCTGCTCAACCACCTGCTCCACAACAGGCTCAAGCTGCACGACCTCATTATTCTCCTGGTTCGTGCTACAACTGTGGGGATCTGACCAACTACAGGAACCAGTGTCCAAGGCTAGCCAACGCAAATCAGGCTCTAGCTCAGGCTCAGGCTCGTGGTCGAGTCTTCAACATGAATGCTAACGAGGCACGAGCAGAAAACGAGGAGGTGAACGGTACGTTCTTTGTTAATAATCAGCCTGCATCTGTTCTTTTTTATTCGGGTGCCGATAAGAGTTGTGTCATTGTCTTTTGAGCCTTTGCTGTGCATGTCTAGAACGAAACTAGGAAAGCCCTTGACCGTAAAAGTTGCTAGTGGTGAACCCATTGTTCTTAATTCCGTTCTTCGAAATTGTCAATTGAACCTTAACAACCATCTTTTTCCTATCGACCTCACGCCAATGCAACTGGGGAGTTTCGACGTTATAGTGGGAATGGATTGGTTAGCTAAGTATCACGCAGAGGTAGTTTGTTTTGAGAAGATTGTTCATGTGCCGCTTTCGATGGGTAAGATCCTAGAGGTTTGTGGTGAGAAACCTGCTAGTAGTCTCAAGCTCATGTCTTGTACTCAAGCTCGGAAGTATCTGCGAAAGAACTATGTGGCCTTCTTGGCACATGTTGTAGCAGATAAAGGCAAAGGTAAGTCCATTCAAGATATCCCTGTTGTTCGGGATTATCCTGAAGTGTTTCCTGAAGAGTTACCTGGTTTACCCCCATCACGCCAAGTCGAGTTTCGTATTGATCTTGTACCTGGTGCAAATCCTATCGCTAGATCTCCGTATCGTCTTGCACCATCTGAGATGCAAGAGTTATCAAAAAAGCTTCAGGAGCTTTCTGACAAAGGTTTTATCCGTCCTAGCTTTTCATCTTGGGGTGCTCCCGTTCTTTTTGTCAAAAAGAAAGATGGATCTTTCAGGATGTCTATCGATTATCGTGAGCTTAACAAGCTTACCATCAAGAATCGATATCCCCTACCTCGCCTTGATGATCTCTTTGATCAATTACAGGGTGCTTCTTATTTTTCAAAGATTGATCTGCGTTCTGGGTATCATCAACTTCGTGTGCATGAAGAAGATATTCCCAAGACAGCTTTCCGCACTCGATATGGGCATTATGAGTTCATAGTTACGCCTTTCGGTTTGACTAATGCTCCTGCTGTTTTCATGGACTTGATGAATAGGGCCTACAAGCCTTATTTGGACAAGTTCATCATCGTTTTTATTGATGACATCTTGATTTATTCTAAGATGCGAGCTGATCATGAGCAGCATCTTCGTCTTACTCTGGAACTCCTGAAGAAAGAACAACTTTTTGCCAAATTCTCCAAGTGCGAATTTTGGCTTAAGGAAGTTCAATTTTTGGGACATATCGTCAACGAACAAGGTATTCATGTAGATCCCTCCAAGATCAGTGCGATTAAGGATTGGGATACGCCTACTACTCCTACTGAAATTCGTTCTTTTCTTGGTCTCGCGGGTTATTACCACCGCTTCATCGAAAACTTCTCCAAGATTGCAGTTCCTCTAACTGCTCTAACTCAGAAGAATAAACCCTTTGAATGGGGTTCTAAACAGGAAGAAGCATTTCAGACCTTGAAGCAGAAGCTTTGTGAAGCGCCTATTCTATATTTGCCTGAGGGCAATGATGATTTTGTCGTGTATTGTGATGCATCCAATTTGGGTCTTGACTGTGTTCTCATGCAAAGGAACAAAGTCATAGCATATGCATCGAGACAGTTGAAGATACACGAGAAGAACTACACCACTCATGATCTTGAGTTAGGTGCAGTTGTGTTCGCTCTCAAAATCTGGAGACACTATTTGTATGGTACAAAATGCGTGGTTTTCACTGACCACAAAAGTCTTCAGCACATCTTCAATCAGAAAGAACTCAACATGAGGCAACGACATTGGGTTGAACTTCTAAACGACTATGATTGCGAAATTCGCTACCATCCTGGTAAGGCAAACGTCGTGGCTGATGCATTGAGTCGTAAGGAACGTGTCAAGCTTCACTGTGTCAAAGTTTGATCTGATATTCAAACCCGCATTTCTTAGGCTCAACATACTTTTGTTTCATAAGACTTGATGGGTAAGGAATTACCATATCACATTAAGCCTGATCTTGAATTGAAGGACAATGGATTGTATTATTTCATGGACTGTTTGTGGGTCCCAAGCCAAGACAATCTTCGCACCTTGTTAATGGATGAAGCTCATAAGTCTCGTTATTCTATTCATCCTGGTGCAGATAAAATGTATAAGGATCTTCGTACTCAGTATTGGTGGCCTGGTATGAAGAAAGACATTGCCTTATACGTATCAAAATGCCTTACTTGTCTTAAGGTTAAGGCTGAACATCAACATCCTTCTGGTTTATTGGAGAAACCAGAGATTCCAGTTTGGAAATGGGAAAACATTGCAATGGATCTTATTACCAAACTTTCGCTCACAAAGAGAGGTCATGACGCCATCTGGGTAGTTGTCGATCATCTTACTAAGTCAGCGCATTTCTTGCCAATCTGTGAGGATCTATCTGCTGACAAGCTGGCTAAAATCTATGTGGATGAGATTGTATCTAGACATGGTGTTCCTTTGAACATTATTTCTGAAAGAGATGCTCGATTCTCGTCTTGTTTTTAGAGAACCATTCAATCTGCTATGGGAACCCAACTTAATTTGAGCACAGCTTATCATCCTCAATCAGATGGCCAATCTAAAAGAACAATCCAGACTTTGGAGGATATGCTTAGAGCTTGAGTGATCGATTTTGGTGGTAGTAGGGATACGTATCTTCCGTTGATTGAATTATCCTACAACAACAGTTATCACTCCAGCATCAACATGGCTCCTTTCGAGGCTCTCTATGGTCGAAAATGTAGTTCACCAGTCTGCTGGAATGAGATCGGTGAGGCTCAGCTTACTGGACCTGATCTCATTCTAGAGACCACATATAAGGTTAAGAAAGTTCGCGATAACCTTCAGACAACTAGAAGCCATCAAAAGAGTTACGCGGACCGACGACGCAAGCCCTTGGAATTTCAAGTCGGTGATCGCGTTCTACTCAAGGTTTCACCTTGGAAAGGTGTGATCAGATTTGGAAAGACAGGAAAACTTGCACCTAGATATGTTGGACCATTCAAGATCGTCGAAAGAATCGGAAAGGTAGCCTACAGACTTGAGTTACCTCCTGAACTTGGAAATGTTCATCCAACCTTTCACGTGTCCAATCTCAAGAAGTGCTTAGCTGATGAGAACCTCCACATACCGCTTGATGAAATTCGTGTTGATGACATGATGCATTTTGTTGAGAAACCTGTGGAAATCATGGAACGTGAAGTCAAATGGCTCAAACGCAAGCACATTCCACTTGTCAAAGTTCGCTGGGAATCTAAACGTGGACCATAATTTACTTGGGAACATGAAGATCAAATGAAGGAGAAATATCCACATCTTTTCTCACAAGTTTCCTCTAAATAAATTTCGGGACGAAATTTCCTCAAGTAGGGGAGACTGTGACATCTGTGCTTGTAATCATTGTACAAACTTTGAATTGTTCGTTTATCAATAAAACAATGTTATTTGTTCCCAATGTTTGTTTGTTTATGTTTGACATTTTTCATGTTTTGACTTTTGTTCAATTTCAAACTTTATATCGCTTTCTAGAGAGTTATACGCAAACAGATGCGTAAACGTAATCAGTTTAACGCGACAAACACTCCAAAACAACAATTTATGCTTAATATACCTTAAATAACCTTTACATAACTTAGAAATAAGTTTTGAAGGCTTTGGTATGGCAAAATCAAGTTTATTCGCTTACAAGGACTAATTTCGACGAACTGTGAAAGTATGACGATTCGTACTGTAACGAACATCCCGGAACATGACCATAAGTTAAACATACCCTAAATATCCTTTACATAGCTTAGAAATAGGCTTTGAAGGGTTCGGTGTGCTAAAATAAACTTTTTGGTTATTCAGGGACTAAAAGCGTCAAAAAGTGCATAAGTTTGCATTTACACGCATAACTTATGTTCTGAAGACATCCGGACATCCAAAAATTTATGTAATTGTTAAAATATTTTATTTTAGTGATTGGATTGAAAAATTACGCGACGAATCATAATTTGGATCGTTTTTCACGTCCGTTCGTGTTTCGTCGTATTTAACCGAATATCGTGATCGTACGGCCAAACGAACCGACATCCAACATATTTTTGAGCATGTTTCATGTCCCTTATGTTTAGGCATCATTGTAGAGTCTTGAAAATGGCTTAACGGGCTTTAAACGTGTCAAAATGGGGCTTAAACACTTGCAGGGACCAAAACTGCACATTTTGAAACTGTTGCTGAGTTTCCCGGCTCAGGCGGGGCGCGTAAGCCTAGAGGCTCACCTTACGCGGCCCGTGTAAGAAGCCCAGATTTGCAAAAATCTTCCCATGGTTGTAAACGGTTGCTAATCATTCTATGGGATATTTTGGGGCACCCATGGTATTCTAAAACCATGGGCACACTTGTAAGGCTCAGATCGAAGCTCGGTTTTCGATGAACGATCCTAACGGTGGCCCAAAAACTATAAATACCCCAAGCTTTTCATTTGAAACTCACATTTGATCTGATCATATTCTCTAAGTTGAAGTGTAAACACTTCATACCTGAGAATTTTCAGATCAAATCTCCATTTCTTGGACCTCTTGTAAGTATTCTTTCGTTCTTTTACGCGTTTTAAGCACGAAAGTCAAACAGTGTTTGACTTTCAGATTTGACCAGTCTATGGTCAACACGAAGTTCGTTTGAACTTCGCAACATGAGCGTAATCACGATGGTCATAGTCCCTTGTGACTATACCTACTGATTACCACGTTATTTAGGCATAGTGACGAGTCATAGTTTCAGTCAAAATGCGCATTCTCGTGTATTTTGCAACCAAACTATTCTTGGGTATCAAAACCCTTTATTTTGATATGTAAGTTGTTTTCAAACCTCGTTAAACATGTTTTAACATGTTTAACTCGTCACTTTAGGTTTAGTGCTTATATAGGGTCGTAAGATAAGCGGTCTAAACAACCGCTTAGACTTTGGAACCCGACCCGTTTGGTCGATCATTAGGATCCGACCAAACACATTTTGTGGCCATAGTTGTATAGGGAATAACCTTCTGAGTTTATACCTTATGGTCACCACGTTTAGTTAGTTGTATGATAGGTAGTTTATATGCCTTAGGAAAATGACCAAAAACCCCTTTTTGCGCATAAATTCATTTTAAGCATATGTAACCTAAATTTTGACATCTAAATTGATTAGGCAACATTATTAGACATGCTAAGGCATATATTACTTGTCATAGGACTAGTTAGGCGGTCCAAACGCGTTTTACGCGAACGACGCGTTAAAGTAGCGTAAGCTACCTAAACGAGTCATAATGGGTCGTAAGCACTAGGATAGGTTCCGTTTTAGAATGTAGGCTTTGTTAAACCATATTACATGAGTTTTTATACTCATTTGGTTTACGAAACCACATTTTATCCGATCCTCCGATTTAGGACCGTTTATTAACATAGTTACCTATATTTGGTGCCGATTGATTTCTGTGATCTCTAGCATTGCTTAGTTGTTATTCAAGGACTTCTAAGCATTCTCAAGTGAGTACATAGACCCCTCTTTTATTGTTTTCAAACATTTTGGGGTGAAACACATGTGCGTACTTGTTACTTTCGTGCCTTTCATGCTTTTATATCATATACTTGCTATGTTCATTAGTAAACGTATAGTACATGATTTTATCCATGTTTTTGCTATGTATGTTCATTTTGTGCATACTTAGTACATTGTTTTACATCACATGCTATGTATGTTCATTTATTGCATACTTAGTACATTGTTTTACATCACATGCTATGTATGTTCATTTATTGCATACTTAGTACATTGTTTTACATCACATGCTATGTATGTTCATTTAGTGCATACTTAGTACATTGTTTTACATCACATGCTATGTATGTTCATTTAGTGCATACTTAGTACATTGTTTTACATCACATGCTTACATTTGGTATGACATTTGGCTTGTTTAAATGGGACAAAAATACATTCATTAACATTAGCTACGCCGCTTGGTAGTAAGTAATGGTACCATAGGAATTGACAACTCCCGTTCCTAAAATCCTAGGTTTGTTTGGGTGGAAGGAATGACCGAATCCAATATACATAATTTAGATAAACCTTTAATTTGTTTAAGGGTTTGTCGCCACAGTCGCAAGGCTTGAATGTATGCATTTTAACATTACCGTATAGATGTTTGTATCAGTAAGGCATGCAGTTATTTTACAAAACATAACTTTGATTTATTTCATTACCTTGTTTTGTGCATTTTACCTATGGCATTTAGTTGACGTATTTCACTTGCCATACATGACATTTGGTTACACATTACATGATTTACATTTGACAATGGATATTGTTTACACAGAAACATTTTGACATTGGTTTACACATTACATGATTTACATTTGACAATAGACATGGTTTACACATAATCATTTGACAATTGGTCTAAACAAGACATTTTTGGTGGTTTGTTTGGGTAAGTGATTTAAATAACGAGGCGTGTGTAATAGGATAAAAGCATGGTGGATACGCCGCTGGTACTTCCTATATATAAGTGCTTTTATAATATTACATATCGTGGCGTTATTTAAACCATTTCAATTTAGACATATTACATTTTACACAAATAACATATCTTCACAAGACATTGTTTTACAAAAAGTTATTTTATACAACTCACTTTACTTGGTTATTTAATTAACCATACACCTTTCTTTTATATAATCAGATTTCTTATCAAATTTTCGTATGATTTATAAAAGAAAACATTTAACAAGATTCATGACCAACTTTTATTAAACATTTTTTTAAACTTAAGTCATGAATCCTATTTTAACAAAAACCTATGTATCTCACAGGCATTTTTATGCTGACGTACCTATTTTCACATGTGTTTTCAGGAGCTGTTGCATAGGATGGTTCAAGATACACTTAGGCGGACCTGTGCCTTAGTGACATAAAATGAAACAAGACTAGTTTAAATTATGTTATGTACTCCTTGTTTCTGTGTTTTAAGACAATGTAATCCACTTTGTTAATAAATAAAACAAAACTTTAATTACCATGGTTGTGAAACAATGATTCTGTTGCTCGACTCCCCGACGTTTCCGTCGCGGTTTGTTGTTTTACGCGGTCGGGGTGTGACACGTAACGCATGCCGGCTCTGCCCGACTTAGTCGTTGCAGTTCTGTCTCGTGTGTACACCCGATTGATCTAGGATTCCTTAATGCATGTCAGCTCTGGCTCACTCAGTCATTGGAATTCTGTCTCGAGTTGTACGGTTAATGTGATTTGGGTTATTTTACTAACACGTGTGCATTGTTTAATTTTAATAGATAATAACCAGGAGAATCACCAGGAAGCTATAGTAGTTTTACCTAAGTCAACAAGGTGAGTCATTCTCTTTTTCTACCAAACTATTTTACAAAACCTCAAATGTTTTAAATATAATTAACAGTGATTAATTCTATGTATTCTTCAATTACTGCCGGTATGTTGGGGTTTTGTATACAAAATGTGAAAGACGTTACCATTGGACAAAGAGTTAGCCAATGAGTAATATTACCCACCAGTCAGGATTGACAGCACTGAATGAGTAATTGTGTAGATATAAACATTGTAATCACTCTCAAAACTATGAAATCATAAAAGCTGTTTTGATTAAACTGGGATGCACTCACCAGTATTTCTTGCTGATAAAATGTTTTTAAACGTGTTTCAGGTAACAAAATGTGAAAGCCAACAGAAGCCAGCTGGAGAGCATTGAAGGCTTGGAAAAGTGGCTATAAAAGTTACCTAAATAAAAAGAAGTCTTTGTTTTCAATAATTAGGGTTTATCCTTACAAATGTATTGTCAAATAAACTTGGGTTTTATCCCAATGACTTATTAATATAAAAAGTTTGGTGTTTTACTCTGATAAAAATATTTCCTAACTACGGTCCTGATGTATTCCGCTGCTAAACTAATAAACATCGATACCACTGATCTGGATGCCTCGCGGCGCCCGTTCCCGGGGTAGGGGTCGGGGGCTGCGACATAAATCATACTTCCACATACTTGTTTTATGTTAATCATGCTTAATAAACCCTTATAATTTGATTATATGTCATAAAATACCCTCAAAACACCTTGAAACTTGCATAACAAACATGAGGGACTAGAACCGTCAACAATCAAAGCTTGAAACCAGCCATACCCCGGGTCGTGGCCCGCGACCCAGTCAATCAAATGGCTCGCGGCCGGTGAGATCCCCGGATCCGCAATTTACCAAATCAGCTTACGAGATTGGGTTGTTTTTGTGGTGTTTTAGGTGTGTTTCTTGCATTTATGGCCAACTACAAACCACCCAACTCTTCCCTATAAAACCCAAGCCTCCTCCAAGCATTTTTCTGTCACACCCCCAAAATCCACCCTGCGGCGTATCACCGCTTGGAGGCGTGACGTGACCAGGATCGAGCCACCAATCATATTGAACAACATAATTAAGTAAATAAAACCGACCACAATACAATTGGTGACCATAAGTAAGTTAACCGAGTTCAATTTAAACAGCCGAAGCATAAGACGTTAAACCAAAACATAAGTTCGAAGTTCATAAGTTTTAAGACCCAAAACATAAGTTCCATAAGTTTATAAAGTTTAATTATTAAGTACGGGACATAACAATCCGCATCCCACAACGACCACCTCCATGTGCAAGCCCCATGGCATCTAGCGACCTGTAAAGCATGTAACAACGAGTCAACAACAAAGTTGAGTGAGTTCACGGTTGGTTGTCCATTTTAGAGTTGTTTCCAAAAACGTAGTTTAATCTCATTCAGCTATCCAGCCGTGGGGGTTACCCCATAGTTCGAAAACGTTTATTAGTTAACCATCCCATGTCCACCTTCCCTGGCTATCCAGCCCGACACTTCGGCCGTGGGGGCTACCCCATTATTTAAACTACCAGACTCGTTTATCATATCGACTACTACAAAAATTAATTGTGCCCTAGCGTCGGTGTTTATCATCACCGACGTGCCATAGTCCATTAGTACACGCCCGTCCGACTGGCACGGTGTGAGGTTTGTTAAACCTAATAGCCCTATTAACTAATGACCTGCTCGCCATAGCCTCGGCGATTAAGTCGATACAAAAAAGGGAGGGACTTCGCTGATAGAGTTCTTGTCCAGTAAGTCTAGTTCCGTCCCAACAGGACGAGGAATTCTCATTCCTGAACACGTCTCAAGGACGAGGAATCCCTATTCCTGAACCCATTCCCATTCCCACCGGGAATTTCCATGCTTTGTAGAAAAGTGTGAACTCACCTCGGTTTGCTCGGTTAGATTAGTTACTCTAATAATCAGAAATCAAGCACGTCCTAATAAGGTACAGATAACAATCAGTTTCTCATGCATAACACGTATCCTATGTACAATTAATCTACTCATTACTTTTATCACATAGCACGCACTCACGTTAACATTTCACGCCCATATAAACATTCCACTTATAGCTACTCAAGAGCAAGCATACGATATTGCACATAACACTTTCATTGACATATAACATGTTAGATCATTTTCAGATAGCCTACCCGACATTTAGACACGCAAATTACTACTTATGTCGTTTCAGTTTTAACATTCGAAACTGGGATGTTTTCGGGAATTTTAATAAAATAGTTAACCTGTTCCAAAAATTCCCAACTTTTTATAGAAGGTCTTGAACGATCCAATTATTATTGTGTAAAAATATCAGGGTCCAGTTCGTTACCAATATTTTACAAAAAATCATTTTCCGGACTGCACTCAGATTTATCTTTTTCTGACTGCAGTCCACGGAATAATTTATTTAAAATTCATCGTAAGTCCGATTTATGAAATTCCAGTGGGAGGATTATAAATATATCAGTGGTCATTTACAGTACAAATTTCACGACCTAGTTCTACTCAGGTTTCAAGTTATGATGAAGAATATAACACATATTTTCAGCAGCAAAAATGCAGCTTTAGCTGCTGTTACAAAACGACACTTTAAAAATAGTAAACGAAGTTAAAAAATTATGATTTTAGTGCCATTAGAACCTATTTCATAATAACACGTTATAGACTCAAGAAAATCAGTTTTTCGTTAAATATTGACCTGTTTAAAGCCAACTGAAGTTGGCTGTAAAAGCTTGGACAGAAGCTGTTTTCAGCTTTTAGCTTTCTAACTCGTGTTCGATTGATTTCGTTAACATGTTTAGTGATCACAACAACATCAAACATCAATATTAACAAGCAAATCATCAAGTAATCAACAAGAATCAAAACAACTTCATATTAACATCACTTCATCACATTTCAACAATATTTCATCATTAAGTTAGCTCTATGTTCAAGACCTTACAAGATTCATTAGAGTTCTTATCATTTTAATCATTAAACATTATTAACCACTTAAACAAGATGTAAAAAGCAAAGATCTAAGTTCTTACCACTAGCTCAAGGCTAGGGAAGTTCAAGTGTAGAAAAGTGGTGGATAAAAGAAGATGAGAGTGGTCCTTCAACTTCCGAACACACCGAGCTTCGTTGTACGCCTTGTAGCACCTAGAAGTACACTTGGATTGCTTGTTTGAAGATCTAAAGTGGGTGATGTGTGGGCTTGGGTGTTCGGCCGAAGCCAAGAAGGAGAGAAGAGAGAGTTTTGGTGTTGTTGGTGTGATGATGAAATGAAGTTAAGTCCTTGATGCATTCTTATAATCCATGCCATCACATAATCCCTTGGTCATTATGTCTCAAAAGATCCTACATGATCTAATTTTTAATTCAAAGAAAATCAAGTGGTGGGGTCCCACTTCACAACCGGTTTTGGGGGGGGGTTGGTTTAGTTGAAATGAAATGGATGGTTAGGGAAATTAGTTTGATTCCAAGTGTTTAGTTAGTGATTTATGTGTGTTAAATAATATATAGTGTGTTAGGGTGTTCGGGACCCATAACTAGCTTAGAAAAATAAAAACAATGCTTCTAGCATTATTTTGGTGTTCCGGGTAGTGTCCGCTTGTTCGGTTTGATACTGTTCCGTTAAAGTGCTTAATTAATCCGTAAAGTGTCCTATATATATATATTTTTATGACACATTTAATTCCCGACACTTAGGAAAGCACACAGGACTATTTAGTAACTTTTCTGTATACTTCTAGTATGTTAACAAGCACATGTAAGTATAACACAGTAATCAGAAAGCAGTTAAGTAATTCCACACAGTCGTCAAGCACTTTAATTATCATTAATAAATTGTACGGATACTTGGAATTACGAGGGTTGTCACATTCTCCCACTGTTAAGAAAATTTCGTCCCGAAATTTAGCTTGTGGGTACTGAGGAAGCTAGTTAAGTTGCGTTGGTTTCCTGGTTTTCCTGGGGTATCACATCATCCCCCTATTGATTTGGAATTTCGTCCAGAAATTCTGCAGTAGCTTTAGCCTCAGTAGTGGTTGCATTTTTCTTAAACAGCTGGGGATACTTGAGTTTCATTTGGTCTTCTCGTTCCCAGGTATACTCTGGGCCACGACGGGAATCCCAACGGACTCGGACAAGAGGTATTCTGGTACGCTTGAGGATCTTAACATCTCGATCCGTAATCTCTACTGGTTCTTCGACGAATCACAGCTGGTCGTCGATAGTGAGCTCCTTGAGAGGAACTATGAGGGTCTCATCTGACAGACACTTCTTCAGATTTGACACGTGGAATACGTTGTGAACTCCACTGAGTTCTGTCGGTAGATTCAGCTTGTAGGCGACTTTGCCAATTTTTTCAATGATTTCGAACGGTCCGACATAACGCGGATTGAGTTTGCTTCGTTTGCCAAAACGAACTACACCTTTCCAAGGTGAGACTTTGAGTAGCACTCGATCCCCAACCTAGAACTCGAGTGGTTTCCTTCGCTTATCCGCATAGCTTTTCTGACAGTCACGAGCTGCCGCCATTCGCTGTCGTATCTGAGCAATCCTTTCAGTCGCATCTACTACGAGTTCTGGGCCTGTGATTTGGCTGTCACCAACTTCTGCCCAACAAAGTGGCGATCGGCATTTACGTCCGTACAATGCCTCAAACGGAGCGGCCTGGATGCTGGTGTGGTAGCTGTTGTTATATGAAAACTCCACTAGCGGGAGGTGCTTTTCCCAGCCATTACCAAAATCGATTACACACGCCCGAAGCATATGTTCAAGGGTCTGGATGGTGCGTTCAGATTGCCCATCCGTCTGTGGGTGATAAGCGGTGCTCATATCTAAATGTGAGCCAAAAGACCTGTGCATAGCTTGCCACAATTCAGATGTAAAACGTGGGTCACGATCAGAAATGATGGAGGTTGGCACTCCGTGCCTTGATACTACTTCCTTTAGGTAAATGTCTGCTAGAGTAGAAAACTTATCCGTTTCCTTGATAGCCAGAAAATGTGCAGACTTGGTCAGTCGATCCACGATCACCCAAATGGTATCGTTTCCGCATTGAGATCTGGGCAGGCCAGTAACAAAATCCATGGAAATTTGCTCCCATTTCCATTTAGGTATCTCTGGTTGTTGAAGTGGGCCTGATGGTTTCTGGTATTCGACCTTGACCCTAGCGCAAGTCAAACATTTACTGACGTAGGTTGCTATGCTGGCTTTCATACCAGGCCACCAGTATATAGTCTTTAGATCGTGGTACATCTTATCCGAACCAGGATGTACTGAATAACGAGACCTATGTGCTTCATCCATTACAAGCTCGCGTAGGTCTCCATAAAGTGGAACCCAGATGCGTCCGTTAACATAGTAGGCGCCGTTTTCCTTTTGTTCTAGCCGTTGCCTCGATCCTCGTAAGGACTCAGCCCTGATGTTCTCTGCTTTCAATGCTTCAACCCGAGCATCTCGAATCTGAGCGAGGGGGTTGGATTGTGGTAAGCTGTAACGCACGTACATGCTTAGGTATGGTATCCTTTCGACTGAGGGCGTCGGCCACAACATTGGCCTTGCCTGGATGGTATTTGATAGCGCATTCATGATCGTTCAAGAGCTCAACCCATCGGCGTTGACGCATGTTTAACTCCTTTTGCTTGAAGATATGCTCGAGACACCTATGATCGGTGTAAATGGTGCACTTGGTACCGTACAGGTAATGTCTCCATATCTTAAGTGCGAAAACAACTGCTCCCAGCTCCAAGTCGTGCGTAGTGTAGTTCCTTTTGTGAACTTTAAGTTGGCGTGATGCGTAGGCAATGACCTTGTCACGTTGCATCAACACGCAGCCAAGTCCTTGGATGGAAGCGTCGCAATAAACCACAAAATCATCCGTGCCTTCAGGCAATGAGAGGATAGGCGCGCTACAAAGCCTATCTTTCAAGTGCTGAAACGCAGATTCCTATGCTTCACCCCAGTGATAGGTGACACCCTTCTGAGTCAGTGAAGTGAGAGGTTGCGCAATCTTTGAGAAATCCTTGATAAACCTTCTGTAATACCCTGCCAAACCCAAGAATTGGCGGATTTCTGTTGGTGTACGGGGTGCAGGCCAGTTCTTGATCGAGTCAACCTTGGATGGATCTACATGAATCCCATCCTTGTTTACCACATGGCCTAGAAAGTGGACTTCGCGAAGCCAGAAGTCACATTTCGAAAATTTAGCATACAGTTGCTCTGCTCGAAGAAGTTCCAGCATAAGTCGTAGATGCTGCTCGTGTTCCTCCTGATTCTTCGAATAGATCAGGATGTCGTCGATGAACACTATGACAAACTTATCCAGGTAAGGTTTGCACACTCGGTTCATGAGATCCATGAAGACCGCTGGTGCATTCGTCAACCCGAAAGGCATGACCAGAAACTCGTAATGGCCGTAACTAGTTTGAATGCTGTTTTGGAGACGTCCTCATCTCGGACTCTCAGCTGATGGTATCCCGATCTCAAATCAATCTTAGAGTAATAACTCGACCCTTGCAACTGGTCGAACAAGTCATCAATGCGTGGAAGAGGATAACGATTCTTCACGGTCACCTTGTTAAGTTTGCGGTAGTCAATACACATTCTGAAAGTACCGTCTTTCTTCTTCACAAACAAGACTGGAGCTCCCCAGGGCGAAGAGCTAGGACGTATAAAACCCTTTTCCAAGAGTTCTTATAGTTGCGTGGACAGTTCTTCAAGTTCTGACGGAGCTAGATGATAAGGTGCTCGAGCTATGGGCGCTGCTCCAGGAGCTAGCTCGATTTGAAACTCAACTTGGCGATGAGGCAGAAGACTAGGTAATTCCCCAGGAAATACCTCAGGAAAATCGCGCATAATAGGAATGTCTTCAATTCTCTTCTCTTCCGTTGATGTGTCAGTAACGAGTGCTAGAATGGCAGTCTGGCCCTTTCGCAGATACTTCTGGGCCTTAAGGAAAGAGATGATGCCAACGACAGCACCATTCTTGTCCCCATGAATCACGAGAGGTTCTTCACCAGAACGAGGGATGCGGACAATCTTCTCGTTACAAAGAATTTCCGCTTGCTGATGAGATGACCAATCCATCCCAATAACAACGTCGAAACTACCCAGAACAATAGGGATGAGATCGATATAGAAGGTCTGACCAGCTAAGACGAGGTTACAACCTTTAACTACGTGTGTGGCTTCAAGACTCTTACCGTTTGCTAGTTCTACCGTGTGTTTGGTGTTCAAAAGTGTTGGAGTGTGCTTAAGCATTTGGCTAACTTTTAAGGACACATAACTAGTATCGGCACCCGAATCGAATAAAACAGTAACAAAGAAATCATCCAGAAGAAACTTACCCATCACAACGTTGGGATCGTTCCTTGCATCACCCTAACCTAGCACGAAAACAAGTCCCGTTGCCCCATTACCATTGTTGTTTCCCCCATTGCCGTTTCCATTCCCCTGATTGTTGTTGTTCTGGTTCTGATTTAGCTGGGGGCAGTCTTTCTTGAAATGGCCCTCAGCACCACATTGAAAGCACCCTTTGTTGTTACCTTGTTGTTGTTGCTGCTGGCGTTGATTTGGAGGGGCTTGCTATTGATGCCGGTTCTGATTCGCCGGACGCTGACTCCTGCAATCCCTTGCAATGTGACCAGGCTTGTTGCATCGATGAAAGCTGCCTTTACTACATGGCCCGCTGTGGTGCAAGTTACATCGATTACATTTGGGGTGATTTCCCTTGTATCCACCCTGACCTTGATTCCCAGAAGACTGCTGACTGGGGCTCCTGTACTCATCTGTCTTTCGCTGCTGGGACTGAACTGAAGTAGAACCTTTGCCCAAATTTCCATCCCACTTGCGCTTATTGTCATTGGGAGCGTCAGTAGTAGTAGCACAAATACGCTTGGGCAGTCTGTTTTGTTCAATTGCTTGATCGGTGAGACGATGGGCTAACTTAATGATCTGCTGAATGGTACCCAGGTTAGCTGAAGTCACGTGACTCTGAATCTCTGGTACAAGACCCTTGAGGTACAACTCGATACGTTCGATGGGAGGGTCCACCATAATAGGACACAAGATGGCCAGCTCGTTTGACCTTTTCGTGTACGCCTCAATCTCAGACCCCGTCATCTTCAGATTGAAAAATTCCACCTCTAGCTTGTGGATGTCGTCACGACTGCAGTACTCTTCCTTGATCAGTTCCTTGAAGTCTTTCCATGGGGTGGCATTAGCAATCGCCAACCCAAGCAGTTGTACCTGCGCTTTCCACCAGGTTAACGCAGCACCTTCAAGTGTTCCGGTAGCATATTTCACCCTACGGTCTTCAGGGCATTCACACATCTCGAAAACAGATTCAAGCTTCTCGAACCAGTGAAGAAGGCCTACCGCTCCTTCTGTGCCGCTGAAGGTACTGGGTCGGCAATCCATGAAGGTTTTGAACGTGCACACAGGAGGTTGAGCATGTTGACCTCCTGCAGGGATAGCTGCGAGTGCCTCAGCAACTCGTTTATTGATCAAAGCCGTCAACTGGGCCTGAGTTAGGTTGATACGTCCTCCGCGTCCGCTCATGATCTTCACAACGAAGTAACATGAGTGAGAAAAGTGTCGCGAAAGTGCGTAAGCGTGGGACGATAGTAGAGAGTAAGCACACAAAGTTCAAATAGCAATTATCACATTAATTAATGCATAGTGTGAACTATCTAACCATCAATATAACATAAATCATACCACCTACTGTGTCGAGTCTTGCACGTGGAGCGAAGCGTCGTTGTGGATCGTTGAGCACTGTACAGGTTATAGTCTGGTTTTGTCGAAAAGTTTTTCCCTTTTTAAAACCAAGTTCACTATAACCAATGGCTCTGATACCAATCTGTCACACCGCCAAAATCCACCCTGCGGAGTATCACCGCTTGGAGGCGTGACGTGACCAGGATCGAGCCTCCAATCATATTGAACAACATAATTAAGTAAATAAAACCGACCACAATACAATTGGTGACCAAAAGTAAGTTAACCAAGTTCAATTTAAACAGCGGAAGCATAAGACGTTAAACCAAAACATAAGTTCGAAGTTCATAAGTTTTAAGACCCAAAACATAAGTTCCATAAGTTTATAAAGTTTAATTATTAAGTACGGGACATAACAATCCGCATCCCACAACGACCACCTCCATGTGCAAGCCCCATGGCATCTAGCGACCTGTTAAGCATGTAACAACGAGTCAACAACAAAGTTGAGTGAGTTCACGGTTGGTTGTCCATTTTAGAGTTGTTTCCAAAAACGTAGTTTAATCTCATTCAGCTATCCAGCCGTGGGGGTTACCCCATAGTTCGAAAACATTTATTAGTTAACCATCCCATGTCCACCTTCCCTGGCTATCCAGCCCGGCACTTCGGCCGTGGGGGCTACCCCATTATTTAAACTACCAGACTCGTTTATCATATCGACTACTACGAAAATTAATTGTGCCCTAGCGTCGGTGTCTATCATCACCGACGTGCCATAGTCCATTAGTACACGCCCGTCCGACTGGCACGGTGTGAGGTTTGTTAAACCTAATAGCGCTATTAACTAATGACCCGCTCGCCATAGCCTCGGCGATTAAGTCGATACAAAAAAGGGAGGGACTTCGCTGATAGAGTTCTAGTCCAATAAGTCTAGTTCCGTCCCAACAGGACGAGGAATTCTCATTCCTGAACACGTCTCAAGGACGAGGAATCCCTATTCCTGAACCCATTCCCATTCCCACCGGGAATTTCCATGCTTTGTAGAAAAGTGTGAACTCACCTCGGTTTGCTCGGTTAGATTAGTTACTCTAATAATCAGAAATCAAGCACGTCCTAATAAGGTACAGATAACAATCAGTTTCTCATGCATAACACGTATCCTACGTACGGTTAATCTACTCATTACTTTTATCACATAGCACGCACTCATGTTAACATTTCACGCCCATATAAACATTCCACTTATAGCTACTCAAGAGCAAGCATACGATATTACACATAACACTTTCATTGACATATAACATGTTAGATCATTTTCAGATAGCCTACCCGACATTTAGACACGCAAATTACTACTTATGTCGTTTCAATTTTAACATTTGAAACTGGGCTGTTTTCGGGAATTTTAATAAAATAGTTAACCTGTTCCAAAAATTCCCAACTTTTTACAGAAGGTCTTAAACGATCCAAATACTATAGTGTAAAAATATCGGGGTCAGTTCATTACAATATTTTGTAAAAAATCATTTTCCGGACTGCACTCAGATTTATCTTTTTCTGACTGCAGTCCACGGAATAATTTATTTAAAATTCATCGTAAGTCCGATTTACGAAATTCCAGTGGGAGGATTACAAATACATCAGTGGTCATTTACAGTACAAATTTCACGACCTAGTTCTACTCAGGTTTCAAGTTATGATGAAGAATATAACTCATATTTTCAGCAGCAAAAATGCAGCTTTAGCTGCTGTTACAAAACGACACTTTAAAAATAGTAAACGAAGTCCAAAAATTATGATTCTAGTGCCATTAGAACCGTATTTCATAATAACACGTTATAGACTCAAGAAAATCAGTTTTTCGTTAAATATTGACCTGTTTACAGCCAACTGAAGTTGGTTGTAAAAGCTTGGACAGAAGCTGTTTTCAGCTTTTAGCTTTCTAACTCGTGTTCGATTGATTCCGTTAACATGTTTAGTGATCACAACGACATCAAACATCAATATTAACAAGCAAATCATCAGGTAATCAACAACAATCAAAACAACTTCATATTAACATCACTTCATCACATTTCAACAATATTTCATCATTAAGTTAGCTCTATGTTCAAGACCTTACAAGATTCATTAGAGTTCTTATCATTTTGATCATTAAACATTATTAACCACTTAAACAAAATGTAAAAAGCAAAGATCTAAGTTCTTACCACTAGCTCAAGGCTAGGGAAGTTCAAGTGTAGAAAAGTGGTGGATAAAAGAAGATGAGAGTGGTCCTTCAACTTCCGAACACACCGAGCTTCGTTGTACGCCTTGTAGCACCTAGAAGTACACTTGGATTGCTTGTTTGAAGATCGAAAGTGGGTGATGTGTGGGCTTGGGTGTTCGGCCGAAGCCATAAAGGAGAGAAGAGAGAGTTTTGGTGTTGTTGGTGTGATGATGAAATGAAGTTAAGTCCTTGATGCATTCTTATAATCCATGCCATCACATAATCTCTTGGTCATTATGTCTCAAAAGATCCTACATGATCTAATTTTTAATTCAAAGAAAATCAAGTGGTGGGGTCCCACTTCACAACCGGTTTGGGGGGGGGGGGTTGGTTTAGTTGAAATGAAATGGATGGTTAGGGAAATTAGTTTGATTCCAAGTGTTTAGTTAGTGATTTATGTGTGTTAAATAATATATAGTGTGTTAGGGTGTTCGGGACCCATAACTAGCTTAGAAAAATAAAAACAATGCTTCTAGCATTATTTTGGTGTTCCGGGTAGTGTCCGGTTGTTCGGTTTGATACTCTTCCGTTAAAGTGCTTAATTAATCCGTAAAGTGTCCTATATATATATTTTGTGACACATTTAATTCCCGACACTTAGGAAAGCACACAGGACTATTTAGTAACTTTTCTGTATACTACTAGTATGTTAACAAGCACATGTAAGTATAACACAATAATCAGAAAGTAGTTAAGTAATTCCACACAGTCGTCAAACACTTTAATTATCATTATTAAATTGTACGGATACATGGAATTACGAGGGTTGTCACATTTTCACTTTTCGAACACTTTAAACTCACTCTGAAACACTCTCAATCAGCTGGAATTCGCAAGATGGATAGATTCGTGTCAAGTCACTAAAACAAGTATAACTTCCTCATTTCTTAACCTTTTTCCTTGATTCTTCTTCCTAAATGCTTGGAACAACCTTAGGTATGTTTCCAACAGGTTTTCCATGGAAAACCATGGCTGGAACTTTACCAAATAAGGCTCCAAACTTTCTGTTTTGATTTAAACTTTGTTAAACTCACTTGAACTTGAGTTATCTCATCTCATTCCTATGTCCTTATGCTCATAATCACATCTATGGTTAGTTGGGCTTAAAAACAAGGTTGAGACATGTAAAATCAGAGGTGTAAACCTCATAAACTTTCTGTTTTGTTTAGGGGTTTTAACCACAAGTAATGAACAAGCTTAAGACTTGATATTTGTGTGATTATAGGACTAGCTTGGGCTATCCTACTTGGAAATCCACACATTACTTGATGATTTCCTTAGATTTGTTGTAGTTAACTTATTCTTAATTGTATGTTCATGACCCTCCTTGATTGTTTATGACAACAAGTGTAGTGGTGAACACCAAAAAGGTACCTAAATGGAAGACTTGTTCTTCCTACCTCATGCATGACTTATGTGAATTACAAAGAGGTTCCTAAATAGGGGATTCATCCTCCTACCTCATGCCTGACTTATATGACAATATGATATCTATATAACCTATATAATATACAATTAACCAAACTTTTGATGATGAACTAGTGGTCATTCGTCAAGACAGTAGGTTACATCATCTAAAGACCATAATACTTGTTACGATTCTAATGGACATTTTAATCCATAAAAAGATTCAAACTCTTTGAGTTTCATAGTGTCAAGGACAAGTCTTACGTGTGCTAGATGATTACTTTTTCATATGTTTATTTTCATGTACTCAAACTCCAAATCCTTAAACCATATGTAAACATCTCTTGAAATCCAAACCATATACAGTCAATCTCCTAATCCCATTACTCATCAACACTTAGATAATCAGAAAGCATATGCAATTTTGTGAGTATACTCGAATCCCCTTTTCATTTATCACTTTTTTGGGGTGTAACATGTTTACCTATGAAACTTACACTTAAACTTTATTCGTAAATGCACAAACATTCATATTACATGCTTGATTACTTGATACTTTAAGCTTGGGGCTATACGTTTTGTGTTAGACTTATCATTAACTGCGTACGAGCCTATCCTTGACATATGTAGCGCTATAGGATTAACGCACCACCCGTAAACTTGAGGTTATGTCATGAGCTTATTGTGTTTCATCATTGGGTTGATTAGTCGAACACATGCCGATTTTTATTGTTTATCTTGTATGAAAAGCTTGCCATGTGGAATTGTTCAAACTCATTTTATGCTATGTATATATGAAAACTTGTATACTAGTCTTTGCTTTTGCTTTGAACTTTATTTTAAATATGTTACAGGTTGAGGATGACGATGCTATGAAATTGAAGTAGCGATGATACCTAGATACACATATAGACGCCTTAGGTTTTAATACGTTGTATAAATCTTGTATTTGTCTGTTGTATTGTTTTCTTGTATTAAACATGTGGTATTTTCAAGCTCCATGTATTGTAACATTTTTTTTATGAATGAAATCAACTTATTTCTTAAATCTATTGTCATAATTAGCATTATATGAGATGAGCAATCTTTCTTCGTCTCACTCTGATGTTTCCGTCATCGGTTGGGGTGTGACAAATTGGTATCAGAGCCATAACTATAGGGAATTAGGAAAATTGCTATGCTTTTGACGTAGTCTAAAGTTAAGTACCAAATTCGACCGTACTTGATTCATATGTTAAGTTCTTGAAATGCTTCTTATGTGTTAACTGCTTGAAACGTTTCCTATGTGTTAATTTCTTGAAATGCTTTATGTGCTTATACTTGTTTTAATATTTCAAACATACGCCTGCCTAGGGCATTTTACTCGTTTATACTAAACTCTAAACCACTCGTAATACACAAACGAGACGACTTCACCAAAATAGGCGTGAAACCCACAATTTGGTGAACGACTCTCAATCCATCTATTCTTTTTACACGAAATTCGCCATCAAGTTAGGAGTGAAATCCTCACCTTAATGGAAAATTTCCATTTCAAATTCTAGTGGACCCTCGTCAAAGTGTCGAAATTAAATTTTGACCCGACGACAACCACGCTTAGGGTACGAAATCGTCAAGTTAGGGGTGAAACCTGCACCTTGTCGACCAGTCCCACTCCTTGATTTTTCATAAATCCCGCCAAGTCTCGAAATTTCGATTGATTTGGGATATGTAGTAACCAGAAGGGTGAATACCGTTAACCGACATGTCGGCGAGAGTATTCCACCTATTAGGAAAAAGCATGCTTCTCAAATTCGAAAGACGTTTTTGACCACTATGGTTAGTCAAAGTTCCGTTTCAGAAACATCCAAGTTTTAATCAAACCTGTGTTTTCTATTATTAATCTTATACGATGCAGTCTTTTCAAGTTCAAATCCATTTTCGAGATTATTTTTTTCCTTCCACACACATTATATTAAATCTTCTCATACAAATATACGTTATTCACATGCATGATTTGAAAACGTCACCCAATTTTATTTACATCCTTTGTAACATCAAAATGGAGACATATCATCAAGATAGGAGTGATTTCCTTGCCTTGATGATTAACTTCGCTCCTTTCTTTTCTTAAAATGACCTCACCAACGGGTTAGGGGTGATTCCTTTACCTAGGTGATCGTTACCAAATTTCCTTCAAAAAGACTTTATTATGCAAACACGATCAAGTTTTATACCTAAATCATTTATCTTTCGTCGAAATCTTTACTCATGCAAATTTCAACATGCATTCACGAAATTCTTAATCATGCCTCAAAACATTTTGTTACCCGAATTTCAAAACCTTACGAAATGCTACCTATCAATTTAATCGGTCCAATGAATCTCTTACCCATGAACTTCATATTCGACTTAATCACTAAAATACGCTCACATTATATCATCATACCAAAGACTTCCATTCTCAATCGAAATCAAACCAACCTTTCTCATATACTTATAAGATCTTATAGATATTATAAGATCGTTTTACCAAAGACTCTTTTCAACATCAAATCATTTGTTAAAACTCTTTTCAATGATCACTAAGTCCTTTTTGCTAAATTTCTTTTCTAAGGATCAACGTTTTCACCAGAAACTCCAAAATTCAAAATTTCTTGTTTGAATGCAAATGAAGCGAACTTATTATTTTCGAAAACCTTTTCCTGCACCGCTTGATTCATCATTCATACTTCAAAACACGTGGGCAAGAAGACTTCAAGGGGACCGACAATCTTCAACTTACGTAAAACTCTTTTAAAACAAAAGTAGCATTTCCATTCATTACAAAATACGTTATGCATAACCAATGAGTACTTTATATTCTCTTACATTTACAAACTAAATTCTACCTTCCAAATCAAACTCAGTCTATTTTTGATTCGATAAACTCAAGGTTTCTCTTAAACAACTATACACGCATATCATTGTACACGTCTTAGTCGATATCTCGCGACGCTTTCGTTTATATCATTCGTTTTACATACTCAAATTTCTCAAATGTTCTATATGCCTAAATTCGTTATGCTTTGACATATACTATATACGCAATTTTTATTATTCTTACCTACACTCATACTCATGCGTTTTATGTTTATACTTACACCCACATGCGTGTTTACACTTACACTTATACTTATGCTCATACTTTCTTTCATACTCATGATTCATACATTCGTACCCATACGCGAGTGGAATCCGAGGGTTTCGCTTACGTGGGTCCCATACATGCTTAAACATAAACATTCTTATATACTACGTTCGTACCCGTACGCGAGCGGAATCCGAGGGATTCGCTTACGTGGGTCGGACATGCTTAAACATAAACATGCTTATATACTACATTCGTATACGTACTCATTCTTATTTTCAAATACCCTAACTCATACACAATCAGTACAAGCTATGTTGATCATATGACGGTCAATATAATCACGGGTGCAAACGGGATTATAATGATAGGCGCATGAGAATCATAGAGTGTACTACTGTGTATGGTAAAACATGGAATGTAACATGACACCGAACAACGAAACAAACGTAATATGGTCAAAACATGGTGGATACACCGCTGGTACTTCCTATATATAAGTGTTTTCACCATGTTACCAACTTTTGTAAAATGTGCCATGAGAAATTTGGTGTTTTACAGACCTTTATGACCCAGTTCAAACTTTAACAACTCACAAACGTATTATATCCGATTATCCACGATGAGACCTCATTCCTAACGCATCGCTTTCATTTATCCAATACTTATATCGTTCTTATACTCGCATACGTCTATTTGGTGAAATCTTGTTTACGGTCAAATCTGTTTACGCGTTCAAATTCTAAATTAATTTCTTACTATTTAAATTTTTATTTTCCATCCTTCACTTAGATTCAAACATACTTAGTTGGCCGTCACCTCCCAAAATCGTGTTAATTAAAATACCTAACTTTCTCGTTCTTCATCAATGAACAATTTCCTACAAACTTGTGATTTATGATTCCACTTTGAAACCAATGAGACTTTTGCAGTGCGGCCACACTTTTCATCGAAATACTTACCGTTTTTATACGAAATTTTTTTTTAGATATCATATTTTAAAGACACCTCTCCATTCTGGATTGTTCGAACTCGTTTAAACTCATTTACCTAAGCGCACACATGCACGTTTTACTTATGCTTAAACACCTCAACCCATTTTAGTCAAATAAACTACTTTTACAATATCACATCCATAGTCTTGTGAGAAAGATTGTGGGGTACCTGCAGGGTTAGTCTTGACTGACACATCTTCAAATGTAAATTTATCAAGGCCAAATAGTTCAGCAGGGTTTGCTGGGATTTTCAGTGATGAAAGTTCATTCAACTTTACATTCAAAGTCTCTTCCACACACCTAATCCTTATGTTAAACACTTTATAGGCCTTGGCAGTGGTTGAGTATCCTAGATGGTAACCACAATCCACTTTGGCTGCAAATTTTGAAATTGAATCTTTTAAGTTGAAGATAAAACGTGGGCAACCAAAGATTTTGAAATAGGAGATCAGTGGTTTGATTTTTGTTGGACCGTTTTGCGACCCCGAAAAGTCAGTTAAGGACGTTCATCTTCACATACGAAGGCGGAATCAACGTAAATGAAGTTACACAGCTTTTCCTATTCAATTCCTTCTCTTTTATTGCTTTCTAAATCAATTTTGACAGAGTTCCGTTACACAAGCAATGAGATGGTTTCGCTCCAATGTACACGACTGAATGACATGGTTTCGCTCCTGATGACTATTTATAGTGCCTGTGGTTTCGCTCTTATGTCATTGACACATAAGCAAAACCCCCATGTAACCCTATAAGCGAAACCCTATTGACACATGAGCGAAACCCCTAACCTAATGTACATATAAGCGAAATACCTACATAAACATGTACATTCAAGCGAAATCCCAACAATAAACCTAATTTTGACTTTCAAGACCCTATGTTGACTATCTTGACCTAAGACTTGATGTAGACGTAGTCAACAGACATTCCGTGCACCAACAGACTCCCCCGTGGATGTTGACAAAGTCTTCAGCTCCGAGTCTTCAGTCTTGGTCTTTTTTCCAATTCTCTGTCTTCACATCATAAGCACTCTATCTTCACAGGTTCAGAATCTTGTCCTAGCTCCATCTTCAAACTCCCCTTTGACTGATGATCCAGACTCCCCCTTTCACAGACTCCCCCTCTCAATATGCTAGAATCTGAGGTATTAATCTGGTTCAAGCTTTTACAATTAGCTTCCGTTGGAATGATGAAGTCCAAAACCTGTTTCTCAAACATCAATCATTACAAACTATCTTTTCAACAATAAATCACAAACTCAATCAGTTTTAGAAATCCACTCAAGTATTCTGGTCCAAGTTAATGACCCTGATTACTCAATTAATCTACCAAGTCCAATTTAATGACCTTGGTTGATCATTTGACGAAACAAACTAATTTTAAAAACAACAATTTACACAATTTATGAAAATAACAAGTATCAAGTTAATGAACTTGTTTTTGACTTTTCAATAAATCAAACTTCATCAAGATAAGCTCTTCTCATTCTTCAGTCCAGAATCTCCTGCATCTGCTTCAACATCTGAGAATCCAACAATCAACTCTCCACTTTGGTTTGTCGGAAAATAAAGCAGAAATAAAATCTTTTTGGATTTTATAAAGTGTTCTAAACTAAGAAATGAAATGCAGAAAACTTAAATTGCAGAAAGTAAACAAAGTAAACTATTTACAAACATATTTTTGGCTGAGCGTGTCAGGGAATCATATCAGCTATTCGACAAATCACAAGTACCGTTAAGCTGTGATTACATACTCAGAATTAAACAATTCACCTCGATTGTCGATATACTGATCCACTTAAATTCTCACACAAATTTCAATCTGTCCAGGATATGGATTTAGTATTTTAGAGACTTAAACTTATACGTGAGTCCCACCTAGGGCTGTTCATAAAGCTCGCGACTCGTAGCTCGGCTCGTAGCTCGCTCGAAAGAAGCTCGAGAAAAACTAGCTAAAAAAACTCAATTTGAGATGACGTGAACCAAGCTGGCTCATTTTGTAACCAAGCCCAGCTCGAGCTAAGCTCGGCTCGGCCCATGGCTCGGCTCGTTGGCTCGTTCTTAGGCTCGTTTAACTCCGACGTAAAGCTCAAGCCAAGTTTAACCGCATGAATTAATTTCGAGCTTGAGCTCGACCGCACCCTGGCTCGACTCGGCTCGACTCGTTTACAGCCCTAGTCCCACCTCTTGAATATACTCCCGTATCCAGATCCCGATATTCAGTATTACAGGTAATTATGACACAAATGATATCTGTAAGGGGTTAATAAATTATGAAGAATCATGAGAGCTCAGGTCAGAACTACCGTTCAGCAGAGAGATCATGACTCAACTTTGGGTGTGTCCCCTTTAGAGGATCTTTTTTACAACAGCATTGCTAAGCAATTTTATTGTCTTATCATATATGCTAAGGGTGATGCTATGTTTCAAGCATATGCGGAAAGTATTATTCGAGGACTAGGTCAGAACTACCGTTCAGCAGAAGTCCCGGAATAATACCCCAGATATCACTGAGTATAAAAACCTAGTATATCAGAAAAAGGAATCTTTCAAACGAGATTTCAGGGGTTACCTATATATCCAAGTAGTGTTCCCCACGAAATAAGCAAGTAAAATTTAAGTTTATATCCCGAACAAACTTACTAAATGTGCAAAAACCTATCGACACATCATCAGCGAGACTGTTTAACCTTTTAAACATTACATTTCTTTAGCATACCGTGACTGTCAAGCCGGTGTACTATCATTTTCCCTTTTTACACAAGCTCTTTTCTAATTTTCTATTCTTTTTGGATTTTGAAAATATCTCATGTTTTTGTATTTTTGTCATTTTTATTGTTTTTGTATTTTCTGAAATATTTACCCTATACCTCCCCCTAAATACCAAAACATGTAAAAAATCGACAAACCATCGCAGATTGTTTCTCGTCTTCATCCGCAACAGTACTCTCATCAACGCCCACAATTCCATCCGAAACCGAAAGAAGCTTTATACCGTTCAGTTTTAACAAATATTGAAACCGATTTTTATCAAAAGCTTTGGTATGTAAATCAGCTTTCTGTTCGTCAGTGTGGATTTTCTCAATTCGTATCAACTTTTTCTCAAAACAATCACGAATAAAGTGATGACGAATTTCAATGTGTTTGGTTTTAGCGTGATGTACTGGATTCTTTGTTATATTTATTGCGGCCTCATTATCAACAAAAAGAGGTGTGTTAAGAAACTGCAAACCGTAGTCGCGCATCTGTTGTTGTATCCACAGGATCTGAGAGCAGCAACTGCTAGCAGAAACATACTCCGCTTCACATGTAGATAGTGCCATAGACGTTTGTTTCTTACACTGCCAGGTAACCAATCTAGGTCCAAAGAACTGGCATCCTGCAGTTGTTGATTTGGAATTGACTTTGCAGCATCCGAAATCCGAATCGGAATACCCTTCGAGCGTAAAATCGCCTTTCCTAGGATACCACAACCCCAATGAAGGAGTTCCTTTCAGGTAGCGTAATATCCTCTTCACAATGATCATATGCGAAGCTCTCGGGTTAGATTGAAATCTTGCTGCGAGGCACGTTGGGTACATGATATCAGGTCTTGAAGCTGTTAAGTACATCAAAGAACCTATCATGGAACGGTAGAACGTTTCATCAGCCCTGTCTCCGGTGAGATCTGGGTGAATCCCATGATTTGTTGCAAGTGGGGTAGCAGCTGGAGTAGAACTTGACATCCCAAATTTCTCTAGAATATCATGAACGTACTTCGTCTGATGAATGAAAATTCCCTCAGGAAGTTGTTCAACTTGTAATCCTAGAAAGAATTTCATCTCCCCCATTGATGACATTTCGAACTTTTGCTTCATCACTGATTCAAAGTCTTTGCACAGACTTTCATTCGTTGACCCAAAAATTATATCGTCCACATAAATCTGAACTATCAGAAGATGATCGTCGACCTCTTTAGTGAAGAGAGTGGCATCCACTTTTCCATGAATGAACTTGTTGGCTAGTAGGTGTTGAGACAATGTCTCGTACCAAGCTCTCGGGGCCTGGCGTAAACCATACAGCGCTTTGTCCAATAAGTAGACCTTGTTTTTGTGGATTGGGTCAGTAAAGCCCGGCGGCTGACCGACATAAACCTCCTCTTTGACCTTCCCGTAGAGAAAAGCCGATTTAACATCTAACTGATATACTTTGAAATTTTTCCAAGACACAAATGCTAGGAAGATTCTGATTGCCTCTAGTCGTGCTACAGGAGCATAGACTTCTGTAAAATCAATCCCCTCCTGTTGACAAAAGCCCTAAACAACGAGTCGACCTTTGTTACGAATCACAACTCCTCTATCATCTCTCTTACACTTGAACACCCACTTGGTGTTTATCTTCCTCTGACCATCTGGCAAATCCACTAACTTCCACACTCCCAACTTTTCGAATTGACTAAGTTCCTCCTGCATTGCATTGACCCAAGAATCTTCGGTAAGCGCCTCTTTGTAAGTTCTTGGCTCAACCTATGAGATAAAACAACTTAATGAGAATTCAGTTTGCAAAGGAGCAACTTTTGTATAAAAACATGTAAGCCCTTTATCAATCTGTCCTCGAGTACGAACTCCTGTCTGCAGTTCTCCAATGATCAATTCCTCCGGATGATATGAAAGTGTTCGCAGCATCACTTCACTTGGAACATCTACATTGCCATCCAGATTAGTAACATTCTGATTTGCACCTTGTTCACTGACTTGGTTTGTTTGACTTGAAATCTGAATTTGCTCCCCCTCAGAATCTGAATCACCACAATCAAATACTGGCATGTTCTCAGATTCTTGATTATCATTCTGTGCCGACTGATTATTTTGAGCAACTTCATTTTGTTGGACATCATCATGTTCACCAGCATTACTCGGACCTGCTTCATCATCATTTAAAGTCTCCCGTGGTCGCCTCGAATACTCAGCTGGGAACCTTAGCTGTGACTCGTATTCGCGCAAAATATCCAACTCATCAAAGAAATCTTCATCATCCTCTGATTCTTCTCTCATGTCAAATGAATCCCACAGTTTGTCATAATGATAACGCCAAGAATCTCCAGGATTCTGCGGCGGCATAGTATAACCTTGACATTCAACATTTGCAGCTTCAATAATCCGCTTCTCACTTGGAACGAAGACACGTCGTATCGGATTTGCATAACCAACAAATATTCCCTCAATGCACTTCGGACCAAACTTTCCAAAAGGCTCTATAACAGTACAGGGTGACCCGAACGGTTCTAGATACTTCAAATTCGGTTTGCGGTTATTAATTAGCTCAAAGCATGTTTTGTTGAACTTCTTGACAGTGAGAACCCTGTTGAGCGTATAGCATGCGGCGGAAACAGCTTCAGCCCAAAAATTTATCGGTAACTTTGAATCTGCAAGCATAGTTCTAGCCGTCTCGATTAGTGTCCGGTTTTTACGTTCTGCGACTCCATTCTGCTGCGGAGTGTACGGAGCACTAAACTCATGCAATATACCTCTTTCATCACAAAATTCTTCCATCTTGCTGTTCTTGAATTCAGTACCATTATCACTTTGAATTCTTTTGATACGCCGTTGGTACAGATTCTCAATCTTTTTGAACAACCCCATCAAACTGTCAAATGTTTCGTCTTTCGTCTTCAAGAAAGAAACCCACGAAAATCTGGAATAATCATCAGTAATGACCAAACAGTATTTGTCTCCTGTAATACTTTTGACATTCACAGGACCAAACAAATCCATGTGAAGTCTTTCCAGCGGTCTCGAAACTGAATTGACTTGCTTTGTAGGGTGTGACTTTTTCTTCAGCTTGCCTTTAACACAGCTAATGCACTCCCCTTCCAGATGAAAACCTTTGATATTAACACCAAGAACCAAATCATTGTGCACCAAGTGATTCATCTTCCTTAGGTGAATATGCCCCATCTTGCGGTGCCACAATCTCGATTCTTTCTCAGTTGCTCTAGAAACAAAACAATGTGCTTGACCAGTAGTTGTAGTTGCTACACTCATATCTAACACATATAAATCATTCACTCTAGGTGCCCGCATGATAATCCATTCTTCAGGTATTACAAATCCTGGTTTCAAGATCAAACATTCTTTATCAGTGAAGTGAGTGGTATACATATTGTCACAAATCTGCGAGATACTTAGTAGATTATTCTCCAGCTCAGTAATGTAGTTAACTCTTTCAAACGTCACAATCCCGTTGGATAACGTTCCTTCACCGACAATTCTACCACCTTCATGTCCAGCAAATCCTACGTAACCACCATTGATATTTCTCACATCATATAACAATGCAGTCTTTCCTGTCATATGTCGAGACGCTCCACTTTCCATGATCCATCTTGAAATAGCTCTCGGAAGATCCTGCACATATTACAAACAATTTAAGAAAGATGCCGATTCATGCTTCACGATTACCAACTAGGAAGCTCCGGCAATTCAAACTGTTTAGTCGAACATGGAGTCCACCCAGGCCTCATCAGCCTTAGGTGTAACCTTGACTCTCGCAATTTGAATTTTGAAGTTTTCAGCCTTCAAAGGTGGAAAATTTGCATCATAATCAATTTGAATTGAATCCTCAGAAGGTGAAATCTTTTTCTCACTTTTTGGTTTCCAAACTTATTGAGATAATGCAACCCTCTTGTCAAATTTGTCATTTTTAGTTACCACTTTCTTTACAGGTTCATTTTTCACTTTAGTGTTGTCATTTTTCACACTTTTTTTCTCAACAACCGTTGGTGCTTTACCCTTCACATCAACTTTCTTCATTTGTCTCTCAACAACTTCAGTCTTAGGCTTGGAGTTGGTGCAATTTCTTGCAATGTGACCAACTTTGTTACATCTAAAACATATACGAGTATCAACAACTCGACTTGTGCCTACAGACTGAGGTTGTGAGGCCCTCTTCTCAAAGAACTCTTCATTTGATTTTGAAAAGATTTCATTTTCTTCATCAGAAAGTGAACTTGAACCGTTCACAAACACCTTCTTTTTAGCAAACCTTTTGTTTTGAAAACTCTTTTTCTGATAACTCTTACCACCCCGATAACCACCTGACCAATTGTTTCGATTGTTATTATAAAAACGTGTTGGTACAACAGGCTTTTTGTAGTAAGCTTTATCTTTCTCAAAATTCATTTGCCTTTTTGTTTGTTTCAAACTGTTCACTTCTGACAACTCAACTTCAACCAATTTGAAAACATTTGTCAACTTTTTCACATTAACATTCTCAATGGGAAACTCAGAATCCGAATACAACTTATCAGATCCAGCCATCTTGTTCATCACAAGA
Organism: Helianthus tuberosus; assembly: GCA_030545235.1. Taxonomy (NCBI): domain Eukaryota; kingdom Viridiplantae; phylum Streptophyta; class Magnoliopsida; order Asterales; family Asteraceae; genus Helianthus; species Helianthus tuberosus. The sequence continues at coordinate 122,133,263 of CM060365.1, read as the reverse complement.
CCCGGTTCATCACTTAAGTTGTTTTTGGATTTTGGTTTCTGAATGTATTTGTCCAAAAAACACCCATCTTCCTCAGTAGTGTCACTATCCATTTTTAGCACATTTTCAACAACACCTTTTACAATATCATTTTGGACACTATCGTCATTGGAAGATGTGAACATGACATCAATTGAATCCGGAAGATTCATTTCACTTTCTTCTTCAATTTCAACCAACCGTGATTGCTTTTTCGTGTAGTTATCAAGAACAGGTGGTGGAACTTGATGAAAACCCACCCCAGTTCCATCAGAATACACATCTTCGCCTGCTTTGTCTTTCCCGATAGGTTTGGGAATAATATGTTGCAACACAAAGCTTGCGGAGCTGTTACTGTTAAGCTTCAACTGGATTCGCTCGATTTCAATTTCAGCCTCTTGAAATTTAAGTTTCAGTTTAGCGATTTCATCCAGTTGTTGGTTGATTATTTCTTCTTTTACTCTAAGCACTGCTTTTAGGTGAACGTTTTCTTTATAAGTTTTACCATTTCGATCATCATTGTCTTTCATTGTGCTTTTGAGTTTTTCAAACTTCTCAGAAATCTGACGGTTTTCAAGAATTAACTTTTCATTTTCTTGTTTAATTTTGTCATGATCAATTTTATCATTTTCAATTTGGCTAGTTAATTCTCTTATCCGTTCAGTTGAAGCTTTAACACTTTTGTCACGATCAAGAATTTGATTCTCAACGCTTCTGACTTTTGCTGTCAGATCATCAACTTTCTTCCCGTTGAGATACGTGACTGTGTTACAAAATTTGCACTCTTTGTTGCAATTTTTGCAATCAGCATTTCCATCAATTTTCTTACCTGACGCATTTGTTGACACGTTTGAACTGACCTGGCTTTTTGACTCAGACACGGAGTTAGAGTCTACCTCAAGTGCCTTAGCAGCCAGCACTTTGTCATCCATTTTTCCCAGGTTCTCTTCAGTTAACTCCTGCGTTGTGTCAATAACTCCAGTATCAACTTTCTTTGATTTCTCTATCTCTTCTTTCTCCTTTTTCTCTTTCTCTTCTTTCTCCTTCCTCTCTTTTTCTTCTTTCTCTTTCTCGCCTCCAGTTCCCCACCATTTATTCTGCCAATACTCATCCTCTTCTTTGTACTCCTTGATTATGGCTTCGATATCAAGCGTTTTGTCATCGATCGCAATATTTCCATATTCATCAAGATAACACTCTCTGTCCGGATCCCATCTTCTCGCTCTCTTCGCTTCCAAATAGATACGAGATATTCTAATTATTCTGTTTTCAGCCAGCATTTTTCTGTATCTATATTTCTGCTCTTCAGTTCTATCGTCTTTCCACGGAATAGGTTCGTCATTTTTCGCCATGAATGCGTAACCAACTGCATCTTCCTCCGGTAGAACCTCTTGACTCCAATCATACCCCTCATCATCGTAAATCACAGCAAGAGCTCTAGATTTCTCTCTATTGTCTTCAACCTGCTTCAATCTAGGCGGCTCGGATTTATTCTGATGGTATATTGCCTTCTTGTAGTAATCCTCTCTGAAAGGGTTCTCCGACTCATCAGCATATGCGTTTCTGCATTCTCGTTTGAAGTGACCTTTATGCTTACACTTGAAGCAAGTCACCTTGGACTTATCAAACCCCAATTTGGTAGATGGACCACCAATTGTCTTCCTGCCGGTAATTTCCATGAAACGCTGTGCTCGACGAACAGCACTAGCCATAGCCCAACGAATATCGATCAACTCCATTTCTTCAGGATCTATCTGATCATAATCTTCTTTCGTTAAGTTTGTGTTGCCTATCTTCCCAGCTACTAACCCTTCATACGATTCCAACACCGATGCTAGGAAGATCATCTGCTGTTTGGCCGACTCCTCATCAAAATTCTGAGCATTCTTCAAGTCTATTGCAATGTTGCATTGAAAACGATTCTTTGCATCAGAATGACTTGCAGATGATGAAGATCCATTGTGATAACCACTGTGACTTCCACTGCTTTGACCACTTTGACTTTCTTTGCTTACTGTGGACACATTCTCAGCAGAGAAAGCAGTTTTGGGAGAAGTTGCTTTTAGCATCATGCTTTTTGGATAATACAAATCCAAATTCTGCTGGTAAGATGAGTGATTGACTTTGTATGTCTTCTTCAGTTCCAGCTCGTGACTCTCAAGTCTCTCAATCAGCAAATCTGGAGTAAGATCTTTCGGCAAGATAGTGTTTTTTAGCATGAGAGCATAATATCTCCAATCCATCTCGTCTGGCAACGAATCGAACAACTTGTCTACTTGTTCATCATCAGGATACTTAATTCCATGTCTAGCTAATTCCAGCTTCAGGTGCCCAAACCTCTCAATCATTTTTGATACTGATTCGTTTTTTAAACACCCAAACATATCAAACTCTTTCCTAAGTAGTTTCTTTTTGTTTTTTCTTGATTTCTTCACTACCTATACATTTCTTTTCTAACTTTTCTCAAAGATCTTTTGCATTTGAATAATCGATCAAGGCAATAATGTCTTCCCGGACGGACTGAAATAACAATGCCACACATTTTTGTTCAGCTACAAATGAATCAATCTCCTCAGCTGATCTTAAAGTTTCACCATTTTTGTTTCCATTGACATAACCATTTTTCAGACTCTTCCAGCTGGGAAATGCGAATGCCATCAACCAGTCTTCAAACTTTCTTGACCACCGACTGTATTCCTAGATAGCCATTAGCTTTGGAGGTTTATTGAATGTCCCAAAGGCACTTTCAGATTCCCAAGCTTCCTTTTTCCTCTCTTTTGGCATATTCTCATTCGCATTGCTAGACGAAGAATCATTGTTTCCGGAATCTCCAGCGAATGCGTACATGTCGCTAAAAGGGTTCAAGAATATGTCATCCATCTTGAATGTACCTGCAAGATTAGCAAACACTTAGAAAAATTTTCGAGATTTTGAACAAAATAGTGACACAAAAGCGAAATATCTTGTTTTGATGTCACAAAAGCGAAATCAGTTTATGATGACAAATGAGCGAAATCAGTTTGTAAGTGACAGATAAGCGAAATCAATTATGTTCTTATGAGCGAAATTAGGTTGTCCATATAAGCGAAATATGGTGATGTTCAGATAAGCGAAATCAATACATGACAGATAAGCGAAATAGTACTTTGTCCGAGTTGTCCATATAAGCGAAATAGTACTTTGTTCGAATAAGCGAAATCAATACATGTTAGTCATTAAAAGCGAAATTAGATGAATTATGTTCTTAAAAGCGAAACCCTACGATTACCGAATAAGCGAAATCAGGTTTATGTCAATTTTCACCATGTTTTAATCCGAATTTTAACCTGAAACTTTCTAGGGTTTGTTATTACTGTATTTCACATGTTATATTCAAAATTCAGACCATTTCAACCGTTGGAACCAGTTTAAATCAAAAAAATATGAGAGAAAGTGAGTAGAAAATAGAGAATTTTGTCGAATCAATTGTAGTAGTATGAACTCCTTGCCCTGAAGCTCTGATACCACTTGTTGGACCGTTTTGCGACCCCGAAAAGTCAGTTAAGGACGTTCATCTTCACATACGAAGGCGGAATCAACGTAAATGAAGTTACACAGCTTTTCCTATTCAATTCCTTCTCTTTTATTGCTTTCTGAATCAATTTTGACAGAGTTCCGTTACACAAGCAATGAGATGGTTTCGCTCCAATATACACGACTGAATGACATGGTTTCGCTCCTGATGACTATTTATAGTGCCTGTGGTTTCGCTCTTATGTCATTGACACATAAGCGAAACCCCCATGTAACCCTATAAGCGAAACCCTATTGACACATGAGCGAAGCCCCTAACCTAATGTACATATAAGCGAAATACCTACATAAACATGTACATTCAAGAGAAATCCCAACAATAAACCTAATTTTGACTTTCAAGACCCTATGTTGACTATGTTGACCTAAGACTTGATGTAGACATAGTCAACAGACATTCCGTGCACCAATAATTTTGAACAGAGTTTCATAGGCAGTCTTTTGATGCCTGGGGTTGATTAAAACTCTGTTCTGCACATAACAAGCAATGTTTACAGCCTCTGCCCAAAAAGTTAAGGGTAAACCTGAGTCTGCAAGCATTGTTCTGGCAGCTTCAATCAAAGTTATGTTTTTCCTTTCAACCACCCCATTCTGTTCTGGTGTTCTTGGGATGTTGCACTGCCTTACAATCCCTTTTGCCGCACATAACTAATCCAACTCCTTGTTTCTAAACTATGATCCATTGTCACTTCTAAAGACTTTTACTGGCAAGTCAAATTATTTTTCAACCTGTTTAACAAAGTCTTGCAAGATACCTGCAGTCTCATCCTTAGAGTGTAAAAAGTAAGTCCATGTAAACCTAGAAAAATCATCAACAATGACCAAACAATATCTTTTCTTTTTCAAACTCATGATTTTTACTGGGCCAAACAAATCCATGTGCAGCATTTGCAAACACTTGGTTGTTTTGGACTCTTCAATGGACTTGTAAGAGCTTTTATGTGGTTTACCTTTTAGACAGGAAACACAATGCTTAGAACAAGTAAAAAGTTTTTTTGGAAGATTTCTTACAAGTCCTTGTTTTGAGAGTGTGGTGATAGTCTTAAGATTTGTATGCCCAAGTCTCCTGTGCCATAACTCTGTCTCTTTGGTAAAGGCAGCTGAGAACAGACAAGCATCAACCATTGGGGTATCTTTTACAATATCAACCACATACACATTGCCACTCCTATGAGCAACAAGCTGTGTTTTACTCCCGGCTATGATTTCTGCAATCATTTTGACCACTTCTAGCCTAACAATCTTGCAAGTGTCCTAAGTGAAGAATGACCCATAGCCCTTGTCACTCATTTATGAAACACTAAGGAGATTAAATTTAAGATTGTCAATAACATTGACATTTTCAAACTTGAGTTTCCCAGCCTGCACTATCCCTGACCCCAATACCTTCCGTTTTGAGTTGTTACCAAAGGATATATCACCCCTTCCATGTTTTTTGAAATCTTTGAGTAGGGCTTTACATCCTATCATTTGCCTGGAGCCTCCACTATTTATATACCATAAACTATCAAAGCATGCAGAAGCTCCCTGCACATCAAGTATCAAATTAGTTCAGGTGGGTCTCCAAAGCCAAGATGACTTTGGATGGGGTCACAGATAGGTCAGCCTCAAGTCCAGGAGCATGAACAATAGTTAAGTCAGGGTTTTGAACATATTTTTGAGCATTTTTCTATAACCACTGTTATGGACCATCTCCTGTTAGATGTTGATAACCAAAAGGATGCCTATTCACTTTGGGTTTTGATGGCCTTTTGTAGGCTTTATAACCATGAGGGACCTTATGGTATGATGGTTGACCATGTCCTCTTGGGAACTGGTTTATAGGGGGTGCATCTGTCACTTGAACCTCTCTGGGAGTAGAGGTTTTGTTCAACTATTTTGTAACAGCTGTTTGGACAGGCACAAAAGTCTGTTTGTTTTTGGGGTAGGTTTTTGTGGACTCTCTAGTGTATTTGATGCATACTCTTTTCTTTTAACCTCAAAAGTTTTGAGATACACACACTCTTGAGTGAGATGATTGGTTTTTCCACAAATTGTGCACTTAGGTGCAGGCTCAATGATACTTGTTTGTTTATATCATAAGCTTTTAAAAGAAAGCAGTCTTTTGTGGCATGATTTCTTTTCTCACAAAAATCACAAAACAGGTTCTTAACCTTTTCTCTTATCTTCCTCTTTTCAACTTCCTTTTCAACAGAGTTTTTAACCTCTGTTGGGATGTCTTTTAGAGGAATGACTTTAGCCTTGGGTGCGTTGGCACCCTCAATTGTGGAAAAATCCATTGGCTTAAAGTTTTCAAGGATATCACATTCATCAGACCAGGTGGGTTTGAATTGATATTTTTCTACCTCTTCAAAGGTTGATGACCCTTCTGGTTTTTCTAAAATGATTTTGTTTCCATTTTTATTTGTGACCTTTATCTCTTGACCATCCATGTTTGTTGGAATCACTTCAACCAACCCAGATTCAATTTCAGCAGTGTTTTCAGAAGTTTGGTCATGTTTTCTAAAGCCAATGCCAAACTTCACATTGCTCTTGATTTGCTTTGCCAACATCAGTTCATAACCTTTACAAGACTCCACCCATTTTTCACAAGTGATTTGGGTGGACTCAAGCTCCTTTTTGCAACTTTGGTATTTTTCAACCATAGTTTGGAGTTGGTCTTTGGTTATGATGTGTTCATGTTTTAAGATGCTGATTTTAGTTTCTTTGTCAAATAATTTGTTTTTCAACTCTTTAAAAGTTTTCTCAAATTGCACTTCATCTTTTAAAATCTTGTTTCTATGGTTTTCATCCACCTCATTTACGTTAGCAAAAACAATAATGCATTTATCTGAACATAAATCTTTTAAGATCTGAGGTGATACCTTAGTAGCAGCAATCATGGCACAGTCACATTGACCTTCACAGACACTAGAATCCCATGGATCAGCAAGAGGTTCTAACAAAGGTTCAGCTTCCTTCTCTTCTAACATCTGTTCTCCAACAATATCTGTTGTAACCACTGTTTCAGCAACTTTTTCAATCACTTCAGATCTGGACTCCACTTCCTCAGATTCTTGCCCTTCAAGTATTGTCTCTAATGCCATGAAACAAAATTCATCTGGTGTAACATCAGGATTAGCAATTAGAGCAAAATTTTCATTAGTTAAGTCCTCAGGTAAGCTACTCCAATCAACAAAGCCCTGTGTAAAGAAACTCTATTGACTGGCCTCTGCTGGAGTAGATGTTTATGCAGCTTGTTGTGATGCAGGTTGCACTTGAACCTGAGGTGCAGGGGCTTGAACATACTGAATCTGTGGAACAGTGGTTTGGATATACTGCACAAGAACAGTGTTTTACAGGATGTGCAAAATGGGCCGTGTTTTGCATGTGAGGAGCAGGGGTATATTGGGAGTAGTGCACAATGCTTTGAGTGTTTTGAGGTCTTGGGCTAGGGTGAGTGATAATTGGTCCACTGTTTTAACTCCTACATTCCCTAGCAAAGTGACCAAGCCTATTACACTTATAGCACTTGATTTTTTATTTATCCAACCCCACCTTTAAATTCCCATGCAATCCTGGAAACTTCCTACCAGTTCTTTTATAAAACCTGCTTGTTCTAACACTTAGCAAAGCAAGCTGATGTAAAATGTCCATCTCTTCAAAATCAGTGGGATCAAAATGTTGAAGTCATTCAGTTCAAAGGATAAGTTATCAGAGATCTGATTTTCCCCATTAGCTATGAAAGCATAATTGGTTGAGTAAGGCTCAGAGTTGAAGGCTCCACCTGTAGTATGTTAATATAACGATCATAACTTTGGTCCTTACTGTAACACCACAACCTGGCTTGTGTGACACCCGACTTTTCAGGCCGTATCGTACGAATGTAACACGCGTCATGAATAAATTAAAAGGCTGTATTTGACTGATTGTGATATTTATGTGTGATATTTAATGTGTTGGTGAATCCAAACATTGATAAAAATTATGTTGGTAACGATAAAATTAATACTTATCGCGTAACGATTAAAATGCGAAACGAACGTCGGTGACCACCCGATCAGTGTTAAAATCCTAAAAATAGTATGTCATGATTAGAATAGTAATTTTAATCATGTTCTTGAGGAAAAATAAATTTAAACGCTAAGAAACTCTATTTTTAGAGTTTGAGCGCGTACCGCGCGATACCGCGCGCATTTGACAAAATACTGTCAACGCAGCCTGTCAATGCAACTGGTAATTATTTTAGTAATAATTCAGTGTGATTATTTTTATAGAATGATAAAAATAATTTAAAACGCACTAAAACGGGAATAAAACATTAGATAAAATTCCTGGTATTCAGTAAAATACCAGTTTTAGCCAAAATTACATATATATGTATATGTATACATATAAAATCGAATATATGGGTGGAAAGGGAGACATGGAACATGAGTTGGCAGCCATGTAAAGGCCTCTCTCTCCTCTCTCCAACATTACTAGGCCTAGAAATTTACAAGTGATGATTATGCTTTTCCATCCTTCCGTAACTTTACCATATTCCAAGTAAACATTCAAAAATCACCTCCACTCTCTCTCTCTCTCTAAGATTCTTGGCCGAACACCCTCAACAACACATCCATTTTCATTTTCAAAATTGTTCTTGAGGATTCGTACTCATTCCAAGGTGTTTTCAAGCTTATATGAAGGTTTAGAGGTGATTCCATGGAGATTCAAGCAAGAACAAGGCTTCATATCATCACTTTTATTAAAACCCACTAAGAATCTTGAAGGTATAACATTTCATCTTTCAAATCTTGTTCATGATTCATGGTGATGAAGATGATAGTGAAAGTTTCTCTTGTTCTTGAATCTAAACACAAACTTGAAAACTAAAACAAATGGGTTTTTGGAATAAAATAAAATGGATGTGTATATGTTTTTATATGTGGTCGTACGTATGTATATTTGTATGTTAAAGTATGAGTTTTGATTTTTGGTTTGATCTTGTATGATAAGATGTTGAAAAGTGATATGCATATGTCTTGTATTTATGACGAATAATTGAAAAATGATCATATAATTGAAAAGTGATATGCATATGTCTTGTATTTATGATGAATAATTGCAAAATGATCATATAAAGATGATGATATTCTTGAATACTTGAACATGACTGAAATATATGTTGGATATATCTTTTAGTTCATATAAAATGATGATGATGCTATATGGATGCATTGGATGCATTTACTTGAACATGCATGATGATTTGTGGTCATGAAATGATGATTTAGATATGATTTGATAAAAATAAATTTTAATCAGATTCTAAACACTAAAAACAAGATTATTTTGAAGTGTTTAATGATATATAACTTTATCATAATGTTTACTAGCCTTGCATGTTGTACTTGGTGCATTAGGAGTTGTAAAATATGTGAAATCGCATGATTTATGTGACTTACACAAAAACTGCACTAATCTGATTATAATCACTATTTTAATCAGTAAATAACATGTAGTGTGTTAAAATATCAAGTCATTCCGAGTTAGGATGATTATAGTAACGTTTAACGCAAAACTATGCGTTAAAACGGTCAAAAATCGGCTTTTCGAATGATTTTTATGAAACTGATTTAGATCAGTAAGTAAACTGATATTTTTAGTTTAAAAATAAGTACTTTAACTAATTTTAAGTTTACTTGGTGTTTGGTTGTTCATACGTGGCTTCCGACGCCCGAAAACGTTACCGAATCACTAAAATACGCGTTTTTCAATGAACACTAGTATGGGTAATTTTTGGGTGAACCTTATGTGTTATGTGATTTAATCATGTGAATGTGAAAATATGTTAAGTGTTAACATGATAGTGGGAAATTTAGACTATGCATGTACACTTGTGCATTTTATGTGGTAGAAACGGTAAAATCGCGTTAAACGTGTAACTTGTTTGTTGAGCATGAAATTTGATACATATAAGTTATTTTATGTATGCTTGCCTTAAAAATAACAAAATAGATAAGTTAACGATATTTCGCGTATTTCGATGTTAATTTATTTGTACGTTTATGTATATATATTATGACGCGCAAATCGTAGATATATTACGTATAAACGGGTGTGTTAACGGATATACATGATAACGGTCACCAATAAAATCGTTCAAGTTGGAAAATCATAAAAAAATATACGTATGGACTCATATACATATATATATATATATATATATATATTAACGTGCCAACATAATCTAAAACGATAACTTTTCGAGAAAATCTCAAAGTTATGTGAAAATTCTAAGAAACAGAGAAACTTAGGATTCTTGTGATATATTGATTGATAAAATCATTCCTACGTATAATAGGACGTGTTGAAAATCAATCTGTGGGATTGCGCTATTTAAAAATACGCACCCAAAGGTGAGTGTCACTAAACCCCCTCTTTTTACTGCTTTGTATATGTTTTGGGGGAAGAACATGCCTAAAAAGGGTTTAATAATGTTTTTGAATAAAACATATCTTTTGATATATAAAATGTATATTTTCAATGAAAATATATAGAAATGTTAAATAAATATGTTTCGGGGGAAACGGTTTTGGTAAATAAATATGTTTTAGGGAGAAACGGGGATTAGTACGGTGTTTGGGGGAAAACGACCGTGCAGTTTGGATGAATTTGCTTGATCTCAAGAGAGTATGTATCGGCATAGGCTTACATATCGGTGGGGATTTCAGGGAATTCGTACAACATCATATATTAAATTTGTCATATTACTAGGATATATATATATATATATATATATATATATATATATATTGTACATGAGGCAGACATCATAGATGGTCTCGATATGGACCATGCACCAATGGTGTCGTTTAATTATTTAAGTATTGCACGCGATGAATTGTTGGTAGATCTATCGGGTTGATAACCCCGTCGTGACAGGTCGCCCCGTGTCAAGTCAAACGACGAATTGATATTCTGTTTATAGTCTAGCCTTGATTATCCCTACATTGTAAATATATAGTTCGTAATGTCTAGCTAACTTACGAGTCTGAATATTTGACGCTATAAATTTAATATGTAAAACTTGGGAAAATGCCTTATTCGAAGGTTTTGGGGAAAAGCCTACGACGGTTGACCCATGGATTTTATTAAGGAAATATATGGACTTTCATAAATTATATGGATGTTTTATAATAAACACATAATTAGAAAGCTTTTCCTTAGGATCAAATTGTTTAAATTTAAATATATGAGCTCACATTCCTTTGTGTTGACACTTGATTTTAACGTGTTCTTCAGGTACTTGAGTTCGGCTTCGGGAATAATGGCGTATCTTGTGGTTGTTGATGCATGTTTTGTTACTTAATATGTTGGACTAATTTTTTAGGAACTTTCTGGGACAAATGTAATAAGATCCGTGAGGATCAAGGCAACTTAACTATGTCGTGGTTGTGTAACGTTTTGAATGTTTATGTTTAAAACTTATGTTTTAATTAAGTTATTATGTCCAGCAATTTAATGCATCGATCCACAAGGTAGAAATGGGCACCAACTTCCGTCACCACTACGTTTTATATTCCGCTGCGACGTTTTTGGGGTGTGACAGAAGTTGGTATCAGAGCCAATGGTTGTTAGCGAACTAGATGTTTTCGGGGAAAACTCTAGACTTCAACCGGATAATTTTGAGATTAAATCCAAAATTCGCGAAGCCAACATTTGTAAATAAACATGGAAATTTTATCATGTAAGAAAACCATTGCGTGTTTATTTGCATACGTGACTATCTTCTTATTTGGGCCTTATGTGTTATTTTTCATTTGAACACACACTTACTTTGTACGGTTACGTTATGTCACGTCTCGGCCTATTGAGCCATTAGTAGTCCTGCTCACTGATACTGTCAAGCCTACACTTGAGATTTCTTCGCCTGTCGTTACAGAATCGTCTATTCCGCTATTCGAGTCACGTGTTTTGCTACACCGCTTTTAGTCTACACTCGTCGTAGGAAGAGGACTCGACCTGTTAGAGAGATCGCATCGACTTTGAAAGCTGAGACAGTGTCCACTCTGAAGAAGCAGAAAGGGATTTGGGTCAATCGCTCTCATTGCGATCGTCAGTTCGCCACATTGCGTGGAGACTTGGAGACGATGAAGGGTAAGATGAAAGACTTAGAGGGACAGATGGACTGGTATAATGAGCTCAAGAACTTGGATGACAGTGCTAGAGATTAGATGCACTGGAGGATAGTTGATCTAGAAGAGCTTATTAGGAAACTGCTGGACTCCCTGGGATTAAAGCGTTAGTTGTTGGTTGTTTCTGTCGTTTGTTTTGTATGTCTCATTTGATGAACCCTATTTATGGCTTGCATGCCAAATTTTCAGATATTTAGGAGGAAATTTCATATAGGCTTGTTGTGGGTGTTGATGTAGACACGCTAAATTTTGATTAGTCTTAGTACTAAAAACAAGCTTTGTAATTTCTAGTATAAATATCGAATGGTAAACTGATAGAGACTAGCGAGGTCGTTCATGGTTGTAATATTCAGTTAGACGATTATAGTTTTAGTATCGAATTATTACCAGTGGAGCTGGGGAGTTTTGATGTAGTTATGGGAATGGATTGGCTATCCAAGAACAAAGCTAAGATTATTTGCTCGGAAAAGCAAGTGAGAATACCTCGTCCTGATGGTGGTGAAGCGATAGTTGTTCACGGAGATCGATCGAGTCGAGTGTCGAGTGTCGTCAGTGATATGAAGATGCTCAAGTTATTGCAAAAGGGTTATCCTGCGTTCTTGGTTAACGTGGTGGATATGAAGGCCGAATGTAGGAAGATCGAAGAGATTCCTATTGTTCGCGATTATCCAGAAGTTTTTCCTGAAGACTTACCTGGATTACCCCCTGCGAGACAGATCGAATTCCAAATCGATCTGGTACCTGGTGTCACACCGATTGCAAAATCTCCTTATAGATTAGCACCGTCAGAAATGAAAGAAATGTCAAATCAGCTTCAAGAGCTGCTAGGCAAAGGTTTCATTCGACCGAGTTATTCGCCTTGGGGTGCACCTGTTTTGTTTGTGAAGAAGAAGGATGGATCCTTCAGGATGTGTATTGATTATAGAGAGCTAAACGAGTTGACCATCAAGAATTGCTACCCTTTACCGAGGATTAACGATTTGTTTGATCAGCTACAGGGATCTAGTTACCACTCAAAGATTGACCTGCGTTCAGGATATTATCACTTGAAGGTTGCTGACGAAGATATTCCAAAGACTGCTTTTTGAACATGATATAGCCATTACGATTTTTTAGTCATGCCTTTTGGCTTAACTAATGCGCCAGCTGTGTTCATGGGTCTCATGAACATGGTATGCAAACCCTATTTGGATAAATTCGTGATAGTATTCATCGACGATATACTTATCTATTCGCGAACCAAAGAAGATCATGAGTATCATTTAAAGTTGATTTTGGAGTTGCTGAAGGAAGAGAAGTTGTATGCCAAGTTCTCTAAATGTGAATTCTGGATTTGGGAAGTTCATTTTCTCAGACATGCCATAAACAAGAAAGGTATACACGTGGATCCATCGAAGATTGAGGCGATCAAGAACTGGGAAGCGCCAAAGACTCCATCAGAGGTGCGATAATTCGTAGGACTTGCTGGGTACTGCCAGAGATTCACGAAGAATTTCTCCAGGTTAGCGCAGCCTTTGACGCTATTGACCCAGAAGGAGAGGAAGTTTGATTGGACGGAAAAGCATGAGGAAGCTTTTCGGACGTTGAAGGAAAGGTTGTGTAGTGCACCTATTCTTTCCCTTCCTGAGGGAAGTGATGATTTCATTGTATATTGTGATGCGTCACGTTTGGGCCTTGGATTCGTGCTTATGCAGAGGGACAAAGTGATAGCCTATGCATCCAGACAATTGAAAGTGCACGAGAAGAACTACACAACTCATGATTTGGAGTTAGGAGCGGTTGTGTTTGCCTTGAAGATCTTGAGACACTATTTGTATGGCACGAAGTGTATGATATACACAGACCATAAGAACCTCCAGCACATCTTTTATTAGAAGGAGCTCAACATGCGACAATGACGTTGGGTAGAGTTACTCAATGATTACGAGTGTGATATCCGTTATCACCCGGGAAGAGCAAACGTTGTTGCACTCAGCAGGAAAGAGCGGGAGAAGCCTCTACGTGTGTGCGCTTTGGGCTTGACCATACAGACGAGTTTGACCGATCGAATTTGTAATGCGCAACGAGAAGCTTTGAAGGATGAAAACCTAAGAAGAGAAGGTTTGAGGGGTTTAGAATGCGAACTGATACTAAAAGCAGATAAAGTGATGTACTTCATTAATCGAGTTTGGGTACCGCTTAGAGGTAACCTACTTGAACTGGTTATCAACGAAGCTCATAAGTCCAGATATTCAATTCACCCAGGTTCTATCAAGATGTATCAGGATGTCAAGGAGTTATACTGGTGGCCGAATATGAAGAGAGATATTGCGGTCTATGTGGGTAAATGTCTGACGTGCTCAAAGGTTAAGGCTGAACATCAGAAGCCGTCTGGGCTTCTGCAGCAACCAGAGATTCCTAAGTGGAAATGGGAACATCTTACGATGGACTTTATCACCAAGTTACCCCATACGTCACATGGACAGGATACAATATGGGTAATTGTGGATCGATTAACAAAGTCTGCTCATTTCTTAGCACTTAAGGAAACAGACAATACGGAGAAGATATTGCAGTTGTACCTTAACGAGATTGTAGCCCGTCATGGAGTACCAGTGTCTATTATCTCGGATAGAGAGAGTTAGTTTGACTCCAGGTTTTGGCGATCTCTTAAAGAGTCGTTGGATTCTTGTTTGGACATGAGTACTGCGTGTCATCCTCAAACGGATGGTCAGAACCATTCAGATGTTAGAGGATATGTTGAGAGCGTGTGCGATTGAATTTGGTGGAAGTTGGGATACTCACTTGTCGTTGGCAGAGTTTTCCTACAACAATAGTTACCACGCTAGTATTAAGGCCGCTCCGTTTGAAGCTTTGTATGGAAGGAAGTGTCGATTGCCACTTTGTCAAGCTGAAATTGATGAAAGGCAACTAACCAGAATCGAGCTTATCTAGGTGTCACACCCCGACCACGTAGAACATACAAAATGTGGCGGAAACGTCGGGAAGTGTTGTAACAGAATTAATATTTCACAACCATGGATATTAAAGTTTCGTTTTATTCATCAAACAAGCGAGTTACATTGTCTTTAAACAAGAAATAAAGAGTACATAACATAAATTAACTAGTTCTTGTCTCGTTTTAAGTCACTAAGGCACAGGTCCGCCTAAGTATGTCTTGATAAGTCCTATATATCATCACCTGAAAACACATGTGAAAATAGGTACGTCAGCATAAAAATGCCTGTGAGATACATAGGTTTTGTGAAAATAGAATTCATGACTTATGTTTGAGAAAATGTTTAGTCATGAACCTTGTAATTTGCTTTGTCTTGTAAATCATTTGAAAAACGATAATATTAGATGATATGTATAAATAAGAGAATAATGTATGGTTAAATGAATAACCATGTAAAATGAGTTTGTATAAGATAAGTTGTTTGTAAAACAATGTCTTGTGAAAAGTATGTTATTTGTATAATATGTTATATGTATCAAATTGAAATGATTCAAATAATGCTACAATATGTAATACCATACAAACACTTATATATAGGAAGTACCAGCGGCGTATCCACCATGCTTGTATCATATTACACACGCCTCGTTACTTAAATCACTTACTCAAACCAAACTACCAAAGTAAAATGTTCATGTCTAATGTAAATCATGTAATGTGTATCAAAAATGTAAGCATGTGATGAATAACAAATGTACTAAGTATGCAACAAAAGACATACGTAGCATAAAGTGTAATGTATAACAATGTACTAGGTACGCACAAAATGGGCACACATAGCATAAAATGTAATGTAGAACAATGTACTAAGTACGCACGCAATGGGCATACATAGCATAAAATGTAATGAAATCATGTACTATAAATGTACTAATGAACATAGCAAGTATATGATGTGAAAGCAGGAAAGCACGAAAGTAACAAGTAGGCACATGTGTTCCACCCCAAAACAGTTTGGAAAACAGTAAAAGAGGGGTCTATGTACTCACTTGAGATTGCTCAGTAGTCCTTGAGTAACAACCAAACAATGCTAGAGATCACGGATATCAAACGGCACCTAATATAGGTAACTACATTAATAAACCGGACCTATATCGGAAGATCGGATAGAATGAGGGTTCGTAAACCAAATGAGTGTGGAGACTCGAGTAATATGGTTTAACAAAGCCTACATACTAAATGAAACCTAACCTAAGTGCTTACGACCCATTACGACCCGTTTAGGTAGCTTATGCTACTTTAACGCGTCGTTCGCGTGAAACGCGTTCGGACTGCCTAACTAGTCCTATGACAAGTGTTATATGCCTAAACATGTTACATAATCAGTTATGTGACAAAAGTTTAGGTTACATATGCTTAATTACCAATTATACATGAAAAGGGTATTCTGGTAATTTACCTAAGGCATATAAACTACCTATCATACAACTACTTAAACGAAGCGACCATAAGGTATAACCTCGGAAGGTTATTCCCTATCTACTATGGTCACCTAAGGTATTTGGTCGGATCCTAATGATCGACCAAATGGGTCTGGTTCGAAGGTATAAGCGATTTATCAGATCGCTTACCCTACGACCCTAGACAACGTGGTAATCAGTAGGCATAGTCCCAAGGGACTATAACCAACGTGATTACACTCACGTTGCGAAGTTCAAACGAACTTCGCATTGACCATAACTGGTCAACGCAGAAAGTCAAACAAAGTTTGACTTTCGGACTCGAAAAGACTCGAAAAGCAATAAAAGAACGAAAGAATACTTACGAAGGGTCCCCGAATGCTAATCTAGATCGAAATAACTCAGGTATGAAACAAAGGTTCCAACTTAGAGTCTTTAAGATCAGATTCTAGTGATTTTGAAACAATGGGGGGCGGGGTATTTATAGTTTTCGGGTAACCGTTAAGATCGTTTGTCGAATATTGTGCCTTAATCGCATCCGTACAAGTGTCGGAAAGTTATGGTGACTAAAAATGGGTCTAAATGAGCTGAATGTGCAGTTGAGAATGTGTGGATGTGAGTTAAACAGCTGTGATCTGCTGACTGTTCTAACTTATCTGTTCTGGGAGGCGGACGCGGCCCGCGTCAGGATCAAGCAAAACGCAGGCGGGCCGCCTGGCCATGTCAGATCAGCAATATGTTTCAGAAGTTACAGTTTTGGTCCCTGCACGTGTTTAAGCTCATTTCCGGCACTTCCAAGGCCCGTAAAGCAAAATTTAAGGCCCTAAAATGATGCCTAAACATTGTGGACATGAAACATGCTCAAAAATATGTCGGATGTTGGTTCGTTTGGCCGTACGAACGCGATGTTCGCTTAATTACGACGGAATGCGCACAAGCGCGAAAAACGATCCTAATGACGCGACGAATGGATTTTTCTTATTCCGAACACTAAAATAAAATGTTTTAGTGCTTACATAAATTTTTGGATGTCTGGATGAATTCAGAACGTAAGTTATGCGCGAAAATGCAAACTTGTGCACTTTTTAACATTTTTAGTCCCTGAATGAGCCAAAAGTTTATTTTAGCACACCGAACCCCTCAAAGCCTATTTCTAAGCTATATAAAGGATATTTAAGGTGTGTTTAACTTATGGTCATGTTCCGGAATGTCTGTTACAGTTCAAATTGGCATACTTTCGCAGTTTGTCAACTTTAGTCCCTGTAAGCGATTTAACTTGATTTTGCCATACCAAAGCCTTCGAAACTTATTTCTAAGTTATGTAAAGGTTATTTAAGGTATGTTAAGCTTATTTCACTATTCCGGAGTGTTTGTTGCATTAAACTGGTTATATTTACGCATCGGTGCGCGTATAACCTTCCAGAAAGCGATTTAGAGTTTGGATTTGAACAAAAATTGATATGTGCAATATGATACACATATTTTTACAAATCCCAAATATGAAATATAATATAATATTTCATTGGTTCGGTATTTGTTTGATGGCCGTGGAGACAC
The DNA here is from genome assembly GCA_030545235.1 of Helianthus tuberosus. NCBI lineage: Eukaryota > Viridiplantae > Streptophyta > Magnoliopsida > Asterales > Asteraceae > Helianthus > Helianthus tuberosus. The sequence goes on along the minus strand of CM060365.1, from coordinate 122,115,555 downwards.
AGGTGTTACAGTCTCCCCTACTTTAGGAAATTTCGTCCCGAAATTTATTCGTAGGAGTCTATTTGTGACTTTGTGTCAAATAACCACCAGAGATATGTAAGGCATAATCCTGTAATTTCTCTTTAACGGACATTTTTCAGAAAGGAAAAATGAACGGAGTTATTTTCAACAGGCATTCTTTAGAAAATGGAACATGAAGGAATAAACAAGGATATTCATTTCCCTCGATGGATATTCTTCAGCAACGAAAATGAACGGAAATGAGTTAACGAAAATGAACGAAACGAGTCATTTTCCACGATTTCTTTAGAAACGAAAATGAACGAAACGAGTCATTTTCCATGATTTCTTTAGAAACGAAAGTGAACGGAACGAGTCATTTTCCACGATTTCTTCAGGAACGAAAATGAACAGAATGAGTCATTTTCCACAACATCTTCAGAAACAAAAATGAACAGAATGAGTCATTTTTCACAACATCTTCAGAAACAAAAATGAACAGAATGAGTCATTTTTCACCATTTCTTCAGAAACAAAAATGAACAGAATGAGTCATTTTTCACAACCTCTTCAGAAACAAAAATGAACAGAATGAGTCATTTTTCACAACATCTTCAGAAACAAAAATGAACAGAATGAGTCATTTTTCACCATTTCTTCAGAAACAAAAATGAACATGGTTAACTCCAGATACATGACAAAACTTGCTGTGGTTTCTGTGCACTGAATTCCATAATTATGTATGCATCCATAATTACGTAATTCCTTGCATAGTCCGCACAGTTTGTCTTGAAATGTTTTAGGGGAGGAAAATCAAACCTGTGATGAGTGTGACTAGACTACCATAGGGTCCTTTTAATTAGATCGACAATTGATCCTTTTAATTAGGCCACCAAGGAGTCCTTTCAGCTATCTCATCACATGATATTCCTAACCAGATTTTTGGATCAATCTGTTTAACTAGACCACTCAGGGGTCTAATTATGGAATAGTACAATATAATCCAAGGGTCTTTACTATTACGTAAAAGACCATTGAGGATTTTATATAGTACCTTTGGATATCCTACTATGAATCCCTTATACGAAGATATGGAAGATTCTACGAGGATTTGGATAACAAAAACTTGGATTACACAAAAACATAAAAGGAAACACATAAGCACATAATCACATAGTTGTTTAACTTGGTTATTAATTTGTTATCTTTGGACGCGGATACCTAAAGCACACCAGGAATCCAATTCGTGGATTTCATTTGGCACTTTAATCATTTCAAGAATCCATCCATAAAGATAGGATGATCTACCAAAAATTCGATTTTCGTCTTCAGGAAAACTCAATATTCGAATTAAGGTACACAATAATTTAGGACATACGGAAATACCCTTGGGTACCCTATTAAGAATTTATAGTGGTACTTGGGGTATTCGTACAGAATTATTACTTGCACCTTGTACTTCGTTTCTTTGCAAGAGACGGGTACTTAGGATCTTTGTGGAAAACGTAAGAGATTGTAAAATGGAAGAATTTTGGGGGTAGTTTGCTTTTCAAGGAATATGATTCCTTGATCGTCGGTATTGTAGGGGATATGTTGTTTATACATACAATCACATAAATACATTGCAATGTAAATAAAAGATTTATTTATAAACAATGTTAACAACTGTTTCATGGACCTTGACAACAAAAGAAAATAATACATAAGATGTGATTATTTCTAAAGAGTCTTGTCTTCTAGTCGGTCAGATGCTCATCTCTGTGCTGGATTAGCATTAGCAAGCTTTGGGCAATTTCTTCGGAAATGTCCCATCTCGCCACACTTGTAGCAAGAACCTGGTGGAAAGCGAGCTCGAGCAGGTTTGTTGTTAGCTTGATTTGGTGCAACTGCTGCTACGCAAACTTTTGCCGTATGACCTTTACGTCCACAAATTTGGCATTCGCGGCACTTCACACTGGCATGATGATGTAGGCCACATTGGTTGCACAAGGGTGAAGTTCCATAGTATGGCTTCCTATTACGGGGTTGAGCTGGTTGGTTGGGGACGGCTTGATCATTGTGAGTAACCATGGCAAAGTTCTGAGAAGCCTTTCGCTTCTTTGACTTCTTAGGGGATCCAGTCGGTTTATCCATGATCTTTGATTCCTCGATTGGTTTCGATTCCTCGACCGGTTTCTTGTCACCCTTCCGGAAAAGCTTACGTTTCCTGATCTGAGATTCAGTCAAGGTTGCAGATAGCTCAATGGCCTGCCTAACCGTAGTGGGGTTACTACCAGTAACAATGTCTTGAACTGAGTCAAGAAGACCATCAATGTATTTTTCGATCGCCTTATCCAAAGGCGTAACCATGGTAGGACACAACAGGCTCAGCTCCTCATATCGATCAGTGTATGCTCGATGTTCGCCGCTGTCTTTCTTAAGGTCGTCGAATTCTCTTTCCAAGGCCCTGATCTCGTGACGAGGACAGAATTCCTTCATCATGAGTGCCCTAAGTTCTTCCCACGTTTGAGCCAGTGCCACATCAGCACCCCTATCTCTCACCACACCGTTCCACCACGTCAAAGCTCGTTTCTCAAAGACACTAGATGCAAAATCTACCTTTCGCTCATTTGGACATTGAACATGCCTGAAGGTGCTCTCTAGACTCTCGAACCATTGCAGAAGTGCAGTCGCTCCTTGAGACCCAGAAAACTTTGATGGCTTGGCCGAGTTGAACGTCTTGAAGTTGCAGAGGGCATTATTGTTGTTGATAGCTTGGTGACATTGGGCAACGATGGTCGGGATTGCAGCAGTTATTTGCTGTGTAATGACAGCTGCCAGATCGTCAATAGATACCAGATTTTCGCGTCGTGGAGGCATTCTAAAAGAGGAAACATGAAATGAAACGAGTGAGAGAATTAGACGAAAAGAACGAGATGAACAAATCTGATGAAAGCAAGGATAGTGGTCATTTGTTTGTTACTACAAAGCAACAAACGACCCCGGTGATTAATCAAAGTAAATAGGTCAAAAATAATGTATCGCGAAGACATGCTCGCCTATAAGTGAACACTCATCCCAAGAATTCCCAGGTAAGCACAACTGGTCTCGCGTCTGATGAGATGTATACGAAGTGCTTGCCTAGACAGAAAACCCAGAATACAGGCATTCACCCTTCCAGTTTGCACGTGTTCACATTATTTAAAACCCAAAACCTTGACAAGGTTCTGAAAACTCAAAGGGGTTCAAAACCATATAATAGAGAGTTCAAAACCTTACAATAGAGGGTTCAAAACCTAGTAATCAATCATCCTAGAACAGATGATTAGTTTTCGAAGCGGTTTTGAAATTTATGTTCTTGTTGTGGTCGTCGCCTAAGGATAGGTGACGGTATTGTTTTATGACTAAACGCAAGTAAACTCGCGTTAGGGTCCTAAGAAGGTTATAGACTAGGTCAAAGTATTACTAATAACCTAATTCCCTATAACCATTAGCTCTGATACCATCTTTTCTGTCACACCCCGACCACGTAGAACATACAAAATGTGGCGGAAACGTCGGGGAGTGTTGTAACAGAATTAATGTTTCACAACCATGGATATTAAAGTTTCGTTTTATTCATCAAACAAGCGAGTTACATTGTCTTTAAACAAGAAATAAAGAGTACATAACATAAATTAACTAGTTCTTGTCTCGTTTTAAGTCACTAAGGCACAGGTCCGCCTAAGTATGTCTTGATAAGTCCTATACATCATCACCTGAAAACACATGTGAAAATAGGTACGTCAGCATAAAAATGCCTGTGAGATACATAGGTTTTGTGAAAATAGAATTCATGACTTATGTTTGAGAAAATGTTTAGTCATGAACCTTGTAATTTGCTTTGTCTTGTAAATCATTTGAAAAACGATAATATTAGATGATATGTATAAATAAGAGAATAATGTATGGTTAAATGAATAACCATGTTAAATGAGTTTGTATAAGATAAGTTTTTTGTAAAACAATGTCTTGTGAAAAGTATGTTATTTGTATAATATGTTATATGTATCAAATTGAAATGATTCAAATAATGCTACAATATGTAATACCATACAAACACTTATATATAGGAAGTACCAGCGGCGTATCCACCATGCTTGTATCATATTACACACGCCTCGTTACTTAAATCACTTACTCAAACCAAACTACCAAAGTAAAATGTTCATGTCTAATGTAAATCATGTAATGTGTATCAAAAATGTAAGCATGTGATGAATAACAAATGTACTAAGTATGCAACAAAAGACATACGTAGCATAAAGTGTAATGTATAACAATGTACTAGGTACGCACAAAATGGGCACACATAGCATAAAATGTAATGTAGAACAATGTACTAAGTACGCACGCAATGGGCATACATAGCATAAAATGTAATGAAATCATGTACTATAAATGTACTAATGAACATAGCAAGTATATGATGTGAAAGCAGGAAAGCACGAAAGTAACAAGTAGGCACATGTGTTCCACCCCAAAACAGTTTGGAAAACAGTAAAAGAGGGGTCTATGTACTCACTTGATATTTCTCAGTAGTCCTTGAGTAACAACCAAACAATGCTAGAGATCACGGATATCAAACGGCACCTAATATAGGTAACTACATTAACAAACCGGACCTATATCGGAAGATCGGATAGAATGAGGGTTCGTAAACCAAACGAGTGTGGAGACTCGTGTAATATGGTTTAACAAAGCCTACATACTAAATGAAACCTAACCTAAGTGCTTACGACCCATTACGACCCGTTTAGGTAGCTTATGCTACTTTAACGCGTCGTTCGCGTGAAACGCGTTCGGACCGCCTAACTAGTCCTATGACAATTGTTATATGCCTAAACATGTTACATAATCAGTTATGTGACAAAAGTTTAGGTTACATATGCTTAATTACCAATTATACATGAAAAGGGTATTCTGGTAATTTACCTAAGGCATATAAACTACCTATCATACAACTACTTAAAGGAAGCGACCATAAGGTATAACCTCGGAAGGTTATTCCCTATCTACTATGGTCACCTAAGGTATTTGGTCGGATCCTAATGATCGACCAAATGGGTCGGGTTCGAAGGTATAAGCGATTTATCAGATCGCTTACCCTACGACCCTAGACAACGTGGTAATCAGTAGGCATAGTCCCAAGGGACTATAACCAACGTGATTACACTCACGTTGCGAAGTTCAAACGAACTTCGCATTGACCATAACTGGTTAACGCAGAAAGTCAAACAAAGTTTGACTTTCGGACACGAAAAGACTCGAAAAGCAATAAAAGAACGAAAGAATACTTACGAAGGGTCCTCGAATGCTAATCTAGATCGAAATAACTCAGGTATGAAACAAAGGTTCCAACTTAGAGTCTTTAAGATCAGATTCTAGTGATTTTGAAACAATGGGGGGTGGGGTATTTATAGTTTTCGGGTAACCGTTAAGATCGTTTGTCGAATATTGTGCCTTAATCGCATCCGTACAAGTGTCGGAAAGTTATGGTGACTAAAAATGGGTCTAAATGAGCTGAATGTGCAGTTGAGAATGTGTGGATGTGAGTTAAACAACTGTGATCTGCTGACTGTTCGAACTTATCTGTTCTGGGAGGCGGACGTGGCCCGCGTCAGGATCAAGCAAAACGCAGGCGGGCCGCCTGGCCATGTCAGATCAGCAATATGTTTCAGAAGTTACAGTTTTGGTCCCTGCACGTGTTTAAGCTCATTTCCGGCACTTCCAAGGCCCGTAAAGCAAACTTTAAGGCCCTAAAATGATGCCTAAACATTGTGGACATGAAACATGCTCAAAAATATGTCGGATGTTGGTTCGTTTGGCCGTACGAACGCGATGTTCGCTTAATTACGACGGAATGCGCACAAGCGCGAAAAACGATCCAAATGACGCGACGAATGGATTTTTCTTTTGCCGAACACTAAAATAAAATGTTTTAGTGCTTACATAAATTTTTGGATGTCCGGATGAATTCAGAACGTAAGTTATGCGCGAAAATGCAAACTTGTGCACTTTTTGACACTTTTAGTCCCTGAATGAGCCAAAAGTTTATTTTAGCACACCGAACCCCTCAAAGCCTATTTCTAAGCTATATAAAGGATATTTAAGGTGTGTTTAACTTATGGTCATGTTCCGGAATATCTGTTACAGTTCAAATTGGCATACTTTCGCAGTTTGTCAACTTTAGTCCCTGTAAGCGATTTAACTTGATTTTGCCATACCAAAGCCTTCGAAACTTATTTCTAAGTTATGTAAAGGTAATTTAAGGTATGTTAAGCTTATTTCACTATTCCGGAGTGTTCGTTGCATTAAACTGGTTATATTTACGCATCGGTGCGCGTATAACCTTCCAGAAAGCGATTTAGAGTTTGGATTTGAACAAAAATTGATATGTGCAATATGATACACATATTTTTACAAATCCCAAATATGAAATATAATGTTTCATTGGTTCGGTATTTGTTTGATGGCCGTGGAGACACAGGTGTTACACTAGGAAACCAGCGGCAGGGTTTGCCTAGATCAAGGGAAGGTTAAAAGTCGTCGTCGATCGACAGAAGAATTACATGGACAATCGAAGGAAACTATTGCAGTTTCAGGTCGAAGATTGTGTTTTGTTGAAGGTGTTACCTTGGAAAGATGCTATTAGGTTTAGCAGAGAGAGAAAAGCTGAGCCACATTTATTAGGTCCTTTCGAGAGCCCATCTTGAGTTGGATCAGTCGCTTATAGGCTCAAGCTACCATAGGGATTGAGTGGAATACATGATGTGTTTCATGTGTCCAGCCTGAAAAAGTGTATAATAGATGATACACTGATTATATTCTTTGATGAGGTTTACTTAGGCGATAAACAGAAGTTTATCGAAGTACCTAGTGAAGTGGTAAATTGGTTAGAAGAGTTATGTTGATAACCAGAAGGACGATTACAGATTTCTAACGGTATATGCGATCTGTTGATTGTGCAAATTTTGGAGAGTAGATATTTGAAATATATGCGAAAAGGGAAGAAAACGAGCTCATGGGATTAGATACTTTCGAGAGCCCATCTCGAGTTGGATCAATCGTATGTAGACTCAGACTACCTCAGGTATAAGACAACATATATGTGGTTACACATATGTCAAACCTGAAGTGGTGAAACACTGACTTCACCCTTTCTAATTTAGTACTTGTAAATGATGAACTTTGGAGAAAGTAGAGAACATTGAGACGAGAAATTAGGAAATGGGATTATATAATAAAGGTCTACAAGGATTATTCGTAAGAATCAAAGTTTCTCACAGAAACTACAAGACCATATTTATCAAAACTGTTCTTAGAGTTTTCACCGAGTGCGAAAACAAAACCTGTAGAGTAAAATTTCGGGGACGAAATTTCCTAGAAATGGGGAAACTGTGACAACCGGCTTTTCAGGCCATACCGTACGAATGTAACACGTGTCATGAATAAATAAAAAGGTTGTATTTGATTGATTGTGATATTTATATGTGATATTTAATGTGTTGGTGAATCCAAACATTGATAAAAATTATGTTGGCAACGATAAAATTAACGCTTATCGCTTAACGATTAAAATGCGCAACGAACGTCGGTGACCACCCGATCAGTGTTAAAATCCTAAAATAGTCTGTTATGATTAGAATAGTAATTTTAATCATGTTTGTGAGGAAAAATAAATTAAAACGCTAAGAAACTCTATTTTTCGAGTTTCAGCGCGTACCACACGATACTGCACGCATTTGACAAAATACTATCAACGCAGCCTGTCAAGGCAACTGGTAATTATTTTAGTAATAATTCAGTGTGATTATTTTTATAGAATGATAAAAATAATTTAAAACGCACAAAAACGGGAATAAATCGCTAGATTAAATACCCGGTATCAAGTAAAATAGCAGTTTTTAGCCAAAATTACATATATATGTATATGCATACATGTAAAATCGAATATATGGGCGGAATGGGAGACATGGAACATGAGTTGGCAGCCATGCAAAGGCCTCTCTCTCCTCTCTCCAACACTTGTAGGCCTAGAAATTTACAAGTGATGATTATGCTTTCCCATCCTTCCATAACTTTACCATATTCCAAGTAAACATTCAAAAATAACCTCCACTCTCTCTCTCTCTCTCTCTCTCTAAGATTCTCAGCCGAACACCCTCAACAACACATCCATTTTCATTTTCAAAACTGTTCTTGAGGATTCGTACTCATTCCAAGGTGTTTTCAAGCTTATATGAAGGTTTAGAGGTGATTCCATGGAGATTCAAGCAAGAACAAGGCTTCATATCATCACTTTTATAAAAAACCACTAAGAATCTTGAAGGTATAACATTTCATCTTTCAAATCTTGTTCATGATTCATGGTGATGAAGATGATAGTGAGAGTTTCTCTTGTTCTTGAATCTAAACATAAACTTGAAAACTAAAACAAACGGGTTTTGGAATAAAATAAAATGGATGTGTATATGTATGTATATGTGGCTGTACGTATGTATATATGTATTTTAAAGTATGATTTTTGATTTTTGGTTTAATTTTGTATGATAAGATGTTGAAAAGCGATATGCATATGTCTTGTATTTATGATGAATAATTGAAAAATGTTCATATAAAGATGATGATGTTCTTGAATACTTGAACATGACTTAAATATATGTTGGATATATATTTTAGCTCATATAAAATAATGATGATGCTATATGGATGCATTAGATGCATTTACTTGAACATGCATGATGATTTGTGGTCATGAAATGATGATTTAGATGTGATTTGATAAAAATAAATTTTAATCAGATTCTATACACTAAAAATAAGATTTTTTTTTGAAATGTTTAATGATATATAACTTTGTCATAATGTTTACTAGCCTTTTATGTTGTACTTGGTGCATTAGGAATTGTAAAATACGTGAAATCGCATGATTTTTGTGATTTACATAAAAACTGCACTAATCTGATTATAATCACTATTTTAATCAGTAAATAACATGTAATGTGTTAAAATATCAAGTCATTCCGAGTTGGGATGATTATAGTAACGTTTAACGCAAAACTATACGTTAAAACGATCAAAAATCGGCTTTTCGAACGACTTTTATGAAACTGATTTAGATCAGTAAGTAAACTGATATTTTTAGTTTAAAAATATTTATTTTAACTAATTTTAAGTTTACTTGGTGTTTGGTAGGTCATACGTGACTTCCGACGCCCGAAAACGTTACCGAATCACTAAAATACGCGTTTTTCACTGAACATTAGTATGGGTAATTTTTGGGTGAACCTGATGTGTTAAAATGTGTTATGTGATTTAATCATGGGAATGTGAAAATATGTAAAGTGTTAACATGATAGTGGGAAATTTAGACTATGCATGTACACTTGTGCGTTTTATGCGGTAGAAACAGTAAAATCGCGTTAAACGTGTAACTTTTTTTGTCAAGCATGAAATTTGATACATATAAGTTATTTTATGTATGCTTGCCTTAAAAATGACAAAATAAACAAGTTAACGATATTTCGCGTATTTCGATGTTAATTTATGTGTACGCTTATGTATATATATTACGACGCGCAAATCGTAGATATATTACGTATAAACGGGTGTGTTAACGGATTTACTTGATAACGGTCACCAATAAAATCGTTCAAGTCACAAAATCATAAAAAAATATACGTATGGACTCATATATATATATATATATATATATATATATATATATATATATATATTAACGTGCCAACATAATCTAAAACGATAACTTTTCGAGAAAATCTCAAAGTTATGTAAAAATTCTAAGAAACAGAGAAACTTAGGATTCTTGTGATATATTGATTGATAAAATCATTCCTACGTATAATAGGACATGTAGAAAATCAATCTGTGGGATTGCGCTATTTAAAAATACGCACCCAAAGGTGAGTGTCACTAAACCCCCTCTTTTTACTGCTTTGTATATGTTTTGGGGGAAGAACACGCCTAAAAATGGTTTAATAAAGTTTTTGAATAAAACATACCTTTTGATATATAAATTGTATATTTTCATTGAAAATATATAGAATTGTTAAATAAATATGTTTCGGTGGAAACGATTTTGGTAAATAAATATGTTTTGGGGAGAAACGGGGATTAGTACGGTGTTTGCGGGAAAACGACCGTGCAATTTGGACGAATTTGCTTGATCTCAAGAGAGTAAGTATCGGCAAGGCTTACATATCGGTGGGGATTTCAGGGAATTCGTACAACATAATATATATAATATTTGTCATATTATAGGATATAAATATTGTACGTGAGGCAGACATCATAGATGGTCTCGATATGGACCATGCGCCAATGGTGTCGTTTAATCATTTAAGTATTACACGCGAGGAATTGTTGGTAGATCTATCGGGTTGACAACCACGTCGTGACCGGTCGCCCCGTGTCAAGTCAAACGACGAATTGCTATTCTATTTATAGTCTAGCCTTGATTATCCCTACATTGTAAATATATAGTTCGTAATGTCTAGCTAACTTACGAGTCCGAATATTTGACGCTATAAATTTAATGTGTAAAACTTGGGAAAATGCCTTATTCGAATGTTTTGGGGGAAAAGCCTACGACGGTTGACCCATGGATTTCATTAAGGAAATAAATGGACTTTCATAAATTATATGGATGTTTTATAATAAACACATAATTAGAAAGCTTTTCCTTAGGATCAAATTGTTTAAATTTGAATATGTGAGTTCACCTTCCTTTGTGTTGACACTTGATTTTAACGTATTCTTCAGGTACTTGAGTTCGGCTTCGGGAATTATGGCGTATCTTGTGGTTGTTGATGCATGTTTTGTTACTTAATATGTTGGACTAACTTTTAAAAATTTTCTGGGAAAAATGTAATAAGATCCGTGAGGATCAAGACAACTTAACTATGTCGTGGTTGTGTAACGTTTTGAATGTTTATGTTTAAAACTTATGTTTTAATTAAGTTATTATGTCCAACAATTTAATGCATCGATCAACAAGGTAGAAATGGGCACCAACTTCCATCACCACTCGTTTTATATTCCGCTACGACGTTTTTGGGGTGTGACAGCTTGGGCTGACGTGTCACTTATACGGTACATCAGAGATCAAAACTTCATTCCATAAATTGTGAAACTTTACATTATTGCAAAAAGCCGAAATATTGTACAAAACATTTTAAATTTTTATGAAAATCCATGTGTGTCTTTATTCCCTCGAACCATTCATCCAAGCTTTCCAAACATCCTTGCAACCTAACGTACATAAGAAGGAAAATGTACACCTGAGTAAACGGGTTACTCAGTGGGACAACAACTAAGTAATATACGTTTTCTTAACAATATCTAGATAGCAAACAATATGTATGTAACACATATTCAATTAGTCACCTTCAGTGTGTCACATTTAGTAGTTCAATGCGTAGCCAGTTCACATTCAGCCCATCACATAATCACATTCAGTTTTTCAGTGCGTCACATTTCGGTGCGAAAGAATCAGTGGTTCAGTGTTATAAAACAATATAACTAATACTAAAATATAATAGCACATAATCTTGAAGATCACAAAAGCATACAATAACGAATCTAAATTTCCAACTAAAAGGTAGTGGAAATCTAAACCCGTACACATGATGTTGTTTTAGAGTCCGTACCACATAATAATATAATAAAATAACGAGCTTAGTCTTTCCGACTACTGTGTAGTGGAAACCTAAACTTGTACACATATGTGGAGAGGGGTCCGTACCTTAAGTGATGAACACAAAGCTGAGATAACAGATTACGTCCGTACCTTAAATACTGATATTTTTGTTTAATTCATTCGTTGATTTGTTGACCAAGATTTTGACATTCATTGTTAATTATTATCATCCTCTATTTTACTTATAAAAATCTGAATTTGGTTTGCAAATTAAAATTTAAATATGTTCTTAAAGATAATAATATGTCATCATAAAACATTAACTCCACTTCTAGTTTTGTCTCCAAATTCATTTATGAACATTAAATAAAATAGTAATTAAAGTTAATAGTTATTAGTATATCATAAATGTATTATTTATTAATAAATAGAATAGTAATTAAAGTTAATAGTTATTCGTATATCATAAAAGTATTACTTATTAATAATCAATAATACTAATATTAAAAAGATTTATGATAATGATATTCACACATAATTCTTTATAGTATTTTAAATAGACGAAATGAAACATATAAAATTACCTTCATCATTTTCTTCAACACAGATGTTCAGATATTCGACCTACTTTTTTTTAAGAGTAGGAAAAATAGAGGGAATGTTGACATAGAAAGATATGTTTTGAGAGTATACATAGTTAAAGGTAAAATCTCTATTTTATATTTGATTTCCTTGGTGAACAAGGTACATTGGTTGATTTGTGGTAAACTACAATTCCATGAATCATTCCTATGTTCTTATAAGAGTAAATTGCCATTTTAGTCCCTGAGTTTTGTCCAAAATTGCCATTTTTATCCAAATAGTTTTATTTTCCCCCTTGGGTCCCTGACTTTTACATTTTGTTGCCATTTTGATCACTTTGCCTAACTCCATCCAAAAACCCAGTTTGTAACAGGGGTATTTTGGGGATTTCCTTAAAAAATGTTTTCAGTTGCCATTTTGATCCAATTCCAAAAAATCAAAAAAATTCCAAAAAATTCCAAAAAATCAAAAAAAATTCTAAAAAATTCAAAAAAATCTAAAAAATTCAAAAAAATCTAGGAAATTCTAAAAAATCATAAAAATTCTAAAAAATTCAAAAAAATATAAAAAATTCTAAAAATCATAAAAATTCTAAAAAATCAAAAAAATTCTAAAAAATCCAAAAATCATTAAATGTTTCGGCACGAACCGTTTCGACCCGTACTGTATCGAACCGAACCGTTTCGACGCGAACCGTTTCGAACCCGTACCGTATCGAACCGTACCGTTTCGACGCGAACCGTTTCGAACCGTACCGTTTCGACCCGTACCGTATCGAACCGAACCGTTTCGACGCGAACCGTTTCGAGCCGAACCGTTTCGACGCGAACCGTTTCGACCCGTACCGTTTCGAACCCGAACCGTTTCGAGCCGAACCGTTTCGACGCGAAGCGATTCGACCCGTACCGTTTCGACCCGTACCGTTTCGAACCGAACCGTTTCGACGCGAACCGTTTCGAACCGAACCGTTTCGACCCGTACCGTTTCGACCCGTACCGTTTCGACCCGTACCGTTTCGAACCCGAACCGTTTCGAGCCGAACCGTTTCGACGCGAAGCGTTTCGACCCGTACCGTTTCGACCCGTACCGTTTCGACCCGTACCGTATCGAACCGAACCGTTTCGACGCGAACCGTTTCGAGCCGAACCGTTTCGACGCGAACCGTTTCGACCCGTACCGTTTCGAACCCGAACCGTTTCGACGCGAACCGTTTCGAACCGAACCGTTTCGACCCGTACCGTATCGAACCGAACCGTTTCGACGCGAACCGTTTCGAACCCGAACCGTTTCGACACGAACCGTTTCGACCCGTACCGTTTCGAACCCGAACCGTTTCGAGCCGAACCGTTTCAACGCGAAGCGTTTCGACCCGTACCGTTTCGACCCGTACCGTTTCGACCCGTACCGTTTCGACCCGTACCGTTTCGACGCGAACCGTTTCGAACCGAACCGTTTCGACGCGAACCGTTTCGAACCCGAACCGTTTCGAACCGTACCGTTTCGAACCCGAACCGTTTCGAACCGTACCGTTTCGACGCGAACCGTTTCGAACCGAACCGTTTCGACCCGTACCGTATCGAACCGAACCGTTTCGACGCGAACCGTTTCGAACCGTACCGTTTCGAACCCGAACCGTTTCGACCCGTACCGTTTCGAACCCGAACCGTTTTGAGCCGAACCGTACCGTTTCGACGCGAACCGTTTCGAACCGAACCGTTTCGACCCGTACCGTTTCGAACCGAACCGTTTCGACGCGAACCGTTTCGAACCCGAACCGTTTCGAACCGTACCGTTTCGAACCCGAACCGTTTCGAGCCGAACCCTTTCGACGCGAACCCTTTCGAGCCGAACCGTTTCGACCCGTACCGTATCGAACCGTTTTTAGATTTTTTTGAATTTTTTAGATTTTTTTGAATTTTTTAGATTTTTTAGAATTTTTTAGAATTTTTTGAATTTTTTGGAATTTTTTTTATTTTTTGGAATTGGATCAAAATGACAACTGAAAAGGTTTAAATTGAAAAGAGTAACTGGGTTTTTGGATGGAGTTAGGCAAAGTGATCAAAATGGCAACAAATGTAAAAGTCAGGGACCCAGGGGGGAAAATAAAACTATTTGGATCAAAATGGCAAATTTGGACAAAACTCAGGGACTAAAATGGCAATTTACTCTTCTTATAATGCCTTCACGTTTCAACCAACCAATGACCAGTCCATAATTAACACAATTTACTATTTTCTGTTTCATTTATATTCTTTAATTAATTAATGCATATACGTAATATATAGTATATCTAGAATTTGTGAACTATAGACTACTTAATAACACTTTCATTTATTCAAATATTATTATTTCTTTCAACGATAAATACACAAATTTGTTAATTTTTCAGATTATAACCATACACATATTTAAATAATACATTAAGTTCAATAATTTCCAAAATGTCCGTTATAATTATATACAAAATTATACAAATATTTTGGGTATTACAATTATTTCCCCCTTAAAATAAATTTCATCCTCGAAATTTGTACAGGTAGTCATTAATGGTATAAACCAAAAACTTTTATTAAAAAAACATGTTTATTTGATGCTTAGAAAAGTTATATACATTCAAACGACAAGGTTCAAAAGCAAAAGACTTGAGCTTAAACAACGGGAAATCCTTTATCTCATTAAGGTTCATGTCCAATGATGTGTGTAAAATGTAACATATAAATTACATCAAATGAGGCATAAAACTAACCCTTTTTTTAGTACTAATGTTGGAAAAAGCGTGTTTCTTTCTTCCTTTTGAATTTACAGGACCAAATGAGCTTAAACGAACAAAAGGAGCAAATAAGTAGCCAAAATCAACATAAATACAAAGAAAAGGAATAAACGTGAAATGCCCGACCCCTCGGCAGCATCCCCAAAGCAAAAACAAGGCAACAGAAGCCTGACCACGGGGCCATGCCCAGCTGAACACGGGGCGTGGTCAGGGACCTACATAAAAGACAAACTTGTAGAAGCTTCCACGCCCACCATGGGGGCGTGCCCAGCTCAGTACGGGGCGTGTTCAACACAAATATACGCAGAATCTTGCCAAATCTTGATAGTACAGATACGAAGTTGACCACGGGGTCGTGCTCAGGAGACACGGGGCCCCGTGTGGGGCCCTCTGCTGACACTTGCAATTAATGAAGGAAGAGAAAAGACTGGCCACGGGGGCGTGCCCAGCGGGCACGGGGCCGTGGCCAGAGTTCTGTGCAGGCTATAAATAGGGGTGCTTGGTCCACTTCAAAGGCATCCCTTGGCAAACCACTACTGTCCCACTTTGCCACCACTCCACCACAACTACAACACCAACACCCACCACCATCATCCATCATTCATCATCGATCTTTAGAGTGTGTAGTAGTCTCGGGATCTAAGATTGATTGTAAGGATTCTTGCCAATCAAAGACCATGTTTGGTTAAGCCTCTTACATCACTTGGTGAAGACAAGTTTTTATTGTATTACTTTTGATTTTTAATCTTTCTGCACTTTTTATTTGGGTTTGTATTAATGACTTTAATAACTAGTTTCTTATGTTGAAGGTGAATTTTTCTTATCATTTTTCTGTGGTGTCTTGAAGTTACTTTACTATCTATATAAAGTAAAAGATTAAATCATTCATGTCTTTACGGTCTATATAAAGGCATGTTGACTACCTGGTCAGGGGTTAGGGGAATGGTTTTGTAAGGTTCTTACCTTGTTTAGTGTATAGATCCTGCAAGGACCTGGTTCAAGCTTACTAGGACCTCCTTCAATACCCACTGGTATTGGATGGCGGGGGTGCAAATAGCTTGAACCCCTCATATGTAAACTACTATTAATACTTTAAACCGGCTTCTTGGGATTGTATCCTTGCTGACTCAAACCACTTAGCCGAGGGTAACGTCACCTTCAAAAGAGGGGCCTCCCACTTTTCGCATTAATAACTAACTTAATTATATTTCAATATTCCGACACTTTGGGATTGTATCCCTGCTAACTCAAACCACTGGGTTGAGGGTAACCTCACCTTCAAAAGAGGGGCCTACTACTATAAATAAGATAATCTCTTAGAAAGTCCGAAAGTGCGAAAATCATCAAAGGATACATTAAATACGAGTCGGACCCAAGTGATTCTATCTTGTCTATTTGTTTTTATTTTATTTATTTTTTCATTTTTAGTTTTTAAAACCTTTCTCAAAAAAAAATTTAGATTGATTAGAGGTTGTGGATAAAACGGTACTAAAAGCTCTTGTGTCCTTAGACGACCTTGGTATCTTACCAACGCTATACTACGCTCACGATGGGTGCACTTGCCCAAGTGTGTGTTTAGTGTTAGTAGAATATCGTGTTTTATAAATATAAAACTTGACTAATGTGTAAAATGGGCTTAAAAGATCAATTAAAATATATCACGCTTCGCACACACCAAGTTTTTGGCGTCGTCGCCGAGGACACAAGGATTTTAAGAAAGTTTAAAATCAACGGCCTTATTATTTTTACCTTTTTTCTATTTTTTTAGGATTTTTCTTAATTTTTTAGTTTCTACAGACTTCAGGACGAGCCGTGCTCGGTCGGACACAGAGCCGTGCCCATCATTGTTACTAGCAGTTTTTGTTTTCTGAGTTATAGAAGAGTGAGCACGGGGCCGTGCTGAACTCCCCAGTAACTGGGATCCAGAAAACAGATACTGTAACCACGACCACGGGCCGTGGTCAGTGACCACGGGGCCGTGGTGAGAGATCTGACCGACATTCTTTTCTGTTTTTATGGCAGGACTTTGAACTCAATCACAGGGCCTAAACTCTCTACGCAGTGCATGAGTTCCAGTTCCAATAAAGACATAAAAGAACCTCTAGACGAACCCAAACACTTTCTAAGAAAAAGACTAAAAGCCAAAAATTAAGAGAAGGCTTCGGGGGACCAACTCCCAATGGCGGATCAGCGTACCCTAATGGATTACCTATGGCCCACGGTCGGTAATCTCGGAGCCGCCATCAATGCACCGAATGTCGATGCCAACAACTTCGAACTTCGGCCGCATTTGATTCAAATGCTCCAAAATTCCGCAACCTTCCATGGCCTAGCTGATGAAGATCCCCATTTACATATTACCAACTTTTTGGAAATATGTGACACTTTCCGGATCAACAGAGCTTCAAACGACGCCATCCGTCTCCGAATGTTCCCATTTTTACTAAAAGACCGAGCTAAGGCTTCGCTAAACACCCTCCCAAGTGGGTCGGTAAACACTTGGGATGAACTTGCCCAAAAATTTGTATATAAGTATTTCCCGCCCTCTAAAACAGCTAAATTAATGACTGAAATCAATACATATTCACAAGAGGATGGGGAATCCTTATATGAAACTTGGGAAAGATTCAAGGAGCTATTGAGGAAATGGCCTCATCATGGTCTCGCAGTGTGGCAACAAGTATCCATTTTCTATAATGGGTTGTTGCCACTCACGAGACAAACACTCGACTCAAGCTCCGGGGGACTCCTAGGTAAGCGTCGCCCAAATGAAATTTATAATCAAATTGAGGAAATTGCTCAAAACAATTTTCAGTGGCACACCCCCCGAGGTTCAAAATCTATCGCCCCGGGCGCCCATAAAGTAGATGAGAGCACCTCTTTACAAGCCCAAATCGAGGCCCTATCTTCAAAAATCAAAAAGTTAGAAATGGCAAAAACGGCCTCGGTTATGGCTTGTGAAGGGTGTGGTGGGCCACATGAAAATTGGAGTTGTATGAAAGAAATGGATAATCAAACGGAAATGGTAAACTACATTGATAATAGACCTAGGCTGTCGGGTCCCCCAACGGCTACTTACAACCAAGGATGGCGTAACCACCCTAACCTTGGTTGGAGGGAGCCCGGCAATAGTAGTAACCAACAAAATCAAAATCAACGAACAAACTTTCAACAACAACCAACAAACGAGTCATAAAATTTCCCTCAATAACAACAAGGGGGACGGGAGAGTCTTGAAGACCTCATTACACGCCTCATCTCCGAAACCAAAAAAAGGTACTCGGATCGATTCCTACAAGCGGAATCCAACTTTAGAAATTAACAAGCTAGTATTTAAAACACTGAAAAACAACTAAATCAACTAGCCCAAAATTTCTCTGAGAGACCACAAGGCGCATTACCTAACAATACGGAGACCAACCCGAAGGCGCAAGTACACCTCATAACACTAAGAAACCGGACCGTAGGCCTCGAGAAAGCTCCAATACCCTCAACCAACAATAATCCACCCATCCAACCCACGATTTTGCCCCCAGCCCACAAGGAAACAACTCCTCCACCAAATTCAGAACCTACCAAAAACCCCTTGGTGCCCTACCCTGGTCGGTTACTTCGCCAAAAGACCAACGAGCAATTCACAAAATTCATAAATTTACTAAAACAATTGCATATTAATCTTCCTTTTGTGGAAGTGCTCACCCAAATGCCAAAATACTCAAAATTCATGAGAGACTTCCTCACCCACAAAAGAAAGATTAAAACATTGCAATTGGTCTTCCACAGTACTTCTCAACCAACTCCCACAAAAGAAAATCGACCCCGGAAGCTTCACCATCCCTTGTTCCAATGGGGGATCGCCCGTATGAAATGCACTAGCCGACCTTGGGGCTAGCATTAATCTCATGCTCACATCAATGTTTGACCGACTCGGACTTGGTAAAATGAGCCCCACAAAGATAAGCATACAACTCGTCGATAGGTCTATTAAATACCCACAAGGTGTCATCGAGAATTTATTGGTAAAAGTCGGAGACTTTGTCTTCCCGGCCGACTTTTTCATACTCGACATGGAGGAAGACACCGAAGTACCACTCATTCTAGGAAGACCATTCCTTGCCACCACTCGCGCAATGGTGGATATGAGTGATAGGAAGTTAACATTGAGGGTTAGAAACAAGGAGATGAAATTCGAGGTTGGAAAAAGAGTAGAAGACGACCTGGTCAACTACATGGATGTCATAGACTCAAGCTTGGATGACGCTCTCCAACGGTGCAACACGGGATGCGAGACATCCCGCTCGGGTAACATATGACTGACTTCGTGTCTAGCCAAGGACCCTTATAAATGTGGCGCACCACTGAGGCATTCCGCGGAACTATCCTTAGTTTTAGTTTCATATTAATTTAGTTTAACTTTTATGTTCTGTAGTTTAGTTTTACTTTTCAGGAATAAATCACACAAAAAAAGATGGAGGTTACCAAGGGAACGTTAAAACCACAACCCATGCACAAAAACAGAGCCTTCCGTAAACTTTTCCAGCATTACAGCAAGTTCAGCACGGGGCCGTGCTCAGCCCAACATGCCCCGTACCCAGACTCTGCAGAAAAATTGCCCAGTTCAGGTAACTGGCCACGGACCGTGCTCGCTGAACACGCCCCATGGCCAGCCTTCTGTTTAATTTTGGTACTGGCGATCTGACCATGGGGTCGTGCCCGGACCACACGGGGCCATGGCCAGACGCCCAGTATCATAAAAATTTGTTTTTCAACACCTTTTTACACATTCAATCAACCTAAAAACTTATTTTTGGGACACATTGAGGACAATGTGTAATTTATGTGTGGGTGGGATGCTAAAACCTTCAATCTTGCAAGTCCTAATAACAAGCCTTACACAAAACTCTATTGGAACCGTTAATCACCCCAATTTTTTTCAAAAATTTTCATTTTTTTACTTGTCTTGGTTTAATTCGGGAATAACAAGTTCTAAAAAGTTTATATTTTTTATAAATTTACAACCGATAGCGTCAAGATAAAAAGAACCAAATAAGAAAATTATGAAAAGGCATGACAAATCTAATTAAAATTTGATTATATATACTTGATCACATTAAAAACCCATTCCCACAACAAGTGAGTTTTGAGCCTTTATTGAGCATACATGCATATATCTTTAAACTAAATGCTCATTTTCCGTTTCATGTGTGAATAGCCGCTTGGTTCTTATGACTCTAGAACTTGCCACGACGATACATTCCTGGTCCTTACCAACTTGAACCCAAGTAAGTAAATGATGGAGGCATTAGGACTAACCCATTTTCCTTTCAACACCATTATTTTTCATTTTTTTATCAGCTACCCAAAAAACCCCCTAGTTAACCCCTTTGAGCCTAAACCTTTTCATTTCAAAACCCACAAAACAAACACCCTTTACCCACCAAAACCTTTTTCTTTTCAACCCCTTTATTTTAGTAAAAAGCTTGGTTATCTTGTGACATGAAAAAAATGAATGTCTTGCAATAAACAAACAAGTTCCTCAAAGAAATCTTGCTTGAATGTGCTTAGTTTGAATAAAAGTCACAAAAACAAAAAGTTTTACGACGACCGATGCTTTTTACACTTTTCGCCAATTTCACTAACCACTAACCAAAACCACCTACCCTTAGCCCAACCCTAACCCTTCCCCAAAGTCCTCTTGATATTTACGAAGGTTTATAGTTAAAAAGGAGGAGGATTGATCGCTTGGCAAGCATATGGTAGAAGTAAGTTCCATGCCGGCCTCGAGTGTTTCACAAAAATACATTTTCGGCCGAGTGTTGAGTGATCTCCCGTGAGGTATGAGAACTTGTATATAAATGGAATTTTAAAGAGGCATGTTATGCCCAAATAAGTAATTTTTCTTATAAAATGTTCTACATAAATCATGACGAATAGGATTGTAAATAAAATAAAAATAAAACTCAATAAAGATCTTGGATACCCGACACTCACAATAAGCCCAGAACTTCTCCTCTACCTTTTCCATTTGGATGTGTAAGTCACATTGCTTGAGGACAAGCAAAGATTCAAGTGTGGGGTATTTGATGTGTGCAAAATGTAACATATAAATTACATCAAATGAGGCATAAAACTAACCCTTTTTTAGTACTAATGTTGGAAAAAGCGTGTTTCTTTCTTCCTTTTGAATTTACAGGACCAAATGAGCATAAACGAACAAAAGGAGCAAATAAGCAGCCAAAATCAACATAAATACAAAGAAAAGGAATAAACGTGACATTCCCGACCCCTCCGCAGTATCCTCAAAGCAAAAACAAGGCAACAGAAGCCTGAACACAGGGTCGTACCCAGCTGAACACGGGGCGTGGTCAGGGACCTGCATAAAAGACAAACTTGTAGAAGCTTCGACGCCCACCATGGGGGCGTGCCCAGCTCAGCACGGGGCGTGGTCAACGCAAAGATACGCAAAATCTTGCCAAATCTTGATAGTACAGATACAAAGTTGAACACGGGGCCGTGTCCAGGAGACACGGGGCCATGTAGGGCCCTCTTTTGACATTTGCAATTAATGAAGGAAGAGAAAAGACTGGGCACAGGCTGTGGCCAGAGTTCTATGCAGGCTATAAATAGTGTTATTGCATACGTCTGTCGACTTCGTCTTGTATCGAGTCTTGTATTGTATTAGATAGATCAGGGTACGCAAATCCAGAAAAGTATGTTTGTAGGTAATTTCGCACGAAATTACATCTATGTAATTCCGTACGAAATTAGACAGTGATATCGCACGAAATTAGATTTCGCATGAAATCTAATTCCGTTTGAACATGTCCGTGCGAAATTACGTTGCCTATAAATATGTGCCTTGTGATTTCGTTTGTAACTGTTCCAAGATTCCGGTTTGAGAGCCAAAGTGCTGCCGAAGTGTCAACTCGCTGTAAAACTTTGTCAAATCAATCTAAAGACAGTTTAAAGTGATATTCTAGCTGAATTGAACTTGATACGTCTGTTTCCGCCTTTCGTATTAAGAAAAACTCTTCTGAACGACTCGTTCGGGTCAGAAAACGATCCTACAAGTGGTATCAGAGCTCAGGAAGAAGAGTTCTTACCAATTCAGCTGCAAATTCTGATTTCTACACTTTCTTTTCAAAATTAAACTTGATTTCATGGTTAAAATGTCTTGAATTTCACACAGTATATGCGCATTTATGTTTTAACAAAGCCTTGAAAGTTTCAGACTTAAAATCGGACAAAAACTTAATCAATTTTAGCAAAAACAGCTCGAGATGATGACATCAGCAATATTTCGCACGAAATCAGCCTGATTTCGCACCAGATTGTTATTTCGCTTGAGTAGTTTCACACGAAATTACTTATTTCGCACCAAATTGTAATTCTGTTTGAGAGGTCCACACGAAATTACCTATTTCGTTTTAAAAGTTGTTATTTCGTACGGAATTAGTAATTTCGCATCAGTTTGGTATTTCATTTTAAAGGGTATTTCGCGTGAAAATTAATTTTGTTTGAAAGACTGTTTTGTGAAAATCGTTACCGAAACATGGAAGAGGAATTTTATAATGCATTTGCTACCACCCCGACTACTCCGGTATCTGTTACTCAGAACTTGAACATGGAAAATGAAACGGGCACTATGCAAAAACCGCCTAAGCTTATGAATATCGAGGAGTATAAAGGATGGGAGGAACGTTTTGAGAATTGGGTTCAAGCAAATTATTTGGATGCTTGGGAATGTGTTGAGACAAAATATATTAGACCATTAAATGATGAGGAAGAGGAGATTGCTATTAAAGATCTAAGTGTTAATGATAGAAAGAAATATAAAAATGAAAAGATGATGATTAGTCTATTGCATCAAGCTGTGAAGGAAGATATCTTGGTTTTACTGCAACATAATGGAAGTGCATACTCTATCTGGAAAGCATTAAAATCAAAGTTTGTTGGAAGTAAAGAGATGATTAAGAACAAGAAATCACTTTTGAAGAAAGAATTCGATCTATTTCGTGGGTTGAGAACTGAAAGCACCAAGCAGATCATTGAAAGATACTGCAATTTGTTAGTTCAAATGAAGAGAGTTAGCATCAATAAAGATAATGAAGAGTTGATAGAAAAGTTGGTTGATGCATTACCACATGAAACTTGGGGCACATATCTCATGATGTTGAGAAACAAGAAAGATTTTAGCAATTTAACTCTGAATAAGTTCATTGAGAAACTTGAAGCTCAAGAGATGGAACAAAGGAAGATCTCAAGAATGAAAGATTTTGATGGTGAACAAGATATCGGTCTTTATTACAAAGGAGGTATTAGTGAGAAGACCAACACGTCACCAAAAGTTGAGAATGCATTCAATGCAAAGAGTTCGTCTGGAGGGTCATCTCAAGGATCAAACAGCAAAACGGGATTTTCTTCATATTCATCATTTTATCCGAATTTATCAATGACCAAGAATTGCAAGAAATTACAATGCAACATTGTTTTGAATCTTGAAAATGGTGAAAATTTCTCGGAAGAGGTTGCAAAAGGTCACATGTCGTTGTTGGGAACTGTATTAGAATCATATGAAAGTTTAGTTACAGGAAAGATCGGGAATCCAATGTTGACAAAAGAGGATTACGATCAGATTGATGCTGAGGAGATGGAATTGATGGATATAAAGTGGTGTTTGGCGAGTGTTTTGAGGAGAGCCGAAAAGTTTAAACAAATTATGGGAAGAGATGATTTCCGTGATGTAAATGTTTCTACTTTAGGTTTTGATAAATCTAAGGTTACTTGTTTTCGTTGCAGGGAAAAAGGACACTTCAAGAGGGAGTGCATGAATCGCGAAGCAAGTGGAGCTCAAAATCCGTTCAACAACAATGATTACTATCGGAAAGCAATTTATCATCAAGTTGCTCAACAACAACATCAACAAGAACCACAAACTGCACATGCCAGAAAGACTATCGAAGAGTCATCAAAGAGAGCTTGTATGGTGAATCAAGATGATGAAAAATCAACAAAAGGTTTCAGTTGGGACAAATATGTTTCAGCTGGTAGTAAAGCATGTCTGATAAACCAAGATGATGAAAAATTACCAGAAGGATTTAGCTGGGAAAATTTCAGTTGGGATGATTATGATCCTAACAAAACTCCAAATCACAAAGCTTTTGTTGCTAGAGTTGCTGAAGACAGTGATAATGATGATGATTATTATGCAAAAAGAATGGAAAAGCATTTAAAATTGATGGAGGAGAGTGACAGTGATGATGGAAAATTAAAAAGAAAAAGAAGAAAGTTAAAAAACCCGTCAGCAGTGATGATGAAGAAGTTCCTATGATAAGGAAGAAAATAAAAGACATTCCAGTTTTTACAGTTGAAGCTGAAGCTGATGCATAAAAGATACCAGTGATATGTGAAAACTGTGAAGCAGTAAAGAAGCATAATAGTACTTTGATTCATAACATGAACAGACTGAAAGAATCTTATGATGTTTTGAATAAAGCAATGAATCAGTACAATCAATCAAGCAGTGAACAAGCAACAGCAATGAAGACACTTCAAGGAGCTTTCATGACAAAGCAAAAAGTGGTCAATAATTATATTGAGAAGTGTGCTGTTCTTGAACAGAAACTGGAAACACAAATGATTGAAACAGAAAGAGTAAATAGATTGTTAAAAAGTTACTCATGTACTTCTTATGTTATTAACATGATTTATCCAACAGTTGAAGGCATGAAGGCATTTGATGAAGAGGAATTATCTGAAGAAAAGAAGAAGGATACTGAAGTGAATGATTCTGGTAAGAAAAAAAGTTTCAGTTATACAAAGTGTCCACCCCCGCTTGAAAATGGATATTCTCCACGAAATCCAAATTCAGAAAGAGTCAAAAAGGCAACCAACTTACAGTGGGAGTCTGAGTCTTCAGAAAATTTGCCAGACAACATTGATGTCACTTTTACTTCGTCTGATACCGATCATGAGTCAGAATTAATAAAGAAAGTGGTCGATCAGGTGTTGGATAACGATGAAACCGAGGAGTCAAAGTCAGAGTCAAACTCAGAGTCAAAATCTGACAAGTCAAGTCCAACTGTCAAAAAGGAGAAAAGGGTTTACAATAAAGAGTTTTTGTTATCAAAATCTAATTTGAATGACGAACCAATCAAAGTGGCATATACTTTGAATGATTCTGACAAATTATATTCTGATCAAGAATTTCCAATAAGAGGTGTTAAACCTGAAATGATAAAAAAGGTTTTCAAACTAACATAAATTAATATTTATGAAATAAAAGATATAAATCTTGATGAAAAACCTAAAAATTACACCTCAAGAGTTCAACAACGTTTAAACAAGAAAAAGGGTTATAGTTCTGGTTCTGGTTTTCAAAAGAAACAAAGCCATAACGGTAATTTCAAAAGGAAAGGACTTGGTTTTATTCCACCGAAAAATTATAAAAATGAGAAAACTTATAAATAAAAAACTGTGTTTGTTTCAGGAACATCAACTGAAGAAGAAAAGGAGAAATTGTTCAGAAATCAATCAAATAAAGAATTTCTTGCGAAGAAGCAAGAGGAAATGAAGAATGAAGTTGTTCAAAGGAAGGAGACAAGAAACTGTTTTCAATGCAAAACAGTTGGTCATATTGCCAGGAATTGTCATAAGGCAATCCAAACAAAACAGGGAGTCTCTGAAAAACTGAAAGGAAAGATTGTTGAGAATGAACCACCAACTAAACAATTCAAAGTTTTCAAAAATTCGAAGTTTGAGGTTGGTGAATGTTCAAACAGATTTTACAAGAGAAAAGCAAATCTTGACAACCACAAATGGGTTGTTAAGAAATCTGATGATAGTTCAGGCAATGAATCTGATTCCACAAAGTCAGAGGAGCCACAAGTTGAATCAAAAGTTGAGAATTCAGTACCGCCAATGGATGATGTCAATTTTCCATCATTGAGGGCTGAGAATTTTAAACAAAAAGTTGGCAAAGTTGAAATTTCAAATCAATTTTTCTCGGAAAATAAAGATTTTGATATTGAAAAAATCTTTAATCCCAAAGTAAAACATATTTTTGGAAAAATGGTTGACAGGAAAGTCAAAGGGGTAAAGGAGTTTTATGAGAAGAAAACAAAGAAACCAAGTAAAGTTGGTTCATCCCAGGTTTGTGACTGGGATGGAACATATTATGATGATTGAAAAACCAGGACTTGCCGGAGCTTCCAGGTTGGTAAGTGTGAAACAGGTATCGGCATCTTTCTTGAGAAATTCACGAAAGTGATTTTGACTTACAAGTGGTTATTGATTTGTTCTTAAAAGTGCTAAATCAGGGACATTAAGTTGTACTTGATTTTCTACAAGTGATATTTGGTGATTGAATTTAAAACTGTTAAATTTTTCCAAGTGGTTGAAAGAACAAAGTGATAAATTGAACCCCTAACCTACAAGTGGTTTTATGAAATCAACAAAACTAATTTCCGGAAAAACCATTTGATTAAAACAAACTTAAGTGTTTTGAAATCATAATGGGAAAATAGTTTGTTGTAAGGGGGAGTTCTGATTGTTTATGCCAAGTGGATGGCGATTTGAAGTGATTCGATATCAGCTGTCATTTTATTTGTACAGTTTGTTTTCAAATTTCTTTAAATGATTTTGCATTTTAGGGGGAGTAAGAATTTTCAGAAAATCCAAAAACATTAGAAAATTTGAAAAAGTCAAAAACATGATAAAATAAAAAATGAGTTTTGTTGTAAAAAGAGGAAATGATAGTACATCAGTGGACGATCGCAGCATGCTAAAGAATTGGAAAGTAAAATGTGATAAACGGTCTCACTGATGATGTGCCAGTAGTTTTTTACACATTTAGTAGATTGTGACGAGATATAAACTTAAATTTCAAACTTACTTATATCGTGGGGAACATCTCTCGGATATATGGGTAACCCCCGAAATCTTGTTTGAAAGGTCCCTCTTTCTGAGATACTAGGTATTTATACTCAGTGATATCTGGGGTATTATCCCGAGACTTCTGATATTGCGGAAGCAATGGCCTAGTCTCCGTATAATACTTTACGCTTGCTTGAAATATAGCACCACCCTCAGTACAAAAAATGATGAAACATTGCAAAATGCTAATCATGTGTTGTTGAAGAAAAGATTCTCTAAAGGGAACACACCAAAAGTCAAAGCCATCATCTCTCTGATTTTGCGGAAGCAATAGCCTGAGCTCTCATGGCCCTCGCATTTTAACCCTTTACAGATATCATCTAGGTATACTCACCTGTAAGACTGAATATTGGGATCTGAATACGGGAGTATATTATGAGGTGGGACACGCGAATAAGTTTAAGTCTCTTAAAACATTAATCTCGTATCTCGAATCAGTTGAACTTTGTGTGAAAATTTAAATGGATCAGTATACTGACAATCTAAGTGAATCGTTTAGAACTTAAAATGTATAAAGCTTAATGGTGTTGGTGATTTGTCTCAAAAACTGATATGATCCTCTTACACAAGCTCACAAAAATATTGTCTGTAAATATTTCTTTACTGAATTTCATTAAAACCAAAAATTCAAAAAGATTTTAAGTGTGTTTTAGCATAAATTTTGAAAAATTCAAAAAGATTTTCGACAACTGATGTTGGAGAGCTGATTTTTAAAATTCCAAGTACTAAACATGATGACAATCAGTGAGGGGGAGTTTGTTTGAAATTAGAAAAGATTTTGAAAGAAAAATGTTATTTCTATAAGTGGTTCATCAGAGATTGATTTTGTAAAATCTTTTTGTTTGATACTTGCAAATACTGTTGTATTTGTGTTTACAAGTGGTAAACAAGAGAATAAATTTGTCAAATTTAAAAATTTATGAAATTTATTTCTGGGTTTAGATTGTGTGCAGGTAAATCAGGTTTTGGTTTCTGAAGATTATGTGATTTTAAAAGAGCCAGGTTTTGATTCTGAACAGGATGAAAGCCAGGTCACAATCCTGATTCTGGAAGAGCCAGACACAGATCTTGGGATAAAAGATTGTAGAGCCAAGTTCAGATCCTAAAGTTCACGCAAGCTGATGATGCTGATGAACTTAAGGAATCAAGAGATCTGATCAAGAGATTTAGAGAGAGATTAAAGCCAGGAAGAGATTCTGAAAGAGAAGAGAGAGATTGAGGATGTTTTACATTGTTAGATATTTCGGAAAAAGTCGAGAAGACTGATAAAGATTGAAGATGATGAAGACATGTATTGAAGACTCGTCGACATCCGAGGGGGAGTCTGTTAGTGCATACGTATGTCGACTTCGTCTTGTATCGAGTCTTGTATTGTATTAGATAGATCAGGGCACGCAAATCAAGAAAAGTATGTTTGTAGGTAATTTCGCATGAAATCTAATTCCGTTTGAACATGTCCGTGCGAAATTACGTTGCCTATTAATATGTGCCTTGTGATTTCGTTTTTAACAGTTCCAAGATTCCGGTTTGAGAGCCAAAGTGCTGCCGAAGTGTCAACTCGCTATAAAACTTTTTCAAATCAATCTAAAGACAGTTTAAAGTGATATTCTAGTTGAATTGAACTTGATACGTCTGTTTCCGCCTTTTGTATTAAGAAAACCTCTTCTGAACGACTCGTTCGGGTCAGAAAACGATCCTACAAATAGGGGTCCTTGGTTCACTTCAAAGGCATCCCTTGGTAAAACCACTACTCTCCCACTTTGCCACCACTCCACCACCACTACAACACTAACACCCACCACCATCATCCATCATCCATCTTTAGAGTGTGTAGTAGTCTCGGGATCCAAGATTGATTGTAAGGGTTCTTGCTAATCAAAGGCCATGTTTGGTTAAGCCTCTTACATCACTTGGTGAAGACAAGTCTTTTTTGTATTACTTTTGATTTTTAATCTTTCGACACTTTTTATTTGGGTTTGTATTAATGACTTTAATAACTAGTTTCTTATGTTGAAGGTGAATTTTTCTTATCATGTTTCCGTGGTATCTTGAAATTACTTTACTGTCTATATAAAGTAAAAGATTGCATCATTCATGTCTTTACGGTTTATATAAAGGCATGTTGACTACCTAGTTAGGGGTTAGGGGAATGGTTTTGTAAGGTTCTTGCCTTGTTCAGTGTATAGATCCTGCAAGGACCTGGTTCAAGCTTACTAGGACCTCCTTCAATACCCACTGGTATTGGACGGCGAGGGTGCGAATAGCTTGAACCCCTCATATGTAAACTACCATTAATACTTTAAACCAGCTTCTTGGGATTGTATCCTTGCTGACTCAAACCACTTAGCCGAGGGTAACGTCACCTTCAAAAGAGGGGCCTGCCACTTTTCGCATTAATAACTAACTTAATTATCTTTCAATATTCCGACCCTTTGGGATTGTATCCCTGCTGATTCAAACCACTGGGTTGAGGGTAACGTCACCTTCAAAAGAGGGGCCTACTACTATAACTAAGATAATCTCTTAAAAAGTCTGAAAGTGCGAAAATCATCAAAGGATACAATAAAGACAAGTCGGATCCAAGTGATTCCATCTTGTCTATTTGTTTTTATTTTATTTGTTTTTGCATTTTTAGTTTTTATTTTTATGTTTCAAAAACCTTTTTCAAAAAAAAATTAGATTGATTAGACGTTGAGGATAAACCGATACTAAAAGCTCTTGTGTCCTTGGATGACCTTGGTATTTTACCAACGCTATACTACGCTCACGATGGGTGTACTTGCCCAAGTGTGTGTTTAGTGTTAGTAGAATATCGTGTTTTATAAATTTAAAACTTGACTAATGTGTGAAATGGGCTTAAAATATCAATAAAAATATATCACGCTTCGCACACACCATCCAATCACATCATACCCATGGTGTTCAGTTGGTTTATTGTCAATGATAAAGAGAAAACCCTTCCGCCTCTATTAGTTGGTATAGCATTTGCTCCAGTGGTAATATTCTTTTCAATATCCTTTGGGGGGAAGGGCAATTCTGGATTGCATGTCCAGTTTGTTTACACCTAAATCAACCCCAGTGAGTTTAAGGCATACTTCAGCATGGGTCTTTCCGCATGTGGAACATGGTTTTCGGGGTTGATTCTGGGTTTGTGCAACGATCGCTTGGCTATTCTGGGGTGCTTGTGGGGAGCTCTGATTAGAAGTTGAATTTTGGTTTCCGGTGAGTGGGATTTGGGTGGAAGTTTGTCCAGTGGTTAAGGCCATATTTTTCAAGAGGCCTCCACCATACTGAAGCTTCATTGTTCTATTTGCTATTTCCAGATTTTGGACTACATTAGCTACTTCAGTGATGTCTTTAAAGTCTTGGTTAACAACTAACCACTTAATTCGTTCACACAATGCCCATTTAAATTTCCTGGCTTGCGTAGCTAGGGATCCAGCATTGGGTCTAACGAAGCTAGCAAGCCTCGTGAAACACTCCATGAACTTAGTCATAGGTTCGTCCTCCCTTTGTTTGATGGATGCAAATTCTCAGATGTGTTCATCATGGAAGGCAACCGGAAAATATTATCGAAAGAACAATGTTTTGAAACCGTCCCATGGAAGTGTAGCAGTGAGTGTATTATGACAACTCGAACCCTTGACCCTGGTCGTCGAGAGAAAGGTGTTTTATTAGTGTTATTATTATTATTACTTATCAAATAATAATATGCGACGAGAGAAACGCGATGTTTAACTATTAACTTATATAAATTAAATAAGCGTATTTATTCATGTGATTGAAACGAACCAGATTTTATAATCAAGGCACACGAACGCTTAACAGGCTAGTGCTCACGGTCCAAGCCCAACCCACTAACCCATTTTTACCCTACATATAAATACCCTTTTACACATGAAACCCTCATTTTTTTTCTCATATCCTCTTAACCAGCCGCACTCAAGAGTTCCCTACCCCTCTCTTCCCTAAAACAGCGATCACCGGAGATCCGGACTCCGACGACACCCCTCCGACCGGTCGCTGCATCTCCGACAAACACCCTCGCTAAATCTCCATATTCTCCGGTCACATACTCAGCCCCAACCTCCTGTTCATCTTAAACATCCCCACACACACAACCATTTCTCCCGTTCTTTAACCGACAACCGGAGCAACTCCGGCGGCGGTTTCGTTTGCTGGCAACACCACACACCCTCAATTGACCTAACACCACTTTCAATACTCCCTCTCCATCTTTTGCTAATTTTCGGTTACAGGAATCCCGTTTATCCGGTGAAGAACAGTAGTGCAACGACTGCAACTGAGGTGGTTCGAGCGGATTAAGGCGATTGCGGAGTGATTCCGGTGGAATTCCGGTAACAGCGGCGGTGCGCTGTTTCTCCGATGACCAAGCATGTACTCTGGCTACAGACTGGACTTTCTGACAAGACTCCGGTTAACCGAGG
The DNA here is from genome assembly GCA_030545235.1 of Helianthus tuberosus. Taxonomy (NCBI): domain Eukaryota; kingdom Viridiplantae; phylum Streptophyta; class Magnoliopsida; order Asterales; family Asteraceae; genus Helianthus; species Helianthus tuberosus. The sequence continues at coordinate 122,084,141 of CM060365.1, read as the reverse complement.
GAAGGCAGAGGACGACAGTGGCAACAATCACACACCTAGTCGCCTCTAAATGGTTTGGTCAGTACCCTTTTACCTTCGATTGGCATGCACATACCTGTGAGATTATTGACTTCTATTTTGTGAATTGTGTAAACAAGCTCAGTTGGAAATTTGTGAATCTTGAAATGTTTTCAGAATTAGATCTTAATGATTTGATGATAGTTATTGTTATTTATGTGTGAAATAATGTGTGTGTATGGTGAATAGGCTGATAATAAGGTTTCTTTATGAAAAGATTAAACATATGTTCACTGGTTAATATATATATGTGTCTTTTATGGTCTGTGCTCCTTGAAACTCTTGGTATATGCAAATTGCTAACTGATTTAGTGTATAGGATGGTTGTGAATATAAGACATGTGTTTGCTGATTATCATTGTTGGTTAAAAGTCTGCTTAGTATGGTGATGATTGGGCATTTGATATTTTTGGGTAGCATGATATTCACTATTTCCGGTTATTATTGTGTATTCTTGTGATTTTTAGTTTGATGCATAACATGGGTTGCCGTGAAGGAAATTGGAAGTTATGGTTAAGATAAGATGTTCAATAGAAAGAGTAAATGTTAGATGTTTGGTTTATAAACGGCTCCATCCCTTTGTTAAAATTAAGTTTTAATGTTCTTATTTTTTTGAAAACACTTGCTAACTGTTTGGTGTATATTTGTTAATGTTGGTTTGTTTAAAATATGAAAGATGTTAACTGTACACACATGAAAGGTTTATATGGTTATGGACATATAGTTGCTGTTAAAATATACCATTATATTTCTTACACCTTCGAGGATTTTGAATACTGAACTGGGAGTGGAATTGTAGGACGATAATCTTTATGATTTTTGAATATGAGGTCCCACTCGCAACGTGCATTCACTTTGGGCTGCACATAGGTTATTATTCACACTTTGGGCTTTTGTTAAAAAGCCCAAGTAAGTCCCAACTGCTCTACATGTTACATGATGGTTTGACTTACATGCTATGTGTTAGATACATGTAATATATACGTGACATTACTTGCATAAGAACCTAATAAATATTAATAACCATAATAGGGTACGGTTGACCAACATAACACAAGTAAATTGTCTGCCGAGCAAAACAAAGGGGAGTTCACACTATCTATAAGGCATGGGATTCCTGGTGGTTGGGAATGGGTAAAGGATTAAATCGGAAACTGCGTGATCTCCTGGTTTGGAACACGTACCACATCCTCTTTATTGAAGGGTGATAACACGGAACCTGCGTGATCTCCTGGTTTGGGGATACGTACCACATCCTCTTTATTGAAGGGTGACAACGCTGATACTAGACCAAAATCTCTATCATGAAGTCCCTCCTTTTATATCGACTTAATCGCCAAGCCAATGGCGAGCGGGTCATTAGTTAGATAGCGCTATTTAGGTTTGACAAGCCTCACACCGTGCCGCAGAGGACGGGCGTGAACAAATGGATCTGGGCACTAGTCAATGATGATAGACATTGACGTTAGGGCACCAACTTACTTCAGTCAGTGGTCGATATGGTAACGGGTCTAGTGGTTCACATGGGGAAGCCCCCACTGGTTATGATTATGGTTATGGTTTGGGAAACAAGGAAACTGGTTAACTAATGGTTTACGAAAGAACTTATGGTTTTTGGAACAACTTTAAAATGAACACCAACTGTGAACTCGCTCAACTTTGTAGTTGACTTGTTGTTACATGCCTTGCATGTCGTTAGAGGTTTAGCTGGAGCTTGCTGGGGAGCAGGAGTCGTTGTGGGACATGGACCGTTGTGTGCCATGTGAAACTATATGAACATTTAAACTTATACTTTGGTTTTTAAACTTTATGCTTCCGCTGGTAACTTGAATTTGATTAACTTGTTTTGAACACCAATTATATTGTGTGGTTGGACTTTTATTTATTTAATTACATTGTTCAATATGATTGGTGGCTGAATCCTGGTCAGTCACGCCTCCTGCGGTGATACTCCGCTTGTGGATTTTGGGGGTGTGACAGATTGGTATCAGAGCCATTGGTTATAGTGAACTTGGTTTTAAGGAAAAGCTTTTTGACAAAACCAGACTATAACCTGTACAGTGCTCAATGATCCACAACGACGCTTCGCTCCACGTGCAAGGCTCAACACTTTAGATGGTATGGTCTATGTTCATGTTACCTACTTGTTAGTTACATTTGCATGGTGCGTTGTTATGGTATGCTTAGTTAACGTAGTAGCACGTTGCCCTTATTAGCCCTAGTATGCTCAGTTTGGCACTCAACTGTTTACTTGAAACTTGACAAGTAGTGATCAATTTTTTTTCCTGTTTTCTCCTCACCCCACTACGACAACTGTTTTATGCGCTCTATTTATCCATGTGACTGTCTCGACATGACGTCGCCGTTACAACTAGAATTCAGATCTGATCCTCCATACATTCGTTTTACACGTTGACATTCACGTAAACCAGAACCGGCCCAAACGAACTCGGATTTAGGAGAAAAATATACCCACGTGTCCATGTTGACAAACCCTATCATCTCCACTAGTCGTCGTCACCAGAAACGAAGCAGTCACAGTTACACGCGTTCGTCATTTTGCAACTCGAAACCCTACCAACCAAATTTTGTTTTGGACAAGTGATGTGCTTCCACGACCGTGATGCAATAAACTTCCCTTTTGTGCCGTGCCGCCATGCACCACTACTGGAATTACTTCTAGACAACGGATTACTTGGTTGAATTCTTCGGTTATTGTTGGACCCCTGTTTTCACTCGATTCTTCGTATGAACCTCACTAACTCCCTGTTTCTTTGATTGACAACTGATATAATGAAACGCTAACAACCATACCACGATTTCCATCGACCACTAGATGATCCCATTACCCTGTTGGGTGGATAATTTATATTCTACCTTGATTTACACCTTCGTATACCTAACTTAGCAAATGGATGCTTCTTAATACCGGGGTAGCCTTCGGGACACTCGTGAATGGAGATACGGATCACTCAACCTACAGACGAACACGATAATCTATACATTTACATGACCCACCTTACACTACCAGAGTCGTATTTTAAATTCCACGATAGTTTTTCTTAAATATGCGGAATCTTTGCACTAGCTTTTGTACCGACACACGATTGTTGATTAATGATATGTCTAATTTCTACCATTGGCTTAGACCAAACCATCACTCTCTTATCACAGTAACATTACATTCTCGCTACTCCATGCTGAAACCCTGGAACGAACACCCTCTAGTTTAGAGAATTGGGAAGGCTCGACTCTCGATCATTGGCGATCACTCCTTGAAACCTTGAGGGCGGTGATGTATTGTTGATACGATCAAACTCTCTTGAGCATGTTTTCGCGTCCTTTCCTTGAAACCTCTTGACTACACAGGCATATTTCAGATTCACTCTCAACCCAAGGAAACCTCTCTGAACTTGATTGCTTACCGACTCGATAAGTCGCAAACTCATCTAAGTTGGGGGATCAAGGCGAATTATTCCCCCTTCGCATGTGGGCGAGCCCGACAACTTTGACAAAAGCTTCAGCAAACCTTAACCCTGCAAACTTGTGCGACAACCATTCTTCTCTGATTAATCCTTGTTATACTTAATATACCAGTGTGGCACTTATATTCGACAAGCGGCGTTCTTCATTTTAACCTTATGCAACTAGTGTATGACTAGCTATACCCTCGACGATAGGTAAACCCCTACTGCGGATTCTTAAGCACCTATACATCGATTGCGACTACCCTTTTTGCATGTTTCCACGTCCAGCCGCCATAAACTTCTCGAGTCCTATGATCATCATCCTAACAACATTCTCCGCGAACTCTCGCTTGGAAGAGTTACTCTCCACGAACGTTGCTCGAGGAGCGATGGGAAATGAATGTCACATATAATGATATCACAAGCACTATCCTTAGAACCCGATACGACCGAGACCGGTTCCCAGTCGCGACATTCGAATTTAGCCTACATTGACGGATATACCACTTGTTCTTTTCGACGACATCCGAATCTACTTCAAGAACTAGTAGGAATCCGACCGATACCTACGCCTTACCATGGAGTTCCTACAACACACACAACCTTATGTTTAGTTTCCATTGAACGATTCTTAACGTTGTGAAACCCGTTTTCCTTGATCATATGCACAAACTCTCATAACTCTAACTCGAAAGATTGCTCAGGAATCTGCATTTCAACAATGGAAAGTGAAACTCTGTTGTATACCCATTCTTTCATTATCAGACGGCACAGACGATTTCGTTGTTTAGAATGACGCGTCTATCCAAGGACTCAGTTGTGTGTTGGTGCAACGTGAGAAAGTCATTGCTTACGCATCACGCCAACTTAAGGCTCACGAGAAGAACTACACTACCCATGATTTGGAGTTGGGACCAGTAGCGTTTGCAGTCAAGACATGGAGACATTACTTGTACGGTACCTGGTGCACCATCTACACCGATCACAAGCGTCTCCAGCATATCTTGGATCAGAGGGGGTTAAACATGAGACCGTTTCGATAGTTCAGACTCCTTAACGACTATGAGTGCGCGATTAAGTATCATCCAGAAAAGACCAACGTTGTGGCTGATACCCTTAGTCATAAGAAAACCAACCCTAAGTGTGTACGTGCGTTACGGCTTACTATCCACTCTAGTCTTCCTACCCAAATCCGTAATGCTCAGGTTGAAGCATTGAAGAAAGAGAACCTTTTAGCCAAGTCCATGCGGGGCATGGGTAAGTAACTCATACTCAAAGATGGCATCGGTTGAGTAGTGATGTAATCACCTGACTAAAACTGAACGTTTTCTCATGGTCAAGGAAACCGACAAGTTTTCAAATCTTGCAAACATCTACTTGAAGAAAGTAGCTGCTAGGTGCAGGGCGCCCGACTCCCATTGTCTCTAGATATGACTTACATTTCACGTCAGATTTGTGGCAAGCCATGCACAAATCCTTCGGCTCACGATCATGCATGAGGACTACTTAACACCCACGAACAAATGGTCGAACCAAACAAACTCCTAAAGACATGCTGCAGGCATGTGCTACTGATTTTGTCCACGGTTGGAAACAACACCTACTTCATTTACAGTACTGATGGAACTCAACCTTATGTGAAACAACCATCCACTAGTACTACCACTCAGGACGTGCAACCGTTATTAAGAGTGTTTTGGTGATTATTTGCTTGCTATACCAGTTCGCGTCATCGATGCAAGACTTTTGATACAGCGTGCACCTTAAAGTGAGTTAACAACTTTTACTAAAGGCATGTGTCCATAGTTGGGGACAACGCACTATTTCCCCGGTTTTGGAAATACATATAGTACCCCTAGCTTGAGGCTACACGAGCGTCCTTAGAAAAGTACATATTCAAGGGTATTGGAAACCACTACTATCCCTGGATTGGGAAGGAATACTTTTCAAACTAATATTCCTGGATGAATACTTTTAAACATATTGGTTTAATTTCGATAGTTAGTTGATAAACTCAACTTTATCACTTCATTGAGGAACCGGGTGTGACCAACCCCCCCCCCCAAGCGTTGTAAGGTATCTATAGATCGAGTTCGTCCGAACTCACTTCAAGCCATCGTTTTAGAACAATTTTCGGGACGAAAATTCTTTTAAGTAGGGGATGGTGTAACACCAGACATTCACAGGGTGAACACAAACCCCGTTAACTCCGTTAACTTATATATTCACTTAGGCGTTGTGTTCAAGTTTAGATAAATCAGGTGTCCCAAAAATTTCACATACAATTGCTACACAGTGCTCGTCAGCAAATATATATAACTTATATAATATTCCCTACTATGTGAAATAAGTTTACACTATGTGAAAACTTTCATGTTATGAGAATTACGTGAAATTACATGCTACTTGATTTTATATGCTATATGATTTGCATGATTCATTTTGTGAACTTTCGTGAAACTACATGTATTTGTGTATAACAATAAGGCCATTAACGAACTGTATATCTTAGCTTAAATTTCGAGGACGAAATTCCTGTAACATGGGGAGAATGTGACAACTCGAACCCTTGACCCTGGTCATCGAGAGAAAGGTGTTTTATTAGTGTTATTATTATTATTATTACTTATCAAATAATAATATGCGACGAGAGAAACGCGATGTTTAACTATTAACTTATATAAATTAAATAAGCGTATTTATTCATGTGATTGAAACTAACCAGATTTTATAATCAAGGCACACGAACGCTTAACAGGCTAGTGCACATGGTCCAAGCCCAACCCACTAACCCATCTTTACCCTACATATAAATACCCTTTTATAAATGAAACCCTCATTTTTTTTCTCATATCCTCTTAACCAGCCGCACTCAAGAGTTCCCTGCCCCTCTCTTCCCTAAAACAGCGATCACCGGAGATCCGAACTCCGACGACACCCCTCCGACCGGTCGCTGCATCTCCGACAAACACCCTCGCTAAATCTCCATCTTCTCCGGCCACACACTCAGCTCCAACCTCCTGTTCATCTTAAACATCCCCACAAACACAACCATTTCTCTCGTTCTTTAACCGGCAACCGGAGCAACTCCGGCGGCGGTTTCGTTTGCTGGCAACACCACACACCCTCAATTGACCTAACACCACTTTCAATACTCCCTCTCCATCTTTCGCTAATTTTCGGTTACAGGAATCCCGTTTATCCGGTGAAGAACAGTAGTGCAACGACTACAACTGAGGTGGTTCGAGCGGATAAAGGCGGCTGCGGAATGATTCCGGTGGAATTCCGGTAACAGCGGCGGTGCGCTGTTTCTCCGATGACCAAGCAACTACTCTGGCTACAGACTGGACTTTCTGACAAGACTCCGGTTAACCGAGGGAAGGCAGAGGACGACAGTGGCAACAATCACACACCTAGTCGCCTCTAAATGGTTTGGTCAGTACCCTTTTACCTTCGATTGGCTTGCACATACCTGTGAGATTATTGACTTCCATTTTGTGAATTGTGTAAACAAGCTCAGTTGGAAATTTGTGAATCTTGAAATGTTTTCAGAATTAGATCTTGATGATTTGATGATAGTTATTGTTATTTATGTGTGAAATAATGTGTGTGTATGGTGAATAGGCTGATAATAAGGTTTCTTTATGAAAATATTAAACATATGTTCACTGGTTAATATATATATGTGTCTTTTATGGTCTGTGCTCCTTGAAACTCTTGGTATATGCAAATTGCTAACTGATTTAGTGTATAGGATGGTTGTGAATATAAGACATGTGTTTGCTGATTATCATTGTTGGTTAAAAGTCTGCTTAGTATGGTGATGATAGGGCATTTAATATTTTTGGGTAGCATGATATTCACTATTTCCGGTTATTATTGTGTATTCTTGTGATTTTTAGTTTGATGCATAACACGGGTTGCCGTGAAGGAAATTGGAAGTTATGGTTAAGATAAGATGTTCAATAGAAAGAGTAAATGTTAGATGTTTGGTTTATAAACGGCTCCATCCCTTTGTTAAAATTAAGTTTTGATGTTCTTTTTTTTTTTTTTGAAAACACTTGCTAACTGTTTGGTGTATATTTGTTAATGTTGGTTTGTTTAAAATATGAAAGATGTTAACTGTACACACATGAAAGGTTTATATGGTTATGGACATATAGTTGTTGTTAAAATATACCATTATATTTCTTACACCTTCGAGGATTTTGAATACTGAACTGGGAGTGGAATTGTTGGACGATAATCTTTGTGATTTTTGAATATGAGGTCCCACTCGCAACGTGCATTCACTTTGGGCTGCACATAGGTTATTATTCACACTTTGGGCTTTTGTTAAAAAGCCCAAGTAAGTCCCAACTGCTCTACATTTTACATGATGGTTTAACTTACATGCTATGTGTTAGATACATGTAATATATACGTGACATTTCTTGCATAAGAACCTAATAAATATTAATAACCATAATAGGGTATGGTTGACCAACATAACACAAGTAAATTGTCTGCCGAGCAAAACAAAGGGGAGTTCACACTATCTATAAGGCATGGGATTCCCGGTGGTTGGGAATGAGTAAAGGATTAAATCAGAAACTGTGTAATCTCCTGGTTTGGAACACGTACCACATCCTCTTTATTGAAGGGTGACAACACGTTACCTGCATGATCTCCTGGTTTGGGGACACGTACCACATCCTCTTTATTGAAGGGTGACAAAGCTGATACTAGACCAAAATCTCTATCATGAAGTCCCTCATTTTATATCGACTTAATCGCCGGGCCAATGGCGAGCGGGTCATTAGTTAGATAGCGCTATTTAGGTTTGACAAGCCTCATACCATGCCGCAGAGGACGGGCGTGAACTAATGGATTTGGGCACTAGTCAATGATGATAGACATTGACGTTAGGGCACCAACTTACTTCAGTCAGTGGTCGATATGGTAACGGGTCTAGTGGTTCACATGGGGAAGCCCCCACTGGTTATGATTATGGTTATCGTTTGGGAAACACGGAAACTGGTTAACTAATGGTTTACGAAAGAACTTATGGTTTTTGGAACAACTTTAAAATGAACACCAACTGTGAACTTGCTCAACTTTGTTGTTGACTTTTTGTTACATGCCTTGCTGGTCGTTAGAGGTTTAGCTGGAGCTTGCTGGGGAGCAGGAGTCGTTGTGGGTCATGGACCGTTGTGTGCCATGTTAAACTATATGAACATTTAAACTTATACTTGGTTTTTAAACTTTATGCTTCCACTGGTAACTTGAATTTGATTAACTTGTTTTGAACACCAATTATATTGTGTGGTTGGACTTTTATTTATTTAATTACATTGTTCAATATGATTGGTGGCTGGATCCTGGTCAGTCACGCCTCCTGTGGTGATACTCCGCTTGTGGATTTTGGGGGTGTGACATGTATCACTGCCTCTGGCGTGTTTCACAGTACGCCACCAGGTTTGGGTGTTATCTTCCGGTTTGTACGCAACCAACCTTGTTTTAAATTCACCGCCCACTCCTTGAAATTCGAAGATCTTCTCAATGTGAGCAATCTAATTTTGTGCTTCTATTGGTGTAGCTATGTTAGTTCATATGTCTGTAGCTTCCGTCAGCATTGAGTCTTATTTTGTACTGTGTATGTCTTTTGTGTATTTGTATGTAAATGTATGTATGTTTGTAAAACGACAAACCAGGGAATGGCGCAAAACTGTAAAAGTGAAGTCCGACGGATGTCATATGTCATCCAATCGGGTGGCCATCCGATCGGATCACTATCCGATCGGGTGACACCTTCCCTCCCTGTGTTTGCCTATAAATAGCAAGCTATGTCTTGTGATTTAGAACCTTTTGCTGACTTTGATAGCGAAGCTCTACCAGTTTGTATCTCTACCGGAACAGTTGTAATTTCAGATCTTGAATAGAATACAGACGAGATTAAATGTTGATTCTGCTGTTGTTGATTCTTAGACACTATCAATGGATTCCGCACATTGATCGTGATCGATTCATCCACGTTCCAGACGAACAGATCCTGATCAACAAGGCCTAACAAGTGGTATCAGAGCCACAGGAGGCTGAATCGAAGACAACAACTACGAATTCACCAGAATTTCAGGGATTTTTTGCCGTTTTCAGTCGAATTTCACCCGAAATTTGACCAATTTCTCATCTTCTACTCATTTCTTGCTGTGTTTTACACTTTTACACCTTAAAAACGAGACAAACTCAAAATTGAACGGGAATTTACGGACAAAATTTGACAAATTTTATATCATTAGACTCAGAATTATTCAAAGATCAATCCTTCAAATTTTCATAGAAAAATTCAACCTAAAACTAAATCAAATCTATCAAAAACCAAGATATGTTTCGTGCTTGCTGACGTCATCCACCCGATCGGACAACTGTTCGATCGGATTGGCATAGTCTGTTCTTGATATTTGCTTGCTGACGTCATCAGTGTCACTCGATCGGATCACCATCCGATCGGTGAAACATTGTTGTTTAAGTTTCATCAGTGTCACGGCCCCCGTCCCGGTTTTACCCGGTCCAGGAGCCGCGGGACAGAAACCCGTGGTATTTATTAATTGAGTTGACAGCGGAAGATTTACAGGATCTTTTAAACTTGAAAATGCCCGATTATTTTATTAGATAATTTGGGACAAACCCCATTATTTACAATAGAGGAATTTCACGAGGAAATTCCCTGATTTACAAAACATGTTTATTTATTTTAACTGAGCCACCACTTCAAGCTTGTTAGTGCTCCGTAGCACGTTTTCCTTGATTCACAGTAGGTCGCCGGAAACATGTTTTAAAAATATTTTATCAGCGGGGAAATACTGGCGAGTCATTCAGGTTAAATAAAACGACACATTAGTTATAAATTACAGCATAAGAGCGATTACAATGGCTACTATCTTATTTTTATCTGGCGCCGTGTCACCTCCTGGTGACGATGGTCATACCACTATTGGGTCCTTTCATCCAAGTAGTGATGATTATCACAGTTAGGATTTATTAGCCTAACCGTGAGAAATTAGTAATGTGCACAATACCCCACTAGCCAGTGATTCAAGATAACCACGACTTAATCCCTGTAATTATAACTTTGAAAATAGTTTGAGGTATTGTAAAACAACTTTAATAAAAAGAGAATGACTCACATTGCAGATTTAAACGGGAAGAGTTTAGCCTACTGATTAGCCTTGTAACCTAATTTAAATAACAATGCACACGAACTAGGTTAGTAACTAATACAGCATTTACGATAACTCACGAGACTAAAATCCTCACAACAAATGAAAAAGTGCAATACTTAAACATCCATCGAATTCACGACGAATGACAAAGTATAGCCCTAATGTGGGCAGCACTTAAACATCCATTGGATCGATTTCAATCGATCGGACATTGAATAGTAGCAACGATCGAGTTAATACCCTATATCGTAGCAGCGTTTCACTACCGTGAATGTGATTTTCGACTTTTGAGCAGTAGAACTTCGTTATTGAGAAAAGTTTTCGACACCAGTGAACTGCTCATGATCGAATCAATTTATAGCTGAAAAATGGGGTTTACGCGGCCCGCGTAAACCCTCTCTTAATCTTACGCGGCCCGCGAGGGCCATCTAGGCATAGACTAGGGCTAGCGTGTCACACATAGGTCTGCCACATGTGCGACACGTGGCCTGGGATGCTTATCCGGTCAACACCACTTTGACGCGGCCCGCGTAAGCCTATGCTTACTCTTACGCGGCCCGCGTGAAACCCAGAAATCTTGATTTATTTGTTTCTTCATGCTCAGTAGGGTTTCAGGGGTCCGGGTTTTCACTTACGGGTCGTTTAGGTACATTTTTTATAGGTCCTTACAATCTCCCCACCTTATTTAAAATCTCGTCCTCGAGATTTACTGAAATAAGTGAGGATACTTTCGTTTCAACTCAGATTCCAGCTCCCAGGTGTATTCGGGTCCTCTCTTTGAATCCCATTTGACTTTGACCAGTACTAGACTTTTGTGCTTGAGAAACTTGACCTTTCTATCTTCTATTTGAAGTGGTTTCTCCACAAACTTTAGCTTTTCATTTACCTCTATGTCCTAAAGAGGGACTACTAGTGATTCGTCCGATAGACATTTCTTGAGGTTAGATACATGAAATACGTCATGTACCCCAGCTAATTCTTCTGGTAGCTGTAAGCGATACGCGACCGGTCCTATACGTTGGATTACTGGGAAAGGTCCTATGTATCTTGGACTCAACTTTCCTTTCTTACCGAACCGAACTACTCCTTTCCAAGGAGAAACTTTCAAGAGTACCTTGTCTCCAACTTGAAATTCTAGTGGCTTGCGTCGATTATAAGCATAACTATTCTGGCGATCTCGAGCCGTTTTCAGTCTTTCCTTGATTTGAGTGATCTTATCGGTAGTTTCTTGCACAATCTCAGGACCTGATAATTGACTTTCTCCTATTTCTACCCAGCAAACTGGAGTTCTACACTTACGTCCATATAGTGCTTCGAACGGGGCAGCTTCAATGCTTGAATGATAGCTATTATTATAGGAGAATTCAATTAAGGGTAGGTGGTCATCCCAGTTTCCACCAAAATCTATCACACATGCCCTAAGCATGTCCTCCAGGGTTTGGATCGTCCTTTCACTTTGTCCGTCTGTTTGAGGATGGTATGCAGTACTTAAATTTAGTTGGGTTCCCATTGCTTCCTGGAAACTTGTCCAGAAATGGGAAGTGAAACGACTATCCCTATCCGATATAATGGAGATTGGGACTCCATGTAAGGATACTACTTCATCTACATACAACTTTACCAACCTTTCCATACTAAAGGTTTCTTTTATGGGTAGAAAATGAGCTGATTTGGTTAATCGATCCACAATTACCCAAATCGTGTCATTACCTTTTCTGGTCTTGGGTAACTTAGTAACAAAGTCCATTGTTATGAGTTCCCATTTCCATACAGGCATTTCTAATTGTTGTAGTAGACCTGAGGGTTTCTGGTGTTCTGCCTTAACTTGTGAACAAGTAAGACACTTAGAAACATATCTAGCTATGTCCCTTTTCATTCCTATCCACCAGAAATTATTCCTTAAATCTTGGTACATCTTATTGTTACCAGGATGCATGGTATACCTAGATTTATGGGCTTCCTCTAAAATTTTATTTCTTAAGTTTCCTTGCTTAGGTACCCAAATCCTTTTCTTGTGGAATCGCCAAATTCCATCACTTCCTTGCTCTAGTTCCTTTATTCTTCCTTTCATCCCTTCAGCATTATCTTTGATTGTTGTTTCTTGAACATTCTTCAGTTGTTCCATTAGGTCTATCTGTAAACTTAACCTAAGAGCACGAACTCGTCGTTGTTTCTCATGATACTTACGACTTAAAGCATCTGCGACTACATTTGCTTTTCCTTCGTGATATTGAATATCACAGTCGTAGTCACTTAGGATTTCCATCCATCTCCTTTGCCTCATGTTTAATTATTTTTGCCCAAATATGTACCTTAAGCTCTTATGATCTGTATAGACAGTAAATTTACTTCCATACAGATAGTGTCTCCAAATTTTAAGGGCAAAAATTATGGCTCCTAATTCTAAGTCATGTGTCGTATAATTTTCTTTGTGCTTTTTCAATTGCCTTGAAGCGTACGCAATTACCTTCTTGCGTTGCATTAGCACACATCCTAATCCTAGCTTAGAAGCATCACTGTAAACTTCAAAATCCTCTGTTCATTCTGGCAAGGCTAGAATTGGGGTGTTTGTTAGCTTTTGCTTCAAAATCCTAAAGGCCTCTTCTTGCCTAGGTCCCCATTCAAACTTAGCTGCTTTACATGTTAACTTAGTTAATGGCACAGCTATTTTGGAAAAATCCTTAATAAAGCTCCTATAGTATCCAGCTAAGCCTAGAAAACTTCTAATTTCCATAGCTGATTGTGGGACCTTCCACTTGGTGATCGCTTCTATTTTGGAGGGATCTACGTGAATGCCTTCGTGATTCACCATGTGTCCTAAAAATTGTACCTCTTATAGCCAAAATTCACACTTCGAGAATTTGGCGTAAAGCTTTTCCTTTCTTAACAAAGTTAAAAGTGCATGCAGGTGCTGACGGTGTTCATCCTGGCTTTTGGAATAAATATGTATATCGTCGATGAAGAAAATTACAAATTTATCCAAATACGGTTTACAGATTCTATTCATCATGTCCATAAATGCTGCTGGAGCATTTGTCAGTCCGAAGGGCATGACTGTAAACTCGTAGTGACCATACCTAGTTCTGAAAGCAGTTTTAGGTATGTCTTCTTCTTGTACTTTCAACTGATGGTATCCGGAGCGTAAATCTATTTTAGAAAAATACCTAGCTCCTTGAAGTTGATCGAAAAGATCATCAATCCTAGGTAATGGGTATCGATTCTTAATTGTAACCTTATTCAATTCCCTATAATCGATACACATTCGCATTGACCCATCTTTCTTCTTTACAAACAACACTGGAGCTCCCCACGGGGATAAACTAGGTTGTATAAATCCTTTACTTAGTAATTCATCTAACTGCTTTTTCAATTCTAGCATTTCGGTGGGTGCTAACCGATAAGGTGCTTTGGCTATCGGTGTAGTTCCAGGAATTAGATGAATTCTAAATTCTACTTTCCTATCGGGTAGTAGTCCAGGTAGTTCTTCTGGGAATACATCCGGGTATTCTGATACTACTAGAATTTCTTTGAGTTCCTTACCCTTAGTGTTAATGATTACTGAAATCATATACACTATTTCTTGTTTTCTTGAATAACTGGCCACTTTTATTACTGAAATGAATTTTAGTGGCTTACGTGGCTTATCTCCTGTAATCACCACTAATTCTCCTGTGGGTGTATGAATTTCTATGGAATTTTTATCACAGAGAATTCGAGCATGGTTGGCTACTAACCAATCCATTCCTAACACAATATCAAATCCGGCTAAATTCATAAGTAACAGGTTTGCAGAAAATTTATTGCCTAAGAGTTCTATTTTTCCTTCTTGCAAAACCTTATCTATGTTAACCGAATTCCCATCTGCTGTTTCGACTGTAAAAATCTGCCTAAGGTTGGTTAAGGGTAAGTTAAGATCTTGGCAGAATGAAGTATTTATAAAACTTTGGTTTGCACCAGAGTCAAATAATACTTTTGCATAAACGTCGTGAACTAGGAACGTATCAACTATCACGTCAGGGATTAGTTCTGCTTCCTGAGTAGTCAACTGGAAGGCTCTTACATTTTTCTTGGTAGTTCCTTCTGCAGGTTTGGCTTTGTTATCAGCTGGTTTGACCAATTTTGGCTAGTCTGGCCTAAAATGTCGGTTCTCCACAGTTGTAGCAGATTGTTGATTTCTTCCTCCTGCAGTTTTCCTCTTGATGCCCCGGAATTTTTCAGAAATTGCAATACCCTTTGCATCTACCAAAATGCTTTCTTTTACAGGTATTGCAAAATGGAACAGTGAAAGATTGCCCAGTTCCCTTTTTCTTGAAATTACTTCTATTACCCATACGGAATCCTTGGGTAATCTTCTGGGCCACTTCCTTTTTCCGGTTTTCTTCTCTTGTGCGCACCAGCCCATCAGTTAGGGTGTTAGCTAATTCCACAGCATCGTCAATAGTGCGGGGTCTCGCAGCTTTGACGATATCCCGAATCTCACCAATCAATCCCCAAATATAGCGGGAAATAAGCACCAGTTCTGGCGAAGCCAGGGTTGCTACCACTCTCACATACTCGAAGAATGTCGAAGTATATCCTCGACAGTCTACATCCACCATCCGGTGGTTCAGGAATTTATTTGCCATTTGTTCTTTCTCATATTCGGGACATAATTTTCTTTCTATTAGCCGCTTAAATTCTTCCCAACTCATGGCATAGGCCACATTACTTCCCTTGGCTTGAAGTACCGTATTCCACCATTCTAGCGCCCCTTCTTTAAAAAGGTGTGACGAGTACATGACCTTGTCTTCCTCGGCACATTTACTTATTTTAATTACTGCTTCGGTTTTCTCTAACCATCGTAGTGCAGCAGTCGCTCCCTCATTGCCTGCAAATTCAGCTGGTTTACAGGCAAGAAATTCCTTATAAGTGCAACCAGGCATTGCAGCTTTCATTCTTTTAAGGAACGGGGCTTGCATCCCATCATTATCATTATTATTAATGTTGCCACCTCCATTTACGCTATTACTGAAGTTGTCTTCATGAGTACATTTGCTAGGAATAATTTGTTGAGGTTCAACGGGGTTTCGGGCAGCAGCAAGGATTGCTGGAATAGCATTGGCTATTCCCTGAGCAACGATATTCTCGATATCTTGCCTATTCAGAAATTGATCTTCATGGTTTTGTTCAGATTGATTAACTTCGTTAATAGGTTCATTACCAGCGTGTTCCATCTGGTAATTAATTTATATAAGTGATTAGCATAAAATAATTAACAACCAAACATAACAAAACAATCGCACATATTCATGTCAACACGTATAGCCAAAATTGTCGATTTTTCGACTTTCGATATTTTATATATAATAGGCATCCGTACACACTGGTTATCTTACAAAAGTTTTATTTTTAAGTTATTTCACATAATTATATTTTTATTACTATTATTATTATTAAACACACATTCCCACAACCACAGTCAGCTGGCATTTCAGAAACGACGCTCCCTCTCATCGTACTTCCAAGATATCCTCTCCCCTACTTCCCGAATTCTATTTCCCGCGTCCACTAGTTCCTCGCCATAGTGGCGGAGTTCTGCCAAGTTTTCGGAGCTCATAGGTGGGTGTAGTGGAGGCTCCGGGTCAAAATGGGGGAAAAAGGTATTAGGGTTATTTAGGAGATTCTGAAACTGCCAGTCGGTGGTCCACCATTCTTCTAGCTCTGCTGGTAGAGGTTGGGAGTGGATAATAGGATCTGGGATATCAGGCTCTAGATCAACTGGAAGTTGTGCTTCTGCTGGGTAATTAAAGAGGTTTTCACCGGCAGGTCCGATGAGGTCACTAAGTGTCAGTCTATGATCCAGCTCTTCCCAAGATGGCATTTCCTGGTCTTGCCTGGAACTTTCTATTCCCTTGCCTTTATCCATTGGATCCTCCGTCTTTATAACTTTTTGTGTTGCTGGTTTCTTCCTGCGCACACGCCTCCAGCCCACAATTCTTCTTCTTTTCTTTGGCTTGGGTTTCTCCGGAGGTTGGGCTTGAAATTCCATAGGTTCATCCATGTCGGCACAATAACCGGTAAAGTCTCTGGAAACTTCCACATTAACATAATAGAGATTGAGATTCTGAAGAGCTTCAGACAACTCATTCATGCTGTTTAGCAGATATGAAGAAACACACAAAATTCTAGGTTAAAAATTTGGTAGATTTAAATTCTCACAGAATCACAGAATGGCAATCAGAAAAATTAAATATTAATTACAAATATCTAATTTATACAAACCATTTAAAACAAAATATTACGATATATATCTATTATAAATTACAACTGAAATTAGAAATATACTAGTGGGTATCTATTGGATGAAGTTCTTTTAAAGTTTCTGGCTCGTAGGTGGCATAGGTGCTGATACTGGTTTGGCGATTAAACTATAAGTTAGCATTTACTACTATAGTGGCTAACATGTAGAGATTTTCCCATTGTTCATCTAATTCATCTTCCCCTGGTGGGTTATTACCTGTTTCCTGAGTCTCCTTATTAATTATCACTTCCTTTGTTTGTGACTTCTTTATTTTCTCTTGACTTTTTCTAATAATCCAACTTATTTTCTTAATGGTAAGTGGTTTCTCAAACTGTGCCTTACGAATAAATATTCCTTCCTCAGTATCTGCTGAATATCTTGAGGAATTTGATTTGAATGAGGTTTCCTTATCTTTTAGTGAACTATCTAAGTGACGATAGATGTCCGAAATCCTTTGCTTACCCATACTGTAACTAACAAATAGTCAAATAACAAAAACACATAATCACAGGATGGTAATCAGGAAATTAAGTATTTCTAAATAATTAATTGGCTTAAATCAGTGGCTCTGATACCACATTTTTCTATCACGGCCCCCGTCCCGGTTTTACCCGGTCCAGGAGCCACGGGACAGAAACCCGTGGTATTTATTAATTGAGTTGACAGCGGAAGATTTACAGGATCTTTTAAACTTGAAAATGCCCGATTATTTTATTAGATAATTTGAGACAAACCCCGTAATTTACAATAGAGGAATTTCACGAGGAAATTCCCTGATTTACAAAACATGTTTATTTATTTTAACTGAGCCACCACTTCAAGCTTGTTAGTGCCCCGTAGCACGTTTTCCTTGATTCACAGCAGGTCGCCTGAAACATGTTTTAAAAATATTTTATCAGCGGGGAAATATTGGCGAGTCATTCAGGTTAAATAAAACGACACATTAGTTATAAATTACAGCATAAGAGCGATTACAATGGCTACTATCTTATTTTTATCTGGCGCCGTGTCACCTCCTGGTGACGATGGTCATACCACTATTGGGTCATTTCACCCAAGTAGTGATGATTATCACTGTTAGGATTTATTAGCCTAACCGTGAGAAATTAGTAATGTGCACAATACCCCACTAGCCAGTGATTCAAGATAACCACGACTTAATCCCTGTAATTATAACTTTGAAAATCATTTGAGGTATTGTAAAACAACTTTAATAAAAAGAGAATGACTCACATTGCAGATTTAAACGGGCAGAGTTTAGCCTACTGATTAGCCTTGTAACCTAATTTAAATAACAATGCACACGAACTAGATTAGTAACTAATACAGCATTTACGATAACTCACGAGACTAAAATCCTCACAACGAATGTCAAAGTGCAATACTTAAACATCCATCGAATTCACGACGAATGACAAAGTATAGCCCTAATGTGGGCAACACTTAAACATCCATTGGATTGATTTCAATCGATCGGACATTGAATCGTAGCAGCGATCGAGTTAATACCCTGTATCTTAGCAGCGTTTCACTACCGTGAATGTGATTTTCGACTTTTGAGCAGTAGAACTTCCTTATTGAGAAAAGTTTTCGACACCAGTGAACTGCTCATGATCGAATCAATTTATAGCTAAAAATGGGGTTTATGCGGCCCGCGTAAACCCTCTCTTAATCTTACGCGGCCCGCGAGGGCCATCTAGGCGTAGACTAGGGCTAGCGTGTCACACATAGGTCTGCTACATGTGCGACACGTGGCCTGGGACACTTATCCGGTCAACACCACTTTGACGTGGCCCGCGTGAAACCCAGAAATCTTGATTTCTTTGTTTCTTCATGCTCAGTTGGGTTTCAGGGGTCCGGGTTTTCACTTACGGGTCGTTTAGGGACATTTTTGTAGGTCCTTACAATCAGCTTACGTCATCTTATCACTCGATCGGATCACCATCCGATCAGTGAAAGGTTGAATGTTTAAAGTAGTTCAAAGGCTCTTGTGTGTCACTCGATCGAACGACCACTCGATCGGATCACCACCTGATCGAGCAGTCATCCGATACTTGAGCTTACTTGATTGTACTTGGTAGTGCTATCCGATCGGATCACCACCCGATCGGATCACCACTCGATCGGATCACCATCCGATCCAAGTGCATCAATTTGAAAATTTTTAAACTTGTAAAAATTTTGCTAAGTGTTTGAAACTTTTTTAGGTAATCAACAATGGGAGACGAATTTCTTAATCCCTTTAGCGAGGTATTTGCTTACAACACGGGAGATGCTTTTACAAATACAATAACCACTAGTACCAATCAAAATCCAAAGAAGGCGATTGCAGACTCACTGAGCATTGATAACGCTCATGGTACTTACAACAAACCGCCAAAGCTCATGGCAATTGAAGACTATAACAGATGGTCTGGGAGGTTTGAAGACTGGTTGAAAGCATTTGCCTATCAAAGCTGGAAGTGTATGAAAAATGGGTTTGATATCGGTAGAAAAGATTATGAAAATTTAAATGAGGGTGAACAAGAAGCATTTGTACATGAATAAAAATGTATTGCATTATTGCATCAATCTGTTAGGGATGATATCATTTCCTTAATTAGCTATGAAAATGCAAAAGACTTGTGGGGCAAGCTAGAGAAGAAATGCATTGGTGGGGCTGAGATCATCAAGAACAAGAAGCGTCTACTGAAGAAAGAGTTCGATTTGTTTGCGTGCATGAGAAATGTGTCGGTGCTGAAGATGATTGAACGTTTCTGTCACCTAAAGTTGGAGCTTGTCCGATATGGGATAACGTTCATTGAAGAAGAACTAGTTGAAAAGTTGCTAGAATCCTTACCAGATGAAAAAGATTGGCAGTATTATGCACTGGTGTTGAAAAACACAATGAAGATGTCTGACATGACTGTTGATTGGCTAATAGAGAGGTTTGAAAGCCATGAAGTTGAGATCAAGAAGATGAATAAAGTCAACAACACCCCGTACCAACAAAAAGTTGATTTGTACTATAGAGGTAGCATGATACCTAAGACTGCTTCACCAAAAACTGTGTTTTTAGCTGAGAGTTCAAGCACGACGAATCAAGAAAAACAAAGCAGCAGTTCTACTCCGAACAATGGTGATCATGGAGGGTCGTCTTCATCAAGTTCAGGAAGCCAGCAGCAGCAGAAAAGTCCGAAAAATGTCTTCTAGTGTAACATAGCTGTAAATCTCAACAATGCTCAAAATTTTGACGAAGAAACAGCTAAACAACAGATGGTATTTCTTGCTTTAATCCTGGAATCCTATGAAAGCTTAGTAGCTGGGAAGATCGGAAACACGAACCTGACCAAAGAAGATTATTATCAAATCGATCCGGAAGAAATGGAATTGATTGACATACGCTGATGCATGGCTAGTGTTGTTCGACGAGAACAGAGGTTCATGGAGATAACCGAGAGAAAGTCGATTGGTGGACCTTCAACAAAGCTGGGATTCGACAAGTCAAAGGTTACATGCTTTAACTGCAAACAGAAGGGGCACTTCAAGAGAGAGTGCAGGAATGCAGCTTCAGATGAAACAGCCAACCCGTTCCATGATGATTATTATAAAAAGGCTGTTTATCATCGCAATAGGGAAGAACCGCCAAGAATGAAACAAATTGAAGAAGCTCCTAAAGAAAAATCAAGAGCCTTAGCAGTAATTCATGATGATGAGGGATTTGAATGGAGTGAGTTTTTACCGGAAAATGATGTTGTAGGTTATGCTTTCATGGCAAAAGTCAAACTGTACAAAGACACACGAACTGAAGAGCAGAAATACACTGCTAGAAAGTTGATAGCTCAAACTTTGATAGATAGAAACTATCGAGCCTGGAAAGAAGCCAAACAGGCTAAAAATGGGATCCGGATCGTCAGTGTTATTTGGACCCTAAAGGGAACATAATTGCTGAGCCAGAAACAATCGTAATTGAAACTCTCATTGAAACGATAAAGCAAGAGGATGAAGAGAGAGAAAGAGAACAAGCAAGGAAAGCTGAAGAGGAAGAGCTAAAGTCGAAGAAAGTCGATGATGGAATAATCGACACAACAAAGGAAATGACTGCAGAGAACCTGACGAAGATGGCAGAAAAGGTGCTGATGGTAAAGGAATTAGAGGTAGATTCCAAATCTGCGTCTAAGTCAACAAATGAGGTCAGTGGTAGTAGTTCAACAAATGAGTCAGGTAAGACTGAAAAGGGTAAAAAGGAAAGTGATTGCAAAAATTGCATGAAAGAATGTAAATTTTGTATCACAAATGCATATCTCGCAGTCAAAAAGACTGAAGAGCTGGCTGCAAAAGTCAAAATGGTTGAAGATCAAATCTTAAGTCGTGATAAACTTGTGAGAGCTTTAAATGAGAGAATAAAAGAATTGACTGAGAAAATTGAAAAGGATAAAAGTGATGTAGAACGATTTAGGAAAGAAAATGAGAAGTTAATTCATGAAAACTGACAACTTTTCGAAAATCATGAAAAACTGAAAAGAACAATCAAAGATTCTGATGAGCGAAACAGTAAAACTTCTAAAGAGAATTTTCAATTGACTGGAGTTCTTCAGTCAAAAGAAAAACTGATCAACCAGCAGCTGGATGAGATTCTAATCTTAAGCTTCAGTTTCAGGAAGCTAAGATTGAAAATGAAAGAATTACCTTGAAATTGAGCAGTTACAACTCCGCGAGTTTTGTTCTTCAACACATAGTTCCAAAACCCATTGGGAAGAACAAAGCTGGTGAAGATGTATACTCAGATGGAACAGGGGTGGGTTATCATCAAGTTCCACCACCTGTGATGAATAATTTTTCAAAGAAACAATCTGGGTTGGATAAGATTGCTGAAACAAGTGAAAAATCAGATGTTGAGAAACTCCTAGAAACAATCGATGTCACATTCACTTCATCATCAGATGAAGACAGTATTTAGTCTGAAGTCGTAAAAAATGTAGTTGAAAATGTTTTAAAATCTGACAGTGATTCGACTAAAGACGAAGAGTGCTTTCTGAATAACTACATTCTGAAATCAAAATCCCAAAACAACTCAAGTGATGGACCTACTCTTGTAATGTACAAGATGTCGGGTTCTGATAAGTTATATTTGGATCTTGAATTTCCTCTTGAGAATGTGAATGTTGACAAGCTAAAACAAGTTTTTAAACTGGTTGAAATTGATGTTTCTGAAATTGAGGGTTTAAAGAGGTCAAAAAGGTTTTCGAACTTTGAAAAAGATAAATCTCACTATAAGAAACCTGCTGCACCACCATGTTTTAATAACTACAACCAAAACAGATGGTCGGGAGGTTTAACAGTGTGGTAAGAACAACCAAAAGAGAAACTTTCAAAACAAAAGATTTGTAGAAAAGAAAGTGTTTGTGAAAAGCTCGAGTTCACATTCCGAGCAAGAATCTGAATTTTTTTTCAAAATCAAATGAAGAATTCTTTGAAAAGAAGGCCTCACAGCCTCAGACTGAAGGCACAAGTCGGGGAGTTGACACCCGCACATGTTTCAAATGTAATGAAGTTGGACACATTGCACGAAAGTGCACCAACTCGAAGCTTAAGTCTGTGGTTGTCGAGAACCCAAGAAAGAAGAATGATGTCAAAGGAAAAGCTCCAATGTTTGTTGAGAAAAAGGTTTTGAAGAAGGAAAACATCAAAGTTAAAACTGAAACTGTAAAAGAATCGGTAAAGAAAACTGATAAATTTTACAAAAGAGTTGCTTCTTCTCAACAAACTTGGAAGCCAAAATCTGAAGAAAAGACATCGAGTGATGAAAAACCAAAGGTTTCTGAGTCTGCAAAACAATCATCTTCGAGCAAACCAGTCAAGATGAATGTACCTTTGGATTACTATGAGAAGAGGGAAAAACAAACTTCGACCCCACCAGGGAAGAAGTATGTTCCAAAGAAAAACCAACCATCTGGTCAACCTTAGAAAGACGAATTTTTCTTATATAAAGAGGTTGAGGTTGGGTCTGAAGAAAGCTTGAAAATGAATGACAAGAATTTCCCACCATTGTACACCAAAACCACACCCCTAAACGTCAAGCTACCTGAGTCGAAAGAGGCTTGGGTTGCTTCATTCTCTAACTAAATGTTTGTGAAATGTGCAGGAGCTCCCAAGATCTATCTCACGTTGGATTATGGATAGTGGAGCATCCCGGCACATGACAGGGATAAAAGCCCTGCTGTACGATGTTCGAGGTTTTAACGGTGGTTACGTCAGTTTTGCTGGTAATCAGGGAGGACGTATTAATGGTGAAGGAACTTTATCCAATGGTGTTATCACATTTGAAAGAGTCAATTACATTGCCGAGATGGAGAATAATCTTCTTAGCATTTCTCAAATTTGTGATAGAATGTATTCGACACATTTCACTGATAAGGAATGTCTGATCTTGAAGCCGGGGTTTGTCATCCCCGAGGAGTGGATCATCATGAGAGCACCACGAGTTAATGATATGTACATGTTAGATATGAGCGTAGCTATGACTACCACGGGTCAAACTCATTGCTTCATGTCAAGAGCCACTGAAAAGGAGTCGCAACTGTGGCACCGGAAAATGGGCCACATTCACCTTCGAAAGATGAACCACCCGGTACATTACAACTTAGTAAATGGTGTTCACTTGAAGAGTTTTCATCTTGAGGGGGAGTGTATTAGTTGCATCAAAGGAAAACAAAGTAAGAAATCTCACCCTGGTAAAAAGATGAACTCAGTCTCGAAGCCGCTAGAGAGACTTCACATGGATCTCTTTGGTCCAGTGAATGTCAAAAGCATAACGGGAGATCTTTATTGTCTGGTGGTAACCGAAGACTATTCGAGATTCTCATGGGTGGCGTTCCTGAAGTCGAAAGATGAGACATTTGAGAGTTTGCTGAGACTATTCAGAAAGATTGAGAATTTGTATCAAACACAAATTCGCAGACTAAGAAGCGACAACAGTACAGAATTCAAAAACAACAAAATGGAAGAATTTTGTGATTGACGAGGTATACTGCAAGAGTTTAGCGCACCTTATACTCCGCAACAAAATGGAGTCGCAGAAAGAAAGAATAGAACGCTGATCGAAACGGCGAGAATGATGCTTGCTGATTCCAAGTTACCGATAAATTTTTGGGCAGAAGCAGTATCAGCCACTTGCTATACTCTCAATCGGGTACTTATTGTGAAGAAGCACAACAAGACATGTTTCGAGTTGATCAACAATCGCAAGCCTAATCTCGAGTATTTAGAGCCGTTCGGGTCACCCTGCACTATTCTAGATCCCGATCGCAAATTTGGTTCAAAGAGCATTGAAGGTATCTTCGTGGGGTATGCAAGTCCACTGAATAGAGTCTTTGTTCCAAGTATGAAGAGGATCATCGAAGCACAGCATGTTGAATATCAAGGTTATACAATGCCTCCACAGAAGCCCGCAGACTCATGGTGATTCAACTACAATACCTTATGGGATTCATTCAAGTTAGAAGAAGAGCCAGAGTTCTTTGATGATTTGGATATTTTACGAGAATATGAAGCATCTCAGGGAAGGTTTCTAGAAAGGTCTTCTACATATCAACGACAAACTTCCAATGATGATGAAGCTGATCCAAGTCACACTAGAGATTATGATGAAGTTTAGCAAACTCCGACTACTTCGGAACGTGAACCTGCTCCTGAAAATCAGACGGCTGTCAATGATGAAAATTCAGATTCTGGTAATAGGCCAACATTTGATCGTGGTGATTCAGAGTCTGAGGGGGAGCAAATCCAATCTTCAGATCAGACAATTATTAACAATGAACAAGTTGCGGATCAAAACGTTACAAATTTGGAAGGCGAGGTGGATGTTCCTGGCGAAGTCATGCCAAGGACTCTTTCATACCATCCAGAGGAGTTGATAATAGGAGACCTGCAGTCAAGCGTCCGCACCAGAAGACAAATTGACCATGGCCTTACTTGTTTTTTTACAAAAGTTGCTCCTTTACAAACTGAATTTTCACTCAGTTGTTTCATTTTGCAGATTGAGCCGAGAACATATAAGGAAGCACTGACAGAAGATTCATGGGTCAATGCAATGCAGGAAGAGCTGAGTCAGTTTGAAAAGCTGGGTGTATGGAAGCTTGTGGACCTGCCTAACGGACATAGGAAAATAAACACAAAGTGGGTTTTTAAGTGCAAAAGAGACGACCGAGGGGTTATTGTTCGCAACAAAGCTCGACTCGTGGTCCAGGGTTTCAGTCAGCAGGAGGGGATAGACTTTACCGGGGTGTATGCTCCAGTTGCTCGACTTGAAGCAATCAGAATTTTCCTAGCTTTCGCTTCATGGAAGGGATCAAAGGTGTATCAGCTAGATGTCAAATCGGCTTTTCTTTATGGAAAGGTGAAAGAAGAGGTGTATGTTGGTCAGATACAAGGCTTTACTGACCCAATCCACAAAGACAAGGTCTACCTGCTAGACAAAGCGTTGTATGGTTTGCATCAGGCCCCGAGAGCCTGGTACGAGACGCTCTCTCAACATTTGCTTGCCAACAGCTTTATCCGAGGAAAAGTGGATGCTACCCTCTTTACAAAAGAAGTCGATGGTCATCTTCTGATTGTATAAATTTACGTGGATGACATTATCTTTGGGTCAATAAATGAAGAACTCTGCAAAGATTTTGAGAAAGTAATGAAGCAGAAGTTCGAAATGTCTTCAATGGGTGAGATGAAGTTCTTCTTAGGGCTCCAGGTTGATCAACTGCCCGAGGGAACGTTCATACATCAGACAAAGTATGTTCATGATGTTCTGGAGAAATTCGGGATGTCGGGAACAACTTCAATGTCCACCCCGTTAGCAACGAATCATGGGATAAACCCTGATCTCACCGGATAGAAGGTCGATGAAACGTTATACCGCTTCATGATCGGATCGCTGATGTATTTGACGGCATCAAGGCCTGATATTATGTATCCAACCTGCCTCGCAGCCCGATTTCAATCAAGTCCCAGATCTTCACATATGTCGATCGTCAAGAGGATATTACGCTACCTGAAAGGAACCCAACACTTGGGTTGTGCTATCCCAAAGACGGTGATTTCACACTCGAAGGGTACTCTGATTCTGACTTCGAATGCTGCAAAGTGAATGCTAAATCAACAACTTCAGGATGCCAATTTTTCAGACCCCAACTGGTCACGTGGCAATATAAGAAGCAAACCTCTGTTGCTTTATCGACATGTGAAGCAGAGTACGTATCTGCCAGCAGCTGCTGCTCGCAAATCCTTTGGATTCAGCTACAGATGCGCGACTACGGTTTGCAATTTCTTACTTCACCTATTTTTGTTGATAATGAGGCAGCAATAAACATAACAAAGAATCCGGTACATCACGCTAAAACCAAACATATAGAAATTTGTCATCACTTCATACGCGATTGTTATGAAAAGAAGTTGATACGAATTGACAAAATCCACACCGATGAACAAAAAGCTAATTTACATACCAAAGCTTTCGATAAAGCTCATTTTCAATATCTGTTAAAACTAAATGGTATGAAATTGTTGTCGGATGCGGAGAAAATCATTGGCGTTGATGAGGAAACCGAGGCAGATGATGTTGAGAAGCAGACTGCTTTGGTTTGTCGCATTTTTAGCTGTTTTGGTATTTAGGGGGAGATAGATAATATTTTCAGAAAATACAAAAACAATAAAAAATCCAAAAACATGAGATATTTTCAAAATCCAAAAACAATAGAAAACCAAAAAGAGTTTGCGCAAAAAGGGGAAATGATAGTACATCAGCTAGACAGTTACGGTATGCTAAAGATATGTAATGTTTTAAAGCATTAAGCAGTCTCGCTGATGATATGCCGATAGGTTTTTGCACATTTAGTAGATTTTTCGGGATATAAACTTAAATCACAACTTTCTTATTTCGTGGGGAACATCTCCAGGCTATATAGGTAACCCCTGAAATCTTGTTTGAAGGGTTTTCTATTTCTAACATACTAGGTCTTTGTGCGTGATGATATCTGGGGTATTATACCGGGACTTCTGATTTTGCGGAAGCAATAGCCTAGTCCTCGTATAATACTCTTCACTGCTTTAATCTTAAAGCCTACCCTCAGCATAAAAAATGATGAAACATTGAAAAATGCTAATCATGTGTTGTTGAAGAAAAGATCCCCAAACGGGACACACCGAAAGTCGAGCCATCGTTTCTTTGTCTGAACGGAAGTTCTAACCTGAGCTCTCATGGCCTCGCATTACCCGTTTACAGATATCATTAGTGTACATTCACCTGTAAGACTGAATATAGGAGTCTGGATACGGGAGTATATCCTGAGGTGGGACACGCGTATAAGTTAAGATCTTAAAACACTAATTCGTATCCTGATAAATTGAACTTTGTGTGAAAATTTAAAAGGATCAGTATATCGACAATCTAAGCGAATTGTTTAATTCTTAGTGTGTAATCAGCTCAACGGTACTTGTAACTTGTCGACAACTGATATGATCCCCTAACACACTCACTAAAAATATGTTTGTAAATAGTTTCATTTACTGCATTTACTTTTATTGCATTTCATTCCTGTAATTAGTTTCGTAATCCCAAAAAGATTTCATAGTTTTCTAGATTGAAACTTTCTTAAAATCCCAAAAAGATTTTACATTTCTGCTTTAGTTTTGCGACAAACCGAGGTGGAAAGCGGATCTTCAGATTCTGAGAAGTGAAGCGAAGCAGGAAAGTTTTTGAACTGGACAACTGGGTTGGGAGCTAATCTTGAAAAATCTTGAGATATTTAAAGTCAAATCAAGTTCATTAATTTGATACTTGAACATTTTTCAAAAAAATGTGTTTGAAAATTTGAACAACATGTCAGTTTGTTTCGTTTCGGGTCAACCAAGGTCATTAACTTGGACTTGGTAGGCAAATTAAGTGCCTAGGGTCATTAACTTGGACCTAGATACTTAAGTGGATTTCTAAAACTGGACAAAATCTGATAAAATGTCAAAAGGTCAAAAAGTCAAAACTCAAAAAGTCAAACGAGGAGTGTTTTGATCGGACAGCAATCTGATCGGATGGCCATCCGATACATGGTCACACTATAAATAGGAGGTCAATGCATTCAGTCAAACTTTTCACTCGATCGGGTGATCATCCTATTCTCTCACACACTCTAACTTTCTGATCTTGATTTTCATACTTTTTCCTTCCATATTTCATTGGATTGTTGGTACGCACAACCTTCGCAATGGGAAAGGTAAGTTTTCATGATTTTAACTGTTAAATTTGATGTTTTGATGTGTTTTTGAACTTGACGACTGTTCGGACCTTTGATCTTAGATCTAGGCTTTATTAGGAAGTTTTGATGGATTCTAAGCATAGGGTTTTGTTCACGAGTATTAGATCTACAAGTTTACCGTGTCAATTTGTGCATAAATATGTTTAAAACCATAGATCTGAGGTTTAGATCGAGTCGGCTGTCGGAGGTGTTTTTGTCAAATTAAACACTGATTAAGCCAAATTAGAGGACAATGAACATAGGGTTGTGATCGCCTTTAGATTCTCTACGTAAATCTATGTTCAATTTGATGATTAGCTTAAAAAAATTTTGATGTTCTTGACACATTAAAACTATTCTTCAAGTGTTCAGGGATCGAGTGGCAACTCGATCAGGTGGCAATCTGATCGAGTGGTTATCTGATCCACTGCATGATAAGATGTTTATATTTTTCTAAGTGTTTGCCTCATACTTTGTGCTCTTTATTGTTAAACAGTTGATTTGGAGAGTATGGCAACTTGATCGAGTGGCAACTCGATCGAGTGGCCATCCGATTTAAAGCACTCATTCACTTTAAACATTAACTGTCAAGTTGATCGAGTGGCAACTCGATCGAGTGGCAATCCGATCGAGTGGTCATCCGATCCAATGATCACATGCTTTATTCCTTGATTTTTGTGCCTTCTCCTGTTACAAAGTTGCTCCTGGAAAGTTTGGCAACCAGATCGGGTGGCAATCCGATCGGGTGGTAATCCGTTCCAAAGCACTTGCATTTATTGATCATGTGAATGTCAATAATCGAGTGGTAACTCGATCGAGTGGCAACTCGATCGGGTGTCAACTCGATCGGGTGGCCATCTGATTCTTATCTCTTTGTATTGGGATATGTGCAACCATGTCATTGATCGAGTGGTGACTCGATCGGGTGGCAATCCGATCGGGTGGCCATCCGATCCTCATCACAAAACATGTCAATATTCTCAATTTGTCAAGGACCGAGTGACAACTCGATCGGGTGGCAATCCGATCGGGTGGTCATCCGATCCATGGCATTCACTGTTAAGGTTGACTAAGTCAAAGGTGCTCCTGCTTGTCACATGGATCGAGTGGCAACTTGATCGGGTGGCAATCCGATCGAGTGGTCATCCGATCCATATGCATTTGACTTATGTTGACTTTTCATTGCACAAAATGGCAATCCGATCGGGTGGCAATCCAATCGGACAGCCATTCGATCCTCAGTGTTATATAGAGTGAAACTTCAAAGTGTTAGAAAATTTTTGATACTTGTGTCAATTTGTCTTGAACTTTGTGCAAATGATTATGTTGTTTATTTTTGCAGGGAATATGATAATGATGTTTTAGGTCTAAGGAACATGACAGCTGATACGATAAGCTAATTAGCTAAAGGACCTGAACCAAGAGTTAGAAGAATGATATGCAGAATTAATAATCCAGTGTATGTTTCTCCAGAGAATGATGCTTGGAGACACGAGAATAGTAATTCTGAGAATGAAGATGATAAAATAAATGAAATGGTTGAGAAGAAAACTCGTTGGTGGTTTGTAAAAGATGGCAAAAGAAAAAGAACACCAAAGACATCCCCTGTAGTAGTTATTCCTAAGGAGCCAACGCCGAAGATTGTTGTTATGGCTATAGTGAAAGGGGGAGTCATAATAGAAGCTAGAACTTTTAATTGTTATATTATTCTAATGAATGCTTCAATTCTTGTTTTGTAGGGCCTTCTGTAGAACCACAACAAAGGTTGGTGGATGAGACAGTGATAGATCCTTCAAGCATTCCACAAGAAGGTATTGATTTGGCAAAGATGATGTTCCAACAATATATTCAGCACACTGAAGCTGCAACTGCAAAGACTCAAAGCTCAAGTGTTCAAGTTGAAAGTGTGAAAGAAAAGCAACCTGAAATTGTAAAAGAAACAAAACCTGAAGGTGTTGCTCGTGATGATTCTAGTGAAGCTGACGATGAGTCTACTGAGACAGAGACAGAGCTTGATTTGGCAACACTTGGTCGTGGAAAAGCTCAGTTGAAAAAGAAACCCCAAAAGAAGAAGAAAGGATCTGACGATGACGATTCTACTTACACTCCATCTGTTGATGAGCAAAAGAAGCTAAGAACAAAACGTAAAGCAGTTCAGACAGGAGTTATTCCAAGGAATGTACGTGCAAAGAAAGGTGGTGCTACATTGCCTAAAGATCAAGGTGGAAAGAGTGAGAAACATGTTACAACTTCTAAAGGGCCTGAAGCAGAAAAAGTTCAAAGTGTTGAGATTCCCTAAGAGCCTGAAGTACAACATGTTGAAGTTCCAAAAGCTCCAGAGGTTCAATCACAAAGTGTTTCGGAAGTTGAAACTCAAAAGAAAGCAACAAATGATGATTATGTTGAAGTGAGTGTTCCTCCACCACCACCACCACCAGAAAATCTTGATATTCCAGAGTCTTCACAGCCCAAGAATACAGTTTTTCCTGATCTGTTTGGAGATCTTCCTCATGCTACAGGGGAATATAAAGATGATATGATTGATGATGATTTTGATATGTTTAATAATGTGGCTGTGAGAGCATTGGAGAAGAAAGTTAGTGAACTTGAAAAAGAAAAAGCTAAAGCTGAAGCAGAACGTGATGCATTAAAGAAACAAGTTAAGGAGCTGTCAAAAGAAAACGAAGAAATAAAGACTGTCATGATAAAACAAGCTAAGAATTTGAAGAAACTAGATGATGGTGTTCATGACAACACTCAGCTATTTGAGTTTCTGTCAGCAGAAAATGTTGAAATGAATGAGAAAATAAGGAAGCTGCAAGAGGTGAATCAGATGCTGAATGGTATGATAAGTGATCTTCATGAAGCAACCTCAAATGATATGAAATCAATGAAGCTTGAGATGGAAGCGATGAAGGCTGATAAAGTTATGAAGGATGAACAGCTCAACATGCTATACACGGTAATGGAAAGTCATTTGGGCATCGATGTTCATTCTGTTTTCAATAACATCAAGATTAAAAAGGCCGAAGAGAGAAGAGTTGAAAGAGAAAGAAGGTTGGCTGAAGAAGCTACACAAAGAAAGAAAACTGTTATAGTTGAGACTCAAGAAGAAGGTGGTTCTTCGAGTCAAGTTGATGTTGATATGGTTGATGTTGAAGCTGATCATGATCAAAGCTTCGTACTTGGTAAATCTTCTCCTTTATCTTACAACTTTGAAGATATCATTCGCCGAGTGCAAGCTATTCAAAAGAAAAAGAAGTCAAATGAACAAAAGATGTTATTGTTAAGATGGAAAGATGAAGAGAAGGTAGTTGTAGAGGAAGAGGAAGAAGAAGAAGAAGATAAAGATATGGATTACTGGATGGATCAGATTGAAAACTACGATCTAATGAATGATAAAGATGACGATGAAGACCAAGGCTCGTCTGGTTTATTGATAGTGAATCCTTCAGTTCAATAGAAGATTGATGATCTTATGAATGACGAGATCAATGAACAGGAGGAGGATCAACATCAGGAGTCTACTTCGTCAGGAAAACAACATGTCGACCAGGTATTCCTCACACAACCAACTGTCATATATTTACATGCTCGCTTTGAGGGGGAGCTAGAGGTACCTAGGTCCAGAGCTGAGATGTTAGAAGAGCTGGGGTTAGACGATGGTAGATTTAAGTTTGATATAGAAGATGAAATACCTGAGTCACCTGAGAAGGAGTATGAGTTTAGGTATGCTCAAGAAGCTGATAAGTACATTGATGTGATTGTTGAAGATGCCTCTGATTCGTCTGATGAAGAAACGGATTTTCATTTTTCTGGTATTGATGAAACGTTTCCTTCACTTGCTGAAATGTTCAAAGATCAGAATGAAGACGAAGTTAGAAGGAAGATTGTTGAAAGGATAACAACTGAAGGTGTTCTGAGAACTATTCCAAGAGAAAATCTAGTTGAAGAGAGAAAGAAATGGTACAAAGTGATGCCCAAGGAACGAAAGTTTATAAGGCCGCTTCAGTACTTTATGCATGATGCCAATATTTCTTGGGGAGACATCTTGT
Organism: Helianthus tuberosus; assembly: GCA_030545235.1. Lineage (NCBI taxonomy): Eukaryota > Viridiplantae > Streptophyta > Magnoliopsida > Asterales > Asteraceae > Helianthus > Helianthus tuberosus. Next base: position 122,051,819 of record CM060365.1, on the reverse strand, counting down.
CTTGGGGCTATCTGGAGGATCTTCAAGTTTACACTATTAGACGGGAGCAAGGAGTTCAATACTTCGAGTTTGTGGCTGATATCAAAACTCTTCCATGGTGGGATATTGATGAACTGGTCCAAACGAAGAACATCAAGTAGTTTTATTATGGCTTGGATATAAAACAACACGACCAACACTTGTGGGATTATGTCAAGCAACAATCAAAAGCAAGATATCCAGACTGAAAGCCTCAGTATCCAAAGCAGATCGTTACTATTTTGGAGAATGGTGAAAAAGATATTACTTTGGATATTAAGCTGCCCAGGTGCTTAAAGAACATGCCGCTTCGTGCTATGGAGCAAGATTTTCATGAAGATTTTCAAGGATGGTTGTATAATTAAAGCACAGCGGAAGCGATAATTTCCTTATTTGACAAATCAAAGGGTGAAGCGAGAAGCATATGTGTGCTAGACCCGATGTGGCTAGTAAATTGCTCAAAGAAAGATATCGACAGCTTGTTCTACAACAAGATTGTGTACGAAAAGCCTGACAAAGTACAAGCGATGCAATATCAGAAGATTGTGGATGTAGCTTCACGAAAGACATCAACTCGCGGAAGTCCAAATGGAGAGATCTAGAGATTGATGAATTTCTAAAGAAGTACAAGCGTGAGCAAAGATTCAAAGTGATTGCTGAAAAGGCTGCTAAACTTGGTAGATACAAGCTCATGAGGCCACCTCCAACGGACCAGACACCGATCGAAAAAGAAGAAAACAAGATTCCTAAGTGGGATAGAAAGCGCGATGGTGATCCAGAGTACAGAAAGTACTGGAATGAAGTTGGGAGGCCGCTCAGGAGGAAGATGCTTGAAGAAAAGGCTGAATAGAGAAGGCAGAGAGCTAAAGAACGAAGACGCAACAAGAAAGACTGAAGACTATGCTGGAAGGAACTACAGCTACATCCAAGGGGGAGTCTGTTAGTTCATATGTCTGTAGCTTTCGTCAGCATTCAGTCTTATTTTGTACTGTGTATGTCTTTTGTGTATTTGTATGTAAATGTATGTATGTTTGTAAAACGATAAATCAGGGAATGGCGCAAAACTGTAAAAGTGAAGTCTGACAGATGTCAGATGTCATTCGATCGGATGGCCATCCGATCGGATCACCATCAGATCGGGTGACACCTTCCCTCCCTGTGTTTGCCTATAAATAGCAAGCTATGTCTTGTCATTTAGAACCGTTTGCTGACTTTGATAGCGAAGCTCTGCCAGTTTGTATCTCTACCGGAACAGTAGTAATTTCAGATCTTGAATAGAATACAGACGAGATTAAACGTTGATTCTGCTATTGTTGATTCTTAGACACTATCAATGGATTCCGCACATTGATCGTGATCGATTCATCCACATTCCAGACGAACAGATCCTGATCAACAAGGCCTAACAAGCTACAACACTGAAGGATCTTGGTTGTTGTTTTTGAAATCTAGACAACCATTTATGAATGTCAATAGTGGGTGGTGTAATTGGATCCTTCACATTTGTAGGATCGATATTCGACCTGAATGAGTCGGTCTGGGTCAAATCTAGGTCACTAGAGAGGCGAAAACAAACTAGTAACTGAGAATCGGTGTTAGAATGTGAGTAGAAGCAGAGAAATACACTTTAAACTGGTTTTCCATTGATTTTAGACGTTAATACTAGGAGAAAATTTGACAGCACTTCGTTACAACTTTCTCCAATTCGTACCAAATGAAAAACCCAACACCCATATTTATGGGGCCACCATTCCGCACGAAATGGCCTAACAATCCATTTCGTACGAAATGGTTACAAAACATATAAAGTTAAACTTTTACACATTGCACCCCTATTACAAGCTATTTGACACGGCCTAGACTGTTGACGTAGGCGATAGACATTATGTACCAACAAACTCCCCCTTGGATATTGCCGGAGTCTTCAGTCAGGCTGTCTTCAAAAACTTCTTCACAGAGACTTGAACTTTTCTTCTCTCTGCTTCGGCTTTCTCTTCAGAAAACTCTTCAGTTTTTCATTTTCTTTAGCAGCTTTCAGCTGTTCTTCAGCTTGCATCTTCATCCATTTACCTCGAAGCTCTTCACGTTCCTTCCTTTCTTTTTCAGCTTTCAAAGCCTCCTCTTTCTCTATCTTTCTCCACTTAGACGACCATGCATTCTCAGAATTGATTCCTTTCTGAAAACATATTGTTGCAACTTTCTGAAACTGCAATGCCTGGTCTTTATCTTCAGCTCTGTAACCGATCTTGTTTACAAACAAACACTCTATATCCTTTGCAGAGCTGTTGACTATCCACAGAGGATCATACAAGTGAATGTATCTAACTTCATTCTCTACCTTGTATGTAATCACAGCTTCAGTCGACATGCAACTGTACACCCAACATAAGAATCCTTTGTAAAAACCCTGTTCCATTTTCGGCAACGGGATATTCTTTATCACCCTGGGCTTCTTTATTTGCAAGATTGTCTCTTCAATACCAGTGACCGGATCCACTCTCTTCACTTTCTTTGGTTGATGTGGCTTCCAGTGTTTGAAATCTTTGAACGCTTCGAACTTCATTAATCCCCAAGTAGGCATATCACGCTCTCTGACAGGATAAGACAAAGTTCTGACTTTAGGAAGTTCTTCTACATCCCACCATGGCAAAGACATGATATCTTGAATATATTCGAAGTACTGTACGCCAAACTCTCTTCGAATTGCATAGGCGTTTACTTGCGGCAGATATCCCCAACTGATTATGTCTCCAAGAGAAATTTCTCGATCTCTTTTGTAGAACTTCAACGGTCTTTTGAATTTTCTCTCAGTATCTTTTCTGAACCATTTCTTTCTTTCTTCGCGACGTTCATCCTTCGACATTTCATCAAAACTTTTATTCTTTAAACATTCTTCAACTCTCCTCCTTAACTCATCTATATTTGCTTGACTGAAGAATTCAGCAAGCGTCGGAAAGTTAGTAGAATCAACATGAGCACTTTCAGATTGATCTTCATTACTCCAATCTTCCACTTCAACTTTGTCGTAGTTGTCAGCATCTTCAACATATTTATACTGATACTCAGGCTGCTGATTAATATCAAACTGATTTAGCTCCTCTTCAAAATCAAACTTGAAATTAATATCTTCAACATGCGTCATCTTTATGATTTCATCCAGAGTATAAGTATGCATGATTTCTCCTTCCTCTACGTTGTGCTGAAGATGGAGAATCAATCTTGACACATGATCATCACTTTCATCAACATTCTTTGTATCATCAGGCTCCCCCTCACCTCCGGTATTCTCTGGTTCTTCATTGGCATCATCATGAAGATAATCATCAACATTTTCTTCAGTAGACGCTTCAGTAACTTTGATGCCTGTAGAATCTTGATCATCGTCATCATTCCCATCATCATCATCATGACTACTTGCAGAATAAACGTCGTCTGCATCATCTTTCAAAGCATCATCATCATCTTCGTCATCTTCATCATCTTCATCATTTTCACCAGACACTGAAGATATTGGCAGAATAGATGGTACTGGATCTTCTATTGGCTCAGACATAACCATTGCCCTTTCTGTAACTTCAACAACTTTTTCACCTTCAAGACCTTTGCCCTTATTTTTCATGTCAGCTTCCATTTCAGCATTTCTTTTTGCTCTAACTTCCTCAAGCTGTATCTCCTCGAACCTCTGTTCAATTAACTTACCAATCAAGCCTTCAATCACTTTCTTTAACATATAATCCTCATGTTCCCTTCTAGCATTATTTGCCTCCAATTCTTTGTTTTTCAACTCAAAGTACTTGTTCTGTTCATCTCTTCTAGACTTTTCTTCTTCCAACTCTGCAATTCGAACTTTCATCATATCAATCTCCGCTTGGTCAGCTTCAATTCTTTTCAACAGCGAGGAATTTTCAGATTCAACTATCTTTACACGCTTTTCTAGCTTCTTTTCATGATCTACCAACTTTTTATTCTCAACTAACACTTCTTCCACTTTCTGTTGCAGCTTCTTCACAAACTCATCGTTCACAAAACTAAAATCTCCAATATCTTCAAGAGGTATGTTTTCTGGAATATTCGGAAAATCTTTAAATCTAGAAGATCCAGGAGTCGTTTGTACTGGTGGTTGTGTGGTTGGTGGTGTTTGGAGAATGTGTGGGGATGTTATCATAGGTTGTTCATGAGTTGGTGTAGGGATACGAGGTTGTGGTGATGAATGTGGTGGTGATGGTTGTTTTGGTGGTGATTGAAGTGGTGGTGATTGATGTGGTGAAGGTTGTTGTTGTGGTTCAGGTGGTGGTGAAGGTGGTTGACTTGGTTCCTGGATTGGTTTTGATTTCAGCAAGATTTTCAACCTTCTTGCTACTTTAGGAGATACAACACGTTTTCTTGCATTGGATTTCTTCCTACCTCCAGATGATGGTGGTGTTTGAACATCCTGAACATGTTCTGGAGATGGAACATACAAATCATCATCGTCATTACCACTCCTTTTTCTCTTCTTCTGTTTTTCTTTTTCAGAAATTACATTCTTCCAACGTTCAGTTTCATCAACATCCTCTTCAGAACTGGAAGAACTTTTCTCTTCTTTGTCACTTTCTTCACCAGCTGCTTTCTCAGCTTCAAGACTTTCAGTAAGAGACTTCAATAACTGAGCAGATTCAGGAGATAAACGACCTTGATCTCTTTCAACATCAGCTTCAGCTTCATCTTCCTCTGGTTCATCGACCAACATTGTCTCGACAACTTTCTTTTGATGTTTCTTTTTCGGTTGTGAAGATGAACCTTCTTTTGCTTGAACTTTAGGAGTTCTTTTACCTCCTCTTTTCTTCTTTTCTTTTTCTTCTTGCAAGAACCACTCATTTCGTGTCACTTTAGATTCTGCTAACTTTTTCAATTCCTCAGCTGCACTTTTCTCTTTCATCTCTTCAACGTTTCTCCACTTCAGATGATTAACAGGATCTGGATCTACATAATTAGCACTCTTGATGAATCCAAAGAACTCTGCCTTTGTTTTCGGTTCTGGATGATTTATGTGATACCTAGATAATACAATCAACGTTTCATTATCCATATGATACAATGCCAATAAATCATTATTTTCATCTTTCTCTAGATCCGGATAAGCATGATCAAGAATCATTTGTACAAATCTTGGATAAATCCAGGTTTTGCTGCCTGACGTAATGTTCTCCTTCATGTAGTGAAAAACAATTTTTGAAAAACTATACTTTTTGTTCAATACTAAAGCCGTCACCATGTTCATCTGATAATCTCTCATCACATCATAACCACCTTTTCTGTGACTAAGAGCGTGAACAATTGAATGAATGAAAAATTTGTAAGGCTTTGAGAAACATGCTTTCGAATAGTTTGCACTGTTCAACGGACCACTATATCCCATCCTCAATATACATCCCTTAACCATTCTCTCTGGAAACTTCGTCGGTGAATTTTCATCATCCGGAAAATCTAACACTTCACGGACGAGTTGTTCTGTGATGACAATCTCTTTATCTTTACCATTTAAGCTAACAATCGAAGTTATCACTTTACTTTCTTCGTCATACTTAGCATTCTTCCAGAAACGTTCAATATGAGATCTGAACACATTATGTTGATTTGTCAATGCCTTCTGGATAGGTAAACGCTTCATAAATTCCAGAATATCCTTGAATACGGCCATCTTTGGAAGATTTTCATCATAAACACAACAAGTGTTATGTGATGGATCAAACTCAACAATCGAAGCCTGAAGCATAAGACAGAAACACAAGTTATACACTTTGAACAATTTTCAACATAAAACATGCTTCACACGAAATGACTTTCAAGCGATATGAGTTTCAAATGGAATGGTATTACAAGCGAAATGGTCAGTTTCAAATGATTTGACACTTCAAACGAAATGGCTTATTTCAAGCGAGATGGAGTTTCAAGCGAAATGGCCATTTCGTACGAAATGGATTATCATTTCGTTTGAAAACTGATTCGTGAACAGTAAATTTACAAATGATTAAAACATGTTCTGATGATGAAATTGATACCCAAGATTTGTTCTTTAACAGATTCTGAGTACATGGGTGTGTTTTATTTTCATTTTAGACCAAACAATCAAACTAGATCTAAGTTCGAAAAACTGTTCATCGGGATTCAAACGATTCAAGACTTTCTGATTCAAATTTAAACCCTAAATCGGATCTACAACTCATTCTGAACACACTGAAAACATTCTTCCCTTTTGGTGGCAAAGGTGGGGGAGTTGGAAAACGAGGAGGAGTTGGGGAACGAGGAGGAGTGGGAGGTGGCTGGGTGCTCCTTGACCGGAGACATCTATGAGAACATAGAAAAAGAGAAGGATGATAACATATTTTTAGAGGGATAAATTTCTAGTTTGATGTCTACCCATTACCGCACAGGTTTTGTTTTACATGCAACACCCTCAAATTCCACTGAGCGGAGTTTTACTGCAAGTCATGCTACTGACCGATTCATGCCACCAATCATACTGAACATACAAGATAATGTAGAATAAAACCAACATTTTAAAATACGATTAGTGACATCATAACTAATAGTCTTAAAATAGGGTTTAAAGTATTAGGTGGAAGCATTAAACATATGGTTCGAAAATAGTTTTAAAACATAAAACATAAGTTCCATAATCCATAGCGGATTTTGAATTGACACCACACTCTCATAAGCTAAGGCTCCAACGCTGCTCCTACGGACCTGCAAGCATGTAGGTAAAAGGTCAACATAAAGTTGGTGAGTTCACGGTTTAAAAAAAAAGTTTTCTTGTTTTATCTCAAAACGTTTTTTAATAAGTTACCGTTTATAAAACATGCCACGGGGAGCTACCCCATGTAAGCTACTAAACTGTGTGGTACCGAAACTGAGACTGTCTGTGCATTTTGCCCATGATCAAGGTCTATCATCCTTAATCAGTTTATAAGGCCATACTAGTTCACGCCTGCCCTCCTCGGTACGGTGTGAGGTTGTCAAACCTAATAGCGCTATCAACTAATACCTCGTTTGCCAAATTGGCGACTAATCGGTATAAGAGTGTGGGACTTCATGATAGAGTGTCGTTTAGTACACTAGAACATGATTTATGAGTATTTAAGTATCTATTCCGTGCCCCTGAAATATTAGGTTCCCAAATCCACCGGGAATACATGCTTTTAAGTGATAGTGTGAACTCACCTTTGATTGCTCGGTTAGATAGATTGTTTATCCTATCTTGGTAAACCGTGTCCTATTAAGGTTACCATTTATTAGGATTGTATATGATTTAAATTACGTATACCGCACGTATTTTATACAAGCATCGATCAAGTAGTGTACAAGTACTTTTATACTAACATGCATTTCAATCAAACAGTAACAGTTGAAAACAGGTGCAACATGTAAACAGTGGGTAGTATGTGATTTGTTTAAGGCATCGGGCTGTCCAAGTGTGCGGCCCACTTATTTAAGCCCAAACCGTTAAAATGTGCGGCCCACTTGTAAGTGTGCGACCTGCACTAGAGTGTGCGGTCCACTTAATAGGTGTGCGGTTATGCATAACTGAGTTTGTACATCGAGCAGAATTGGTGGTACATAAGGTGTGATTTAACAAGTGTGCGAACCTATGGGTGTGCGACCAGGCTTTACTGAGTTGTACTCAGTGCCTTAGGAATCGTACAGGTTGAGTGTGCGACCCCTTCTGAGAGTGCGACTCAGCTGTGATCCTTTGTACATTCTGCACCAGACATTGTACACTTGAAGTGTGCGACCTCCAAGTGTACGATATGCAGAGCGTGATTGTACATAGTGCAACTAAACTTGTACCTTCTAAGTGTGCGACTTCCAAAACGACAAACAGGTGCATATGGTTCCAGAATCCAGATCAAACAGCAAAACATACAACTCATATTCCGAAATCATTCATCAATTTCTATCATTTTGTCCTATAATCACAATCTTTCCTATCATGAGCATGAACCATGGTTTATAAACCATCATCTTATCATTGTACACAAATCAACCGAATCCTACTACCATCTACGAACCAGAAATCATACCTCATTTCATCAATCCAACAGTAAACATCCTTTTTAAACGTTATCCGACTCACAATCATTTATTCATTTATCAACCATGCATCTCACTATTCATTATGTACATTAACCTAAGCATGTTCCTATCATAAGCAGATTCACACATCAATGATCACCCAATCATGGAACCGAGTTCAATCACACAGAATCATCACAACTAGGATCCAAACACTATTTGTGAAATCATATAAAGTTCCAATCTTTTCATCATTCACTCATGTGTATGCCTTCATAGCATGTTTTTTTAAAAACATTATCAATCATAGAGATCTTATCAACAACAATCCCAAAAATTTCATTTTTAACCAAGAATACATTGCACCAAGAACACGAGATGAACACGGGTATTAAAAACACAATCATTTACTAACCAGCAGTGAAGGAACACGAAGAATAGAGTTTGTGAGAAGAAGAACAAGAATGTTCTTCAAGAGAAGGAGAGTTTGAACAGCTGCGGATGATGATGATGCTCGAATTTCTCCAAAAGAATGGAAGAAATGTTGCCTTGGAGAAGAAGATGACCAAAAAGGAAATATTTCCAAATGGGGAAGAAAGAGAGTGTCGCAACCCCCGATCCCTTTAACAAACCCGGGAACGGGCGGCCGTGAGTCAGTTTTGGTGGTATCGTGTGTTTATTCAATTTTGGCAACGGAATTTACATCAGGACCGTAGTTAAGAAATATTTTATCAGAGTAAAATACCACACTTTTAATATATTAAACACATGGGAAAAATCCCAAGTTTCAAGTACACACATTTTCATAGGGATACACCCTATTTTATTTAATAAAAACATCTATTTTGTTTAGGTAACTTTATTGCCACTTCTCCAAGCCTTCAGTGCTGTCCAGCTGGCTTCTATTTGGCTTTCACATTTTGTTACCTAAAACATGTTTTAAAAACATTTTGTCAGTGGGAAATACTGGTGAGTGAATCCCTGTTTAATCAAGTTTATATAAAAAAAATATTGTACAGTATTGAAGGCGGTCTCGCAATTACATTTGTTTCCAAGTCATATCAATTACCACCCACGGTACTGTCAATCCGACTTGTGGAAATGTTACTCCTCGCAAGGCAGTAACAAATTTTGTATACAAAACCCCAACATACCGACGATAATTGTATCCTTACAAATACTCAATAACTGTTTAATATATAATTAATTAAGTGAGGTTTTGTAAAAACAATTTACAAAAAGGAGATTACTCACATTGCTATCTTAGCTTATCCTTTAGGGTTTCCTGGTGACAATCTATAATTTACACAAATGCACACGTGTTAGTATAATAACCCATTTTAACATTAATAATACCCTCCCCGAGACGGTATTCCAACGACTACGTCGGGCAGAACCACGACAGCCATTACGGAACCCTAGATCAATCGGGCAGCGTATCTAATACGTATCCAGGGGTTATGATACTTACAACGGAGCAGAACTTCGTTATTTAGAGGGTATTATACCTGAGAATTATATTAAATCTTCAGAATTTAGAGAAAGAAAATGTTTTGGTGCGATTCAGGACTGAAGGCCAAGCTCTCCCATTTATAGGGCCTGATTTCGTGATCCACGCGGCCCGCGTAAGCTTCGGCTTAGGTCTACACGTCCCGCGAGGGCTTATAGCCTAGGCCGTAGCCTTGCTGCGTCGACACGTAGCCTTAACACGAGTCCGACACGTGGCGGCATGTGGGCTCGCCTGAAATTGGAGCTGTCGCGGCCCGCGTAAGCCTGTGCTTACTTCTACGCGGCCCGCGAGTGACTAAAAAATTTTGTTTTTATTTTATTTTTAATGTTATATCGTATTTTGGGCTTGGTTTTCACATACGGGGTGTATTTTAAGACATATTGGGATATTTTTTAAATATCTTAGGGTGTCAGAAAAATTTCAGGAGGGTTGTTATATCCTCCCCAGCTTGTTTTAGAGCTCGTCCTCGAGATCTATTGGAACAAGTGTGGATATTTCCTTTGCATTTCCGATTCAAGCTCCCATGTGTACTCTGGTCCTCTCTTGGAGTCCCACTTTACTTTGACCAGAACTAATCTCTTGTGCTTGAGGTTTTTAACTTTCCTGTCTTCAATCTGTAGAGGCTTTTCTACAAACTTGAGTTGTTCATTTACCTCTATATCTTTAAGAGGTACTACTAGTGATTCATCAGCTAAGCATTTCTTGAGATTAGCTATATGAAATACATCATGTATTCTTGCCATTTCCTCTGGAAGTTGTAGCTGATAGGCTACAGGTCCTATTCTTCTAATAATCTTGAAAGGTCCAACATACCTAGGACTTAGCTTTCCCCTTTTGATGAATCTTACCACTCCTTTCCAAGGTGAGACTTTTAATAATACCTTATCTCCTACTTGAAATTCCAAGGGTTTTCGCATGTTGTCAGCATAGCTCTTATGTCGATCACGTGCTTCTTTTAACTGTTCCTTGACTTGGATGATCTTGTCGGGCGTCTCCTGCACTATCTCAGGTCCAGATAGTTGCTTTTCCCCAATTTCTGCCCAACAGACTGGGGTTCGGCATTTTCGTCCATAAAGTGCTTCGAATGGTGCAACATTGATACTTGTGTGATAACTGTTATTATAAGAAAATTCTATTAACGGTAAATGATCGTCCCACTTACCTCCAAAATCAATTACACAAGCTCTAAGCATGTCTTCCATCGTCTGAATTGTCCTTTTGCTTTGTCTGTCCGTTTGCGGATGATAAGCTGTGCTTAGATTTAACTTGGTTCCCATGGCTTTTTGGAAACTTGTCCAAAAATGAGAGGTAAAACGGCTATCTCTGTCAGAAACAATTGATAAAGGAATTCCACGTAATAAAACTATTTCATTTACATATAATTTAGCTAACTGTTCCATACTGAAAGTTTCCTTCATTGGTAGAAAATGAGCTGACTTAGTTAGTCTGTCTACAATCACCCAGATTGTATCATTACCTTTCTTTGTTTTGGGTAATTTAGTAACAAAATCCATTGTTATCAATTCCCACTTCCTCACTGGCATTTCTAACTGTTGTAACAAACCTGAGGGTTTCTGATGTTCAGCTTTAACTTGTGAGCAAGTTAAACATTTAGAAACTTAGGCTGCTATGTCATTTTTCATTCCTATCCACCAGAAATTCTTTCTTAAATCCTGATACATTTTATTATTTCCAGGATGCATCGTATACTTAGACTTATGGGCTTTTTCTAATATACGATGACGTAGGTTTCCTAATTTAGGTATCCACATTCACTTTTCATGGAATCTCCAAATTTCATCTGTTCCTTGTTCTAATTCCTTGATCATTCCTTTTAGCTTTTCAGTATCATCCTTGATTACTGATTCTTGTGCCTTTTTAATTTGTTCATTTAAATCTACTTGTAGATTTAATTTAAGAGAATGTACCCTTTTTGGCTTTTCGTGATACTTTCGGCCTAAAGCATCTGCCACTACATTTGCTTTTCCTGCATGATACTGGATATCACAATCATAATCACTAAGCATCTCCATCCAGCGTCTTTGTCTCATATTCAACTCTTTTTGTCCAAAAACATACCTTAAACTCTTATGATATGTGAAAATAGTAAACTTGCTACCATAAAGGTAATATCTCCAAATTTTCAAAGCAAAAATTATTGTTCCTAATTCTAGATCATGGGTTGAATAATTCTCTTCATGATTCTTAAGTTGTCTAGAGGTATAAGCTATAACCTTTTGATGTTGCATTAACACGCATCCATAACCTAATTTAGAAGCGTCACAATAAACTACAAAATTTTCAGTTCCTTCTGGTAATGCTAGTATGGGTGCATGGGTTAATCTTTGCTTAAGAATCCTAAAGGCTTCTTCTTGTTTTGTTCCCCATTCAAACTTAATGGATTTACAGGTTAACTTAGTTAAGGGAATGGCTATTCTAGAAAAATCTCGAATAAATCCTCTATAATAACCTGCCAATCCTAAGAATCTTCTAACCTCGGTTGGTGACTCAGGGGTCTTCCACTTGGTAATTGCCTCGATTTTTGTGGGATCCACATGAATTCCTTCATGATTAACTAAGTGTCCAAGAAGTTGTACTTGTTCTAACTAAAACTCACATTTTGAAAACTTAGCATAAAGCTTTTCCTTTCTTAGTAAACTTAGAAGTGCATGCAAATGCTTTGCATGTTCCTCTTTACTCTTAGAGTAAATGAGAATATCATCGATAAAAACAATTATGAATTTATCCAAATATGGCTTACATATTCAGTTCATCATGTCCATAAATGCAGCTGGGGCATTGGTTAAACCAAATGGCTTGACAGTAAATTCATAATGGCCATACCTTGTTCTAAACGCGGTCTTAGGAATATCCTCTTCCTGTACCATTAATTGATGATATCTTGACCTTAAATCGATTTTAGAGAAAAATCGAGCTCCATGCAATTGATCGAACAGATCATCGATTCTTGGTAATGGATACCGATTCTTAATCGTGACCTTGTTCAGTTCACGGTAATCAATATACATCCGCATTGATCCATCTTTCTTTTTAACGAATAAAATTGGCACTCCCCATGGCGATGAGCTTGGCTGTATGAATCCTTTTTCCAACAATTCGTATAATTGTTTCTTCAGTTCCTGCATTTCTGCGGGTGCCAAACGGTAAGGTGCTTTGGCAATTGGTGTTGTCCCTGGTAGCAGGTGAATTCTAAATTCAACTTCTCTATTTGGCGGTAGCCCTGGTAATTCTTCTGGGAATATATCTGAAAACTGAGACACTACTGGAATGTCTTTTAGTTCTTTTCCTTTAGTGTTAGTGATTATAGAAATCAAATACACTAATGATCCTTTTCTTATATAGCTTGCAGTTTTCATCACAGAGATGAATTTTGTGGACCTAGATGGTTTATCTCCTTTAATTGTGATCTTTTCACCCTTTGATGAATTTACTTGAATTGACTTTTGATCACATAAAATACTGGTTTTATTGGCTATTAACCAATCCATTCCTAAAACGACATCGAATCCTGCCAGATTCATTGGGTAAAGATTTGCAATAAATTTTTGGTTTAAAAATTCTATTCTTGCTCTCTGCAAGATTTCAGAAATCCTAACAGATTCTCCATTAGCTGTCTCTACTAGACATTCTTGTGGAAGTTTAGTTAATGACTGATTAAGAAGTTTCCAAAATGAAGTATTAATAAAACTTTGGTTTGCACCAGAGTCAAATAATACTTTAGCAAAAATATCATTAACTAAAAACGTACCGGCTATTACGTCCGAAATCATCTTGGCTTCATCTTCCGTTAGAACAAATGCTCTAGCATTTTTAGTGTTCTTGTTGTTCGTAGCTGGAGCCAATTTTGGACAGTTTGGCTTGATGTGACCTTTTTCTCCACAATTAAAGCACAGTCCATTACTAGATTTCCTCCTGCAGTCTTCTTCCTTGTGTCCTGGTAACTTACAAAAATTACAGTGAGTGGAGCATTTTCCCGAATGCTTCTTCCTACAAGTCTTACAGTAAGGTGCAGATGTAGAACCTATATTCCTACGGTTGAAATTTCCAGAACGGAATTCTTGGGTAAGTCTCTGTGCTAGGTTCCTCATTTGGTCTTCTTCTCGTGTACGCACTAATTCATCAGTCAAGGTGTTTGTTAATTCTACAACTTCTTCTATGGTTTGAGGTCTAGCTGCCTTGACTACATGCCTAATCTCTCCAATTAATCCCCAGATGTAACGGGAGATCAATACCGGCTCTGGTGATGCGAGGGTAGGTACTATTCTAGCATATTCAAAGAATAACTTTGTGTACCCCTTACTATCCACTCCATTCATCCTAAGATTTAGGAATTTGTTTGCTATCTGTTCTTTTTCATTAGGAGGGCAGAATTTCCTTTCTACCATATTCTTAAATTCCTCCAATTCCATATTATAAACCCTATCACTTCCTCTAGACTGGAGGATAGTGTTCCACCATTCTAAGGCTGAATTCTTAAATAGATTGGAAGCAAACATTATCTTGTCCTCTTCCGCACATTTGCTTATTTTTAGAACTACCTCAGTCTTTTCTATCCAGCGTAGAGCTGCAATGGGTTCTTCATTGCCCGAGAATTCTATTGGTTTACAGGACCAGAATTCTTTGTAAGAACAACCATAAGGCATGGTTCTTCTCCTTTTGGGAATGGGCACTTGAAGTACGGATCCATTGTTCACACTGTTTGCAGGTTCAGAGGGTCGCTTGCTATCATGTCTACTTTTGTTATTAGCATCCTTAACCGTTTGAAGAATATATGGCATTGCATCTGTTATTTCTTGTGCCACTATGTGTTGGATGGCACTGTTATCCACTTGGTTTCCATTATTGTTGTTTGGATTTTCGTTACCCGGGTTATTGTTACTCTGGTTATCGTTATCCAGATTTTCCTGATTCACTTCGTCGGCCATCTGAATTTTAAACAGTTACCACGTATTAATGTCACAAAATAATATTTAATATAGCCAATCACATGACACGCATTTTAGTCAAAAGCGTCGATCATTGCGACTTTACTGTATTTTTATATAATATGCATCTACTACAAACCGATACTGGAAATAAAATTACAATACCAGCTGAAATTAAAGTTAAACTACTAGTAGTAGGCATCCGTAGTTTTTTTTATATACACATACACACATATATTATTATTATATTATTATTATATTATTATTATTACTACCATCTCTACCATCACATTCATGGATATGGATTCATCCAGAAATCCATATTGCGCTCATCGTACTTCCAGACGAGTCACTCTCCCACCTGTCTCATCCTTTCACTATTCTCTAAAATTTCCTCACCAAATGTCCTGAGTTCTTGTACATTTTCTGCACTCATTGGGGGTGCAGGTTCTAGGACTGGGTTTGGAATTTGAGGTGCGGGTTCCTGGTATGGAGGTGTAGGTGCCTGAAATTGGTAAGGATTCTCTAAAATCTCCCTAATGTATACATCGTTATCGTAATAGGGATCTAGAGGGTCCAAACCTGCGTAGGCTCATAGATTCGGCATGGGCATGTCTTCGTGTATCGGGTAGCATTGCACATAGTCCCTATTGCCGTCCCACCATGGGTCGTAATTTGGGTCTAAGGGATTTGGTGCTGGTACCCTAGGTATCTCTTCCGGGTTGAAATCATGCATTTCTACTTGATTTTCAGGGTTCTCTATTTCCATTGGTTGGTCAGGAAATGGTGGTTGTGGTTGGGTTGCTATCATTTGCTCCAGGTTAGAGTCAGCTGCAGTGGTTGCTAAGATATGAAAATTAGCTAAACTCCTATTAATCATGTCCTGGGCATGGGCATCGGTTTCTCTTTTGGCTGCTGCTAGTGCTCTCTGGTCTTGTAACCTTTTCATACGTTTCCTACGCTCATGTGCTCCCCTACTGAACCATCCTCTCTTTTTCTGAGGGAATGGCTCTTCAGACTGAGCCTTAAACATGAATATTCCTTCTTCATTATCAGCAGAGTACCCCGAGAGGGCAGGCTGAAAAGAGGCGCCTTCGCTTCTAGGCGAACCAGACAATTGACGGTACGCGTCAGATGGTCCTTGGTCGCTCATACTGTAAACTAACAAATAGTCAAATAACACACAACAATAAAATACAATTATGCACGTATTTTCGTAATTTATTTCCTAACAGATTGAATTTTGGTGTCAGCGGAACGCTTCTGTGGCTTAATCAGTGGCTTAGCTCTGATACCACCTTCTGTCGCAACCCCCGATCCCTTTAACAAACCCGGGAACGGGCGGCCGCGGGCCAGTTTTGGTGGTATCGTGTGTTTATTCAATTTTGGCAGCGGAATTTACATCAGGACCGTAGTTAGGAAATATTTTATCAGAGTAAAATACCACGCTTTTAATATATTAAACACATGGGAAAATCCAAAGTTTCAAGTACACACATTTTCATAGGGATACACCCTATTTTATTTAATAAAAACATCTATTTTGTTTAGGTAACTTTATTGCCACTTCTACAAGCCTTCAGTGCTGTCCAGCTGGCTTCTATTTGGCTTTCACATTTTGTTACCTGAAACGCATTTTAAAAACATTTTGTCAGTGGGAAATACTGGTGAGTGAATCCCAGTTTAATCAAGTTTATATAAAAAAACAATTGTACAGTATTGAGGGCGGTCTCGCAATTACATTTGTTTCCAAGTCATATCAATTACCACCCACGGTACTGTCAATCCGACTTGTGGAAATGTTACTCCTCGCAAGGCATTAACAAATTTTGTATACAAAACCCCAACATACCGACGATAATTGTATCCTTACAAATACACAATAACTGTTTAATATATAATTAATTAAGTGAGGTTTTGTAAAAACAATTTACAAAAAGGAGATTACTCACATTGCTATCTTAGCTTATCCTTTAGGGTTTCCTGGTGACAATCTATAATTTACACAAATGCACACGTGTTAGTATAATAACTCATTTTAACATTAGTAATACTCTCCCCGAGACGGTATTCCAACGACTACGTCGGGCAGAACCACGACAGCCGTTACGGAACCCTAGATCAATCGGGCGGCGTATCTAATACGTATCCAGGGGTTATGATACTTACAACGGAGCAGAACTTCATTATTTAGGGGGTATTATACCCGAGAATTATATTAATTCTTCAGAATTTAGAGAAAGTAAACGTGTTGGTGCGATTCGGGACTGAAGGCCGAGCTCTCCCATTTATAGGGCCTGATTTCGTGATCCACGCGGCCCGCGTAAGCTTCGGCTTAGGTCTACGCGGCCCGCGAGGGCTTGTAGCCTAGGCCGTAGCCTTGCTGCGTCGACACGTAGCCTTAACACGAGTCCGACACGTGGCGGCATGTGGGCTCGCCTGAAATTGGAGCTGTCGCGGCCCGCGTAAGCTTTTGCTTACTTCTACGCGGCCCGCGAGCGACTAAAAACATTTGTTTTTATTTTATTTTTAATGTTATATCGTATTTTGGGCTCGGTTTTCACATACAGGGTGTATTTTAAGACTTATTGGGATATTTTTAAAATATCTTAGGGTGTCGGGAAAATTTCAGGAGGGTTGTTATAGAGAGTGTGTGTGGGCGGCGGCTGACCAAAGTTTTAGGGTTTAGGGATTTGTGCATCTTATATAGGCACATCCACACAAAATCGCACAATCAAAGGAAATGGAGTCCAGCTGTCAAAATTCAAATATGTCTCACACTTGTATTACAAATAAGTGTGCGATCTGGGCAGGAGATTTGTGCGAAGAAGGGGAGGCCCAACAGTTTGTGCGGTCCATTAACCTGAGCTCCGCAGTGGATTGGCCCAACATTCTGGAGTGTGCGAATCGGGAAAGGAGTGTGCGAGTAAGGGATGAGTGTGCGGCATTAGATTATTATTATGATAATATCAATAATAGTAATAACAATAACAGTAACATTCACCATTAATAATCCAAATTTTATCATCAAATAATATTAATACCACTTTATTTAATATTCAAAATTACATCATAGGAGAAACGATGCGGGATGGAACGTGCGGGTTGTTACATAACACCCTAACCCGGCTTGGGTTGACGTGTCACTTATACAGTACATCAAAGATCAAAACTTCATTCCATAAATTGTAAAACTTTACATTATTTCAAAAAGTCAAAATATTGTACAAAACATTTTAAACTTTTATGAAAATCCATGTGCATCTTTATTCCCTCGAACCATTCATCCAAGCTTTCCAAACATCCTTGCAACCTAATGTACATAAAAAGGAAAATGTATGCCTGAGTAAACTCAGTGGGAAAACAACTATGTAATATACGTTTTCTTAATAATATCTAGATATCAAACAATATATATGTAACATATATTCAGTTAGTCACCTTCAATGTGTCACATTCAGTAGTTCAATGCGTAGTCAGTTCACATTCAGTGCGTCACGTAATCATATTCAGTAGTTCACATTCAGTTTTTCAGTGCGTCACCTTTCGGTGTGAAACAATCAGTGGTTCAGTGTTATAAAACAATATAACTAATATTAAAAAATAATAGCACATAATCTTGAAGATCACAAAAGCATATAATAACGAATCTAAATTTCTAACTACGAGGTAGTGGAAATCTAAACCCGTACACATGATGTTGTTTCAGAGTCTGTACCACATAATAATATAATAAAATAACGAGCTTAGTCTTTCCGACTACTGTGTAGTGGAAACCTAAACTTGTACACATATGTGGAGAGGGGTCCCTACTTTAAGTGATGAACACAAAACTGAGATAACAGATTACGTCTAGACTATCACGAAATCCTACACTATATATCGTTATAATCTTATTTTAAATATTGATAAATTTTTTTAATTCATTCGTTGATTTGTTGACCAAGATTTTGACATGAAATTCATGGTTAATTATTATCATCCTCTATTTTACTTATAAAGATCTAAATTTGGTTTGCAAATTAAAATTTAAATATGTTCTTAAAGATAATAATATGTCATCGTAAAACATTAATTGTACTTCTAGTTTTGTGAAATCCAAATTCATTTATAAACATTAAATAAAATAGTAATTAAAGTTAATAGTTATTAGTATATCATAAATGTATTATTTATTAATAAATAAATAGTAGTTAAAGTAAATAGTTATTAAGAGTGAATTTCAAGGATTGTCCTTTATCTTTATACCAATTTTTAGGCGCTGTCCTTTATGTTCAAAATTAACGAGTTTTGTCCTTTATGTTTTCATATCATACACGTTTTGTCCTTTAGGCCCAACTCAGTTAGTTTTTTCAGTTAAATTTGGTCATATGATTTACACATGAGGGCATTTTTGTCAATTCAAAGGTAAGTTCAATGGTAGATTTACAGCTCAAAGCTTCTGCAACCTTTGAATTGACAAAAATGCCCTCTTGTGCAAAGCACATGACCAAATTTAACTGAAAAAAACTAACTGGGTTAGGCCTAAATGACAAAACGTATATGATATGAAAACACAAAGGACGAAACTCGTCAATTTTAAACATAAAGGACAGCTCCAGAAAATGGGTATAAAGATAAAGGACAATACTTGAAATTCACTCTAGTTATTAGTATATCATAAAAGTATTATCTAAATCTAATAAAAAAACTCCAATTAATGCCATATGACATTTTCTTATTTAAAATTTTAACTAATGCCATATGGCATTTTCTTATATAAATCATTAATAATATTATATTATTTAATAAATATCTAATTCTAATTAATGATTATTATTAATAATATTATGCTATTGATATTTATATTAATTAAAATTTAAGATTGATAATAATATTATATTATTTAATAAATATCTAATTCTACTTATAGTTTTTATTAAAAGAATACTTCAACTTTTCTTTTAACGGTGGTTATCTGTAATTTTAAAACCTATGATTTTAATATTTTTAAAATGAATAATTACGCTTAAGTTTTTTCATATTATCTATAATATTCATATTCCCTATATTAGTACCTGCAACGGAATGGTACGGGGCATGATGATTGCTCAAAGCTTATGACACTATTATAAGTTTAATATTTAAAGTCACCAAATTAAATTTTGTCAAACATAACATAGAGTTCAAATATTACTATCAAGTTACAAAATCAAATAAAGAAAAGCAACATAGCATAGCCGGTTTATTACTAAGGCAATCCTACATGTCTTCAACTCAAAATCCGCCCACCCTTGTGTACCTGTACCACGCGTAAAAGAGTTTTGGGTCAACAAACATGTTGGTGAGTAGATTCGATACCCTTTTCCCCATTTTTGTCATTAAATCTTTCGGGGTGTATTTCGCGTTTACTTTAAATTTATTTATTTCCATTTTTTTAACATGTTATTCGATGTGTCGCTACGTGTCTCATGTTGTTATGTATCATTGTTTCTCAATATGTGTATGTATGTGTTACTCGTTTTGTGTCACATGTTTCATGTGGATCCACCTGGCTGACCGGTTCCCTATGGCCATGGGTTGAACTCGGTATTTCCATTATTGTTTTGCAGATTTGTCTTTCGGGGCTTGAATCTCTATGTGTCTATGGTTATTAATGCTGTTATGCTTGTGTTGCTTATGAGATATTTGTTGAATTCTTGTTTGTGTTTTACAATAATTTATGCTTAAGGTGAATACTATAAACTACTCAATTCAAAATACTTACAACAAGGCAGAGCTTCGTGTTTTAGGGGGTATAATACCGAGCTACTTTTTAGCTATAATAGAGGCTGAGAGAGAATAAGAATTGAACGAATTTGAACTAAGCCTGAAGGCCTCCTTTTATAGGTGAAATTTGGACTGGCTCGTGCCCCGCGAGCCCCGGCTTGGTTTCCTTCGCGCCACGCGAGAGACCCCCTAGCTACGGCTAGGATGGCCTTCTCACCACCTAGACTCGAAACATACCAGGATACGTGGCGCAAGGAGACTCCGGCAATCCATGGGCTGTCGCGCCCCGCGAGCCACCCTTAGAACCTAGTCGCGGCCCGCGAGCGACAATTATTTCTTATTTAATTTGATTTTTAATGAAATTAAGGTTAAACGGGTTCGTTTACGTGTACACAGGGTATAGTTAGGGCGTTTTATGAGGGTTGTTATAATCCACATTCTAACTCCCATGTTATAGTTAAGTTTGTGATAATATTATGATCCTATAAATAAAGACTTCTTGTATTTGATATTTTGACACTAAATGATAATAAGTTTTCGGGTTATTGGATTTTAATAATCCTAAGTTTCACCTGTTGGCCGATAATAATCCTAACTTTAAAATTTCCCTCCAATAATCTCAACTTGTAAAAGTTTGGCCGCCATTGATCATTTTTCTTATCTTTATATACTTCATATATTGGTTGCTAGTAACCATTGTTTCACAACATTATTTTTATTTTTTATAATTTAAATTAAACTAAAGGTTATCCCTAAATAGTAAAAATCATAATATAAATTAGCAACACTTTCTTGTTTTATGTTGTTGCACCTTATGCATCGAGGGTCTTTCAAAATATAATTGACTTTTTTATTTTCAATACAAAGGTTTTTATCTTTTACATTTAACCACTTTAATTTTTTTACTTTTTTTAACGACGTATGGTTAGGATGTCGCTAATCGGGTCAGTAGCTAGTATGTTAGTATCACCAAGTTAGTATTAAGATCCCCCATTGCCTGGATTTGAACCCAAGACCCCTAAGAAAAAGCAAAGCTCCCCCCCCCCCCCCCGACCACTAGCCTAATAGATCATTGGTTAATTTTTTACTTTTAACCCAAGGCTTTTTGTAATAACCCGACTTTTGAAAGTCAAAGTACAAGTCAAAGTCAAAAGAAGAAAAGATTGCTAATTGCAATCTGTCACTCCTTGCTTAATTATTGATTGTACTTCTTGACTTGTAATTAAGAAACTATTTTAATCGCTTTAGTTGTATTATGTGGAGTACATGTTAATAAATCGCCACTTAATCGCAGTTAATCGCAAATTGACTTATCGCTAATCGCATCGCAATCGCATTCGCAACCCGAATTATGTGTTCTGGATATTGTTTAACGTGTGTGTGCTATTAAGTGTTACTTTGCATGTTTATTTATGATTTATGGTGATTAATCGAAAACGCAATCGCAACGCAATCCCATCGCACACTCGAGATTTACGAATTTCTTTTGTGGTATGTAGTAGTTAGGTTATTTGTGTAACTAATGGGTAATACTATCGCATCGCTTACTCGAAACGCCTCGCAACGCTCAATGCACGAAACGAAAACACGAAAACCAACCCGCGGAAACCAGTCGATCGAATGACCATTCGACCGAATGGTCATCCGAACGGATGACCATCCGATCGGATAGCCATCCGATCCGACACTGGTGCCCACCTTTCCTCTTTTGGAAACCCTATAAATACCCCTTGTCACATCACAAACAGTGTTGTGACAGCTCCCACTCGACCAGCACGCTCAAGCCCTCATTTCCTTCGATTTCTCGCGATTCTTGTAAGTTTCTTCCTCAAATCTTTTACATCTTTTATCTACACTCACTTCTTCATCAATTTCACCTTTGAATCTTAACTTTTAACCGTGAAATCACCCAATTTGAGGTGTTCTAGGATGATGTCATCATGGAGTTCTTATGAACTTCAAGGTTTGGCTTCATTTCACCAAGAACAACTCAGATCCACATGATTTCCAATGATTAAACCCTATTTTCGCAGAGATCTAAACTTTTGCAAAGATAAAAAGGATTGAAAGATGGTTTATAACTTTCTTTCAACTCTTTTACACTCAATGCATTCAAAACCAGTAGAATCGGGACTCGTTCAGGCCTTCTACTCGTTCCTAGTGAAGTGTCGGTCTGAGATCTGATTTCTACCAAAGAGGCAACCGATTCCGGGTTGAACATGAGCACGCCGTCAAGAACAAGTTAACTGGTCGGATTTGGGTGATTCCTGTTCGATCGGATGACCTGGGCCTGATGGAGTTTCCCGCTTTTTAACACGTTGTCATACCGTCTCGATCAAACCGTAAACTTTCAAACTTAACTAATTTCAAAACGAACCAGTCACCCAAACGGATTGCCGTCCGATCGGATTGCCATCCGATCGAACGACGATCTGACCGAACGACCTGAAAGATAGAGATATTTCTCTTTTTCAAAATGCTACAACGAAAACTTCAAAGCCATCATACACAAACACATCCATCCCAAACGAAGGACGATTCGACCGAATGGTCATCCGACCGGATGACCATCCGAATGGATTGTCATCCAATCGAATGACCATCTGACCGGATGACCCTTCGTCACCCTAACACTTGCATCGTTTTACGTACCGCTCATCGCTTATGTACTCATTCTGCAATCAGGCTCACTCTAGCACTCCCTTCAATCCATTAGCTACCATCCCTGTGAGTATACTTGATCCCTTTTTGCTTTAAGCACTTTTGGGTGTTACATACGTTATTTATATCAAATCACATCGATCACACAACGCAAACACTTTTATACGCTAACCTCTATTGCATGATACGTGTTGCTCAATGAATTCTTGTATGTTATGGTTACACAGTGACTGTTGCCTGACACCTTAGCAACGATAGTACTATAGTTTGGACTCGACACCTGTCGTGGACGGGGGTTGCTAAGGGTATTTCTTCACGTGTCATAGTGGTGATATGTGTTGCGCACTCTACAACTCGCAGTCACGTCTGTGCATATTTCATTGTCGATAACCTACTAGCTTCACATTAAACATGTTACATGTTGGTTACGCGTAAACTCGCTTTCGCTACTATATGCTATCAAACTTGTATGCTCACCTTTACACTATGTGTATTGACCTCTATTTTAACGTATGTGACAGGCGTTTAGGATGCTTGCTTGTTAATTGCCGGAATCAAGCTAGGATGGAGTCTAGAAACAAACTAAATAAAAATCTGAGTTGTCGGAATGGATAATTGTTTTTGAGAACAATGTATGTAATAACTATTTTTATTTTATATGTTTGTGGTATGGGACATGAACCTTTAATATATTATAACAAATAGTTGTTATGGATTCTCCTGGACAATCTGTTTCGCTCAGTGCCGCCTCCCGATGTTTCCACCATCGGTTGGGGAGTGACACTTTTCATCTTTTAAAATTTAATCCCAACAGTTTTTTATTTTCAACTTTGGTCTCTCATACTTTACATTTTTCTTAAGTTTTTCGTTTTACATTCTAAATTTTGCGAGTCAACACGCTACAATATGCGTGTGGGGATCAACGTTTTTCGTCTGTTTTTTCCCGTTTAACAGACCCGTCACAACCCCTCTATTTTTCTCCATTTGACAAGTTCGTCGCAAGGCACATGTCCTACATCGACTTAGTTATTATTTTCTATGTTTTACGTTTCGGTCTAATTTCTTCGCATTAACAAGCTGCAACAGGCATGCGTGGTTCAACGATTTTACGTCAGTTTTTTGCTCGGTGTTATTTTTTCCTTTTTTATTTATTTTATTTTTACGAACTATTATAATGTTGGTGGTCGCTGACAGTGGTTCTACTTGGCACGGTTTTACGAACATGTTTAACCTCTTAATTTTTTACTAATAATATGTTTTGAGTTTACCCCTATACCTCCTTTACTTTAAAAAAACTATTTTTTACGTGCATATTTTTATGTACGTGTCGGTATGAATTCGATTTGCTCTATGTTTTGACGTAAACGTTTTTTGGAAACGAGTCAGGACAAATATAATACGTTTTCGTTTAAAAAACATTTTTTACGTGCATATTTTATGTATGTTTGGTGTATGTTTCGACGTAAATTTTTATGGGAAACGAATCAGGTCAAATATAATATGTTTTCGTGCTTATTTAATGAAAGTTTGGTAAATTTGTTTCAAACCGAGTGGAGTCAAATTATGGTTTCTTTTTTTCCCTTTTTTCCAAAAGCTCTAATTAATCTCTTTTAATTGCCAGTTTTTCCGTTATACCCGTTACGTTTGTCTATATATGAGTCGGGCACACATAATACGTTATGATTGTACGGTATAAATTTGGTTTACTTTATGTTTTGATCCAATCGCGATGCTAATATAGGTTAGATTAAGTTTGATCAGATACGTCGAAATACGCGTTTTCATATGGTTAACACATCACATAATGTTTGTACTAATCCATTCGATGTTTACAATGTACCCGCGCCGCAACGCGCGTGAGTCTTATTGCTAGTTATTTCCATTTATAAACCCATAACTCTATATGGTTAATCATTTAAGAAAAAAAATTACTTTTATTTGTTTACTAGGTTATAATCCGTATATTACACAGGGTAAGATATAAAAAGCAATACAATTAAAAAACATTTTTACCAAGTAATTATATATTACATTACATGTAATAATGAAAAATTATAATTTAATATTAAATTTACAATATATTAATACAAATATAAATAACAAATCTCTAAAAATTTCTTTCTAGAAAATATTGGATGTCTTACTCGAAAGATTATCATATTTATTAATAATTAACAGTTTCAATTCAACTTCATTTTTAACTCTGGGAAAAAAACATATACAGACTATGTGAAAACATTTATTATTTTAAAAACAAACTCGAGATAATAATTGTTCTTGAATTTTATTTAGTCCGTTTTATCTCATGTATTACGATGGGACTTAATAAATGATACAATGTAAAATGAAAAGGTATACGTATTTATTGGTGTTTTTAAATTTATTTTTCCTTAAGTTATACATTTTTTATATAATCAAACTTATTATTAATTTTAATAGTAAATTGGTGTTTTTAAATTTATTTTTCCTTAAGCTATACATTTTTTATATAATCAAACTTATTATTAATTTTAATAGTAATCTTGTTATTAAAGGATGATTAAATATGAGGATTTTAAATCATAAAATTAAAATTATATGTGATAACGAAAATTAGTTTGGAGATAGTTTGGGAATGAATTTAAATTTTAAATTATAATAATTATCATAAAAAACGACATTGAATTTTTTTGAACGATGGCTTTCTTTTTGAGTGACCCAATGTCACACCGCCTAATCGGTGGCCCTAGCCAAGTCTGCCCAGACTTACGTTGTCTTAACCAGGCCCGCGCTGGGTTGGCCAGACTTGGTTACGGCGTTCCCCCGGAAACCGTACTGCCTCCACACGAGTTGCCTCGCTGAAGTAACAGCCGGATGAAAACCGGGGTGCGGCTCAGGATCGAACCCCCCTCGGTGGGTTTGTCTCCATCATTGCCCAATATCCACCCCAATATGACACAAGTGGGATTTGAACTTGAGTCTCCATTAGAAAACCCAATTCTCCTACCACTAGACCACAAGTGGGGGATAAAAAAATATATATATTAAAATTAATAACTTACCAAAAATTTTGGTATTCAGTATTATAAATCAAGAAATACTTACTTCTACATTATAATATGTGATATCCATTATTAATAAAAATATTAAAATTTTAATATAAAATATAAGTAAAAATTGTGACTTTAGAAGAGAGTATGTCTATTAGTAGTTTTCTAAGATTCAGTAGGCGCTAGTCGGTCGGTGAGGTATCAACTAACGAATAATTGGGATTAATAGGATTAATATTTTTATATGTATTTTTTAGTTTTATATACGCATATTTTTATTTGTAATTTTGTTAAGTAAACATGTTATAACCTCTTGTTGGCCCATTTTATTTTTTAGTTTTATATATGCACATTTTTATTTGTAATTTTGTTAAGTAAAAATGTTTTAACCTCTCGTTGGCTCATTTTTTAAGTAACTGGAAGGAATTTATAAGGTTTGGCCAAAAGTTGGTCGAATCTGGCCAGAACAGGACCACCGTTGAAAGCCTAGCAGTTAATCGGTCATCACTCGGTGAACCTCCGATTAGTGATTAATTGGAGCCTAGGCGAAATTTTTACAACCCTGCCTAGTAGGGGTGTTCAAAAAAGTCCGAATCCGAAATATCTGAAAATCCGCATCCGAAATATCTGAAAATCCGTATCTGAAATATCCGAAATTTCGGATATCCAAAAAGCGGATAATTTGAATTTTCGGATTCGGATTTCTAAAAGTCTCGGATAATCGGATTATCCGATTTTCAAAAACTACAAAGAAAAGTAAGTGTGTGTGTGTGTGTGTGTATATATATATATATATAGGGTTGGGTTCATTTCAGAACTCTAAATAACTATAGAACTTTCAGAACTCTTAATAAACAATCATTATATATATAAATATATTTGTATTTAGGATCTTTTTATCATCTATTATATGTATTTCTTTGATTACATACATGTTAAAAGTAGTTTACATATGTGTAACAGCCAAATTATATATATGTTCATAACTAATTACATATATGTAAAAAAACTAGTTTACATATGTGTAATTATAAAATTACACATAAAAAATGATAAATTTACTTTTAACATGTATGTAATCATAAAAATACACATAATAAATGATAAAATTATCCTAAACATAAAAAATATATAAATAAAAAGATCATTTATTAGGATTTCTGTGAGTTCTGTAAATATTTATGGTTCTGAAATGATCATTGCCCTATATATATATATATATATATATGTGTGTGTGTGTGTGTGTGTGTGTGTGTGTGTGTGTGTGTGTGTGTGTGTGTGTGCGGGATCAGGAGAAAACGCCTAAAATTGTGAGAACGGTGAGAACGCATCCTTGGCCAACACGTGGCGGGGGACATGACCAGGGTCTGAGGGGTTTTTTTGTCTTTTCAATATTCTTCTTTTTTCCCGATTTTCGCGTGTGACATGCTGCTTCATTTTTGGAGTGCAAGATAATTTTGGCATTAACTAGAATCATTAATTACTTGGCGTTTTGCTGTTTTTCCCCGATTTTGTCTCGTTGAATTAATTCTTTTTGTGTCACATAGTTAATTTTTTTGGCGTTATGGCGTTTTCCAGGTCATTTTTCTTGGCGTTCGGGGTCTTTGTTAATAGTTGATTACCGTAGATTAATATTTTATAACATTACAATAATATGAAATCAAAATAAACTAATAGTCTTCTGTGGATGGGATTATATCAGAGATGTACCCATCGCTTTGTTCATCACTTTCTTCAGATTCATCATCATTAAATTTTAAATTGGCATATAACACCATTAGCTCGTCTCTTTTTTGCTGCAGCCTATTCTTGAATATCATTGCAATCCTGGATTTTGCATCGTTCGAAGGTGCTAAATAATAGAGTTGTTCAATGAGAAATAGCCCCCCTGTCTTCAACATTTCCTCCATTGGCAATGAATATTGCACCCCGTGTTGATAAGTCACATCAACCGTTCCTGCTTTTTCATGCATCACCCAACTGCTAAGTGTTGGTAGAGGAGTATCGTTGTAGGATCGGGATTCGATCAAACGAGTCGTTCAGAAGAGATCTCGATCAATACGAAAGGCGGAATCAGACGTATTGATGTTATATCAGCTAGATTTGCACGTAGAATCACTTTAAATGTCGATTGTATTGATTTGACAAAGTTACACGAGCTGGCAACACTTCGGCAGAGCTTCACTACCGGAATCCAAAAGTTCCAAAAGTTCTAAATGAAGACCCAAGACCACATATATATAGGAGATGCCAGACCCCATGAACCAGTCCACACGAGCTGGCCCAGGTCGCACGAACTGGCCAGAAAGCATGAACTTGGTCACCTCGTGCGAGGTGGCCTAACCACGTCGTGTGAGGTGGCTGGTTCAGGTCTGATTCCCGTTTCTCTCGTACAACGTGTCTTGGTCTATCTATTCTAGTTGCATGACTCGATACAAGACATAAGACGAAGTCAACAGACATATGCACTAACAAACTCCCCCTTGGATGATGACGAGTCTTCAGTGTATCGAGTCTTCCGTCTTGATCAGTCTTCTCGCTCTCGCTAAAGTATTCTCCATTGTACGCATCTTTATCAAACTCTCTATTAATCTTCCAGAATCTCAACCTTACTCTTCGAACTTTCTAATTCTCTTGATCAGATCTCTTGATTCATTAATCTCTTCAGCATTAGCAGCTTCTATCTCGAACGCTGTTCCAAGATCTGAATCTGGCTCTTACATCTTCAGACTCCCCCTTTCGATAAGCTGGGATCGCAGTCTGGAATTTCCTATCTGCAAGCTTTGAATCGGAAACCTGGCTCTAATCTGCATATGCTTATGAGGAAAATCCTCAGGAGTCGAAACCTAGCTCTTTCAAAGCTTTTTACCTGCACATACTCTACCCAAAACATAAGGTTTTTCATTTTAACAACATTCATAGTCTAATCATCTAGACACATTTGCAAGATAGACAATTTTGACATTGAAAAACACTGATTATTCACTTGTAAAAACAAATTTGGTTTCAAATTAATGAACCATTTAATCATTTCAAATTCATTTGTCATTTCAAACAAACTCTCCCAACCCTTATTGTTCATCATGTTCAGCACTTGGAATTTTGAAAATCAGCTTTCCAACATCAGTTGTCGAAAATAAGATGAAGTAAAATCTTTTTTAATTTTCAAAATTTTATGCTAAAACATACTGAAAATCTTTTTGGATTTTGGGAAATAAACTATATACAGACATCTTTTTGTGAGTTTGTGTAAGAGGATCATATCAGTTTATGACAAATTACTAGTACCGTTGAGCTTTAAACACTTTAAGATCTAAACGATTCACTTAGATTGTCAGTATACTGATCCATTTATATCACACAAAGTTCAATTGTTTCGAGATACGAGAATTAGTGTTTTAAGCACTTAACTTATTCGCGTGTCCCACCTCAGAATATACTCCAGTATCCAGACTCCTATATTCAGTCTTACAGGTGAATGTACACTAATGATATCTGTAAATGGGTAATGCGAGGCCATGAGAGCTCAGGTTAGAACTTCCGTTCAGACAAAGATATGATGGCTCGACTTTAGGTGTGTCCCGTTTGGGGATCTTTTCTTCAACACCACATGATTAGCATTTTTCAATTTTTCATCATTTTTTATGCTGAGAGTGGGCTTTACGATTAAAGCAGTGCATAATATTATAGGAGGACTAGGCTATTGCTCCCGCAAAATCAGAAGTCCCGGTATAATACCCCAGATATCATCACGCACAAAGACCTAGTATGTCAGAAATAGAAGACCCTTCAAACAAGATTTCAGGGGTTACCTATATATCCGAAAGATGTTCCCCACGTGATAAGTAAGTATTTGATATTTAGGTTTATATCTCGAAAACAAACTACTAAGCGTGTAAAAACCTACTGGCATATCGTCAGTGAGACCGTTTATCACATTTTAACTTTCCAATTCTTTAGCGTACTGCGATTGTCTACTGATGTACTATCATTTCCTCTTTATCACAACAAAACTCATTTTGATTTTTCGATGTTTTTGTATTTTTAGATTTTATCATGTTTTTGGATTTTTCAAATTTTCAAAATTTCTAAATTTTTTACTCCCCCTAAAATCAAAAATATGTTTCAATTTTTGATTTTCCGGGAAAATTTAAAAGTAAAAGCAATAAATTGTACAAATAAAATGACAGACTGATGTGAATTGCTTCAATTCTCCATTCTCTTAATATAAACAATCAGAACTCCCCCTGACAACAAACTATTTTCCCATTATGATTTCAAAACACTTAAGTTTGTTTTAATCAAAATGGTTTTTCCTGAAAATTAGTTTTGTTGATTTCACACATCATGGGGATTCATTCATCACTTTGTTCTTTCAACCACTTGTAAAAACTATCACTTGTAGGTTTTTTCGCAGAAACATTTTTCAAGAATGATGCCGATTCATGCTCCACTATTACCAACTTGGGAACTCCGGCAAGTCAGGATTTCAAACAAAGAATGCTGACACCCAAGCCTGACCAGCCTTGGGTGCATCCGAGTTATTTTAACTCGGTGTGTAAGTTCTCCTCTTTGATTCATAGAATTCTTTTACCCCTTTGGCCCTACCATCGACCATTTTTCCAAAAATATGTTTTACTTTCCCATTGAAAGCCTTTTCGACATCGAATTCTTTCTTTTCAGAATAGAATTGATTCGAAATTTCTACTTTTCCAACTTTTTGTTTTAAATATTCAGTCCGCAATGGTGGAAAGTTTGCGCCATCCATTGGCGGAACTGAATTTTCTCTTTTTAGTTCAACTGGTGGCTCCTCTGACTTTGACGAATCAGATTCATCGCCAGAAAGTGGCTACTTTGCTTCGGAAGAAACAAATTCATCGCCAGATTTAACCTCTGATTTCTTAGCAACCCACGTTTGGTTGTTAAGATTCACTCTTCTTTTGTAAAACCTTTTAGAACACTCACCAACTTCATATGCTGAATTTTTAAACATTTAAAATTTTTCAGTTGGTGGTTCAGTTTTATCAACAACTTTTTCTTTGAGTTTAGAAGACACTCCCTGTTGTGTGTTGGTTGCCTTTGAATAGTTCCAGGCGATGTGACCAACTTTTTTGCATCTATAGCAAGTTCTTGTTTCCTTTTTGGTTTCAAACACAGTCTTCTCAAACTTTTGTTTTTCAGCAAGAAGCTCCTTGTTAGACTGTTTCCAGAAAGCTTTTTCCTTTTCTTCTTCTGAAGAAGCACCTGAAACAAATACAGTTTTTGATTTAAAATCTTTAATATTTTGATTATTTTTAACATCAAAACCCAACCCCTTCTTTTTGAAATTGATTTTATGATTCGATTTCTTTTGATGACCTGAACCGAAACCTTTCTTCTTGTTTAAACGTTGTTGAACTCTAGAAGTATATTTAGGTTTTGAAAATCCCATTTTATCTTTTATTTCTGAAAACTTTATATTTATCAATTTAAAAACTGTGTTAATATTTTCAATTTTCACATTTTTAATTGGAAATTCCTCATCAGAATATAATTTGTCTGAATCATTCAAAGTATATCCCACTTTGATTGGTTCATCATTCAAACTATTTTCTGTTTTCGGAATCTCTTTATTATGACTACTCTTGACCGATGAACTCGAACTGTTGACTGATGAACTCGAAGTTTCAGACTCAGACTTTGACTCTGACTCCTCATCGTTATCCAACACCTGATATACCACTTTCTTAATCAACTCGGACTCATGATCCATATCAGATGTTGTGAAAGTGACATCGATGTTATCTGGCAAGTCATCCGTTGTTTCTGACTTCAAATTTATATTGACTGCCTTTTTTACTTGTTCCGAGTTTGGATGTCTCAGTGAATACCCTTCCCAAACTGGAGGCGGACACTTTTTATAATTTTCACTTTTCTTCTTACCAGTATCCGTATCTTCCGACTTCTTATCTTGAAAGGCTTCAAAACCTGCTACTGTCGGATAGATTCTATCAATCAAGTAATCAGAACTTGAGTAACTCATTAGCAATCGTCTGATTCTTTCATTCTCAATCTTTTCAGTCTCTAATTCTTGCTTCAACTTTGCACACTCATCAATATAGTGATTGATGGCCTTCTGCTTAGACATCATCACTGCATTCATCATTGTCAAAGCATCTTCCCTTTCTAAGTTTGTCTTTTCCAACTGATTAACAGTTCTGTTTAACACATCATACGATTCTTTTACATACTTAACATCAAACAACAATTTTTCTTTCATCTTGTCTAGCTCACTAAACTTCTTATCTTTCTCTTCACAATGTTTGCATGGTTCCAAATATTTCAGACAAGGTTTTGTGACCTCTACAATCTTTTCAATCTCAACAATCTTCTCAACAATTTTAACTTCTTCACTCTGTTCATATTTCTCTTCCTGAACAACATTCTCACATTTTACCTCTTTCTTTTCTTTTGCTGCTCGTTTCTCCTTTAGTTTCTCCAATTTATCTGCAAAATAAAATTTGAAACTTTCAGGAGATAAATGAGTTTTACCAATGTTTATTTGATTAATTTCTTCATCATCATCATCACTGCTATCAATTTGTGATTGATCAAAGACTGGTGTCTTTTCTGAACTATCTTCTGAAGAGACAGACTCTCCATCTTGACTTTTCTCATCATTTGCAAACACATCCATCCATTCTTTCATCAACTCTGGCTCTTGAATGATCTGTGCAACAAATGCTCTAAACTTTGAGTTACTTTTAGCTGGAATGTATTTGTCCCAGCTAAATCCCTCTGGCAATCTTTCATCTTCTTGATCTGGAGGCATAGTAATACAAGCTTTCTTCTTTCCATCTTCAATCGGAATAGTACGGACTGATGACGGTTGTTGAGCTACTTGATGATATATTGCTTTCCGATAATATTCATTGTTCCCGAAAGGATTCTGAGCTCCACCTGCTTCTCGGTTGGTACATTCCCTCTTGAAATGTCCTTTTTCCCTGCTTCGAAAACAAGTAACTTTAGACTTATCAAAACCTAAAGTAGAAACATTAGCATCACGTAAGTTATCTCTTCCGGTAATTTCCTTAAATTTCTCAGCTCTCCTCAACACGCTCGCTAAACACCACTTAATATCCATTAGCTCCATTTCCTCAGCATCAATCTGATCGTAATCCTCTTTTGTTAACATAGGATTTCCGATCCTTCCAGCAACCAAACTCTCATATGATTCTAACACGGTAACTAGTAATGCCATATGACCTTTAGCGACTTCTTCAGAGAAATTCTGACCATTCTGAAGATGCAACGCGATGTTGCATTGTAGCACATGACCATTACCATTGTTTGAGCTTTGAGACTGATAATTTGAAGTTGAAACATTAGGATTAACACTCGGATATGAAGAAAATCCACTATTATTTATTAAACTTTGAGTGAGTGATCCGGATGAGTTTTCTGCGCTGAAAGCGGTCTGGATCTTTGGACTAGCTTCAACATTTTGAACATTACCTTTGAAATACATCTTGATATCTTGTTGACCACTTGAATTGTTCATTCTAGCAATCTTTTGTTATTCAAGATCTTGTCCTTCAAGTTTTTCAATGAATTGAGCAATTGACAATCTATCATACTCTCCGGTACTTCAAAATCATAAGATATGTACCCCATTCATTTTGAGGTAAAGCATCGGCTAATTTTTCAACCCATTCCTCTCGATCTTTATTGATATCCAGCCGGGTCATTGAACGCACTAAATGACAATATCTCTCAATAAGAGTTTTTGTAGTTTCACCTGGCAAACTTGAAAACAATTCAAATTCTTTCTTTAATAATGATTTTTTATTCTTGATCATCTCCGTACTTCCTTCGAATTTTGTGCGAAGTGCTTCCCAAATCGAATGTGCACTACCATCATGTTGAAGTAATAGGAAAATGTCTTCTTTCACAGCTTGTTGTAGTAAACTGATCATCATTTTTTCTGCCTTGTACATATCTCTCTCTTTATCCGAAAATTCAGAAATAATCTTTATAACTCCCATATCAGAACGAGGTCGAACGTACTTCGTTTCAATACAAACCCAAGACATTAGATGATTTGCTTGAACCCAGTTTTTAAACCGTTCTTGCCAACTGTAATATTCTTTAATGCTCATCATCTTTGGGGGTTTCTGCAACGTTCCCATTTCATTTTCCATGTTTACGTTCTGAGCAACTGAACTTGCAGTAGCTGAGGTAGTACTGAACGCGTTATAGAATTCCTTTTCCAGGTTTCGGTATCGAAAGTTCACAAAAATAGATTGTTCAAACAAGCTGAGTTTTCAAACGATCTGGTAATTCAACTCGTACGACCTGGTAAGATTTCAAACGAACTGGTGTGATTTTCAAGCGACCTGGTTCAGTTTTCACGCGACCTGATAAGTTTTCACACGACCTGACAAGTTTTCAAACGATCTGACTAGTTTTTCACACGATCTGGAGAGAATTTCATACAATCTGGTCCAAAACCCAAACGATCTGATACATTTTGAACGATTTGACCTAATTTCCACCTCGTTTGAGAATTCCGTTTATCAAAACTTCAAGTTTTTAACATTTTTGGATCAATTTTAGTTTGATTTACAGTCTGCAACTTTGTACGATTGTTCAAAATGATGTTTTACACATAATATCCAGAATTCAGTCCATTTTATCCGTGAAATCATTGAAATTTTGAGAAAAATGTGTAGAAAAGAAGGTAGAAATCAGTTTTATCCGTGAAAACAAGCTGAAATGGTAAGAACTCTT
Source organism: Helianthus tuberosus (assembly GCA_030545235.1). NCBI lineage: Eukaryota > Viridiplantae > Streptophyta > Magnoliopsida > Asterales > Asteraceae > Helianthus > Helianthus tuberosus. The sequence goes on along the minus strand of CM060365.1, from coordinate 122,017,086 downwards.
CCTCCTGAGCTCTGATATCACTTATAGGATCGGGATTCGATCAAACGAGTCGTTCAGAAGAGATCTCGATCAATACGAAAGGCGGAATGAGACGTATTGATGTTATATCAGCTAGATTTGCACGTAGAATCACTTTAAATATCGATTGTATTGATTTGACAAAGTTACATGAGCTGGCGACACTTCGGCAGAGCTTCACTACCGGAATCCAAAAGTTCTCCAAAAGTTCCAAAAGTTCTAAATGAAGACCCAAGACCACATATATATAGGAGATGCCAGACCCCATGAACCAGTCCACACGAGCTGGCCCAGGTCGCACGAACTGGCCAGAAAGCATGAACTTGGTCACCTCGTGCGAGGTGGCCTAACCACTTCGTGTGAGGTGGCTGGTTTAGGTCTGATTCCCGTTTCTCTCGTACAACGTATCTTGGTCTATCTATTCTAGTTACATGACTCGATACAAGACATAAGACGAAGTCAACAGACATATGCACTAATAATCGTCAATATCATCATCAACTTCTGCCGGAAATTTTCTCTTCAATCTTCTTATTACAGTTCGAGTTCTTTCATAATCGTTCACCATTGGAACCCCAAGGGTCAAGATATCCCTCTGAACCCCTCCATCCATACGAGCTTTGATTGTCCTTACCTTCACCCTTCTCCAATCAGAGAACTTTATGATGAATCGTCTCTCCTTCCCTTGAAACCTCCATGCAACAACCTTAGCCATTTTTTTTAAGTTTTTGGCGTTTTGGACAATATGTAGCGTTTTAGTCAATGTTTTTGGCATGTTTGAGTTTGTGTTCTCATGGTCTACTTTTATAATGACTTTTTTCCCGCGCATGATAAGAAATTATGGCATTTTGAAAAAGGTAAATAAATTCAATTCCCCAAGTATTTGGCTTTCAATATAATAAATGTTAGTAATTATGTTTCCGTTGTTTCATTTTACTGTTTGCAGTTACCGTGTTTTGTATTCAGATTCATCTGTTTTTATGGTGTAACACGTCTAATCTTGACGGCTGTAATTATGGCGTTTTGTTTTCCAATGGCGTTGGTGTGCGTTCGATGTGATATATTTTTATTGATATTTTAAGCCCATTTAATGCATTAGTCAAGTTTTAAATTTATAAAACGCGATATTCTACTAACACTAAACACACACTTGGGCAAGTGCACCCATCGTGAGCGTAATATAGTGTTGGTAAGATACCGAGGTCGTCCAAGGACACAAGAGCTTTTAGTACCGGTTTATCCTCAACGTTTAATCAATCAAAAATTTTTGAGAAAAGATTTGAAACATGAAAATAAAAACTAAAAATCCAGAAATAAAATAAAATAAAAACAGATAGACAAGATGAATCACTTGGATCCGACTCGCCTTTAGTGTATCCTTTGATGATTTTCGCACTTTCGGACTTTTTAAGAGATTATCTTAGTTATAGTAGTAGGCCCCTCTTTTGAAAGTGACGTTACCCTCAACCCAGTGTGTGACACTTCGGGTTTTCCCGAGCAACCTCTTTGTTTAGCTTTATGTATACATATACTATTAAATGAAGATTTGCGAATTATCTTGAAGTATTATGTGATGCTTGTGTTAAACTATGTGTATGTAATATATATATATGTACGTATAAGTGAACCGAGACCATGAACCCGACTCGAGACCACTCGGTCTCGAGTGAACGACTGGGCCGGTTGGGCCGTGCACCCCTAAAGCCCATTCGGAACCCATTAGAGTGTACCGACCTTAGAATGGGTATAAAACCCATGCCCAAGCCAACCTTCTCTCATTTTGATATTTCCATCATTCTCCCCACACTCTCCTACACACACTCTCTCTCTCTCTCTCACTAAAACCCTAAAACACCACCACAAACCTCCTCTTATCTCCCTCCCTCGGATTCAACCAAGACTCTCGGATCAAGCTTGATATCATCACTCGGAAGTTGGTTCATTGATTCTTCATACCCTCAACTTCTAACCGGTTAGTGCCTTGTAGTTGTTTGGTTAAAATGGATGATAAGTTATAAGTATACATCAATCGGTTAGTGTTTTTAGATGCTCACTAGGTACTTATGTGAAAAATGGTGTTACTTGCTTGATTGGTTAAATGATGAATGAGATGTGAACTATTGTGCTTTGAATGATTGATGATGCTTATCACCATCCGATTCATGATGATAAAATAGGGCAAATATTGTGTTTAATGATTGTCTTGATACTTAGTATATGTGTCACATAAGTCTTGTTCATAAATCTCATGTCATAAGTTGTAGAACTAAGGTTATATGCACGTGCCTTGAAGATTAAGATGAATGATAAAACCCTAGTGTCGAAATACATGACTATGCTATGAATTTTTGAATGAGATTTGAACATGATAAAAACCCTAATGATGAACAAGTTTGAATGTGTTATGAATATTTGATAAATGCTTGTTTGATCCGTTTGAATTAGGATTTAGGCAAGAAAACATGTTAGTAAAATTCTATTGGATAGTACATAAAATCATGCACATGAAATCCTATTGGTTAGCACATGTCTTGGCTGGCATTCTAGAAACAACAATGTTTGAGTCGAAACCTTCGGTCTCGACTCGAGACCATCGTGTTACAACTCGAGACCATGTCCTAGTAACTCAAAACAGATTTCAGGGACTCGAGACCACCAAGGTCTCGACTCGAGATCTTCCGATTGCGACTCGAGACTGGACTCGAGATCCCTAAGGTTGCGACTCATACCTGCACTACTCGAGACCACCCCGCTACAACCCGAGACCACTTGGTTGCGACTCGAGACCTCCCTGTCTCGACTCGAGACCACCTTGTCTCGAGTGGGCTACTAGTCTTCATTTTTGGGCCTTACTCTATGGACTGTTCATGTATGATTACTGATGGACTGGACTACGTGTTAATTATTACTGTTTGACTGAACCACTATTATAGCAGGCCCAATACCCGTCTATGTTTTTGTATGCTATGTGTTAAATACGTGCACCATATACGTGACTACTTGTGTCCGAACCTGACCTATACTGGTAACCATATTAGGACATGGTGACCAGCATACTTGACCAAGTAAACTGTCTACCGAGCAACCCAAGGTGAGTTCACACACTAAAAGCATGCGTCCCAGGGAGGGACACGAACAAAATCAAGAACAACTTCTAAACTACTATTTCCGGGGGGAAAAATGCGTTTGGGTATTATTTATAAATCACAACTAGCAAAACTAAATGAATCTCTATCATTTAAAGTCCCTGCTTACAGTACCGATTAATCGCCGGGGGCGAACGGGTTATTAGTTGATAGCGCTATTAGGTTCGACAACCTCACACCGTGACCGGGGAAGATCGGGCGTGAACTAGTAGACCTTGCATCTCGGTCAATGACGATAGACATTGACCTGGGGCACAAAAATCTTCTCGTCAACAGTTTCGGTAACATCAGTTTAGTAGCTTTCATATGGGGTAGCTCCCCATGTCGTGATTATAAATGCTTTATCTAAACAACCTACGTTTTCGAAAAGTTAAAACTGGACCCCTCGTGAACTCGCCAACATTTTCGTTGACATCCTACTGCATGCTTTGCAGGTACCCAGTAACTCAGGAGCTTGCGGCTTGGGGAAGTGTAGTGGCCGTCTAAACCCGTGTGTTGGGTTCTAAATAAATCTTGAACTACGAACTTTGTTTAAACTGTTTTGCCTATGCTTCCGCGACTTACTTAAACTGCTATTTGAAGTTAATCTTTTGAACTTAAAACTATGATGTATTGCTAACTATTATGGTTGGTGATCATTTTCACTAATTACTAATGTTCGGTGTAATTGGTGGCTGGATCCTGGTCAGTCACGCCTCCAAGCGGTGGTACTCCGCATGTGGAATTTGGGGGTGTGACAGATTGGTATCAGAGCCATTGGTTATAGTGAACTTGGTTTTAAAAAGAAGAAAGTTTTTTTGAGAAAAACCAGACTATAACCCGTGACTCGTGACGACACTACACTCCAAGGGCAAGACTCAGCTTATTAGACCTCATAGCTCGGACTTGTGTTTACTTGATTGTTTATCTTATGTTGACTGCTCTACTATACATACTAGTGTGCCTAATTAGATAGATACACATCTCTCTTCTGTCTCATTCTCTCTATGTTACGACATCACACTCATACTGTGTTTTCTGGTTATGAAGACAATGAGTGGACGCGGAAGAGGAAACGTTAACATGACACAGGCTCAGTTCACTAACTTGCTCAACACGGTGGCTGCAGCTTTCGCAGCTCACCCTGGAGGTAAACTCGTTACTTTAGGATGTTTAGATCCTACCCCCGCATCGTCTTTTCACCTCTAAGCCTATTCGATTTGCTTCTCACCACAGGTCAGCCTGCGCCTGTGCAGCCACGTGTTTGTACTTTCAAAACCTTCATGGATGGCAAGCCTCTCCCTTTCAACGGCACTGAGGGTGCCATAGGCCTTCTGCACTGGATTGAAAAGGCCGAAGCTGTCTTTGCTGTCTGCGAGTGTCCCCCTGCTAATTGGGTTAAGTTCGCGACTGGTACGCTTGAAGGAAACGCGCTTTCATGGTGGAAAGCACAGATTCACATGCTTGGTCTGGAAACTGCTAATGCTACTGCGTGGGAAGATTTCAAGGACATGATCAAAGAAGAGTACTGTCACAGGGATGACATCCACAAACTCGAGAACGAGTACTATGAGCTCAAGATGGTTGGGTCAGAGATTGAGACCTACACCAAGCAGTCCAACGACTATGCTGCACTTTGCCCAAACATGTCCCGACCTATGTATCGAAGGATCGAATTGTACATCAAAGGCTTGGTCCCAGAAATCCGAAGCCATGTGACCTCAGCCAACCTCAATACCATACAGCCCGTGGTTCGTCTTGCTCATAAACTCACCAATCAGGCTGTGGATGAGGGCAAGTTGCCCAAGAGGATCAGTGCTACTGCTGGAACCTCTAGTGACAACAAACGAAAGTGGGATGGAAATCAGAGCAAGGATGCTAACTCTACTCAGGCCCCAGCCCAGCAAAGGAAAACTGAAAGCAACAAGGGCCCTCAGCAGCAGGGCGGCTATCAGGGCCATCTCCCCAAATGTAACAAGTGCAATCGACATCACAATGGGCCCTGTGCGAAGAACAAGTGCCAGCGGTGCAACAAGATGGGACATGAGGCCAAGGATTGTAGGAGCCCTCATCCCGCAAGGCAGAATCAACCACAGCAGCCGCAACATCATGGGAACATCAAGGGTTGTTTCCAGTGCGGAGCCGAGGGGCACATTAAGAAGAATTGTCCCCAGTTAAACCAGAACAACCACAACCAGGGTGCGGGAAATAACAACAACAACACCAACAATGCTGGGAATGGTGCAAGAGGAAGGGCTTTTGTGATTGGAGTTGGAGAAGCGAGGAATGACCCCAACGTTGTAGCGGGTAAGTTCCTACTTAATGATCGTTATGTTTCCGTACTATTTGATTCCGGAGCAGATGCTAGTTATGTATCCCTACGTATTAGTAAGAAACTTAAGTCCACTCTTACGCCGCTAAGCTCTAAGCACATCGTTGAAATAGCTAACGGTAGAAACCTCGAGACCTCACACGTAATACGAAACTGCAAATTAGAGTTGTCTGGTCAGACCTTCTGTATCGATCTCTTCCCCATCATTCTCGGAAGTTTCGACGTCGTTATTGGTATGGATTGGTTATCCAAGCATCGAGCCGAAATCCTCTGCCAAGAGAAAGCTATTCGTATTCCCCGTCCTCCTGGCAAGCCCCTTATAGTTCAAGGCGACAAAAGCGGAGAAGTCACAGGCATCATTTCATTCTTAAAAGCCCAGAAGTGTTTACGAAAGGGGCACACCGCTATCTTAGCACTTGTTGCCGACACACAGAAAAAGGAAAGCAGAATTGAAGATTTTCCTATTGTACGCGACTATCCTGAGGTATTTCCCGAAGAACTACCTGGACTCCCTCCTCACCGTCAGGTCGAATTTCAAATCGAGCTAACCCCCGGAGCAGCGCCTATAGCTCGTGCACCTTATCGTCTAGCCCCCGCAGAACTCAAGGAACTTTCTACTCAACTACAAGAACTTCTGGACAAAGGTTTTATCCGTCCTAGCTCATCACCCTGGGGAGCCCCAGTCCTCTTTGTTAAAAAGAAGGATGGCACATTTCGAATGTGCATTGACTACCGCGAACTAAACAAGGTTACCATCAAGAATCGTTATCCACTTCCCCGTATCGACGACCTGTTCGACCAGCTGCAAGGGTCGAGCTATTATTCCAAGATCGATCTGCGATCGGGTTATCACCAGCTGAGAGTCCACGATGAGGATATTTCTAAGACTGCTTTCAGAACCCGCTATGGCCACTACGAATTCCTCGTTATGCCTTTCGGAATGACCAACGCACCGGCGATCTTCATGGACCTCATGAACCGAGTGTGCAAACCCTACCTCGACAAGTTCGTAATTGTGTTTATCGAAGACATCTTAATCTACTCGAAGAGTCAAGAGGAGCATGAACAACACCTGCGTCTTATTCTCGAACTCCTTCGCAATGAGCAACTGTACGTAAAATTCTCGAAATGTGATTTCTGGCTTAGAGAAGTCCATTTCCTTGGGCACATAGTCAATCAGGATGGGATTCATGTCGACCCCGCTAAGATCGAGTCCATTAAGAATTGGCCTATACCTAAGACTCCGACCGAAGTTCGCCAATTCTTGGGATTAGCAGGATACTATCGAAGATTTATCAAGGGATTTTCTAAGATTGCTCAACCACTTACGATCCTCACTCAGAAGGGTGTTGCTTACAAATGGAGTGATGCTCAGGAATCTGCCTTCCAGGAACTAAAGAAGAACCTATGTAGTGCTCCTATTCTTTCCTTACCTAAAGGTACCGACGACTTTGTTGTTTACTGCGACGCTTCTATTCAAGGGCTTGGTTGCGTGTTGATGCAACGCGAAAAGGTTATTGCTTACGCTTCACGACAACTCAAGATCCACGAGCGGAACTACACGACACATGACTTAGAATTTGGAGCTGTGGTCTTCGCGCTCAAGATTTGGAGACATTACTTGTACGGTACCAAGTGCACGATTTACACTGATCACAAGAGTCTCCAGCACATAATGGGACAAAAGGAGTTGAATATGCGGCAACGCCGATGGGTCGAACTCCTAAATGACTACGAGTGTGCAATTAAATATCATCCAGGCAAGGCTAATGTGGTAGCCGATGCCCTCAGCAGAAAGGAGACCAAACCCAAGCGTGTTCGTGCCTTACAGCTCACTATCCACTCGAACCTCCCTAATCAGATCCGAAATGCTCAGGTTGAAGCATTGAAAGCCGAGAACATCAAGGCTGAGTCCCTACGAGGATTGAGACAACGTTTAGAACAAAAAGAAGATGGTGCTTAGTACGTAAACGGGCGTATATGGGTCCCACTTTATGGGAATTTGCGCGAGCTTGTAATGGATGAAGCCCATAAGTCCCGTTACTCAGTACATCCTGGTTCGGATAAGATGTACCACGACTTAAGGACTACATACTGGTGGCCTGGCATGAAAGCCCACATAGCAACCTATGTCAGAAAGTGTTTGACTTGTGCAAGAGTCAAGGCTGAGTATCAGAAACCATCGGGACTACTCCAACAACCAGAGATCCCGCAGTGGAAATGGGAGCAAATTTCCAAGGATTTTGTTACCAGCTTGCCTAGGTCTCAACGCGGAAATGACACCATTTGGGTGATAGTGGATCGGTTAACTAAATCTGCCCACTTTTTGGCAATTAAAGAAACAGACAAGTTCTCTACCTTAGCAGAGGTATACTTAAAGCAAGTGGTTTCAAAGCACGGAGTGTCAACCTCTATTATTTCCGATCGAGATGCGCGTTTTACTTCTGAGTTGTGGCAAGCTATGCACAAATCTTTTGGCTCACGTTTAGACATGAGCACCGCTTATCATCCACAGACGGATGGGCAATCGGAACGCACCATCCAAACCCTCGAAGACATGCTTAGGGCGTGTGTGATCGATTTTGGCAAGAATTGGGAGAAGCACCTACCGTTAGTGGAATTCTCCTACAACAACAGCTACCACACCAGCATTCAGGCAGCACCCTTTGAGGCATTGTACGGTCGTAAATGCCGATCGCCTGTCTGCTGGGCGGAGGTTGGTGACAGCCAGATCACAGGCCCGGAACATGTAGTAGACACCACAGAAAAGATTGCCCAGATTAGGCAACGCATGGCGGCAGCTCGTGACCGTCAGAAGAGTTACGCTGATAAGGATAGGAAACCGCTAGAGTTCCAGGTTGGTGACCGGGCTCTACTTAAAGTCTCACCCTGGAAGGGTGTGGTCCGTTTTGGAAAACGGGGCAAGCTTAATCCGAGGTATGTCGGACCCTTTGAAATTACCGAAAAGATCGGTAAGGTCGCTTACAGGCTGAATCTGCCTGAAGAACTGAGTGCTGTACACAACGTCTTCCACGTGTCTAATCTGAAGAAGTGTCTATCAGATGAAACACTCATCATTCCTTTCAAGGAACTCACTATCGACAAACAGCTACACTTTACTGAGGAACCGATTGAGATCACGGATCGTGAGATCAAAACCCTCAAACGTAGCCAGATACCTCTCGTACGAGTTCGTTGGAACTCGCGCCGTGGCCCAGAGTTTACATGGGAGCGGGAAGACCAGATGAAGCGCAAGTATCCCCAGTTGTTCCCAAATGAAACTCCCAGCACTGAAGCTACCACCGAATTTCGGGACGAAATTCCAAACTAACGGGGGGATGATGTGACACCCCGTTGAAATGTTCTCACTACCACTAGCTTGACAGTGACTGCCTTAACTTTCGGGATGAAAGTTCTTAAAACTTGGGGATAATGTGACACTTCGGGTTTTCCCGAGCAACCTCTTTGTTTAGCTTTTGTATACATATACTATTAAATGAAGATTTGCGAATTATCTTGAAGTATTATGTGATGCTTGTGTTAAACTATGTGTATGTAATATATATATATGTACGTATAAGTGAACCGAGACCATGAACCCGACTCGAGACCACTCGGTCTCGAGTGAACGACTGGGTCGGTTGGGCCATGCACCCCTAAAGCACATTCGGAACCCATTAGAGTGTACCGACCTTAGAATGGGTATAAAACCCATGCCCAAGCCAACCTTCTCTCATTTTGATATTTCCATCATTCTCCCCACACTCTCCTACACACACTCTCTCTCTCTCTCACTAAAACCCTAAAACACCACCACAAACCTCCTCTTATCTCCCTCCCTCGGATTCAACCAAGACTCTCGGATCAAGCTTGATATCATCACTCGAAAGTTGGTTCATTGATTCTTCATACCCTCAACTTCTAACCGGTTAGTGCCTTGTAGTTGTTTGGTTAAAATGGATGATAAGTTGTAAGTATACATCAATCGGTTAGTGTTTTTAGATGCTCACTAGGTACTTATGTGAAAAATGGTGTTACTTGCTTGATTGGTTAAATGATGAATGAGATGTGAACTATTGTGCTTTGAATGATTGATGATGCTTATCACCATCCGATTCATGATGATAAAATAGGGCAAATATTGTGTTTAATGATTGTCTTGATACTTGGTATATGTGTCACATAAGTCTTGTTCATAAATCTCGTGTCATAAGTTGTAGAACTAAGGTTATATGCACGTGCCTTGAAGATTAAGATGAATGATAAAACCCTAGTGTCGAAATACATGACTATGCTATGAATTTTTGAATGAGATTTGAACATGATAAAAACCCTAATGATGAACAAGTTTAAATGTGTTATGAATATTTGATAAATGCTTGTTTGATCCGTTTGAATTAGGATTTAGGCAAGAAAACATGTTAGTAAAATTCTATTGGATAGTACATAAAATCATGCACATGAAATCCTATTGGTTAGTACATGTCTTGGCTGGAATTCTAGAAACAACAATGTTGGAGTCGAAACCTTCGGTCTCGACTCGAGACCATCGTGTTACAACTCGAGACCATGTCCTAGTAACTCAAAACAGATTTCAGGGACTCGAGACCACCAAGGTCTCGACTCGAGATCTTCCGATTGCGACTCGAGACTGGACTCGAGATCCCTAAGGTTGCGACTCATACCTGCACTACTCGAGACCACCCCGCTACAACCCGAGACCACTTGGTTGCGACTCGAGACCTCCCTATCTCGACTCGAGACCACCTTGTCTCGAGTGGGCTACTAGTCTTCATTTTTGGGCCTTAGTGTATGGACTGTTCGTGTATGATTACTGATGGACTGGACTACGTGTTAATTGTTACTGTTTGACTGAACCACTATTAGAGCAGGCCCAATACCCGTCTATGTTTTTGTATGCTATGTGTTAAATACGTGCACCATATACGTGACTACTTGTGTCCGAACCTGACCTATACTGGTAACCATATTAGGACGTGGTGACCAGCATACTTGACCAAGTAAACTGTCTACCGAGCAACCCAAGGTGAGTTCACACACTAAAAGCATGCGTCCCAGGGAGGGACACGAACAAAATCAAGAACAACTTCTAAACTACTATTTCCGGGGGAAAAATGCGTTTGGGTATTATTTATAAATCACAACTAGCAAAACTAAACGAATCTCTATCATTTAAAGTCCCTGCTTACAGTACCGATTAATCGCCGGGGGCGAACGGGTTATTAGTTGATAGCGCTATTAGGTTCGACAACCTCACACCGTGACCGGGGGAGATCGGGCGTGAACTAGTAGACCTTGCATCTCGGTCAATGACGATAGACATTGACCTGGGGCACAAAAATCTTCTCGTCAACAGTTTCGGTAACATCAGTTTAGTAGCTTTCATATGGGGTAGCTCCCCATGTCGTGATTATAAATGCTTTATCTAAACAACCTACGTTTTCGAAAAGTTAAAACTGGACCCCTCGTGAACTCGCCAACATTTTCGTTGACATCCTACTGCATGCTTTGCAGGTACCTAGTAACTCAGGATCTTGCGGCTTGGGGAAGTGTAGTGGCCGTCTAAACCCGTGTGTTGGGTTCTAAATAAATCTTGAACTACGAACTTTGTTTAAACTGTTTTGCCTATGCTTCCGCGACTTACTTAAACTGCTATTTGAAGTTAATCTTTTGAACTTAAAACTATGATGTATTGCTAACTATTATGGTTGGTGATCATTTTCACTAATTACTAATGTTCGGTGTAATTGGTGGCTGGATCCTGGTCAGTCACGCCTCCAAGCGGTGGTACTCCGCATGTGGAATTTGGGGGTGTGACACAGTGGTTTGAGTCAGCAAGGATACAATCCCAAAGGGTCAGAATATTGAAAGATAATTAATTAAGTTATTAATGCGAAAAGTGGTAGGCCCCTCTTTTGAAGGTGACGTTACCCTCGGCTAAGTGGTTTGAGTCAGCAAGGATACAATCCCAAGTAGCCGGTTTAATGTATTAATAGTAGTTTACATATGAGGGGTTCAAGCTATTCGCACCCCCGCCATCCAATACCAGTGGGTATTGAAGGAGGTCCTAGTAAGCTTGAACCAGGTCCTTGCAGGATTTATACACTGAATAAGGTAAGAACCTTACTAAACCATTCCCTTAACTCCCGACCAGGTAGCCTACATGCCTCTATATAGACCGTAGAGACATGAATGATGCAATCTTTTACTTTATATAGACAGTAAAGTAACGCCAAGACACCACAGACAAATGATAAATAAAATTCACCTTCAACATAAGAAACTAGTTATTAAAGTCATTAATACAAAACCAAATAAAAAGTGCCGAAAGATTAAAAATCAAAAGTAATACATAAAAGACTTGTCTTCACCAAGTGATGTAAGAGGCTTAACCAAACATGGCCTTTGATTGGCAAGAACTCTTACTATCAATCTTGGATCCCGAGACTACTACACACTCTAAAGATGGATGATGGATGATGGTGGTGGGTGTTGGTGTTGTAGTGGTGGGCCTGCACAGAGCTCTCGCCACGGCCCCGTGTCCAGTGGGCACGCCCCCGTGGTCAACCTTTTCTCTTCCTTCATTAAATGCAAGTGTCAGCAGAGGGTCACACACGGCCCCATGTCCAGTGGGCACGGCCCCGTGGTCAGAATCGCATCTGTACTATCAAGATTTTCCAAGATTCTGCGTATCTTAGCGTTGACCACGCCCCGTGTTGAGCTGGGAACGCCCCCGTGGTGGGCATAGAAGCTTCTACAGGTTTGTCTTTTCTGCAGGCACCTGACCACGCCCCAGTGTCCGGCTGGGCACGGCACCGTGGTCAGTCCTCTGCTGTCTTGTTTTTGCTTTGGGGATGCTGCCGAGGGGTCGGGCATGTCACGTTTATTCCTTTTCTTTGTATTTATGTTGGTTTTGGCTGTATATTTGTTTCTTTTGTTCGTTTAAGCTCATTTGGTCCTGTAAATTCAAAAGGAAGACAAAAACACACTTTTTCCAACATTAGTACTAAAAAAGGGTTAGTTTTATGCCTCATTTGATGTAATTTATATGTTACATTTTGCACACATCAAATACCCTCACACTTGAATCTTTGCTTGTCCTCAAGCAAAACTCCTCAATATGTGGCTTTACACACCCAAATGGAAGAGAAGAAGAGAAGTTTTGGCTTATCTTAAGTGTCGGGAATCCAAGATCTTTATTGGGTTTTATTTTTATTTTATTTATAATCCTATTCGTTATGATTTATTTAGAACATTTTATAAGAAAAATTACTTATTTGGGCATAACATGCCTCTTTAAAATTCTATTTATATACAAGTTCACATACCTCATGGGAGATCACTCAACACTCGGCCGAAGATGTATTTTCATGAAACACTCGAGACCGGCATGGAACTTACTTCTACCATATGCTTGCCAAGAAATCAAACCTCCTCCTTTATAACTATAAACCTTTGTAAATATCAAGAGGACTAGGCTTGGGCTAAGGGTAGGTGATTTTGGTTAGTGGTTAGTAAAAATGGCGAAAAGCGTAAAAAGCGTCGGTTGTCGTAAAACTTTTTGTTTTTGTGACTTTTATTCAAACTAAGCATATTCAAACAAAGTTTCTTTGAGAAACTTGTTTGTTTATTGCAAGACTTTTTTTATAAAGAAACGCCACAAGATAACCGAGCTTTTTACTAAAACAAAGGGGTTGAAAAGAAAAAGGGTTTTAGTGGGTAAAGGGTGTTTGTTTTGTGGGTTTTGAAATGAAAATGTTTAGGCCCAAAGGGGTTAACTAGGGGGATTTTTGGGTAGATGATAAAAAAAATGAAAAATAATGGTGTTGAAAGGGAAAAGGGTTAGTCCTAATGCCTCCATCATTTACTTACTTGGGTTCAAGTTGGTAAGGACCGGAAATGTATCATCATGGCAAGTTCAAGATTCGTAAGAACCCAGAGGCTATTCACACAAGAAACGAAAAATGAGCATTTAGTTTAAAGATATATGCTTGTATGCTCAATAAAGGCTCAAAACTCACTTGTTATGGGAATGGGTTTATAATGTGATCAAGTATATATAATCAAATTTTAATTAGATTTGTCATGCCTTCTCATAATTTTCTTATTTGGTTCTTTTTATCACGACGCTATCGGTTGTAAATTTGTAAAAATATAATCCTTTTTAGAACTCGTTATTCCCAAATTAAACCAAGACAAGTAAAAAAATGAAAAATTTTTGAAAAAATTTGGGGTGATTAGCGGTTCCAATAGAGTTTTGTGTAAGGCTTGTTATTAGGACTTGCAAGATTCAAGGTTTTAGCATCCCCCCTACACTTAAATTACACATTGTCCTCAATGTGTCCCAAAAATAAGTTTTTAGGTTGATTGAATGTGTAAAAAAGTGTTGAAAAACAAATTTTCATGGTACTAGGCGTCTGGCCACGACCCCGTGTTGGTCCGGGCACGGCCTTGTGGTCAGATCGCCAGTAACAGAAATTAACCGAAGGCTGGCCACAGGGCGTGTTCAGCGAGCACGGCCCCGTGGCCCCTTACCTGAACTGGGCAAAATTTCTGCAAAGCCTGGGCACGGGGCGTGTTGGGCTAAGCACGGCCCCGTGCTGAACTTGCTGTAATGCTGGAAAGTTGTCGGGAGGCTCTGTTTTTGTGCATGGGGTGTGGTTTTAATGTTCCTTTGGTAACCTCCACCTTTTCGAGTGTGTTTTATTCCTGAAAAGTAAAGCTAAACTAGAAAATATAAAAGTTACACTAAACTAAAAACTACGGATAGTTCCTCGGAATGCCTCCGTGGTGCGCCATGTTTATAAGGGTCCTCGGCTAGACCCTAAGTCAGTCATATGTTATCCGAGCGGGATGTCACACATCCCGTGTTGCACCGTCGGAGAGCGTCATCCAAGCTTGAGTCTATGACATCCATGTAGTTGACCGGGTCGTCCTCTACTCTTTTCCCAACCCCGAATTTCGTCTCTTTGTCTCTGACGCTCAATGTTAACTTCCCATCACTCATATCCACCATTGCGTGAGCGGTGGCAAGGAATGGTCTTCCTAGAATGAGTGGTACTTCGGTGTCTTCCTCCATGTCCAGTATGACAAAGTCGGCCGGGAAGACAAAGTCTCCGACTTTTACCAATAAATTCTCGGCGACACCTTGTGGGTATTTGATAGACCTATCGGCGAGTTGTATGCTCATCTTTATGGGGCTCGTCTTACCTAGTCTGAGTCGGTCAAACATTGATGCGGGCATGAGATTGATGCTTGCCCCAAGGTCGGCTAGTGCATTGCGTACAGGTGATCCCCCAATGGAACAAGGGATGGTGAAGCTTCCAGGGTCGATTTTCTTTTGTGGGAGTTTGTTGAGTAGCACGGCGAAGCATTCTTCACTTAAATTGACCAATTGCAATGTTTCAATCTTCCTTTTGTGAGTGAGGAAGTCTCTCATAAATTTTGAATATTTTGGCATTTGAGTGAGGACTTCCACAAATGAAAGATTGATATGCAATTGTTTTAGTAAGTTTATGAATTTTGTGAATTGCTCGTCGGTCTTTTGGCGAAGTAACCGACCAGGGTAGGGCACCGAGGGGTTCTTGGTAGGTTCGGGATTTGACGGAGGAGTTGTTTCCTTATGGGTTGGTGGTGAGGTCGTGGTTTGAATGGGTGGCTTTTTGGCGGATGGGGGTAGTGGGGCCTCCTCGGGACCTACGGTCCGATTTCTTAGTGTTATGAGATGTACTTGCGCCTTTGGGTTGGTTTCGGTATTGCTAGGTAGTGCGCCTTGTGGTCTTTCGGAGAAATTTTGGGCTAGTTGATTTAGTTGTTTTTCAATGTTTTGAATAGTAGCTTATTGATTTCTAAAGTTTGATTCCACTTGTAGGAATCGATCCGAGTTCCTTTTTTCGGTTTCGGAGATGAGGCGTGAAACAATGTCTTCAAGCCTCTCTCGTCCCCCTTGTTGTTGTTGAGAGAAATTTTGTGACTCATTTCTTGGTTGTTGTTGAAACTTTGTTCGTTGGTTTTGGTTTTGTTGGTTATTACTATTGTCAGGCTCCCTCCAACCAAGGTTAGGGTGGTTATGCCATCCTTGGTTGTAGGTGCCCGTTGGGCGACCCGACGGCCTAGGTCTATTATCAATGTAGTTTACCATTTCCGTTTGATTATCCATTTCTTTCATACAACTCCAATTTTCATGTGGCCCATAACACCCTTCGCAAGCCATAACCAAGGCTGTTTTTGCCATTTCTAATTTTTTTGATTTTTTAAGATAGGGCCTCGATTTGGGCTTATAAAGAGGTGTTTTCATCCACTTTATGGGCGCCCTGGGCAATAGATTTTGTGCCTCGGGGAGTGTGCCATTGAAAATTGTTTTGACCAATTTCCTCAATTTGATTATAAATTTCGTTTGGGCGGTGATTACCTAGGAGTCCCCCGGAGCTAGAGTCGAGTGTTTGTCTTATGTGCGGCAACAACCCGTTATAGAAAGTGGATACTTGTTGCCACATTGCGAGACCATGATGAGGACATTTCCTTAATAGCTCCTTGAATCTTTCTCAGGTTTCATATAAGGATTCCCCGTCCTCTTGTGAATATGTATTGATTTCAGTCATTAATTTAGCGGTTTTAGAGGGTGGGAAATACTTATATAGAAACTTTTGGGCAAGTTCATCCCAAGTGTTTGCCGAACCACTTGGGAGGGTATTAAGCCAAGCCTTAGCTCGGTCTTTTAGTGAAAACGGGAACATTCGGAGACGGATGGCGTCGTTTGATGCTCCGTTGATCCGAAAAGTATCACATATTTCCAAAAAGTTGGTAATATGTAAATGGGGATCTTCATCAGCTAGGCCATGGAAGGTTGCGGAATTTTGGAGCATTTGAATCGAATGCGGCCGAAGTTCGAAGTTGTTGGCATCGACATTCGGTGCATTGATGGCGGCTCCGAGATTACCTACCGTGGGCCATAGGTAATCCATCAGGGTACGCTGATCCGCCATTGGAAGTTAGTCCCCCGAAGCTTTCTCTTGATTTTTAGCTTTTAGTCTCTTTCTTAGAAAGCGTTCGGGTTCGTCTAGAGGCTCTTTTATGTCTTTATTGGAACTGGAGGTCATGCACTGTGTATAAAGTTCAAGTGCTGCGACTGGGTTCCAAGTCCTACGATAAAAACTAAAAAGAACGCTGGTCAGATGTCTCACCACGGCCCCGTGGTCGCTGACCACGGCCCGTGGTCGTGGTTACAGTAGTTGTTTTCTGGATCCCAGTTATTGGGGAGTTCAGAACGGCCCCGTGGTGCACTGCCAAGGCCCCGTGGTCACCCTTCTGTAACTCAGAAAACAAAAACTGCCAGTAAGTTTGATGGACACGGCCCCGTGCCAGACCAGGCACGGCCCATGCTGAAGTCTGCAGAAACTGAAAAATTAAGAAAAATCCTAAAAAAATAGAAAAATAAGTAAAATAATTAGGTCGTTAATTCCAAACTTTCTTAAAATCCATGTGTCCCCGGCAACGGCGCCAAAAACTTGGTGTGCGTTCGGTGTGATATATTTTTATTGATATTTTAAGCCCATTTTACGCATTAGTCAAGTTTTAAATTTGTAAAATACGATATTCTACTAACACTAAACACACACTTGGGCAAGTGCACTCATCGTGAGCGTAATATAGTGTTGGTAAGATACCGAGGTCGTCCAAGGACACAAGAGCTTTTAGTACCGGTTTATCCTCAACGTCTAATCAATCTAAAATTTTTGAGAAAAGATTTGAAACATGAAAATAAAAACTAGAAATGTAGAAATAAAATAAAATAAAAACTGATAAACAAGATGAATCACTTGGATCTGACTCGCCTTTAATGTATCCTTTGATGATTTGTTGCACTTTCGGACTTTTTAAGAGATTATCTTAGTTATAGTAGTAAGCCCTTCTTTTGAAGGTGACGTTACCCTCAACCCAGTGGTTTGAGTCAGCAAGGATACAATCCCAAAGGGTCGGAATATTGAAAGATAATTTCTGCTCAGAAACGAAATGTTCCAAATGTTCCTGGAAATTATTGCTCCCAGTGGACCATTTGTATCTATATGCATCAGGATCCCGATTCATGGATCTCTCGGTTCGATAAAAAAATAAGAGTATCAAACCATCTCTTCTAAATCTTTTTCAAATTCGATAAATGTTGGTTGATCGTATATTTCATTAATTAAGTTATTAATGCGAAAAATGATAGGCCCCTCTTTTGAAGGTGACGTTACCCTCGGCTAAGTGGTTTGAGTCAGTAAGGATACAATCCCAAGTAGCTGGTTTAATGTATTAATAGTAGCTTACATATGAGGGGTTCAAGCTATTCGCACCCCCGCCATCCAATACCAGTGGGTATTGAAGGAGGTCCTAGTAAGCTTGAACCAGGTCCTTGCAGGATCTATACACTGAACAAGGCAAGAACCTTACTAAACCATTCCCTTAACCCCCGACCAGGTAGCCAACATGCCTCTATATAGACCGTAGAGACATGAATGATGCAATCTTTTACTTTATATAGACAGTAAAGTAACGCCAAGACACCACGGATAAATGATAAAGAAAATTCACCTTCAACATAAGAAACTAGTTATTAAAGTCATTAATAGAAAACCAAATAAAAAGTGGCGAAAGATTAAAAATCAAAAGTAATACATAAAAGACTTGTCTTCACCAAGTGATGTAAGAGGCTTAACCAAACATGGCCTTTGATTGGCAAGAACTCTTACTATCAATCTTGGATCCCGAGACTACTACACACTCTAAAGATGGATGATGGTGGTGGGTGTTGGTGGTGTAGTGGTGGTGGAGTGGTGGAAAAGTGGGAGAGTAGTGGTTTGCCAAGGGATGCCTTTGAAGTGAACCAAGCACCCCTATTTATAGCCTGCACAGAGCTCTGGCCACGGCCCCGTGTCCAGTGGGCACGCCCCCGTGGCTAACCTTTTCTCTTCCTTCATTAAATGCAAGTGTCAGCAGAGGGTCCCACACGGCCCCGTGTCCAGTGGGCATGGCCCCGTGGTCAGAATCGTATCTGTACTATAAAGATTTTGCAAGATTCTGCATATCTTAGCGTTGACCACGCCCCGTGTTGAGCTGGTCACGCCCCCGTGGTGGGCGTAGAAGCTTCTACAGGTTTGTCTTTTCTGCAGGCCCCGTGGTCAGTCCTTTGTTGTCTTGTTTTTGCTTTGGGGATGCTGTCGAGGGGACGAGCATGTCACGATTATTCCTTTTCTTTGTATTTATGTTGGTTTTGGCTGTATATTTGTTCCTTTTGTTCGTTTAAGCTCATTTGGTCCTGTAAATTCAAAAGGAAGACAAAAACACACTTTTTCCAACATTAGTACTAAAAAAGGGTTAGTTTTATGCCTCGTTTGATGTAATTTATATGTTACATTTTGCACACATCAGCGTTTAGATAAAGATGTGACTTTTTGTTTTATTCTCTTTGCACATTGTTTTAAGCTTTTTTTTAGATTTATTATAATAGTACTTGTTCAAAGTAATTTTATTATAGTTTGGTAGTTTTTGGGGAGTTTTATGGCATGATGGCGTTTCACAAGCATTTGCCCATTTGGTGTTTTATTATATTTTTCATTATAGGATTAATGTATTTGTTATTCTTAGCTGAAAATTACATAACAAACAACTGAAAAAGAAAATTAAAAAAACAAATAGAAACAATTTATGATCTAAATCTTTAGTGTCATCAGTCTCTTTCTTCTTTTGAAACTACAAGAACTGTCACAAATAAATGGCGTTTTGGTTTTGGCGTGGTTTATTTTCTTTATTCATGTGTTGAAGTGTCTTTGTGGATGTTGGAGACATAGATCGACTCCGTGTGGGTGGATGCTATCTGCCCGTCGTCTTCTTATAATCATCAAGGCCAAAGTAGCATTTACACTAGGATAGGTCTCTTCTACTCATCCAAACCTTCTTCAAGAACAAAGAAGACAAAATGACATATGGGTGTCATCAGTCCCTCTTTCTTGAATTTTGTCCATCTCATGCAGCAAAATCTTACTCCCCTCAACTAACAAATCATTCAGCGAAACTTCATGCAGAACATTACTGAGTATCAAAGAAAAGATGTTTGCCATCGTTGATTTCTCTCAACTTTTTGGCGTTTTACATTGAGTTGTATTTTTTAGGAACCACTGTGCTTTTTGTGTGTTTTTTTGGTGTGATAAACGGAAGGTGGTGAGACGTTTCTATTTATAGGATTTTTTTGGCGCGTAGTTTAGGCGGGATATTATTTTTGTAACAATAAATGCAATTAACATTTATCCGGATGTAAGGCTTGGCGTTTATATATTATGGAGTGTGACACCCGGCTTTTCAGGCCGTACCGTACAATTGTAACACGTGTTGTGAATAGGTAACAGGGCTATATTTGACTGGTTATGATGTTTATATGTGAAATTTAATGTGTTGGTAAAATTAAACTTTGATGAAAATTATGTTGGCAACGGTAAGATAAACGCTTATCGCGTAACGATTAAAATGCGAAACGAACGTCGGTGACCACCCGATCAGTGTTAAAATCCTAAAAACAATCTGTTATGATTAGAATAATAATTTTAATTATATCCGTGTGGAAAAATAATTTAAAACGCTAAGAAACTCTATTTTTCGAGTTTGAGCGCGTACTGCGCGAATTAAATAAAATACTGTCAAGGCAACTGGTAATTATTTCAGTAATAATTTTGAGTTATTATTTTTATAGAATGATAAAAATAATTTAAAACGCAATAAAACGGGAATAAAACGCTAGATAAAATACCCGGTATCCAGTAAAATACATGTTTTATTCACTAATCTTCATATGTATATGTATATATGTATAATTTATGATTGTATACAAGAGAGAGAAGGAGAGTTGGTGGCCTAGGGTGGTGCCACCACTTCTTGGAATTGTGATTTTATGCCATGTGGATTCTTGTGTATTGTGTGTAATCATTTGATCTTTTTAAACACACTTATCATTTCACAAATCAAGATCAAAAAGTTCATCTCTCCTCCTCCCTCATACTCACGGCCGAACACCCTTAATCACACTCACATTTCATTTTCAAAATCAAAACATGAAGAATCGAGAGCTTTCCAAGATGATTTCAAGCTAAAAAGGGTGATTGGAAGTGATTTCAAGCAAGAACAACCTTCATATCATCATCTATTCTAAAAAACCCATCTAAAAATCTTGAAGGTATAAACTTGTTTTTTTTTTAAATCATGTTCTTGATTCATAGTGATGATGGAGAAGTTAGATGGTTTCTCTTGAACTTGGAATAAATCACAAAACTTGTATTTTACAAAGAATGAGATTTAAATCAATGTAAAAGTGAGTGTATATATATGTGTGTATATATGGCCGAAAATTTATGGTCATGTGTGTGTTAAGTTGTGTATTGATTTCTTGATTCTTGATTTATTTGAGTTGATATTTGAAAGATGGGTTCATGCATGTGTTAAAAAGGTGTCATAGAAGAAAGTTCTAAAAAGATTCTTGTGATTTGAGATGAAAGTGATATAAAGTGAACTTTTGGAAGTTCATGTGTGTGTGTGTCGTACATATATGTATATATATATGTGTATATACAAAATTTTGTCACATGTAAATAAAAGAAGGAATGTTGCATTTATGTGAAAATGATTTGATGATAATGAAATGAATATGCTTTGATATAGATGAACATGACATAAATATGGTCTTTGATGCATTTAAGGTTATGTTGGATGATGATGTTATGATATGGGTATAATAGATGCATATATTTAGACATGCATGATGATATATGTTTATAAAAGGGTGATTTGAGTATGATTTAATAAAAATCCGTTTTGGACAGATTATAAACACCAAAATAAAGTTATTTTAAAGTGTTCAGTGACATATAACTTTGTCATAATGTTTGCTAGCTTTGCATGTTGTACTTGGTGCATTAAAGGTTGTAAAATACGTGAAATCGCATGATTTATGGGACTAAAATAAAAACTGCACTAATCTGAGTATAAACACTATTTAAATCAGTAAATAACATGTATTATGTTAAAATATCAAATCGTTTCGAGTTGGGATGGTTATAGTAACATTTAACGCAAAACTATGCGTTAAAACGGTCAAAAATCGGCTTTTCGGATGATTTTTGTAAAACTGATTTAGATCAGTAAATAAACTGGTGTTTTAGTTTAAAAACAAGTATTTTAACTAATTTTAAGTTTACTTGGTGTTTACGTGACTTCCGATGCCTGAAAACGTTACCGAATCGCTAAAATATGCATTTTTCAACACGCACAAGTATGGGTAAAATTTTAGGTAAATCTTATGAGTTAAAATGTGTTATGTGATTTAAACATAAAAATGTGAAAGTATGTTAAGTTTTAACATGTTGATGGAAGTTTAGACTTTGCATGTATATTTATGCGGTAGAAACGGTGAAAATCGCGTTAAATGTGTAACTTGTTTGTCAAGCATGAAAATTGATACTTGAGAGATGTTTTATGAATATTTGCTTTAAAAATGAGAAAATAGATAAGTTAACGAGATTTCGCGTGTCTCGGTGTTAAATTATATGAACGTTTATGTATATATATTACGACGCGCAAACCGTAGATATATTGCGTACGAACGGGAAAGTTAACGGATTTACACAATAATGGTCACCAATAAAATCGTTCAAGTCACAAAATCATAAAAATATATATATGGACTCATGTATATATTAACGTGCCAACATAATCCAAAAATAACAACTTTTCGAGATAATCTCAAAGTTATGTGATAATTCTAAGAAACGGAGAAACTTGTGATTTTTGTGTTATGTATATTGATTTAGAATCATTCCTATATTAGGACGTGTAGAAAATCAATCTCTGGGATTGCGCTATTTAAAATACGCACCCAAAGGTGAGTGTCACTAAACCCTTCTTTTTACTGCTTTGTATATATTTTGGGGGTAGAACACGCCAATAAAAGGGTTTAATAATGTTTTTGAAATAAAACATACCTTTTAATATAAAATATATATATTTTCGATGAAAATATATGAAATTTGATAAGTCATACGTTTCGAAGTAAAAACGTTTTTGATGAATAAATGTTGGACATTGGGATGGTACGGTATTTCCTAGGCGAAACATGACCGTACAGTTGGGACGGATGCCGGCCTGGGTCTCGAATGATGTAGATTCAGGGGATTCGTACAACAGCGTGTATTAAATTGTCATATTAGTAGGATATATATATTGTACGTGTGGCAGACATCATATTGTCCTTCAAGAGGACCATGCGCCCATGATGTCGTTTAATCATTTAAGTATTGCACGCGAGGAATTGTTGGTATATCTATCGGGTTGACAACCCCGTCGTGACCGGTCGCGCCGTGTCAAGTCAAACGATGAATTGATATTCTGTTTATTGTCTAGCTTTGATTATCCCTGCATGGTTAATATATAGTTCGTATCGTCTAGCTAACATACGAGTCTGAAAGTTGACGCAATAATTTAATATACAAAACTTGGGCAATATTACTGTTGTCGGATTGATGAACCGACGGAAGGCCCATGGATTTTATTAAGGAAGTAAAATGGACTTTCTAAAATTTATATGGATGTTTTCAAATAAACACCTAATCAGAAAGTTTTCCTTGGAATAAAAATTGTTTATATGTGAATATGTGAACTCACCTTCCTTTGTGTTGACACTTGATTTTAAAGTGTTCTACAGGTACTTGAGTTCGGCTTCGGGAATCATGGCGTATCTTGTGTTTGAATGATGCATGTTGTATGTTTGAAAATGTTGGACAAGTTTTAAACTTTCTGGGACGTGTGTAATAAGATCCGTGAGGATCAAAGACAACTTAACTATGTAGTCGTGTCGTAAAACATAACGTTTAAATAACTTATGTTTAAAATAAATTAAAATGTCCAACAATTAAATGCATCGATCGACTAGATATAAATGGGCAACAACTTCCGTCACCACTACGTTTTATATTCCGCTGCGACGTTTTTGGGGTGTGAGATGGCGTTTCACATTTTGTGGCGTTTTTATAGCCTGAGAGCTTAAATCAAAACACAGAAAAAATTACGCAATGATAAAATTGGCTTTTTGTATTTATTTGGAGTTTTATATTTTAATGGCGTTTTATGTGAGAAAGGATGTTTTACCTCTTTTACCCTTAATGAAGCACGTCCATGTAATTAAATTTAAGTTATTTACGAAAATGCCACCGCGCCAATCTAGTCAATAGATTGTTTTGATCGGACGATCCATAACCGTTCTCACACTTTCCACCGTTTTCTCTAAATCCTGAAAACACATGTGAAAATAGGTACGTCAGCATAAAAATGCTTGTGAGATACATAGGTTTAGTTGATGCAGGATTCATGACTTGTAAGTTTAAAAGAATTGTTTAACAAAAAGTAGTCATGAACCTTATAAAAGTGTTTTCTTTTATGAATCATACGAAAATCGAATAGAAAATCAGATGATATAAAAGAATAATTCTCGGTTAAATAAATAATCAAGTAAAAATGAAATTTTGCATGAAATATATCGTTTGTAAAACAATGTCTTATGAAAATATGTTATTTGTGTAAAATGTAACATGTTCTTGTTGAAATGATTTAGATAATGCTACGATATGTAATATCATAAAAGCACTTATATATAGGAAGTACCAGTGGCGTATCCACCATGCTTTTATCATATTACACACGCCTCGTTATTTAAATCACTTATCAAAATAAACCACCTAAATGTCTTGTTTAAACCAATATCAAAATGTTCATGTATAATCAAATGTTATGTATGGCAAGCGAGAGTATCAACTTAAACCATAGGTAAAATGTACAAAACAATGTTTTTGAATAAATCATAGTTTAAATCAAAATGACATGTTTTGCAAAATAAAACCATGCTTTACTAATACAAACATTTATGCGGTAATGTTTATCGCATACATTCAAGCCTTGCGACTGGGGAGACAAACCTTTAAACAAATTAAAGATTTATCAAAATTATGTATATTGGATTCTGTCATTCCTTACGTCCAAACAAACCTAGGATTCCAGGAATGGGAGTTGTCAATTCCTATGGTGCCACTACATACTACCGAGCGGCGTGATCGGTGTTAATGAACGTATTTTTGACCCGTTAAACAAACCAAATGTTACACCAAATGTAAGCATGTTATGTGAAAACAATGTACTAAGTATGCTACATGAACATACATAACAAAACTGTGATGTAAATCAATGTGTACATATGCTGAAATAAACATATGAAACAAATGTGTTTATGAAATTAATGTGCTAGCATGCTAAATCAACATACATAGCAAAGCATAAATGAAATCATGTACTATATGCGTACTATTGAACATAGCAAGTATATGTTATGAAAGCACGAAAAGCACGAAAGTAACAAGTAGGCACATGTGTTTCACCCCAAAATATTTGAAAACAGTAAAAGAGGGGACTATGTACTCACTTGATAATGCTTATAAGTCTTGAAATATCAATCAAACAAAGCTAGAAGGATCGTGGAATCAATCGGCACCTAATATAGGTAACAATGTTAATAAACCGGACCTAAATTGGAAGATCGGATAGAATGAGGTTTCGTAAACCAAATGAGTATTGGAACTCATATGACATGGTTTAACAAAGCCTACATACTAAGTCGGAACCTATCCTAAGTGCTTATGACCCGTTTAGGTAGCTTACGCTACTTTAACGCGTCATTTGCGCAAAAGCGCAAACGAGTAGCCTAACTAGTCCTATGACAAGTATTATACGCCCTAACATGTTAAATAATCATTTTATGTGGCAAAATTTAAGCTACATATGCTTAAAATGAAATTATGCGCAAAAAGGGCCTTTTGGTCATTTTCCTAAGGCATATAAACTACCCATTATACAACTAATTAAGCTAAGTGACCATAAGGTATAACCTCGGAAGGTTATTCCCTATACAACTATGGTCACAAAACATGTTTGGTCGGATCCTAATGATCGACCAAACGGGTCGGGTTCGGAAGTCTAAGCGGTTGTTTAGACTGCTTATCTTACGACTCTAAATAAGCACTAAACTAAAAGTGACGAGTTAAACATGTTAAAACACGTTTAACTAAGTTAGAAAACAAGTTTGATATCAAAACAAAGTGTTTTGATACCCAAAGATAGCTTCATTGCAAAATACGCATAGACACGTATTTTGATCGAAACTATGACTTGTCACTACGCCTAATCAACGTGGTAATCAGTAGGTATAGTCACAAGGGACTATGACCATCGTGTTTACGCTCACGTTGCAAAGTTCAAACGAACTTTGTGTTGACCAAAGACTGGTCAAAGCAGAAAGTCAAACACTATTTGACTTTTATGCTTAAATTGCTATAAAAGCATGAAAGAAGCTCACAAGAGGTCCAATGCTTGAAGATAGAACAAGAAGACAAGAAGAAAGGAGCCTTCAACCAGAAGGGATAGCTCCTATTGTGCAGAAGATGAAGAAAACTCAGATTGTGCAAGTTATGAAATGAAAATGGATGGGTATTTATAGATTTTTGACAACTGTTAGGATCTTTTCTTGGGTTTTGAGCTTCAATCTGGACCTTACAAGTGTTACCCACTGATTTAGAATACTAGGGGAGTCCAAAACCAGCTCAAGGTATGAGAAAACCATGTCCAAAACCCATGAATCAGCAGCTGTTTGCAGAAAAACCATTTTTGCAGATCTGGCGGTCTTTCGAGGTCTACAAAGATAGGAACAAAGGGCTTCGCCCTCCTAGAGTTCCAGACCAATAAGTTTTGAAATTTGGCAGAACAGCCCCTAAGGCCTAAAACTTGATTTTTGACACGTTTAACCCTCGTTATCCCATTTTCAAGGCTCAATAATGAAGTTAAAGTATAGAGGGCATGAAATATGCTTGAAAATATCTCGGATGTCGGTTCGTTTGGTCGTACGGTCTCGTTGTTCGGTTAATTACGACGAAACACGAACGGACGCGAAAAACAATCCAAATTCCGCGACGAATGGAATTTTAGCATGCCAATCACTAAAATAAAATATTTTAATGATTACAAAAATTTTTGGATGTTCGGATATGTTCAGAACGTAAGATATGCGCGTAAATGCAAACTTATGCACTTTTTGACACTTTTAGTCCCTGATTGACCAATAAGTTTATTTTCGCATACCGAACCCCTCAAAGCCTATTTCTAAGCTATGTAAAGGATATTTAGGGTATGTTTAGCTTATGATCAAGTTCCAGAATATTCGTTAATATACGAATCGGCATACTTTCGCAGTTTGTTGAAATTAGTCCCTACGATCGAATAAACTTGTTTTTGCCATACCAAACCCTTTAAAACTTATTTCTAAGTTATGTAAAGGTTATTTAAGGTATGTTAGGCATATGTTGATGTTCCGAAGTGTTTTTCGCGTTAAACTGATTACGTTTACACATCAGTTTGCGTATAACTTTCCAGAAAGCGATATAGAGTTTGAAATTAAGCAAAAATCGAAACGTGCAAAATGTCAAACATAAATAAACAAATATAGGGATCAAATCACATTGTTTTATTGATAATTGAACTATTCAGAGTTTGTACAATGATTACAAGCACAGATGTCACAGTGTCATACCCCAAAAACATCGCAGCGGAATATTAAACGTAGTGGTGACGGAAGCTGGTGCCCATTTATATCTTGCTGAACGATGCATCGTAATGTTGGACATTTTAACTTAATTAAAACATAGATTTTAAAACATAAAGTCTTAAAGTTCGTCACAATCGCACTCTAGTTACGTTGTTTCGATCCTTATGGATCTTATTACATTGGTCCCAAATAGTTTTAAAAGTTTGTCCAAAACATTATCAAACCAAACATGCATCAACAACCACAAGATACGCCATAATTCCCAAAGCCGAACTCAAGTACCTGTAGAACACGTTTAAAATCAAGTGTCAACACAAAGGAAGGTGAGTTCACATATTCAAATCTAAATAATTTGAATCCTAAGGAAAAGCTTTCTAATTATGTGTTTATTATAAAACATCCATATAATTTTAGAAAGTCCATTTATTTCCTTAATAAAATCCATGGGTCATCCATCGTAGGTTGAAAACTCGACATCAGGGCATTTTCCCAAGTTTTGTATATTAAATTTATAGCGTCAAGTGTTCGGACTCGTAAGTTAGCTAGACTTTACGAACTATATATTTACCATGTAGGGATAATCAAGGCTAGACTATAAACAGAATTTCAATTCGTCGTTTAACTTGACACGGGGTGACCGGTCATGACGGGGTTGTCAACCCGATAGATCTACCAACAATTCATCGCGTGCAATACTTAAATGATTAAACGACATCATTGGTGCATGGTCCATATCGAGACCATCTATGATGCCTGCCTCACGTACAATATATATATATCCTACTAATATGACAAATTTAATATAGATGGTTGTACGAAATATACTGAAATCCCTTGGACCAAGCAAATCTGTCCCAACAACACGGTCGGTTTTTCCTCTGAAACACCGTACCATCCTGTTTCTCCTCGAAACATATATTTATCAAAAATGTTTTATCTCGAAAACGTATAATTTATCAAAGCTCCATATATTTTCAATGAAAATATATAATTTATATTAAAAGGTATGCTTTAATCCAAAAACATTGTTAAACCCTTTTAGGCGTGTTCTACCCCCAAAACATATACAAAACAGTAAAAAGAGGGGTTTAGTGACACTTACCTTTAGGTGCGTATTTTTAAATAGCGCAATCACACAGATTGATTTCTACACGTCCTATTATACATAGGAACGGTTTTTAAATCAATATATCACAAAAGTCCTAAGTTTCTCTATTTCTTAGAATTATCACATAACTTTGAGATTTTCTCGAAAAGTTATCGTTTTTTATTATGTTGGCACGTTAATATATATATGAGTCCATATATATATATATATTTATGATTTTGCGACTTGAACGATTTTATTGGTGACCGTTAACATGTAAATCCCTTAACACACCCGTTTATACGTAATATATCTACGATTTGCGCGTCGTAATATATATACATAAACGTACACATAAATTAACACCGTAATACGTGAAATCTCGTTAACTTATTTATGTTGTCATTTTTAAGGCATGCATATATAAAATAACTTATATGTATCAAATTTCATGCTCGACAAATAAGTTACACATTTAACGCGATTTTACCGTTTCTACCACATAAAACACACAAGTATACATGCATAGTCTAAATTTTCCACTATCAAGTTAACACTTAACATATTATCACATTCACATGTTTAAATCACATAACACATTTTAACACATAAGATTCACCCAAAAATAACCCATACTAGTGTTCATTGAAAAACACGTATTTTAGTGATTCGGTAACGTTTCCGGGCGTCGGAAGTCATGTATGACCAAGTAAACTTAAAATTAGTTAAAATACTTATTTTTAAACTAAAAAATATCAGTTTACTTACTGATCTAAATCAGTTTCATAAAAATCATTCGAAAAGCCGATTTTTGACCGTTTTACCGCATAGTTTTGCGTTAAACGTTACTATAACCATCCCAACTCGGAATGACTTGATATTTTAACACATTACATGTTATATATTGATTAAAATAGTGATTATAATCAGATTAGTGCAGTTTTTGTGTAAGTCATATAAATCATGCGATTTAACGTATTTTACAACTCCTAATGCACCAAGTACAACATGCAAGACTAGTAAACTTTATGACAAAGTTTTATATCATTAAACATGTCACACCCTGACTACGTAAAACAATAAACCGCGGCGGAAACGTCGGGGAGTGGAGCAATAGAATTATTGTTTCACAACCATGGTAATTAAAGTTTTGGTTTTATTCATTATAGTGTTTACATTGTCTTGGAATTAACGAAAACATAACATAATTAAACTGTCTTTTAAGTCACTAAGGCCCGAGTCCGCCTAAGTGTGTCACAGTCCTCATCAAACATTAGCTCCTAAAACACATGTGAAAATAGGTACGTCAGCATAAAAATGCTTGTGAGTTACATAGGTTTTGTTGAAATAGGATTCATGACTTGTAAGTTAAAAGAAATGTTTAACAAAAAAATTAGTCATGAATCTTGTAAAAATGTTTTTTTTTTATAAATCATACGAAAATCGATATGAAAATCAATGATATAAAAGAAAAGATGTATGGTTAAATGAATAACCAAGTAAATTGAATTTGTGTAAAATATGTTGTTTATGAATCAAAGTCTTGTGAAAATGCGTCGTTTGTGTAAAATGTATCATGTCTTTGTCGAAATGATTTAGATAATGCTAAGATATGTAAAATCATAAAAGCACTTATATATAGGAAGTACCAGCGGCGTATCCACCATGCTTTTATCATACTACACATGTTTCGTTATTTAAATCACTTATTTATAAACCATCAAAATGTCTTGTTTAAACTAATGTCAAATGTTCATCTATAACAATGTCTAATGTTTCAATGTTATGTGTAATCATGTCTTGTAAAGCAAATGTCATGTAACAACAATGTCTTGTATGGTGAATAATAAGTATTACTCAAACCACATGTATATGTCAAAGTACAATCAAATGTCATGTAAAACTAAATGTCATGTATGGTGAATAAAAAGTATTTACTCAACCCCATATGTATAATGTATAATCAAATCTCATGTGAAACTAAATGTCATGTATGGTGAATAAAGAGTATTTACTCAACCCCATACGTAAAATGTACAAAACAAAGTCTTTGAATAAATCTAAATTTAAATCAAAAGTTATGTTTTGCAAAAACCAATGCTTTTATTGATACAAACATCTATGTAGTAATGTTTATCGCATACATTCAAGCCTTGAGACTATCGGATAAACCCTTAACAAGTCAAAGGTTTATAAAAAATGTTTTCGGATTCTGTCATCCCCTACTTCCAAACAAACCTAGGAAGCCGGGAACGGGATTTGTCAAGTCCTGTGGTACCACTACATACCACCGAGCGGCGTGATCAATGTTAATGAACGTATTTTAGTCCCGTTAAACATACCAAATGTCATACCAAATGTAAGCATGTTATGTAAAACCATGTACTAAGTATGCTAAGTAAACATACGAAGAAGAAATGTAATGTAAATCAATGTGCTAGCATGCTCAGTAAACATACATAGCAGAAATGTCATGTAAATCAATGTGTCCATATGCTAAGTAAACATATGCAACAAAAGTGTTTATGAAATCAATGTGCTAGCATGCTCAGTCAACATAGATAGCAAAGCATAAATGAAATCATGTACTATATACGTACTAGATGAATGTAGCAAGTATATGTCATGAAAGCATAAAAGCATGAAAGTAACAAGTAGGCACATGTGTTCCACCCCAAAATATTTGAAAACGGTAAAAGAGGGGTACTATGTACTCACTTGATATTGCTTAATAGTCTTGAAATAACAACCAAGTAACGCTCGAAGGATCACGGAATCAAACGGCACCTAATATAGGTAACTATGTTAATAATCAGATCCTAACTCGGGAGATTGGATACAATGGGGCCTTGTAAACCAAGTGAGTATTGAAACTCATATGATATGGTTTAACAAAGCCTACATTCTAAAACGGAACCTATCCTAAGTGCTTATGACCCGTTACGACTCGTTAAGGTAGTTTACGCTACTTTAACGTGTCGTTCACGCAAAAGCGCGTTCGGACCACCTAACTAGTCCTATGACAAGTATTATATGCCCTAACATGCTTAAATATGTTGCATAATTAGCTTAAGTGACAAAATTTAGGTTACATATGCTTAAAATGAAATTATGCGCAAAAAGGGCATTTTGGTCATTTTCCTAAGGCATATAAACTACCTATCATATAACTACTTAAACTAAGTGACCATAAGGTATAACCTCGGAAGGTTATTCCCTATACAACTATGGTCACAAAATATGTTTGGTCGGATCCTAACGATCGACCAAACGGGTCGGGTTCGAAAGCCTAAGCGGTTGTTTTGACTGTGACAACTCAAGTTTTCGACTTTCACTTTCGCATTAAATGCACGTTGACTTTGACTGTTGACTGTGACTGTTAGTTGTTTGTTTAATTGACTTATAACTGAAACTGTTGTAATAAGATAAAGTGCATTGTGTTTGCATGAGTATGTGTTATTGGGTTTGCATGGTTATGTGTTTGTTGGGGCATGTGAACTTAACTGATTAAATCTTTACGGACCTAAAAGCCCATTAAGGACCCGACGAATCAAATGTGATTCGCCATACAACCTCTCAGCGAAACAGGTCCTTGATTCGTCAAGAGCACGTCGACGAAACAGAAGTCAGTTTCGCCGGTCCAGTTTCGCCAAAGGCCCAGTTCGGGCCCAGAACGTTAAATCGCAAATATTAACGTAAACCGACTTCTGTTTTCATATCTTTGGCAAAAGTTGAAACCCTAGGGCTCTCCTCGGTGTGACGGCAGCTCTGTGAACACCCGAACCCTCCCGAACGATTAAATCATCGTTTCCTTCATCTCGGTTAGTGTGTTTAGTTCCGTGATTTGTCTTGTTTGCTTATTTGGATGTTGTTGTTTTCATAAACCTGATCAAACAATCGAATAGAGTCCTGGCAACGATTACATTTTATGTTATGGTATTGAATGATGCTTGAGAATTGTCATGTCCGAATATATAATTGATGATGAATATGAAAACGGTAGACTATTAGGGTTTTTATGGTTGAATCGGATGATGATAAACTCTGCTCCGTTAATGATGAGATATATCATAGAAACCGGCTTGTTGATACGTTTAAACTAGGGTTTATGCTAGACAATGATTCTTGAATGATTGAGTTATGATGATTCTATACGCACATTGATCTCCATATAATTTCTGTGTTGATGACGGCTGATAGCATGATTAGGGTTTCTGTGTTATTCGTAACTGATATAACTGATGTTCGACGTAACTGAACTGTTAGACGAAACAGAACTCTCGGCGAAACAGAATGTGTTTCGCCAAGGGTAATCGACGAATTAGAAGTTCTGTTTCGCCAAAGGAGACCTCGACGAAACAAATGTGTTTCGCCGATGTATGTGTTTCGCCAACCTGTGTTTCGCCGATGTATGTGTTTCGCCAACTTATGTGTTTCGCCAACTGTTGTGTTTCGCTGATATGTGTAATCAGCACAGTAACTTGAGTTAATTCTGTTAAGTGTTAACTAGAATATTTAACTGCTGTTAAATGCTATGCATAACTTGTACAATGTCGATTATGTGATATGTACTACTTGGTGATCATTGATTGTATCTATACGTGAACTTCGTGAATGCAAACTGATTTTGGTACACGTGCCTACTTTAGGGTTGACTGATTAAGTGTGAACAAGTAGTTAATCTTACCGAGCAAACCAAGGTGAGTTCACTGCTCTTTTCTAAGCATGCGTCCCGATGGTTTGGGACATCTGGTAAACGTTTCTAAAGGGGATACTAGGTAAACAGTTAAATTGGGTTTTGGTTATTGAACATGGAATCTATCATTATCGGATTGCCTGTAGGGCAATGGGGTAATTAGTTAATAGCGCTATTAGGTTGGATACCTCGCACCGGGCCGTAAGGACGGGCGCGAACTAATTATCTGGGCATCATTACCAATGCTTGGTTAGGGGCATTGGGGACTGGACACACTTCCAGGTTATTAAGGGACACACTTCCCGGATACATATGGGCACACTCCCTAGGGTATCTCAACAAGTCGAATACATATGGGCACACTCCCTAGGGTATCTCAACAAGTCATAAACAGCATCATATCACAACGTTGAATTGGCTTAACATACATCTGGTAACAAAACACGTTAATAAAACCTTGAACTCACCAGCGTCGTCTGACACACTTGTCTGCATGCTTGCAGGTCTATAGGCTTATATCATTTGGAACTTGCTGTTTGAGAGGCTGGAGTGGTCATGGGTCAATATACATGGAATCTCAATACAAGCTTAATGGGTTATGTACACATGATTTACGAAACACTTAACAGACGAGTTATGCTTCCGCTGTATTCAATAAATGATATGTAACGTTTGTAATACTTTACGTTAATGAATGAAACTCTTATTTAATTATATTTATGAGTTCAATGTGATTGGTGGCTTGGATCCTGGTACGTCACACGCCTTGCGGGGGGTTTCCGCATGTGGTATTTTGGGGGTGTGACAGTTTGGTATCAGAGCCACTGGTTATAGTGAACTTGGTTTTAAAAACGTTTTTATAAAACCAGACTATAACCGAACAGTTTTGACAACAGAGAATACGACCATGACACTCAGCTCCAGATTGCAAGGTTCGTCTCTTGTACTCATTGTACTGCGTAACTAGTGAACACTTACATATGATATTGCATGTGATTGCACGTTTAACACAACAGTATGAACTTACGTATTACTTGCACGTGTTATATGACTACTAGGGTGGTGTTTCCCTAAACATTCGTGACTCACGTTTTATGATGCTTTTTGTTTGCTACTCGAGTTTGAGGAACCATTCGACATGAGTTAGGAGGAGCTGAGATGAGCATGCAAATCACAATATTATTGTGGGTGCACACATAATAATAATGTGGGGTGCATGTGAGTCCCAGTGAGGCTTAACAAGTGAAGAAGGGGTTCCGCTCTGTTATTTGATCAGTGTGAAACGTAACAAATTTATAGGAGTCATATCAGTGACCGTCTCCTACTCGAATGTGACCTTTTCACCTCTCTCTGAATCCTTTCGAATCTCGATGCCATCGAGTAGTACCTGAACACCCATCTGAACGCCTAGCGAAACGTGTAGAATGTTAGGTGCTTGCACGGACGTCCTTGAGCAGCTCTATATCTTTCTCGCTTCTCTTTGTTTGCTGAAACTCTATGTATTGACGTCTTAGACTCCGAAGTGTGGACACTTTGGCAACACTGTCACAGCATACCGCGTATTACTCAATCTACTTGCTAGATCGATGGACAAAAAGGGTGAGCGTAGTATTTTACCGACCTCAGTATTTGGACAACCCTGATTACCGGCAACAAACACCAGCACATTGACTTCAATCGAATTCTTAACTCTAGTCAGCGACTCGTGGGAGTCAACTCTTACGAATCAATCGGAACATAAGCGATGACAACAGATTATAGAGTGAAATATGTGGCTACCAATACAGTGATTAGCACGTGGCACAGAAGGTAGAAAGATGGACTTTGATGGTGAAAGATTGTAGGGCTCCGCTTCAAGAAACGGCATTGGAGGCAGCAGGCACGGCAACATCAAGGTACTTGTAATCGTAATCTACTGCATGGAAACGAAGGTGACATTGACAGGGATTGGCTGTTGCTAAGTCAAGACGTCAACGACCAAGGGAATAATGATAGTAATGGGAACCCACGCAACCGTAACAACAACACTGGAAATGATGCTCGTGGAAAGACATTAAAGATTGGCGTAAGCGACGCCAGGCATAGCAGCAACATGATAGCTTGTATGGGTAGTTGTTCGCTTCGTCTCTATTCTGCTTGACCCTGATACTTCTTAAAACCAAACCTGATGTAGGATCAGCTGATGACAAGTCAAAAGGAGTCTCATATGTTTGTTAGGGTATACACACGACCTGGTGAGATGAGTGTTCGACGTCGACCTTCCTTCTACTATCCTCGATGGGTACAACGCAGTAGTTAGTGTGAGTTGGTTATCCAGTAATCACACAGATATACTCAGTGAGGAGAAAACTTTGTGGGGAGAATCGCTATTTGTTCTAAAGCATCAGAGTAGTGCAAAAGGTAGTACCATTTCAGCTATGAAGGTCAGAAGTGTCTACGGAGGGATTACTCCGCAGTGTTAGCAACCGTCACTGATGTTAGGGCTGAGGGAAAAGAGGATCGAGGATCCACCAATTGTTTGTGATCCCTCTCGGTTTGCTACCCGAGGAACTTTCAGGCTTACTTCCACAACTGTTAGGCAAAATCTCAGTTTAATCTCACGCCAGAAGCAGCCTTGATCACGCGTACTCCATACCGACTTGTACCAGGAGGGCTGCCAGAACTGTCTAATCAACTTCAGGAATTACCGGGTGGGAGTTTTAACGATCTAGCTCTTCGCCCTGGGGAGCTCCAGTACTATTTGTAAAGAAGAAGGACGGTACCTTCCGCATGTGTATAGACTACCGCGAATTGAACAAGGTGACTGTGAAGAATCGCTATCCTCTTCCATGCATCGACGATTTATTCGACCAGTTGCAAGGGTCGAGCTATTACTCGAAGATTGATCTAAGGTCAGGGTATCATCAACTGAGAGTCTGGGATGAGGACGTCTCCAAAACAGCATTCAGAACACGCTACGGCCACTACGAGCTTCTAGTCATGCCATTCGGGTTAACGAACGCGCCTGCGATTTTCATGGACCTTATGAACAGGGTGTGCAAACCTTATCTTGACAAGTTTGTTATTGTTTTTATTGATGACATCCTGATCTACTCAAAGAGTCGGGAGGAACACGAGCAGCACTTACGACTTATTTTGGAACTCCTACGAACGGAACAACTATACGCTAAGTTTTCGAAATGCGACTTCTGGCTTCGTGAAGTCCACTTTCTAGGCCACGTGGTAAACAAGGATGGGATTCATGTCGATCCATCCAAGGTAGATTCGATCAAGAACTGGCCTGCACCTCGCACACCGACAGAAATACGCCAATTCTTGGGTTTGGCGGGTTATTACAGACGGTTCATCAAAGACTTCTCAAAGATTGCACAGCCGCTTACACTACTGACACAGAAAGGTGTTGTTTATCGTTGGGGTAATACACGGGGAACAGCGTTTCAGCACTTAAGGGATAGACTTTGTAGCGCACCTATCCTCTCATTGCCTGAAGGCACGGACGATTTTTGTAGTCTACTGCGACGCATCCATCCAAGGTCTTGGATGTATGTTGATGCAACGGGATAAAGTCATTGCTTATGCTTCGCGTCAACTTAAGATTCATGAACGGAATTACACAACACATGATTTAGAGCTG
The DNA here is from genome assembly GCA_030545235.1 of Helianthus tuberosus. Taxonomy (NCBI): domain Eukaryota; kingdom Viridiplantae; phylum Streptophyta; class Magnoliopsida; order Asterales; family Asteraceae; genus Helianthus; species Helianthus tuberosus. Next base: position 121,980,509 of record CM060365.1, on the reverse strand, counting down.
GGAGCTGTTGTCTTTGCGCTCAAGATATGGCGACATTACCTGTATGACACTAAGTGCACCATCTACACTGATCACAGGAGTCTCGAGCATATTTTCAAGCAGAAGGAATTGAACATACGGCAACGTCGATGGGCCGAGCTACTTAATGATTACGAATGCGCTATCAAGTACCATCCAGGCAAAGCCAATGTTGTGGCTGATGCCCTCAGTCGAAAGGATACTGCACCTAGGCGTGTACGAGCGTTGCAATTCACTATTCAGTCTAGTCTTCCTGCACAGATACGAGATGCTCAGGTAGAAGCATTGAAACTAGAAAACGTCAGGGCTGAAGCTCTACGCGGCTCAAAGCAACGGTTAGAACAAAAGGAAGACGGTGCCTATTACGTAACAGGACGCATCTGGATCCCACTCTATAGCAACTTACGCGAGCTTGTAATGGATGAAGCTCATAAGTCTCGCTACTCAGTACATTCAGGTTCGGATAAGATGTACCATGACCTCAGAACTACATATTGGTGGCCTAGCATGAAAGCTCACATAGCCACTTACGTTAGCAAGTGCTTGACTTGTGCGAGAGTTAAAGCGGAATATCAGAAACCATCAGGCCCACTCCAACAACCTGAGATACCACAATGGGAATGGGAACAAATTTCCATGGATTTTGTTACAGGCCTACCTAGATCTCAGCGCGGAAATGATACTATTTGGGTGATCGTGGATCGACTCGCAAAGTCTGCTCATTTCTTGGCTATTAAGGAAACGGACAAGTTCCCCACACTAGCAGACGTATACTTGAAGGAAGTGGTCTCAAGGCACGGGGCGCCCACCTCTATTATCTCTGATCGTGATGCACGTTTTACTTCAGAACTGTGGCAAGCAATGCATAAATCTTTTGGCTCTCGTTTAGACATGAGCACAGCTTATCATCCTCAGACAGATGGGCAATCTGAGCGCACTATTCAAACTCTAGAAGACATGCTTCGGGCGTGCGTAATTGACTTTGGCAATGGCTGGGAAAAACATCTGCCACTTGTGGAATTCTCGTACAATAACAGCTACCACACCAGCATTAAAGCTGCTCCATTTGAGGCATTGTACGGGCGTAAATGCCGATCACCTTTTCGTTGGGCAGAGGTGGACGACAGTCAGATCACAGGTCCAGAAATGGTAGTTGATACTACTGAAAAGATCAACGCATGGCGGCAGCACGTGACCGTCAGAAAGCATACGCAGATAAAGACAGGAAACTACTCGAGTTCCAGGTTGGGGATCGAGTGCTACTCAAAGTTTCACCCTGGAAGGGTGTTGTTCGTTTGGCAAACGAGGCAAGCTCAATCCGCGATATGTCGGATCATTGGAAATCATTGAGAAAATAGGTAAAGTAGCCTACAGACTGAACTTACCAGCTGAACTCAGTGCAGTTCACAACGTTTTTCACATGACGAATCTGAAGAAGTGTCTGTCAGATGAGACCCTCATAGTTCCTTTGAAGGAGCTCACTATCGACGATCAGTTGCCATTCGTCGAGGAACCAGTTGAAATCGCGGATCGGGATGTTAAGGTCCTCAAGCACACCAGAATACCTCTTGTTCGAGTTCGTTGGAACTCCCGTCGTGGCCCAGAGTTTACCTGGGAACGAGAAGATCAAATGAAACTCAAGTGCCCCCAGTTATTCGGAAACAGTGCAACCACTACTGAGGCTGAAGCTACTACAGAATTTCGGGACGAAATTCCAAATCAACGGGGGGATGATGTGACACCCCAGGAAAACCAGTAAACGATACAACTTACCTAGCTTTCTCAGTAACCGCATGCTAAATTTCGGGACGAAATTTCTTTCAAGTTGGGGATAATGTGACAACTCAAGTTTTCGACTTTCACTTTCGCATTAAATGCACGTTGACTTTGACTGTTGACTGTGACTGTTAGTTGTTTGTTTAATTGACTTATAACTGAAACCGTTGTAATAAGATAAAGTGCATTGTGTTTGCATGAGTATGTGTTATTGGGTTTGCATGGTTATGTGTTTGTTGGGGCATGTGAACTTAACTGATTAAATCTTTACGGACCTAAAAGCCCATTAAGGACCCGACGAATCAAATGTGATTCGCCATACAACCTCTCGACGAAACAGGTCCTTGATTCGTCAAGAGCACGTCGACGAAACAGAAGTCAGTTTCGCCGGCCCAGTTTCGCCAAAGGCCCAGTTCGGGCCCAGAACGTTAAATCGCAAATATTAACGTAAACCGACTTCTGTTTTCATATCTTTGGCAAAAGTTGAAACCCTAGGGCTCTCCTCGGTGTGACGGCAGCTCTGTGAACACCCGAACCCTCCCGAACGATTAAATCATCGTTTCCTTCATCTCGGTTAGTGTGTTTAGTTCCGTGATTTGTCTTGTTTGCTTATTTGGATGTTGTTGTTTTCATAAACCTGATCAGACAATCGAATAGAGTCCTGGCAACGATTACATGTTATGTTATGGTATTGAATGATGCTTGAGAATTGTCGTGTCCGAATATATAATTGATGATGAATATGAAAACGGTAGACTATTAGGGTTTTTATGGTTGAATCGGATGATGATAAACTCTGCTCCGTTAATGATGAGATATATCATAGAAACCGGCTTGTTGATACGTTTAAACTAGGGTTCATGCTAGACAATGATTCTTGAATGATTGAGTTATGATGATTCTATACGCACATTGATCTCCATATAATTTCTGTGTTGATGACGGCTGATAGCATGATTAGGGTTTCTGTGTTATTCGTAACTGATATAACTGATGTTCGACGTAACTGAACTGTTAGACGAAACAGAACTCTCGGCGAAACAGAATGTGTTTCGCCAAGGGTAATCGACGAATTAGAAGTTCTGTTTCGCCAAAGGAGACCTCGACGAAACAAATGTGTTTCGCCGATGTATGTGTTTCGCCAACCTGTGTTTCGCCGATGTATGTGTTTCGCCAACTTATGTGTTTCGCCAACTGTTGTGTTTCGCTGATATGTGTAATCAGCACAGTAACTTGAGTTTATTCTGTTAAGTGTTAACTGGAATATTTAACTGCTGTTAAATGCTATGCATAACTTGTACAATGTCGATTATGCGATATGTACTACTTGGTGATCATTGATTGTATCTATACGTGAACTTCGTGAATGCAAACTGATTTTGGTACACGTGCCTACTTTAGGGTTGACTGATTAAGTGTGAACAAGTAGTTAATCTTACCGAGCAAACCAAGGTGAGTTCACTGCTCTTTTCTAAGCATGCGTCCCGGTGGTTTGGGACATCTGGTAAACGTTTCTAAAGGGGATACTGGGTAAACAGTTAAATTGGGTTTTGGTTATTGAACATGGAATCTATCATTATCGGATTGCCTGTAGGGCAATGGGGTAATTAGTTAATAGCGCTATTAGGTTGGATACCTCGCACCGGGCCGTAAGGACGGGCGCGAACTAATTATCTGGGCATCATTACCAATGCTTGGTTAGGGGCATTGGGGACTGGACACACTTCCAGGTTATTAAGGGACACACTTCCTGGATACATATGGGCACACTCCCTTGGGTATCTCAACAAGTCATAAACAGCATCATATCACAACGTTGAATTGGCTTAACATACATCTGGTAACAAAACACGTTAACAAAACCTTGAACTCACCAGCGTCGTCTGACACACTTGTCTGCATGCTTGCAGGTCTATAGGCTTATATCATTTGGAACTTGCTGTCTGAGAGGCTGGAGTGGTCATGGGTCAATATACATGGAATCTCAATACAAGCTTAATGGGTTATGTACACATGATTTACGAAACACTTAACAGACGAGTTATGCTTCCGCTGTATTCAATAAATGATATGTAACGTTTGTAATACTTTACGTTAATGAATGAAACTCTTATTTAATTATATTTATGAGTTCAATGTGATTGGTGGCTTGGATCCTGGTACGTCACACGCCTTGCGGGGGTTTCCGCATGTGGTATTTTGGGGGTGTGACATTGACCGCTTAACTTACGACCTTAATTAAGCACTAAACTAACAGTGACGAGTTAAACATGTTAAAACATGTTTAACTAAGTTAGAAAACAAGTTTGATATCAAAACTGTGACAACCGGTAATTAACGGCTTCTAATCCCATGATTAGCAAACGTTTAAGGCGATAATTAACAGTGTTTAAGGCACGAGTTAACCTCATTAGGCTTTTGTAATGCCTAGGAATGCCTATACGACTTTACAGTACGCGAATGATAATCTGTGGAGAAACTGCATAACGATAAATGATAATGAACTGATGTCATACAAAATACTGACCACGCCGATAAATACGAATTTTACACGTATAATTTAAACCTATGGATTTCATTTAGCGAAATTTTCATGCTTTCGAATGTCACAACACGCAAACGTGAACGAAAAACGGGACTGCGGGAACGCACCGGCAACGAAACGGAAGCATCGGACACGCGCATGACTTTCAAAACCGAAATTTTACTATATATATTTAGCCCCGTAATTAAATTTTGATAATCGTAGTAGAAACCGGATCGAAAAACAGATTAAACACGAACAACTATGAAAGTTAGGTGATTTTACCTAATCGACGAACGGACGCGCCGATAACGACAACCGACCCATTTTTCACAATTTTTAAGTCTAAACTTTTATTTTACAACATTACGGAGCATTCGGGTTGTGAAAACGGGTCTCGTAGAAATTACGGGCCACTCACACACGAGGTGGGCTTGTGGGCCTTGAGCCCAAGCCCAAAGCCCACTTAAACCATCACTTAACCCTACCTATATAAGTGAAATACTAACCCTAGATTTATCATTTTGAAAACTCAGACAAAAAAAATACGCACACCATCTGCCTCCTTGTTTCCTTCTCAAAACCTCTAATCCATAGAACTTTGTCTATCAAATACACATACCTGCACTTCATCTTCTCAAACAAAACAGACACCATGTCTCCTCTCTTGAAGAATCGGCGACCAAAACAACCGGCCGGCTGCCGGTCAGCTTGTGTCTCCGACGGGTTTCTCCGACAACTCAGACACACCCCCCCCTGATGAAATCCCGATGACGATGACCGGAGGAAGACCAGACGAGAGAGAGAGGGTGACAGAAGAAGCGACGTCGCCGCTGTGAGCAGCAGCAGTGGAGGCGGCGGCAGTGGTGAATCTGGGCGATTCGAAGTCCCTTTCTGGTAAGCTCGCTATCCTCCATCTCCTTCCTCTCCCAGATTTGGCTAGGACCATCTTTCTCCGGCTAGTATGATATGTTTCAGGTGGTGACGGTAGTTGTGGGGAAGGGTGACAGTGGTCACCGACGCGGACAGACGAAGCCGTCGTACGGCGGCCGACAACGACACTGGTGGTGGTGGCCGGGTAAAGGTAGTGGAGGTGGTTATTTTCGGGTTCCGTGTTTTGGTTTTGGTGCAAGTCCTGATTACGGTTCACATGGTTCAGTTTTGCTCGGGTTTTAGTTCGGTTCAACTCGAATAAAAACTGTCAACATCAGCTCCGATTCTACCATGGTTAGGTTCGGGTTATGTTCGGATTCAAATTAGTTTCGGGTTTGGCTTTGGGTCAAAAATCAGTCAACATCGGGTTTCGGTTCGAGTTTGATCAAGCTCAGTCAATCGTTGAGTCAACTGGTCAAAGCCAGCCAACTCGGTCAACTCAGTTCGTTTTGGTCAACACCCGGTCAACTCAGGACCCGGTAAAGTTTTAATGATGCGTTAAACTTTATATATAGATTCGTAGATTTTTAGTTTACGCGACCGAGCTCGACCATATTCAATTAAGTATTGGTTTACATATTAATATACTTGACGAAAAGTTTATATATATTGTTATATTGTGAGTAATTGATTGAATTTTGAAAATAAATCAACACTTTAGTTGTCGGGATCATCCAAAATATATATTGTTATTTTGTGAGTAATTGATTGAATTTTGAAAATAAATCAACACTTTAGTTGTCGGGATCGTCCAAAAACAGAGGAAACTCTGCCCGTTTTTCGTTAAAAACCCGATACACGATACGTGTTATATTTAAATAACGACGTCTAACGAGGATCCAAGTATTGTATAATATAACTATAACTATATTTATTTTGACGACGTTACAAGATTACGAAACTGATACTTCTTTAAAATAAATATAACGCTTATAGTTATTTCAGACATCGATAATTCCGAATGTTTTTACAAACAAACATAATGTTTATATTTATGTCAAACGCCCAAAATTCGAAAATCGTATTTCAAAAGTCTAGAGTTCGGAAAATATATAACATAAATATAATTATTTATATTTATTTCGAGTTTCGCGACTTCGAATATGCTTATAAAAATTATTACTTACAAACGTCTAAACCAAACACGACACGTACCGCTATCAACCTATGTATTTCTATTCGCGACAACTAACACGACGCCGTAAGTACGACGCCGTAAGTATATTCATATTTAAATATATAAATATATACATTCTAAACCATTCAAAAACTAAGTCGTTTTCGAGACTTAGTTTTATCCCGATTATAAACGGGATCAAATAACCATAGATTGGTTATTCTAAGTCAAGATAACACTACCTTAGGGTCGTTTAGTTAACGACTCGGTAGAGCTCGGACACGTAGTTTAACTACGTCATTAAACTAGAAACTGATAAGTTATTCCCTGTTAGGAATACTATAGATGCACGCTAGCTACTTCACGTTCTTGGAATGACACTACGGAATCACACTAAGCTAGCTTTGCACAGGAATATCAAGGTGAGTTCATAACCCCCACTTTTTACTGTTTTACATTTTTATAAATGTTTTCGGGGGTGGAAAGTGTTGGTGCATCCGTCTGTCGTCTACGTCTTGTATCGAGTCTTGTATTAAATGTATTAGATTAGGGCACGAGAATCGAGATAGTGGTTTTTAGGGGTGATTCCGCTCGAAATGACATCTTGTCATTTGGAGCGAAATCACATTAAAGTCTAATTCCGCTCGAGATGTAATTGTCTGATTCCGCTCGAAGATAACATGCTGATTCCGCTCGAAATGACACATTGTCATTTGGAGCGAAATCAGAACACCTATATATAGGGTTATTTGGGGCGAAATCAGAGAGTAGTAGTGTGTGAAGTTCTTCCGGTTTGCAACGAAGTGCTGCTGAAGTGTCGAGTGATTGTAAAAGTCATTCAATCAATACAAATCGACAGTTTAAAGTGTATACTCACTGAATTGAACTTAGTTTGTTTGTTTCCGCCGCTCAAACTAAGAAAAGCTCTTCTAATAGACTCGTTCGGGTCCGAATACGATCCTACAAGTGGTATCAGAGCTAAGGAGGAAGAGCTCTTGCCAATTCAGCCGAAAATTCTGTTTTTCTACACCTTCTAAACTGTCTTTTACAAATTGACCGAGAAAAAGTTGTCGAATTGTTCTGATTTTTGCACAGTGTGCTCGGAATTAGTATCTAACAAAGCCTTGAAACAGCAGTTAATTCGAACTAAAACCGAGTAATTTGCTTATTTCGCTCGAATCTGTTCTCGGAAAAGATGACATCAGCTTGATTTCGCTCAAGATTTAATCTTGATTCCGCTCCAAAGTGTTATCGTGATTCCGCTCCAAAGTGTTATCTTGATTCCGCTCCAACTTATCAGTCTGATTCCGCTCCAAAGTATCAGTCTGATTTCGCTCCAAAATATTGAACTGAGATTCCGATCGAAAACTTAGTTTTTTTATTTCGCTCGAACTTGGCTGTTGTGATAAATTCTTGATTTCCGTATCATGGACGACGAATTTTATAACGCGTTCGCTACCCCGGTTACCCCGATCAGTATTGCACAGAACACGTTAATGGAAAACGAAACAGGGACGATGCAAAAGCCGCCCAAACTAATGAACATCGAAGAATATAAGGGTTGGGAAGGTCGTTTCGAGAATTGGGTGCAAGCTAACTATCTTGATGTGTGGGAATGTGTTGAGACGAAATACATTCGACCGATGAATGATGATGAAGAGGTGGTTCCTATAAAAGATTTAAGTGCCGATGCTAGAAAGAAATACAAAGATGAAAAAATGATGCTAAGTCTTTTACAACAAGCTGTGAAAGAAGACATCTTGGTGTTATTACAACATAATGGAACTTCCTACTCAATTTGGAAAGCATTAAGATCAAAGTTTCATGGAAGTCAAGAGATGGTTAAGAACAAGAAATCACTTTTGAAGAAAGAGTTCGATCTGTTTCGTGGGTTGAAGAATGAAAGCACTAGGCAAATTATTGAAAGATACTCAATTTGCTAGCTAACATGAAGAGATTGAGCATCGAGAAAGACAATGAAGAGTTGATCGAGAAGCTTGGTGATGCTTTACCACACGAGACATGGGGTACATATCTGATGATGCTCAGAAACAAGAAAGGATTTAACACGCTCACTTTGAGTAAATTCATTGAGAAGTTGGAAGCTCAAGAGATGGAGCAACGAAAGATTGTTCGAATGAAAGATTTTGATGGTGAACAGGATATTGGGTTGTATTACAAAACAGGGTTGAATGAGAAAACAACCAACTTGTCACCTAAAGTTGAAACCGCATACAATGCAAAGAACTCATCTGGTAGTTCATCAAAAGGATCAAACAGCAGCATGAGTTTCTCATCATTTCTTTCTTTTGATCCAAACGTTTCAACCACAAGAAATGGCAAAAAGCTTCAATGCAACATTGTATTGAACATTGAAAATGATCAGGAATATTCTGAAGAGTTAGCAAAAAGCCATATGTCTTTATTGGGAACGGTTCTTGAATCTTATGGTAGTTTTGTTGAAGGTCGAATCGGGAATCCAATGCTGACAAAGGAATATTACGACCAGATAGATGCTGAAGAGATGGAGCTGATGGACATAAAATGGTGCTTGGCCAGTGTGTTGAGGAGAGCTGAGAAATTCAAGCAAATCACTGGAAGAGATGATCTTCGTGAGGCTGGTGTTTCTACTTTAGGTTTTGACAAATCTAAAGTCACTTGTTTTCGTTGCAGGGAGAAAGGTCACTTCAAGAGAGAGTGCACCAATCGCGAAGCAAGTGGAGCTCAGAATCCTTTCAACAACAACAATGATTACTACCGAAAAGCCATCTACCATCAAGTTGCTCAACAACCACCTCAACAACATCAACATCAAGCACAAACTGCACACGGAAGGAATGTGATTGAAGATTCTGGAAAGAGAGCTTGTGTGGTTAATCAAGATTATTTGAAGAGAAATGATGGTAGTGACTTGATAATAGATCAAGATGATGAAAGATTACCCGAAGGGTTTAGCTGGGAAAATTTTACTTGGGATGATTATATTCCTGACCAAGTTCCAGTTCACACAGTTTTTGTTACACGAGTTGAAGAAGATAGTGATGATGATCGTGAGTATTGATCAAGAAAAATGGCAGATCATTTGAAAATGATGGCTGAGAGTGACAGTGAAGATGAGAAAGCTAAAAAGAAAAAGAAAAAGGTCAAGACTCCAGTTAGCAGTGATGATGAAGAAGTTCCAGTGATCAAAAGGAAAGTAAAGGTTGAAGTTCCTAATTTCAAAGTTGATGAAGAAGTTGATGCTAAAAAGATTCCTGTGAAGTGTGACACTTGTGAAGCTATAAAGAAGCAGAACAGCACATTGATTTATAACTTGAACAGTTTGAAGGAATCTTATGATATCCTAAACAAAGCTATGAATCAATACAATCATACAAGTGAAGAGCAAGCAACTGCAATGAAGACACTTCAGGGTGCATTCATGATCAAGCAGAAAGTGGTGAACAACTACATCGAGAAGTGTGCTGCTCTTGAACAGAAACTGGAACTGCAAAGAATCGAAACGGAAAGAGTAAATCGTTTGTTGAAAAGTTACTCATGTACTTCATATGTCATTGACAGGATTTATCCAACTGTTGAAGGCAAGAAGGCATTTGAAGAGGATGAAGTAACTGAAGAAAAGAATGATGATGGAAAAGTGACTGAAGAAAAGACTCCAGAAAAGTAGAACAAGAAGAAGAGTGACACAAAGAAAAAGACTGACAAGAAGGATTCTGGTAAGAAACAAGATGTCGGTTATAACAAGTGTCCACCCCCGCTAGAAAATGGATATTTGCCCAGAAATCCAAATGATGAAAGAGTCAAAAAGGCTACAAACTTACAGTGGGAGTCGGAGTCCTCGGTCAATTTGCCAGAAAATATTGATATTACGTTTACATCATCTGACACTGATCATGAGTCCGAGTTAATAAAGAAAGTCGTCGATCAGGTGTTGGATGAAGATGAAACTGAGGAGTCAAAGTTGGAGTTAAACTCAGAGTCAAAGTCAGAGCCAGAGTCAAAATCTGGTTCTGAAAGTTCGAGTTCGACAGTCAATGGTCCAAAGTCTTCAGTTAAAAGGGTTTACAACAAAGAATTCTTGTTATCAAAGTCTAATTTGAATGATGAAACGTTTAAAGTTGCATATACTTTGAATGATTCTGACAAATTATATTTTGATGAGGAATTTCCAATAAGAGGTGTTAAAACTGAATTGATCAAAAAGGTTTTCAAATTAACAGAAATTAATATTTCTGAAATAAAATATTTAAATCTTAACGAAAAACCTAAAAAATACACCTCAAGAGTTCAACAACGTTTAAACAAGAAAAAGGGTTACAGTTCTGGTTCTGGTTGGCAAGAGAAACCAAACCAAAACCGTAATTTCAAAAAGAAAGGTCTTGGATTTATTCCAACAGAAAAACAGAAAAATGAAAAATATGTTCGTGATTTTAAAGCAAAAATGACATTTATTTCAGGTACCTCAGCAGATGAGGAAGAAAAGAAAGAATTCTGGAAGCAGTCAAACAGTGAGTTCCTTGCAAAGAAGCAAGAAGAGATGAAGTTTGCTGATCAGAGGAAAGATACGAGAATCTGTTTCCAATGCAACACTGTTGGACATATTGCCAGAGATTGTTCTAAGGCAATACCATCAAAACAGGGAGTTTCTCGTAAACAAAAAGATAAAGTGATTGAGTTTGAACCACCAATTGACAGAACAAGTTATTCAAAAATTCTACATTTGAAATTGGTGAATGTTCAAACAAGTTTTACAAGAAGAGAGCTAAAACTGACAACCAGAAATGGGTTGTTAAGAAGTCTGTTGATAGTTCTGGCGATGAATCTGATTTCACAAAAGCAGAGGAGCCACAGGTTGTTGAAAACGGTGAAAAATCAGTTCCAATTGTGGATGATGAGAATTTTCCGCCACTTCGGGCTGAAAATTTTAAAAAGAAAATTGGTAAAGTTGAGATATCAAACCAATTTTATGATGATAAAAAGGTTTTTGATGTTGAAAAGGCCTTTAACCCCACTGTAAAACATATTTTTGGAAAAATGATTGATCGAAAAGTCAAAGGGGTTAAAGAGTTTTACGAGAAGAAGATGAAGAAAGATAAAGTTGAACCATCCCTGGTTTGTGACTGGGATGGTACATATTACGAACAGTAAGTCTTTGGACTTGCCGGAGATCCCAAGTTGGTAATTGTGGATCAGGAATCGGCATCATTCATAAAGTTTGTTTTTGGGAAATTTTTAAAGATTGATGAAATGTTTACAGGTGAAGGACTATGCCAGAACTCCCAGGTTGGTAAGTGTGGAGTAGGTATCGGCATTTATCTTGAAATTTACTTTGATAAGTTCATTGTACAAGTGATACAGAGGTTTGTTCTGACATAGTGATTACTCAAGGTCATTAATTTGAACTTGATGTGATCTTCATACAAGTGGTTGAAAGACAATATGATGAACCATGCCCCTATAAGTGGTAAAAACAAACTTATTTTCCGGAAAAATCATTTTGATTAAAACAAACTTAAGTGTTTTGAAATCTAAATGAGAAAATAGTTTGTTGAAAGGGGGAGTTCTGATGGTTTATGCCAAGTGAATGGCGATTTGATATCTGTTGTCAACTTTATTGTACAGTTTTGTTTTCAATTTTCTTAATATGATTGCATTTTAGGGGGAGTAGAAATTTCAGAAAATCCAAAAACATTTGAAAATTTGAAAAAGGCAAAAACATGATAAAATGAAAATGAGTTTTGTTGTATAAAAGAGGAAATGATAGTACATCCGTGGACTGTCACAACATGCTAAAGAAATGTAAAGTTAATATGTGATAAACAATCTTACTGTGGATATGCCAATAGGTTTTTGCACATTTAGTAGATTGTGACGAGATATAAACCTAAAAATTCAAACTTGCTTAGTTCGTGGGGAACAATTTCTTGGATACATGGGTAACCCCCGAAATCTTGTTTGAAAGGTCCCTCTTTCTGAGATACTAGGTCTTTATGCTCAGTGATACCTGGGGTATTATTCCGGGACTTCTGCTGAATGGAAATTCTGACCTAGTCCCCGCATAATACTTTTTGCAAATGCTTGAAATATAGCGTCGCCCTCAGCAAATTGATGAAACAATAAAATTGATAGTCATTGTTGTTGTAAAAAAGATCCTCTAAAGGGGACACACCATAAGTCGAAGCCGTTATCTCTCTGCGTATACGGAAGTATCGACCTGAGCTCTCACGGCCCTCGCATTTTAATCCCTTACAGATATCATCTAGGTATACTCACCTGTAAGACTGAATATTGGGATCTGGATACGGGAGTATATTCAAGTAGTGGGACACGCGAATAAGTTTATGTTTCTAAAACACTAATATCGTATCTCGGATCAGTTGAACTTTGTGTGAAAATTTAAGTGGACCAGTATACTGACAATCTAAGTGAATTGTTTAGAACTTAATATGAAATGAAGCTTAACGGTGTTAGTGATTTGTCTCAAAAACTGATATGATCCTCTTGCACGAACTCACAAAAATATTGTCTGTAAATCTTTCTTTACTGTATTTACTTTCTTTCAGAAAATTCAAAAAGATTTTCGACAACTGGTGTTGAAGAGCTAATTTTTAAAATTCCAAGTGCTAAACTTGACGAACTGGTTTGGGAGTGTTGTATGTGAAAGAATTTTAAATCTTACAAGTGATCATCAAAAGTAAAAAATGATATTTCTTCAAATGATTCATCAGAGACTATAAATGTTAGATCATTTTTTTTGTGATATTTACAAGTGGTGTCTGAGTGTGTTAAAGTTTTATTTTAGAAAACTTATGTTTGTGGTAGAGAATGTACAGGTTTGAGGAAGAGTCAGGTTCTGATACCTGAGGACTCTGTGAGTTTAACAAGCCAGGCTACGATCCCAGCATATCGAAAGGGGAAGTCTGAAGATACTTAAAGGAAGGAGTATGTTGGTGATGAAAAGAGAAAAGAAGATAGAGATTGAGGATACTTACAGCGTCAGATACTTCAAAGAGAAGCCCAAAGACTGATAAAGACTGAAGTTGCGAAGACTCGACATTGAAGACTCCGTCAACATCCGAGGGGGAGTTTGTTGGTGCATCCGTCTGTCGTCTACGTCTTGTATCGAGTCTTGTATTAAATGTATTAGATTAGGTCACGACAATCGAGATAGTGGTTTTTAGGGGTGATTCCGCTCGAAATGACATCTTGTCATTTGGAGCGAAATCACATTAAAGTCTAATTCCGCTCGAGATGTAATTGTCTGATTCCGCTCGAAGATAACATGCTGATTCCGCTCGAAATGACACATTGTCATTTGGAGCGAAATCAGAACACCTATATATAGGGTTATTTGGGGCGAAATCAGAGAGTAGTAGTGTGTGAAGTTCTTCCGGTTTGCAACGAAGTGCTACTGAAGTGTCGAGTGATTGTAAAAGTCATTCAATCAATACAAATCGACAGTTTAAAGTGTATACTCGCTGAATTGAACTTAGTTTGTTTGTTTCCGCCGCTCAAACTAAGAAAAGCTCTTCTAATAGACTCGTTCGGGTCCGAATACGATCCTACAGAAAGACATGCAAGTTTTGCAAAAACACAATGTTTCGATAAACAAAAATCATATGTTTCTAAACCATTTCACAACAGGATTTCAACGAACTAAAATGGTTTACGAAAAGGTTTAAGCTAAACTTACCGGTTCTTACAACAATACAAGGTTTTCGAAACATGCATGAGTTTCAATGACGTAGGCAAAGGCCTAATGACATGGGCAAAGGCCCAAGGACATGGAAAAAGGCCCAATGACATGGGCAAAGGCCCAATAACACTAGGTATGTAGCTATGGAATTAGATGATAACAGATCACTGTGCGTAAGTAGGAGGATGACATTAGTAACCATTAATCACGTAGTGACCAAGGTGCAAAAGGTATAGATCTATCGAGTTTGAGGCGCGCTCCACTCTGGGTTTGTTAACCCTTTATGAGTGCTTTTGTGATCCCATATGATAACAAAGTTGTCTCGGTTTGGTTACTTACTTATGGCATAGGTCGGTGTATTAGCTACACACTGATTGATCCTTAGATTCCATAGGTATCCTACATACTATGATTTCAATACCGGTTTACAAAGATAACAGAAAACATTTCAATACCGGTTTACAAAGATAACAGAAATCGTTTCAATACCAGTTTACAGATACGACAGAAAACATTTCATTACTGGTTTACAAACTCAACAGTTACATGTATCGGTTTATAAACATAACAGAAAACATTTCGTTATCGATATACAAAGACGACATTTCAAATGCTTTGAGATATTAAGATCTCACAAACCGGTTTTTCAAATGCAAGATTTCAAGTGTTTTAAAACACATTTGATACAAACAAACAAACTATGAACTCGCTCAACTTTATGTTGATTTTTCGCATGTTCTTTCTCAGGTTGCATACTTCAAAATTACGGAACGGTTGAAATAGGAGGACCCATGGAAATTCGAGTACTTGGCGGTGTTCATTTATAGAAGTCTTAGCCCAAATACTTCCGCTGTGCAATGAAGATACCAGTCCAGTCACGCCAATGCTCTGATATTTCGGGGTGTGACAAAAACAAAGTGTTTTGATACCCGAAAATAGTTTCATCTAAAAATACGCATAATCGGCATTTTGACCGAAACTATGACTCGTTACTACGTCTAACAAACGTGGTAATCAGTAGGTATAGTCACAAGGGACTATAACCATCGTGATTATGCTCACGTTGCAAAGTTCAAACGAACATTGTGTTGACCAATTCATGGTCAAAGCAGAAAGTCAAACACTGTTTGACTTTTATGCTTGAAATACATGACCAAGCATGAAGGAAACTAACAAAAGGTCCAAGCTTGGAAGAATTGAACTCAAAATACTCAGGTATGAAGCTTCAACAAGTGAGAGCTTCAACTTAGAGCAGAATTGAGATCAAATGAGCAAGTTGGAGTGTGAAATTCAGGGGTATTTATAGGAAAATCAAGCTCCACAAGATCATTCCACATGTAATTGAGTTGTTCAAAGCTTAATCTAAGCCGTACACTTGCTGGAACCAGATTAAAACCAGCCCATAAGTTGAAGAAACTAGGATTAAAAACCAAACTCAGCAGCTGTTTTGAAGAAAATGGTTTCTGCTGATCTGGGAAGGCTTTACGGACCGTAAGAGTGTCCATACGGTCCGTAAGGACCTCTGGTGCTGGCAGGCAAGTTTTGAAGTTTGGCAGTTTCGGTCCCTGTGTGTGTTTCGTCGCGTTTTGGCACTTCTAACACCCGTCAAGCCCATTTTTAAGCTTCATAAGGATGTTAAAGTATATTTAACATGAATTATGCTCAAAAATGTCTCGGATGTTGGTTCGTTTGGCTATACGGTTGCGTTGTTCAGTTAATTACGACGGAAATCGTAACGAACGCGTGTACAACCCAAATTGCGAAACGAATGAAGTTTTTGCATTCCTATCACTAAAGTACAATATTTTAGTTATTAAAAAAAAATTTGGGATGTTGTTCAGAACGTAAGATACGCGCGAAAATGCAAACTTATGCACTTTTTGACGCTTTTAGTCCCTGGTGATCAAATAAGCATATTTTCTCGCACCGAACCCCTCAAAGCTTATTTCTATGCTATGTTAAGGTTATTTATGGTATTTTTAGCTTATGATCAAGTTCCGAAGTGTACGTTACTATACGAATCGACAGACTTTCGCAGTTTGTCGCAAATAGTCCCTGTAGTCGAATGAACTTGGTTTTGCCATACCAAACCCTTTAAAACTTATTTCTAAGTTATGTAAAGGTTATTTAAGGTATGTTAAGCATATGTTGATGTTCCGGAGTGTATGTCACATTAAACTGATTACGTTTACGCATCAGTTTGCATCTAACTTTTCAGAAAGCGATTTAGAGTTTAAAATCAAACAAAATCATAATGTGCAAAATGTCAAACATAAATAAACAAATATTGGGATCAAATCACATCGTTTTATTGATAATTGAACTGTTCAAAATTGTACAATGATTACACAAGCACAGATGTCACAGTCTCCCCTACTTTAGGAAATTCCGTCCCGAAATTTATTTAGAGGAAACTTGTGAGAATAGAAGTGGATATTTCGCCTTCATTTGATCTTCACGTTCCCAAGTAAATTCTGGTCCACGTTTAGATTCCCAGCGAACTTTGACAATTGGTATGTGATTCCGTTTAAGCTTCTTGACTTCACGGTCCATAATTTCCACAGGCTTCTCAACAAAGTGCATCGTGTCATCAACACGAATTTCATCAAGTGGTATGTGGAGGTTTTCATCAGCTAAACACTTTTTAAGATTGGACACGTGGAAGGTTGGATGAACATTTCCAAGTTCAGGAGGTAACTCAAATATGTAGGCTACCTTAAAGATTCTTTTGAAGATCTTCAATGGTCTGCAGAAAAACGCCCAGTTCAGGTACCTGGATACGGGGTGTGTTCACTGAACACGCCCCCGTGCCCAGCCTTCTGTTACTTTCTGTTACTAGCGATCTGAACACGAGTCCATGCCCGGTCACCACGGGCCCGTGTCCAGATGCCCAGTAACATAAATTTTTGTTTTTAACACACCTTTTGCACATTCAATCAACCTAAAAACTTATTTTTGGGACACATTGAGGACAATGTGTAATTTAAGTGTGGGGGGATGCTAAAACCTTGAATTTTGCAAGTCCTAATTACAAGCCTTACACAAAACTCTATTGAAACCGCCAATCACCCCAAATTTTTTCAAAAACTTTTTCATTTTTTTTACTAGTCTTGGTTTAATTTGGGAATATCAAGTTCTAAAAAGGTTATATTTTTACGAATTTACAACTGATAGCGACATGATAAAAAGAACCAACATAAGAAAATTATGAAATGGCATGACAAATCTAGTTAAAATTTGATTATATATACTTGATCACATTAAAAACCCATTCCCACAAAAAAGTGAGTTTTGAGCCTTTAATTGAGCATATTAATACACATCTTTAAACTAAATGCTCATTTTTTTTGTTTCTTGTGTGAATAGCCGCTTGGTTTCTTACGACTCTAGAACTTGCCATGACAATACATTCCCGGTCCTTATCAACTTAAACCCAAGTAAGTAAATGATGGAGGCATTAGGACTAACCCCTTTTTCTTTCAACACCATTATTTTTCTTTTTTTTACCACCTACCCAAAATCCCCCTAGTTAACCCCTTTGAGCCTAAACCTTTTCGTTTCTAAACCCACAAAACAAACACCATTTACCCACAAAAACCTTTTTTTTTTTATTTTTAACCCTTTATTTTAGTAAAAAGCTAGGTCTTCATGTGAAATTCCTTATCAAAAAAAAATTGATGAAGTCTAGCAATAAACAAACAAGTTACTCAAAAGAAACTTTGTTTGAAAAAAATGTTTCGTTTGAATAAAAAGTCACAAAAACAAAAAGTTTTACGAAAACCGACGCTTTTTACGCCTTTCGCCCTTTTCTACTAACCACTAACCCATAACCACCTACCTTTAACCCAGGCCTAACCCTTCCCCAGGACCTCTTGATATTTACAAAGGTGTATAGTTAAAAAGGAGGAGGAATGATTGCTTGGCAAGCATATGGTAGGAGTAAGTTCCATACCGGTCTCGAGTGTTTCACAAAAATGCATCTTCGGCCGAGTGTTGAGTGATCTCCCGTGAGGTATGTGAACTTGTATATAAATGGAATTTTAAAGAGGCATGTTATGCCCAAATAAGTAATTTATCTTATGAAACGTTCTAAATAAATCATAACGAATAAGGATTGCAAATAACATAAAAATAAAACCTAATAAAGATCTTGGAATCCCGACACTCAAGACAAGCCCAAAACTTCTCTTCTACCCATTCCATTTGGGCGTGTAAGCCACATTATAAAGAGTTTTGCTTGAGGACAAGCAAAGATTCAAGTGTAGGGGTATTTGATGTGTGTAAAATGCAACATATAAATTACATCAAATGAGGCATAAAACTAACCTTTTTTAGTACTAATGTTGGAAAAGTATGCTTTTGTCTTCCTTTTGTATTTTCAGGGTTAAATGAGCGCAAATGAAAGAAAGAAGCAAAAATACAGCTAAATCTAACATAATTACAAGAAAAGGAATAAATGTGGCATGCCCGACCCCTCGACAGCATCTTCCCAAGCAAAAACAAGAGATCAGAAGGTTAAACACTCCCGGTGCCCAGCGGACACGGGGGCGTGCCCAAGTGTCTGCAGAAAAGACAAAGTTGTAGAAGCTTCTATTTCCCAACACGGGGGCGTGCCCAGCTCAACACGGCCGTGGTCAACGCTAAGATTCGCAGAATCCAAGCAAATCTTGATAGTACAGATACGCTTCTGCACACGGGGCCGTGCCTAGCGGACACGGGGGCGTGGTCAACTAATGCAGACAAACTACAATTAATGAAGAAAGAGAAAGTGGATGGACATGGGGCCGTACCCAGCGGGCACGGGGCCGTGTCCGGGCTTCTATGCAGGCTATAAATAGAGGTGCTTGGTTCACTTCAAAAGCATCCCTTGGCAAACCACCTCTCTCACACTTCACCCACACTCCACCACCATCACAACCCACATCCACCACCATCATCCATCATCCATCATAGAGTGTGTGTAGTAATCTCGGGATCCAAAATTGATAGTAAGAGTTCTTGACAATCAAAGGCTATGTTTGCCTAAGTCTCTTACATCACTTGGTGAAGACGAGCATTTAGTGTAATACTTTTTATTTCTAATCTTTTCGCACTTTTTATTTGGTTTTGTATTAATGACTTTAATAACTAGTTTCTTATGTTGAAGGTGAAACTTCCTTATCATTTGTCTGTGGTGTCTTGGCATTATTTTACTGTCTATATAAAATAAAAGATTTACACCATTCATATCTCTACGGTCTATATAGAGATATGTTGGCTACCTGGTCGGGGGTTAAAGGAATGGTTTGGTAAGGTTCTTGCCTTGTTTAGTGTATAGATACTGCAAGGACCTGGGTCAAGCTTACTAGGACCTCCTTCAATACCCACTTGTATTGGATGGCAGGGGTGCGAATGGCTTGATCCCCTGACATGTAAACTACTATTAATACATTAACCCGGCTACTTGGGATTGTATCCCTGCTGACTCAAACCACTTAGCCGAGGGTAACGTCACCTTCAAAAGAGGGGCCTACCACATTACACATTAATAACTTAATTAATTATCTTTCAATAATCCAACCCTTTAGGATTGTATCCTTGCTAACTCAAACTACTGGGTTGAGGGTAACGTCACCTTCAAAAGAGGGGCCTACTACTATAACTAAGATAATCTCTTAAAAAGTGCAAAAGTGCGGAAATAATCAAAGGTTACACTAAAGGCGAGTCGGATCCAAGTGATTCATCTTGTCTATCTGTTTTTATTTTATTTTATTTTTCAGTATTTTTAGTTTTTATTTTCATGTTTAAAACCTTTTTTCTAAATTTTTGATTTGATTAGACGGTGAGGATAAACCGGTACTAAAAGCTCTTGTGTCCTTGGACGACCTCGGTATCTTACCAAAGCTATACTACGCTCACGATGGATGCACTTGCCCATATGTGTATTTAGTGTTAGTAAAATATCGTGTTTTATAAATTTAAAACTTGACTAAAGTGTTAAAAAGGGCTTAAAATATACATAAAAACTATATAACGCTACACGCACATCAAGTTTTTGGCGCCGTTGCCGGGGACACAAGGATTTTAAGAAAGTTAGGAATCAACGGCCTAATCGTTTTTCTTATTTTTCTGTTATTTTTAGGACTTTTCTCGAATTTTTAGTTTCTCCACAGCTCAGCACGGGCCGTGCCCGCTGAACACGCCCCGTACCCAATCTTTGGTACTGGCAATCCTGTTTTAAGTCAGACAGTAGCTGAACACGGGGCCATGCCCACTGAACACGCCCCGTGCCCAAGCTTCAGATACTGAAAACAGAGCCGTAAGATCCTGACGGCTGGTAATTTCTGACGCAATCATGAGTGATACTGATAATTTTTACTTTCACTCCTCTTATGGTACGTGGTGTCAATTATGTGGTGGAACTCATGAAGATTTAAAATGTTATTTTTTAAATTATACTCCCCACTATATAGACCCACTGTTTTCCTGTAGCCTTAAGATGGGTGAAAGTAAAAATAATCCCTATCTCTCCCTCGAATGCTCTCAATCATCCCTTCTAGATGAAATGCTTCTTGAAGAATTCTTTCAGCTAGAAGAACTAATTCTCCGATGGATAAAAGAACTTGAGGTGGATATAATTAATTCATCTCAAGACGACGATTAAGAAGAATTAGTGAGACCGCATTCGAATTATAACAACATCGCTGCTCCCGAAATCACCTCTAACTGTTGCGAAGACTTGAGCGATAGTCGTCCCTGTGTCGATTGTGCCGTGAAGGACTCCCCATCGACTTCCATCGATGCATACATAGACCTAAGCGATTCGACATACACCTTCTTTAACGAGAGCCCGGATAAGGGTTGGACTTGTCCACCTACATTTAGCATAGGAATCACCCTTTCCGATAACCTCTTGCGTTCTCGTCTAAAACTAGGGCAACTAAGGTATCTCAGGCACTTCGGTGTTGTTCCGTCCAGTAAGGAACCGCCCGATCCGGATAAAATCCTTAAAAATAGACAAAACTTCATAAACAGCTTGTAGGCACGGGGCCGTGTCCAGGTCAGCACGCCCCCGTGTCCACCAAAAGATTCTCGTCTGACTTTCGGTCAGAATACGGACAAAAAGTGTCAGAATATCATCTACACACGGGGCCGTGTCCAGCGTGCTGTCGTTTTCTATAAATGCAGCAAAGATTCCTGCACATTTGGACCATTCCAAAGACAGAGATTTGGTGGGATCTTCACACATACCATACTAGGTATATTCTAAAGAAGGTCCTCAACAACCATCTTGTCTTTTCTACTTTTGTCAATTGCCATCTTTTTCATTTTTCCCTCAACACCTCCATTAGATCTTTAAATCACCATGGTTTCAAGCTTTATTATGATATTGGTTAGATTTTTATTCAAGGAATCTTGTTAAAATAAGTTTTACAACATTGTTTTAAGTTATTTCTGCTTAAAAATGCCTCAAAAGTCAGAAAAATATTTTGAAGCTCCAAGATTCCTTGTTCCAAAAATCTGCAGAGAGGTGAACACGGGGCCATGCTCATTGAGCATGGGGCCGTGTTCGAGGTACTGTTTCATTAAGATGAACCATTTTCGGTTTATTTTCGTAGAATGTCAAGCCAAAACAGTGGAACCTCTTCTGCACATTCCAGAAACAGTAGAAGGGAACGGAGGCCTTCAATCGAAGCAACTCTTGTACGCTATGTAATGGCGCTACGAGAAGCTCTCGATGAAATGACATCTGTAGAAGAGGTCCTGATCGACCGTATAAATTATCTGACAGTGGGGCTGGAAAATAGTTTCCAAGAAATCAACCTCTTGCACCAAAGGTTAAACATTCTTGTGACACCTCCCATGGAACCAATCCTTCCCCAAGAATATTGGAACTTAGCACTTGGAGTCAATAACCCCACCGGGTAGGATGACATCCCCGCGGAACCTCCTCTTGGCAATTTCCAAGAAGTTCCGGTGGAAGTTACACCCCCTCAAAACAATGATGCCAATGAGCCCGCCTTTCTTCTCCCTAGGGAGATAGAAGAATGGCTCAACGACGTGTGAGGGACCATACCCGAAAGAGAAGTTCTTTAAAGCCTCATTCAACAGAAAAAATTATCTTTGTCGGAAATTTTGCTCTTAAAATAAACTATAGGCTAGGACTTCTTTGCGGTTTTAGATTTCTTGTGTTTCTTGACCTACTTATCTAAGTTTTAGTTTATGCTTTTATTATTAGGAACTTATTGTAATCTTCTCTTTAATGAATGATGGTTTTCAAATTATTTGGTGTTTGGATGATGTTGTAATGGGTAAAACACACTCAGGATGGTGAAGGAGTCACACCCCGACCGCGTTAAAACAACGAAACCGCTGCGGAAACGTCGGGGAGTGGAGTGGCAGAATTATTGTTTCACAACCATGGATTCAAAAGTTTCATTTTATTTAGTTATTAAACGTTAAACATTGTCTCGAAACATAACAAACAAGTTAAACATAGTCTATCGTCGTTATTTAAGTCACAAAGGCCTCATCCAGTCCAAAGTGAGCATGCATCCTATTTGTAATCAACATCATTAATCACCATCTGAAACATATGTAAAAATAAAGTCAGCATAAAAATGTCGGCGAGCACATAGGTTTTGTAAGAGTATCGGATTCATGGCTCGTTTACACGTTGCAATACCTCGTTAGACTACAAAAGTTGTTAGTTGAAAACCTTGTTTGAAAAGTGTTTGGTATTGCAATATGATTAACCAACTCAAGACAAGTTGGTTATAGTTTATAAAATCTCGTTGCCATGAATCTTAACCAAAAACATTTGTTTATGTAAACCAAATTGTATATCGTTCTCGTGAATAAACTCGTATGGTTTATATTGTTTAATAAACATCGTTGTGTGACATCGTTTAAAATCGTTCATCCAAGTGAACTAAATAACGCAACGGAATGTAATATGATGAAAGCACTTATATATAAGAAGTACCAGCGGCGTATCTACCATGATTTTATCACATTATACTCGTCCCGTTATATAATCACAACCAAAAATCAATCGTTCGTTCAATTCGTTTAACTTATTTAAATCGTTCAAATCGTTCAATCGTTCAAAATCGTTCAAAATCGTTCAATCGTTCAAATCGTTCTTGTTTTAATTGTGAAAACTAACTTTTGGTCGTCTCGTGGAATACATTCAAACCTTCGTAACTCGTCCATCGTTCAACTCGTATTAACAGACCACCAAAGGGTAAGTTAACAATTATCAGATTCAGTCATTACCCACATAACCCCCATACGTAACCATGGCGGCAGTCCGATAACGGGATTTGTCAGATCCTATGGTACCATAACCTAATACTGGTTGGCTTGATCATTGTTAATGAATGTCACTCGTTATGTATATACATCCAACAAGTTCGTTCACGTTATCGAAATCGTTTTGTTTAATATAAACCATAGTATTCGTTTTTTAAATCATCGAAAATCGTTTAGCACATATGAATCACCCCAAAACAATTGAAAACAGTAAAATAGGGGAACTATGTACTCACATCGTAGTGCAAAGTATCCTCGATTAAATGAACTAGCAAAGCTCGAGTAAACCAAGGAATTCAAGTAGCACCTAGTCATCAGATTGCTAGTTAATAAATCGACACCTAAATTGGAAGATCGGATAGAATGAGGTCTCGTAAACCAAATGAGTATTGGAACTCATGTGATATGGTTTAACTAAGGCTACATTCTAAATCGGAACCTATCCTAAGTGCTTACAACCCGTTACGAGCCATTAAGGTAGCTTACGCTACTTTAACGCGTCGTTCGCGCAAAAGCGCGTTCAAGGCGCCTAACTAGTCCTATGACAAGTATTATATGCCCTAACATGTTTAAATATGTTTCATAATCAGTTTAAGTGACAAAATTTAGGTTACATATGCTTAAATACCAATTATGCATAAAAAAGGCATTTTGGTCATTTACCTAAGGCATATAAACTACCTATCATACAACTAATTAAACTAAGTGACCATAAGGTATAACCTCGGAAGGTTATTCCCTATACAACTATGGTCACAATATGTGCTTGGTCGGATCCTAACGATCGACCAAACGAGTCAGGTTCGAAAGTCTAAGTGGTAGTCAAGACCGCTTGACTTACGACCCTAAGCAAGCACTAGACTAAAAGTGACGAGTTAAACATGTTTAACTAAGTTAGAAACCAGGTTTGATATCAAAACAAAGTGTTTTGATACCGGAAAATAGCTTCGATGCAAAATACGCATAAACACGTATTTTGACCGAAACTTTGACTCGTCACTTCGACTAATCGACGTGGTAATCAGTAGGTATAGTCACAAGGGACTATAACCATCGTGATTACGCTCACGTTGCAAAGTTCAAACGAACTTTGTGTTGACCAACTCGTGGTCAAAGCAGAAAGTCAAACACTGTTTGACTTTCATGCTTGAAAAGCATGAAAGAAGCTTACAAAAGGTCCAAGCAATGAAGAATTTGATCTAAAGCACTCAGGTATGAAGTATTAACTTCAACTTAGAGCAAATTCAGATCAAATGTGAGAAGAAAAGTGAATGAGCAAGTGGGTATTTATAGGGAGCTTGAGTTAACAAGATCCTGACATGTGTTTTTGCAAGATTCAAAGCTCAAATCTCACCATACACTTGTGCCCATAGATTTCAATACAAGGGGAGTACCAAAACCAGTCCATAGCATTCAAAATCGGGGATCAAAACCATCAAATTCAGCTGAAATGACCAAATTCAATGTTTCTGTCTGGCATGTTGTCGCGGGCCGCGAAGACATATGCCTCAGTCTTCGCGCCCCTCCTAGAGCAGTTTCACAGAATGTCAAGTTTAGTCCCTGCATGCCCGAAACTTGGTTTTTGATGCATTTTTGACACGTTTAAGCCCCGTTAACCACATTTCAAGGCTCCACAATGAATTTAAAGCATAGGGGACAAGAAATATGCTTGAAAACATCTTGGATGTCGGTTCGTTTGGTCGTACGGTTGCGTTGTTCGGTTAATTACGACGAAAACTCGAACGGACGCATAAACGATCCAAATTACACGACGAATGGTATTTTTGCATTCCAATCACTAAAATAAAATATTTTAATGATTACAAAAATTTTTGGATGTCCG
Organism: Helianthus tuberosus; assembly: GCA_030545235.1. NCBI lineage: Eukaryota > Viridiplantae > Streptophyta > Magnoliopsida > Asterales > Asteraceae > Helianthus > Helianthus tuberosus. The sequence goes on along the minus strand of CM060365.1, from coordinate 121,955,308 downwards.
GATATGTTCAGAACGTAAGATATGCGCGAAAATGCAAACTTATGCACTTTCTGACGCTTTTAGTCCCTGTTGATCAAATAAGTTTATTTTTGCATACCGAACCCCTCAAAGCCTATTTCTAAGCTATGTAAAGGATATTTAGGGTATGTTTAGCTTATGATCATGTTCTGGAATGTTCGTTACTATACGAATCGACATACTTTCGCAGTTTGACGCAAATAGTCACTTCGATCGAGTAAAGTTGTTTTCGACGCACCAAACCATCCAAAACTTATTTCTAAGTTATGTAAAGGTTATTTAAGGTACGTTAAATGATTACGTTTATGCATCAGTTTGCGTATAACTTTCCAGAAAGCGATTTAAAGCTTGAAATCGAACTCGTTTCAAATCGTAAAATCGTCAAACACAATTACACAAATATTAACACCAAAACACATCGTTTCATTGATAATTGTTATTATTTTACATCGTACATCGTTTACAGAGCACAGTTGTCACAGAAGGATACTAAGGGAAGCTTGAACTAGCACCCCATGCACAAAAACAGAGCCTCCCGACAATTTTTTTCTTCATTACAGCAAGTTCAGCACGGGTCGTGCTCAGCCAACACGCCCCGTGCTCAATGGTCTGCAGAAAAAAGCCCAGTTCAGGTACCTGGACACGGGGCGTGTTCACTAAACACGCCCCCATGCCCAGCCTTCTGTTACTTTCTGTTACCGGCAATCTAAACACGGGGCCGTGCCCGGTCACCACGGGCCCGTGTCCAGATGCCCAGTAACATAAATTTTTGTTTTTAACACACCTTTTGCACATTCAATCAACCTAAAAACTTATTTTTGGGACACATTGAGGACAATGTGTAATTTAAGTGGGGGGGGGGGATGCTAAAACCTTGAATTTTGCAAGTCCTAATTACAAGCCTTACACAAAACTCTATTGGAACCGCCAATCACCCCAAATTTTTTCAAAAACTTTTTCATTTTTTTTACTTGTTTTTGTTTAATTTGGGAATATCAAGTTATAAAAAGGTTATATTTTTACAAATTTACAACCGATAGCGTTGTGATAAAAAGAACCAACATAAGAAAATTATGAAACAGCATGACAAATCTAGTTAAAATTTGATTATATATACTTGATCACATTAAAAACCCATTCTCAAAAAAAAAAGTGAGTTTTGAGCCTTTAATTGAGCATATAAATACACATCTTTAAACTAAATGCTCATCTTTCGTTTCTTGTGTGAATAGCCGCTTGGTTTCTTAAGACTCTAGAACTTGCCATTACAATACATTCCCGGTCCTTATCAACTTAAACCCAAGTAAGTAAATGATGGAGGCATTAGGACTAACCTCTTTTTCTTTCAACACCATTATTTTTCTTTTTTTTTACCACCTACCCAAAATCCCCTTAGTTAACCCCTTTGAGCCTAAACCTTTTTGTTTCTAAACCCACAAAACAAACACCCTTTACCCACCAAAAACCCTTTTTTTTATTTTTAACCCTTTATTTTAGTAAAAAGCTCGGTCTTCATGTGACATTCCTTATAAAAAAAAATTGATGAAGTCTAGCAATAAACAAACAAGTTCCTCAAAAGAAACTTTGTTTGAAAACATGCTTCGTTTGAATAAAAAGTCACAAAAACAAAAAGTTTTACGAAAACCGACGCTTTTTACGCCTTTCGCCCTTTTCTACTAACCACTAACCCAAAACCACCTACCTTTAACCCAGGCCTAACCCTTCCCCAGGACCTCTTGATATTTACAAAGGTGTATAGTTAAAAAGGAGGAGGAATGATTGCTTGGCAAGCATATGGTAGGGGTAAGTTCCATACCGGTCTCGAGTGTTTCACAAAAATACATCTTCGGCCGAGTGTTGAGTGATCTCCCGTGAGGTATGTGAACTTGTATATAAATGGAATTTTAAAGAGGCATGTTATGCCCAAATAAGTAATTTATCTTATGAAACGTTCTAAATAAATCATAACGAATAAGGATTGTAAATAACATAAAAATAAAACCTAATAAAGATCTTGGAATCCCGAAACTCAAGACAAGCCCAAAACTTCTCTTCTACCCATTCCATTTGGGCGTGTAAGCCACATTATAAATAGTTTTGCTAGAGGACAAGCAAAGATTCAAGTGTGGGGGTATTTGATGTGTGTAAAATGCAACATATAAATTACATCAAATGAGGCATAAAACTAACCCTTTTTAGTACTAATGTTGGAAAAAGTATGCTTTTGTCTTCCTTTTGTATTTTCAGGGTTAAATGAGCGCAAATGAACGAAAGAAGCAAAAATATAGCTAAATCTAACATAATTACAAGAAAAGGAATAAAAGTGGCATGCCTGACCCCTTGACAGCATCTTACCAAGCAAAAACAAGATATCAGAAGGCTGAACACACCCCGTGCCCAGCAGACACGGGGGCGTGCCCAAGTGTCTGCAGAAAAGACAAAGTTGTAGAAGATTCTATTTCCCAACACGGGGGCGTGCCCAGCTCCACACGGCCGTGGTCAACGCTAAGGTTCACATAATCCAAGCAAATCTTGATAGTACAGATACGCGTCTGCACACGGGGCCATGCCCAGCGGACACGGGGGCATGGTCAACTAATGCAGACAAACTGCAATTACTGAAGAAAGAGAAAGTGGATGGACATGGGGCCGTGCCCAGCGGGCACAGGGCCGTGTCCGGGCTTCTGTGCAGGCTATAAATAGAGGTGCTTGGTTCACTTCAAAAGCATCCCTTGGGAAACCACCTCTCTCACACTTCACCCACACTCCACCACCATCACAACCCACATCCACCACCATCTATCATCCATCATAGAGTGTGTGTAGTAGTCTCAGGATCCAAGATTGATAGTAAGAGTTCTTGACAATCAAAGGCCATGTTTGCCTAAGTCTCTTACATCACCTGGTGAAGACAAGCATTTAGTGTAATACTTTTTATTTTTAATCTTTTCGCACTTTTTATTTGGTTTTGTATTAATGACTTTAATAACTAGTTTCTTATGTTGAAGGTGAAACTTCCTTATCATTTATCTGTGGTGTCTTGCCATTATTTTACTGTCTATATAAAATAAAAGATTTACACTATTCATATCTCTACGGTCTATATAGAGATATGTTGGCTACCTGGTCGGGGGTTAAGGGAATGGTTTGGTAAGGTTCTTGCCTTGTTCAGTGTATAGATCCTATAAGGACCTGGGTCAAGGTTACTAGTACCTCCTTCAATACCCACTGGTATTGGATGGCGGGAGTGCGAATGGCTTGATCCCCTCATATGTAAACTACTATTAATACATTAACCCGACTACTTGGGATTGTATCCCTGCTGACTCAAACCACTTAGCCGAGGGTAACGTCACCTTCAAAAGAGGGGCCTACCACATTACGCATTAATAACTTAATTAATTATCTTTCAATAATCCAACCCTTTAGGATTATATCCTTGCTGACTCAAACTACTGGGTTGAGGGTAACGTCACCTTCAAAAGAGGGGCCTACTACTATAACTAAGATAATCTCTTAAAAAGTGCAAAAGTGCATAAATAATCAAAGGTTACACTAAAGGCGAGTCGGATCCAAGTGATTCATCTTGTCTATCTGTTTTTATTTTATTTTATTTTTCAGCATTTTTAGTTTTTATTTTCATGTTTAAAACCTTTTTTCTAAATTTTTGATTTGATTAGACGTTGAGGATAAACCGGTACTAAAAGCTCTTGTGTCCTTGGACAACCTCGGTATCTTACCAACGCTATACTACGCTCACGATGGGTGCACTTGCCCATATGTGTGTTTAGTGTTAGTAAAATATCGTGTTTTATAAATTAAAAACTTGACTAAAGTGTTAAAAATGGCTTAAAATATACATAAAAAGCTATATAACGCTACACGCACATCATAGGACGCGATCAACAACTTGAAATTCCAAGGGATTGTGTCGTCTATCCGCGTAACTCTTTTGACGGCTTCTAGCTGTCTGAAGGTTATCGCGAATTTTCTTGACTTTATCTGTAGTCTCTAGAATGAGTTTAGGTCCAGTAAGTTGAGCTTCACCGATCTCATTCTAGCAGAATGGTGAACGACATTTTCGACCGTATAAAGCTCCGAAAGGAGCCATGTTGATGCTGGAGTGATAACTGTTGTTGTAGGAGAATTCAATCAACGGTAGATACGAATCCCAACTACCACCAAAATCGATCACATAAGCTCTAAGCATATCCTCCAGTGTCTGGATTGTTCTTTCAGTTTGACCATCCATTTGCGGATGATAAGCTGTGCTCAAATTAAGTTGGGTTCCCATGGCATATTGCATGGTTCTCCAAAAGTGAGATGAAAATCGAGCATCTCTGTCAGATATTATGTTCAAAGGAACACCATGTCGGGATACAATCTCATCCACATAGATTTTAGCAAGTTTGTCAGCAGATAAATCCTCACGGATTGGCAAGAAATGTGCTGACTTTGTAAGACGATCAACAATTACCCAAATGACATCATGACCTTTCTTAGTACGTGGCAATTTGGTAATAAGATCCATAGCATTGTTTTCCCATTTCCAAACTGGTATCTCTGGTTGCTCCAATAATCCAGAGGGATGTTGATGTTCAGCTTTAACCTTAAGACAAGTAAGGCACTTTGAAACATATAAGGCAATGTCTTTCTTCATACCCGGCCACCAGTACTGGGTTCGAAGATCCTTATACATTTTGTCTGCACCGGGATGAATAGAATAACGAGACTTATGAGCTTCATCCAATAGCAAGGTGCGGAGATTGTCTTGACTTGGGACCCACAAACGGTCCATGAAATAATACAATCCATTGTCGTTCAGTTCGAGATCAGGCTTAATATGGTATGGTAATTCTTTACCCATCAAGTCTTGTGAAACACAAGTATGTTGAGCTTGAGAAATGCGGGTTTGAATATCAGATCGAACTTGAACATAGTGAATCTTGACACGCTCTTTACGACTTAATGCATCAGCCACAACATTCGCTTTACCGGGATGGTAGCGAATTTCGCAATCATAGTCGTTTAAAAGTTCAACCCAACGTCGTTGCCTCATATTAAGTTCTTTCTGATTGAAAATGTGCTGGAGACTTTTGTGGTCAATGAATACTACACACTTTGTACCGTACAGGTAGTGTCTCCAGATTTTGAGAGCAAAAACTAGTGCACCTAACTCAAGATCATGAGTCGTGTAATTCTTTTCGTGTATCTTCAACTGTCTCGATACATAAGCTATAACTTTGTTTCTTTGCATGAGAACGCAGCCACGGCCTAAGTTTGATGCATCATAGTATACGACAAAATCATCGTTGCCCTCAGGTAAAGATAGAATAGGCGCATCACACAGTTTCGGCTTTAAGGTCTGAAAAGCTTCTTCCTGTTTGGATCCCTACTCAAAAAGTCTATTCTTCTGAGTTAAAGCAGTGAGAGGAACCGCGATTTTGGAGAAGTTTTCAATAAAGCGACGGTAATAACCTGTGAGACCAAGAAAAGAACGAACTTCAGTAGGAGTAGTAGGTGTATCCCAATCCTTAATTGCACTGATCTTGGCGGGATCTACATGAATACCTTGTTCGTTGACGATATGTCCCAAAAATTGAACTTCCTTAAGCCAAAATTCACACTTGGGGAATTTGGCAAAAAGTTGTTCTTTCTTCAGGAGTTCCATAGTAAGACAGAGATGTTGTTCATGATCGGCTCGTGTCTTGGAATAGATCAAGATGTCATCGATGAAAACAATGATGAACTTGTCCAAATAAGGCTTACGAACCCTATTCATCAAGTCCATGACAACAGCAGGAGCATTAGTTAAACCGAAGGGCATAACAGTAAACTCATAGTGCCCATATCTTGTGCGAAAAGCTGTTTTGGGAATATCTTCCTCGAGTACACGAAGCTGATGATACCCAGAATGTAAATCAATCTTTGAAAAGCAAGTAGCACCCTGTAGCTGATCAAAGAGATCATCAACGCGAGGTAGGGGATATCGATTTTTTATGGTAAGCTTGTTGAGCTCACGATAATCGATACACATCCTAAAAGACCCATCTTTCTTCTTTACAAATAAAACGGGAGCACCCCATGGTGAAACACTCGGACGAATAAATCCTTTATCAGAAAGCTCCTGAAGCTGCTTAGATAATTCCTGCATCTCAGACGGTGCAAGATGATACGGAGATCTAGCGATAGGATTAGCACCAGGTACAAGATCAATACGAAACTCAACTTGGCATGCTGGGGGTAAACCAGGTAATTCTTCAGGAAACACTTCAGGATAATCCCGAACAACTGGGATGTCTTGAATAGTCTTACCTTTGCCTTTCTCCTTTACAACATGTGCCAAAAAGGCAACGTAGTTCTTTCGTAGGTACTTTTGAGCTTGAGTACACGTCATGAGTTTAAGACCACTAGCAGGTTTCTCACCACGAACCTCTAAGATCTCACCAGTCGAGAGAGGAATATGGACAATCTTCTCAAAACAAACTACCTCTGCATGGTATTTGGCTAACCAATCCATTCCCACTATAACATCAAAGCTCCCAAGTTGCATTGGCGTGAGGTCGATAGGAAAAAGATGACTATTAAGGTTCAGCTGACAATTTCGAAGAACAGAATCGAGTACCATGGGTTCACCACTAGCAACTTCTACTGTCAAGGGCTTTCCTAATTTTGTTCTAACCATGGAAAGCATATGCTCAAAAGCAAATGACACAAAACTCTTATCGGCACCCGAATCAAAAAGAACAGAAGCAGGCTGATTGTTAACAAAGAACATACCATTCACCACCTCGTTGTCTGCATGCGCCTCGTTTGCATTCATGTTGAAAACTCGACCACGAGCCTGCGCCTGATTTGCATTAGCTAACCTCGGACACTGATTTCTGTAGTGGCTCAAATCCCCACAATTGTAGCAAGAACCAGGCGGATGGTGAGGTCGTGCAGCTTGTGCTGGTTGTTGAGCAGGCTGTTGTGCAAGCGGTTGAGCTGCTTGATTTTGTGCAGGAGCAAAACGACATGTGTTGGCAAGATGACTAGATTTCCCACAGTTGGTACAATAACGACACTGAACATGCGGTTGATGATGGCTGTTACACCTGTTGCACAAGGGTGCATTGCCAATGTACTGTTTCTTGCCAGGTGGTTGCGTGGGTTGATTTGGAGCTGTCTGATTAGCCTGTGCCATAACAGCAAAATTCTTGGAAGCCTTGCGCTTCCTAGACTTCCTCGAAGTCTCAGCTTTCTTACCCTTTTGTTTCTCACTCTTGTCGGACTGTTTCTTATCACCCTTCCAGTGGAGTTTACCCTTTCTGATCTGCGATTCAGTCAGGGTTGCAGCTAGCTCAATGGCCTGGCGAACAGAGGTAGGATTGCTACCAGTAACGATATCTTGCACAGGGTCAGGCAGACCATCGATATATCTTTCGATAGCTTTATCAAGCGGGGTAACCATTGTGGGACATAACAAGCTTAACTCCTCGTATATGTCGGTATAAGCACGGTGTTCACCACTGTCTTGTTTCAAATCATCAAACTCCCTTTTTAAAGCCCTAAGTTCATGACGAGGACAGAATTCCTCATCATTAGAGCCCTAAGCTCCTCCCAGGTCTGACACAAAGCAACATTTTCACCACGATCTCTCATTAACCCATTCCACCATATAAGAGCCCTCTTTTGAAACACACTAGAAGCAAACTCGACTTTATGATTATCAGGACACTGAACATGGCGAAAAGAACTCTCAATGCTCTCGAACCACTGTAGGAGCCCAGTTTCTCCTTCAGAACCACTAAACTTGAGCGGTTTAGCCGAATTAAACTGTTTAAAGTTGCATGGAGCAGGTGCATTATTGTTATTGTTGCCTTGGTTAATTTGAGCGATGAGATTTGGCAGTGCAGCAGCCATTTGCTGCGCTATGATAGCCGCCAGTTCGGCATTAGGTTGTTGTACGTCTCGACGAGGAGGCATTCTAAAAGAGGAAAACATGAGAGGAAATGAGTGAGATGATATGATGAATAATCAAAATGAGATGACATTGGGTAAGGAATGAGATGTTACAAATATTGACAAAAAGTAAGGATGGTGGTCATTCGTTCGTTACCATAGGTCAAACAAACGACACACAGTGACTAATCAAAGTAAATGGGTCACAATAATGTATCGCGAAGACATGCTTTAGCCTATAAGTGGACACTCACCCCAAGAGTTCCCAGGTAAGAGTGACTGGTCCGATTATGTGGATTTGTACGAACACTCTAGCCTAGACAGAAAACTCGAGGTACAGGCACCCACCCTTCCAGATTGCACGTGTTCACATTATTTAGACCCAAACTTTGACGAGATTTTGAAAACTTAGAGGGTTCAAAACCTTATAACAAATCATCTAGAAATAGATGATTGATTTTCAAAACGGATTTGGAAATTTGTGTTCTTGTTTTGGTTATCACCTAAAGATAGGCGACGGTATTGTTTTAAGACTAAACACAAGATAACTTGTGTTAGGGTCCTAGAAAGGTTATAGTCTAGGTCAAAGCATTACTAATAACCTAATTCCCTATAACCATGAGCTCTGATACCAACTCTTCTGTCACATCCCGACCGCGTAAAACAACAAACCGCGGCAGAAACGTCGGGGAGTGGAGCGACAGAATTATTGTTTCACAACCATGGTAATTAAAGTTTTGGTTTTATTCATTATATTGTTTGCATTGTCTTGGAATTAATGAAAACATAACATAATTTAACTGTCTTTTAAGTCACTAAGGCCCGAGTCCGCCTAAGTGTGTCACAGTTCTCATCAAACATTAGCTCCTGAAACACATGTGAAAATAGGTACGTCAGCATAAAAATGCCTGTGAGTTACATAGGTTTTGTTGAAATAGGATTCATGACTTGTAAGTTAAAAGAAATGTTTAACAAAAAAATTAGTCATGAATCTTGTAAAAAAATGTTTTCTTTCATAAATCATACGAAGATCGATATGAAAATCAATGATATAAAAGAAAAGATGTATGGTTAAATGAATAACCAAGTAAATTGAATTTGTGTAAAATATGTTGTTTATGAATCAATGTCTTGTGAAAATGTGTCGTTTGTATAAAATGTATCATGTCTTTGTAGAAATGATTTAGATAACGCTACGATATGTAATATCATAAAAGCACTTATATATAGGAAGTACCAGCGTCGTATCCGCCATGATTTTATCATACTACACATGTTTCGTTATTTAAATCACTTATTAATAAACCATCAAAATGTCTTGTTTAAACTAATGTCAAATGTCCATGTATAACAATGTCTAATGTTTCAATGTTATGTGTAATCATGTCTTGTAAAGCAAATGTCATGTAACAACAATGTCTTGTATGGTGAATAATAAGTATTACTCAAACCACATGTATATGTCAAAGTACAATCAAATGTCATGTGAAACTAAATGTCATGTATGGTGAATAAAAAGTATTTACTCAACCCCATATGTATAATGTATAATCAAATGTCATGTATGGTGAATAAAGAGTATTTACTCAACCCCATATGTAAAATGTACAAAACAAAGTCTTTGAATAAATCTAAATTTAAATCAAAAGTTATGTTTTGCAAAAACCAATGCTTTTATTGATACAAACATCTATGTAGTAATGTTTATCGCATACATTCAAGCCTTGAGACTGTCGGATAAACCCTTAACAAGTCAAAGGTTTATAAAAAATGTTTTCGGATTCTGTCATCCCCTACTTCCAAAGAAACCTAGGAAGCCGGGAACGGGATTTGTCAAGTCCTATGGTACCACTACATACTACCGAGCGGCGTGATCAATGTTAATGAACGTATTTTAGTCCCGTTAAACATACCAAATGTAAGCATGTTATGTAAAACCATGTACTAAGTATGCTAAGTAAACATACGAAGCAGAAATGTCATGTAAATCAATGTGCTAGCATGCTCAGTAAACATACATAGCAGAAATGTCATGTAAATCAATGTGTCCATATGCTGAGTAAACATATGCAACAAAAGTGTTTATGAAATCAATGTGCTAGCAGTCAACATACATAGCAAAGCATAAATGAAATCATGTACTATATGCATACTAGATGAACGTAGTAAGTATATGTCATGAAAGCATGAAAGTAACAAGTAGGCACATGTGTTCCACCCCAAAATATTTGAAAGCGGTAAAAGAAGGGTACTATGTACTCACTTGATATTGCTTAATAGTCTTGAAATAACAACCAAGTAACGCTCGAAAGATCACGGAATCAAACGGCACCTAATATAGGTAACTATGTTAATAATATGTTCCTAACTCGGGAGATAGGATAGAATGTCGTCTTGTAAACCAAATGAGTATTGAAACTCATATGATATGGTTTAACAAAGCCTACATTCTAAAACGAAACCTATCCTAAGTGCTTATGACCCGTTACGACTCGTTAACGTAGTTTACGCTACTTTAACGTGTCGTTCGCGCAAAAGCGCGTTCGGACCGCCTAACTAGTCCTATGACAAGTATTATATGCCCTAACATGCTTAAATATGTTGCATAATCAGTTTATGTGACAAAATTTAGGTTACATATGCTTAAAATGAAATTATGTGCAAAAAGGGCATTTTGGTCATTTTCCTAAGGCATATAAACTACCTATCATACAACTACTTAAACTAAGTGACCATAAGGTATAACCTCGGAAGGTTATTCCCTATACAACTATGGTCACAAAATATGTTTGGTCGGATCCTAACGATCGACCAAAAGGGTCGGGTTCGAAAGTCTAAGCGGTTGTTTAGACCGCTTAACTTACGACCCTAATTAAGCACTAAACTAACAGTGACGAGTTAAACATGTTTAACTAAGTTAGAAAACAAGTATGATATCAAAACAAAGTGTTTTGATACCCGAAAATAGTTTCATCTCAAAATGCGCATAATCGGCATTTTGACTGAAACTATGACTCGTCACTACGTCTAACAAACGTGGTAATCAGTAGGTATAGTCACAAGGGACTATAACCATCGTGATTACGCTCACGTTGCAAAGTTCAAACGAACTTTGTGTTGACCAATTCATGGTCAAAGAAGAAAGTCAAACATTGTTTGACTTTTATGCTTGAAATATATGAACAAGCATGAAGGAAACTTACAAAAGGTCCAAGCTTGGAAGAATTGAACTCAAAATACTCAGGTATGAAGCTTCAACAAGTGAGAGCTTCAACTTAGAACAGAATTGAGATCAAATGAGCAAGTTGGAGTGTGAAATTCATGGGTATTTGTAGGAAAATCAAGCTCCACAAGATCATTCCATTTGTAATTGAGTTGTTCAATGCTTAATCTAAGTCATACACTGCTTAATCTAAGTCATACACTTACTGGAACCAGATTAAAACCAGCCCACAAGTTGAAGAAACTAGGATTAAAAACCAAACTCAGCAGCTGTTTTGAAGAAAATGGTTTCTGCTGATCTGGGAAGGCTTTACGGACTGTAAGAGTGTCCATACGGTCCGTAAGGACCTCTGGTGCTGGCAGGCAAGTTTTGAAGTTTGGCAGTTTTGGTCCCTGTGTGTGTTTCGTCGCGTTTTGGCACTTCTAACACCTGTCAAGCCCATTTTTAAGCTTCATATGGATGTTAAAGTATATTTAACTTGAATTATTCTCAAAAATGTCTCGGATGAATGTTCGTTTGGTTGTACGGTTGCGTTGTTCGGTTAATTACGACGGAAATCGTAACGAACGCGTGTACGACGCAAATTGCGAAACGAATGAAGTTTTTGCATTCCTATCACTAAAGTACAATATTTTAGTGATTACAAATTTTTTTGGGATGTCCTAATATGTTCAGAACGTAAGATACGCGCGAAAATGCAAACTTATGCACTTTTTGACGCTTTTAGTCCCTGATGATCAAATAAGCATATTTTCTCGCACCAAACCCCTCAAAGCTTATATCTAAGCTATGTTAAGGTTATTTATGGTATGTTTAGCTTATGATCAAGTTCTGGAGTGTAGGTTACTATACGAATCGGCAGACTTTCGCAGTTTGTCTCAAATAGTCCCTGTAGTCTAATAAACTTGTTTTTGCCATACCAAACCCTTTAAAACTTATTTCTAAGTTATGTAAAGGTTATTTAAGGTATGTTAAGAATATGTTTATGTTCCGGAGTGTATGTCGCGTTAAACTGATTACGTTTACGCATCGGTTTGCGTATAACTTTCCAGAAAGCGATTTAGAGTTTAAAATCAAACAAAATCATAATGCGCAAAATGTCAAACATAAATAAACAAATATTGGGATCAAATCACATCGTTTTATTGATAATTGAACTGTTCAAAATTGTACAATGATTACACAAGCACAGATGTCAGAAAACACTTCAAAATAATTATATTTTAGTGTTTGTAATCTAATCAAAAATTCTTTTTATCAAATCATGCTCAAATCATCATTTCATGCTTTCATATCATCATGCATGTTCGCGTGTGTGCATCTAATGCACTCATACAACATCATCATCATCATTACTTATGATTTAAATACTTCCTAGAACATATTAATTTCATGTTCTTTCAAAATACAACATATATCATCCATCTTCACATAATCATTCATACATAAATCACCAAACACATGCTTCTTAACTATCTTTCAAGAACATGTAACAACTAAAAAAAACTCACAACATATCTAATAAATTTTCGGCCATCTACATGCCTATATACTAACATTATTTCAAATCAAAAATCATGATTCAATCATTCCTTTATATCTCTAATACATTTGCACATAATCTTGTTTATTCAAACAAACATCATGCAAGTATTATTGCAAACAAAAATTAAAATACAACCACTATACATACTCACATACATTCGGCCACATATACATACCACACATAACACCACTTTTTATTTGATTAAAACCATTTTCTTGTTTAGTATTTTCAAGTTTGTGAAGAAATTCAAGTATTTGAGAAACTTTCTATCATCATCATTAAAATGAAAGAACATGTATAAAATAAATAAATTTTATACCTTTCAAGAATATAAATGGGTTTTTGATGATGGTTTTTGTGATAAGAAGCTTGCATCTTCTTCAAAACTTCATGGTTTAATCTTCAAACATTTGAAGGATCTTGAAAAAGGCTTAAATCTTCACTATTATGTTTGAAACTCAAAAATGGTGAAGCATGTATGTGTGTATGGTTTGTGGTGAGAGAATGGGGGAGTCATTTGAGATTTGTGGTCTTGAAAATGATTAGCATGCATTTTAAATGGTGGAGGTTATGTGCACTCTACACTTGTCAATTTTAGAAGCATCCAAGAAAAGGTGGGAACCTCTTGGCCGCCACATATGTCTCCCTCTCACATGCACATGCATATACATACATATATATATTATGTATTAGCTAAAAACAGGTATTTAACTAGCTACCGTGTATTTTTTCTCGCGTTTAAATTGCGTTTTAGTGCGTTTTAAATTATTTTTATCATTCTATAAAAATAATCACACTAAATTATTACTGAAATAATTATCAGTTGCCTAGACTGGCTATGTTGACAGTATTTTGTTAGATACGCGCAGTATCGCGCGGTACGCGCTTAAACTCGAAAAATAGAGTTTCTTAGCGTTTTAATTTATTTTTCCTCACGAACATGATTAAAATTACCATTCAAATCATAACAGACTATTTTTAGGATTTTAACACTGATCGGGTGGTCACCGACGTTCGTTTCGCATTTTGTTCGTTACGCGATAAGCGTTTATCTTATTGTTGACAACATAATTTTTATCAAAGTTTGGATTTACCAACGCATCAAATATCACATATAAACATCAATATCAGTCACATACAGCCTTTTTATTTATTCATGACACGTGTTACATTTGTACGGTACAGCCTAAATAGCCGGGTGTCACACATAGACCCCTCTCTTATAGGAGTTTTTGGCGCGTAGTTTAGGTGGGATTTTTTATTATAATAAATGATAGTAATAAATTACCCGTCTTTTCAGTTACTGTGTGTATTTACTGTTTTGTTTAGCTTTATCAGTTTCTAGGGTGATAGACGTCTCATCTTCCAAGTTTGGCATTTTTTTTAAATGGGGCTATGCCAACCAAGAAGACAAAATACAATAACGGAGAAAATATTAAGCAGGAAAAATATTTTTTGTTATATTTGGCGTTTTGTAAGCAATAACTTTTTGTAGTATTTTTTTAGCGTTTTGCAAATAAATAGAGAAATATATCATTTAATTATCTTAAAAAAAAGAAGATTATACAGAAGAAAACTAAAAAAAAAATTAAAACTCTTCGTCAGAAGGTATTTTATCCGAGAAGTATCCATCACTTGCGTCATCTTCTTCCTCGGAGTCTTCATCTAGACCTTCATCCATGTCATCACCTTCACTTTTATCGGCTTCTAGTTCCTGAAGATTCTGAAGCCTCCATTTGAACATGTCTTGCATTAACGCCATTTTTGAGTCCATTTCTGTGTTCAAACAAGTGGCGTTATGCAATTCTTCCATGAACCCAAGCCCTGCTTTATCATGATGTTTTCAAGCCAGTAGTCTTCATGCTCTCCGCTTCGTATATAACGGTCACCATGTCTGTTTCATCATCAAAACGCCATGATGTCAAGACAGGGCCCGGCTTTACATCTGCTTTGATTAGTCCAAATTTCCTTGTTAATGCTTTCATAAGCATAAGTGTTTCATGGCATTCGTTATCCAGAGCGATGCCAAGAGATAGGATACCCCTCTGTACCTCTTCTTCCATCTTCAAAATTGCCTTGATCGTCCTAACATACACCCTCCTTCTGTTGTCAAAACGCAGGACGAATCGCCTGATTGCCAAAGTGTATCTCCATCAAACGATGGTTGCCATTTTTTGGTGTTTTGGTTAAATTAGCGTTTTTGGTTAAAGATGTTTTTGTACAAATGATAGATTGAAGTGATTATGGAAGCGATGTTTTACGTCGTTTATATAATGATGTTTTTGGCGCGTAATTTAGGAGGAAATTTCTTCTAATAAATGTTAATAACTGAATTTCTGTTGCTGTGTTGTTTCCTCTTCCTATAATCTCCAACGCGTTTTATCACTAACTTTTGGCATTTTGTATTTAATTGCGTTTTATTTTTTTGAATGGCGTGTTATCATTTTTGTTTTTGAATTTGAGCGGTAAAAGACCCTTTTACCCTTAATGAAGCGCGTCCCACATAATAAAATTGATGTTATTTATGAAAACGCCACCGCGCAATCTAGTCCATGGATTGTTTTGATCTGACGATCCATAACCGTTCTCACACTTTCCCCTGTTTTCTCTAAATCCTGACCCATATAGGGTGTGTATATATATATATATATATATATATATATATATATAACGGTGAAAAGTGTGAGAACGGAGAGAACGGTTATATATCATCAGATCAAAACAATCTATGGACTAGATGACGCGGTGGCGTTTTCGTAAATAACATCACTTTTATTAGTTTGGCGCGCTTCATTGAGGGTAAAAAAGTCTTTTAACTTCTCTACACAAAACGCCATCTCATGAATAAAACGCCATTAAATTACCGCCTTAACCTACATAGCACACACCATCCTAATCTAAAACGCCATTAGATATAAAACGCCAAACTTGTTTTAAACGAATAAAGCTGAACAAACAGTGACTGAAACGACGGGACTTAATTACTAGCATTCATTATAATAAAATCTCGCCTAAAACAACCGCCAAAAAAATCCTATATATACAACATCTCAGACCTTCCACTAAAACACCCAAAACCCCAAACACCATATTTAATATATACCATTCGTCTTAGAAACGCCAAAAAACCCAAACATCAAATATCCTCTAAAACAAAACGTTTATTTGAAATTCAGTTTGGCTGTTGGTAAGGTTTCGCTCAATGTAATGGACAAAATCCTTAACTGAGGATATTGTCCATTTCATTGAGTAAAATCTTATTGACTTTATCCTCAACTTCCATCCAATTTATAACGCCAAAACATACAAAAACATTATTGAGGTTTGCTCTCAATAAAGTTTAGCTGTATGGGGTGAACAATATTGTTAGACATCTTTCTTAACTGAGGATTAACAATGTTGTCCATCTCATACAGCAAAACATTATTGATTTTAGCATGATCAAATTTAAAGGTTTAAGGTACTTTTATTTAGTGGCGTTCTTTTTCTTGGGAAAACACCAAAAAGTTAAAAAATCAAACATCATTCCTTGGAAATTCAATATTGTTCTATGCAAAGTTTCGCCGAATGGATTGTTAGCTGAAGGGTGTAACTCAATAACATTTTGCTGCATGAGATGGACAAATATTCAAGAAAAAGAGGTTGATGTCACACTTTGGGCTTCCAAAAGGCGACAAAAAAGCTACTTCAAAAAAAAATGAATCATACGAAAGTCGAAACAGCCAGTTAAGATGATTCAAAAAAGAAGAAAGAGACTGGTGACAGTGAAGATTTGGAAGATCAATTGTTTATATTTTTTTTTAATTTTCTTTTTCAGTTGATTGTTATATAATAACAACGTCATATATAATAAAAACGCCACACAGCCAAATGCTTGTCAAAACGCCATCATGCCATAAAACACCCCAAAAACTCCCAAACTATAATAAAATTACTTTGGACAAGTATTATAAAAACCCAAAAAAAATTATAAAAACTAAACTTGAAAAGGTAACTAGAAACAGTAACTACAAAACAGTAAAACTGAAGCGACGGAAACTTTATTATATTAAAATCTAGAACGCCAAACTTGAAAGATGGGACGTGTTACAGACTTCAGATGTAAAGCTTATAAAAAACAGTAATTACAAACAGTAACTGAAATGACGAATACTTTATATTATAATAATGCTGTTGGATCGATGTATGACCCGATTGAGTCGATCAGAAGAGCTTTAAGTCCAGTTCAAAGGCGGAATCAGAGAACTAGACACAAACACAGCTTGATAATCTAATATATGTCTCTTATATTGCGTTTGATATTGATTACAACCTGACAGAAATCCGGCAGCACTTCGTTACAGTTCTGGAATTGCGTACCGAATGAATGACCAAGTGCACCTTATATAGTAGAGGTGATTCCACTTATATGGACATGCCATATAAGCGAAATCACTTGTTTCTGATTTCACTTATATGTCATGTTCACATAAGCGAAATCACTCCCTTAACCTCTAACAAACGTTTCTCAAACCTTGTGCACTGGATATCCTATCTAATCTTATCATATTACATGATACAAGACAAAGTCAATAGACGTAATGCACTAACAGACTCCCCCTCGGATATTGACGAAGTCTTCAGTGACTATTCTTCAATATGACACATCTTCAGTCTTGATCATTCTGCCTTCTCTTTCATGTTGTAACAATGTAAGCATCCAACAATCTTTCTCTTCTCCTATCAGCTTCAGGCTCCCCCTTTCGTCAAGCTTCCGTGATTTGGGATCGACACCTAGCTTTCCATCTACAAGCTTCTCTTTTCCTCAAGCTTGTCTTCAGACTTCCCCTTAGACTTTTCTCTCAGGATCGTAGTCTGGACTATCTTCTGCAATTTCTCAAACATTTATAAGTACAATGTTTTCATATTATCAATCAAATTTTCTAATCCACATCCCCTCACAGTTAATCATCCAAGTTCAAGTTAATGACCTAGGAGATATCACAAACTGTTTTTGAAATTTTTGATTTTAATTCAAGTTTCAAATTAATGAACTTGTTTTATTTTCAGAAACACAATCAACTTATTTAGATTTTAAAACTCAGCATTTCAGATATCGGTTGTCGAAAATAAAGCAGAAATCAAAATCTTTTTGAATTTTCTGAAAATATAAAGCAATAAAAAAAAATATGTACAAACACATTTACAGACAATATTTTTGTTTGAGTATGCGTCAGAGGATCATATCCGTTTTTGACAAGTCACAAGTACCGTTGAGCTTAGTTACACATTAAGAATTAAACAATTCACTTAGATTGTCGATATACTTGTCCACTTAAATTTTCATACAAACTTCAACTGATTCAGGATACGAATTAGGTATTTTAAGAACTTAAACTCATTCATGTGTCCCACCTCTTGAATATACTCCCGTATCCAGATCCCAATATTCAGACTTACAGGTGAGTATACCTAGATGATATCTGTAAGGGGAATAAATTATAGTACAAAACCGTGAGAGCTCAGGTCAGAACTTCCGTTCAGCAGAGAGATGACGACTCGACTTTTCGGTGTGTCCCCTTTAGAGGATCTTTTTTACAACAGCCATGATTAGCATTTTTCAATGTTTCATCATTTTTTAGCTGAGGGCTGCGCTATGTTTCAAGCAATGCGGAAAGTATTATTCGAGGACTAGGTCAGAACTTCCATTCAGCAGAAGTCCCAGAATAATACCCCAGATATCACTAAGCATAAAGACCTAGTATCTCAGAAAGAGGGGTCCTTCAAACGAGATTTCAGGGGTTACCTATATATCCAAGTAGTGTTCCCCACGAAATAAGCAAGTTTGAATTTAGGTTTATATCCCGAAAAAGTTTACTAAATGTATAAAAACCTATCGGCATATCATCAGTGAGACTGTTTAACGCTATAAAATCATTACATTTCTTTAGCATACTGTAACTGTCTACTGATGTACTATCATTTCCTCTTTTTACGCAAAAACTCAAATTTTTGAATTTTATCATGTTTTTGTCATTTTCAAATTTTCAAATGTTTTTGGATTTTCTAACAACATTACTCCCCCTAAAATGCAAAATCATATAAAGAAAATTTGACAACCAACACTGATAGCTTTGTCTCGCCATCCATTTTCTGCTAAAAGTGCTCTGATTTGCAGAAAATATACGCATGAGAAGCAGAAATTATAACATACCCCCATGATTTACAACACATTGAAATTTTACAGTTTGAAAACCGTTTTTCAATCTGATGAAAGTAATCATGTTTGTTCAGCCGTGAGGGTTTCGGCATATTCAATCTACACATATTTTTGGTTTTTCAAATTTTTCAATTTTTTAGGGTTTTTGAAATATTGTTTATTTATTTACAGAAAACATATAAACTTCCTGTTTCAACCAACACAGGATCCAGCAGCAGCCTCCTCCTCTTGTTGTGCCAGGCTGCTCCAATTTCCAATTTCACAATCTTTAAATTCCATGAGCACCTGCACAAACAAACTAACTGAATTACTTGAACAATTTAGCCCAGGTCTGTTGAACCTTAGGCATTTCAACACAATAATTTTCATTCAATGCTGGAAATTCTTTGTCATTTTTCACAAAAACTTTCTCAATTTTAACTTCAGCTTTCTCATCTTTTACCAAATCAACATGTTTCTTAACACTCCATGTTTGACCTTTTGGTGTTCCTCGTTTGTAAAAATGTGAAACTTTTTGATCATTTTGATTTTGAACAACAACTCTTGGTTTCCAAAACTCTTGGGGTTTTGTCATATCAATAGATGTTTTCCAACTTTGTGTTGTTCTGAATCTGGGTGTGTGAGAATTCCAGGTCTGTTTTGAATCAAACCTGTTCTGGTTTAATTTCCAATTTTGATTCGAAGCAAACTTGTTTGTGCTGTACATCCAAGTTTGTTTTGAGTCAAATCTGGTTGACCTTTGTCTCACATTCTCAGATTTTTGTTTCTCATCATCAATCTTCTTTTGATCAACATCCACAGGTTTTAGATTAGGACACTTGCGTGCAAGATGTCCTTTTTTATCACATTTGAAACATGTTCTCATGGACACATCTTTGACCTGTGGTTGTTGCTTTTTCTTTTTAGCAAAGAACTCATCATTAGACTGTCTCATTTTGAGTTCTTTTTCTTCTTCTAAACTACCTCCTTGAACAAAACTCATTTTTGCCTGAAAATTTTGAGTTTCATTTTTGTTTCGATTTTGTTTCTTTTTATAACCCAACCCAGCCTTCATGTTTTTCTTCTTGTAACCAGGTTTGTTATACGAACCTCTATGACTCTTACCTGCAAACTTTGAAATATCAAACTTCTCAATCTCAACCATTTTGAAAACTTTATCAACTTTTTCTGAAATCACATTCTGAATTGGGAAAAAACATCTAAGAACAATTTGTCCGATCCAATCATGGTATAAACCAATCCTTTTGAATCATCATTCAAACTTTCCTCGGATTTTGTGTTTTTCAGATAACCATCATGAAGATTTCCTTCATCTTCATCCTGTGATTCAGATTTTCCTGTAACAACTGACTCTTCTTTCAACACACTTTCAACGACTTTACCTACCACCTCTGAATCATGAGAATCATCAGATTTGGAATAGGTTATGTCAATGTTGTCTGGCAATTGGTCTACCATGTTGAAAGCTTTTTCGACCTTTTCCTCATCATAAAATGCAAATTTTCCCGGTGGTGGAACTTGATGAAACTCTGAGCCAATGCCTTTCTTGTTCTGATCAGACTCACCATCACCCGGTTTTATATTGAAAATTCGTTCAAGCACATATGACGACACGTGGTAACTTTTTAACTTGTTGTTATCCTGTTCTAAATCAGCAATCTGTCGCTTTAGCTTAGCAACATCCTCAATATAGGAATTAACAACATCTTGTTTTATAGCATACATTCGTTTAAGTTCTTTGGTTGTTTCAGAAAGATAATTCATTCTTGATTGAGCATATTTCATTTCATCTTTTACTTTATCATATGACTCTTTTGTAATGTGATATGATAATTTCATTGAGTCATATTCCTTTTTCATTTCTTGACAAGCAATTTCTTTTTGTTCACATTCATTTGTCATTTTCAAAACATTTTCTTTCAAAATTTCATTTTCTTTCTCTAATTTGTTACATTTTTCTGAAAGTTTTTCATCATTTTCTTTAAAAACTTTTTCTTTTTCTAGCATTTCTTTGCATTTTTCTTTGAAAATGTTTTCTATTTTTGTGAATTCAAGATCTCTTGTTCTGAATTGCTCATCTTTTTCAGTACAAGCTTTGCACGGTTCCATGCATTTCTTGCACTAATCAATCAGTTTCATGTTTTCAGAATCAGAATTTACCTCAGTTATTGGCACTTCGGTGTTTTCAGCAACCTCTGTCTGCTCAGCAACATTCTGCTTTTCTTCAACACCGATTTCATCACCATCATTATCAGCTTCCTCATTCTCATTCTTTTCTTCTTTTTCTTCTTTCTTCTCCTCTTCTTCAATCTGCTGTTCTTCAGTAACAGCTTTCTCAACCTCTTCATTCACAACAACTTCTTCACTTTTGATTTCCTTCACAGCTTCAACTTCAACAGTTTCTGCTTTAACCTCTTCAGCAGTTTTCTTCAGATTGTTCACCATTTCTTCAACATTCTTCTTCATTCTCTCCTCATCCCTTTTTCTCAAACACGATAACATAGCATATCTGATCTCCTTTTCAAATCTCTTAACATATGTGTCATCTTTCAATACATTTCTATAGTATTCAGCTCTCAACGGGACTTTGAGAAGAACATCATTGAAAATTATGTCTTTCTTGGGAACAACCGGTTCTCCTTCTCTGTTATAATAGCATTCTCTCTTTTTATCCCATCTTTTGCTACCGACAGCCATCTCATACTCCTCCTGCATGTCATCCATTCTGTTATAGACCATGTTTCTTTCTCTGTAGGTCTTCTCACTCAAGATCTCTTCTCGAGTTTTTTCTTTGATCTCAACTTTTTCTTCATGGACTTCAGCAGTGTCTTTGTCTTTGTTTTCAGCTGTGTCTTTGTCTTTGTTTTCATCTTGAATCTCAGCAACAAAAACAAACTTTCTTTCTTCTGTCATAGCTCTCCCATGAGCTGTTTTACGAACATTCTCTAAACGATCTTCTTCTGGACAAACTGTGCTCCAGTCAAATCCTTCATCAGGATAGATTACTGCATATGCTCTTGACTTCTCTTTCGGTTTATCATATCCATACTCCAAGCAGAACCAGCTTTCATGAGCATACGCTTTCGCCCAGTTGATGAAACGTTCTTTCCACCAGGTATAATCTTCAATGCTTTCCAGAGTTGGTGGCTTTGAGTGAGTTCCGTAAAAGTTATCATGCTTGATGTTTTCATTGAGCACCTTAGTGATGGTTTTTGGTGTAACATTTGCAACCTCGGACGATTCGGATGTGAATGCGTTGAAAAACGTGTTGTAGAATTCCTCAGCCATGATGTAAACCTAACAAAAAAACAAACACAATCAGTTTAAATGAACTGTATACGTAAAAGTGTGAGAGCGAAATTGATCTAGGACTCGTGTCAAAAATTCGCGGATTCGTTCCAAAATTGTAGAAATGAGAACACTGAATGAATGAGACTTGATAATTGCTGACAACTACAAGTATCAATATGATATGATTGGGCCGCAAATGATATTGAAACTTGGGCCGACAACACTTTGACTTTCACAACTGATTAAGATTTGGGCTGATGTAATAGACTTATCACATGTACACCTTTAATTGTTTATAGGACCAGGACACTTCAATACAACCAAATTTTAATTGGGCCGATATTCCCACTAAACCGACAATTTTAATACACCTCTCAATATAATTGGACCCTTATACTTGAGTAGGCTGACAACATGCAATGAACAGACCAAATTCTCTTAGCCGATACTTTGTTTGGAAATTGATGTTATCAAGAATATGAAATATCCATTATCACATGTAAATCTTGACTGAAACATTCACATGACACTGACACACTGAATTAATTGTTATCACATGTAAACTATCCAACACACATGCAAACCAACAATCTTCTTTTTGAGTGGAATTAGGATCAACTCTTAGTTGTCACAAAAGCGAAATCAGGTTGACTAATGAGCGGAATTAGACCATGTATGTCCCTAAGAGCGAAATCACCATGATCATACGAGCGAAATCACTGATTATGTGACACAAGAACGAAATCAGATGGTCATATGAGCGAAATCCTTCAGATTATGTGACTCAGGAGCGAAATCAACATGACATATAAGCGGAATCACAAGATGTTCGTATGAGCGAAATCAAGTCCGAAGTCAATTTGGTCCATTTTTAGTCCGAATTTTGATATGAAACTTTCAAGGGTTTATCTTTGTCCAATATTACACACACTGTGAAATTTTGATCTGGTTTTGACCGATAAAACTTCCTGAAATGATGAAAGAAGGTGTAGAAGTCAGAATGTGATCGAAATCAAGCTAAACTCTTCTTCCTGTGCTCTGATACCACTTGTTGGATCGATGTATGACCCGATTGAGTCGATCAGAAGAGCTTTAAGTCCAGTTTAAAGGCGGAATCAGAGAACTAGACACAAACACAGCTTGATAATCTAATATTTGTCTCTTATATTGCGTTTGACATTGATTACAACCTGACAGAAATCCGGCAGCACTTCGTTACAGTTCTGGAATTGCGTACCGAATGAATGACCAAGTGCACCTTATATAGTAAAGGTGATTCCACTTATATGGACATGCCATATAAGCGAAATCACTTGTTTCTGATTTCACTTATATGTCATGTTCACATAAGCGAAATCACTCTCTTAACCTCTAACAAACGTTTCTCAAACCTTGTGCACTGGATATCCTATCTAATCTTATCCTATTACATGATACAAGACAAAGTCAATAGACGTAATGCACTAACAAATGCACCGCCTAACCTACGCGCCAAAGACATCCTATAAAATCATACCTCTCAGCAACTTCCATTTAATCACACCAAAAAAACAAATGCCAATATTCCTAAATACCACTCACTGTAAAACGCCAAAAATTTTAAAAAAAAACATGCTTTCTTGGATATTCAGTATTGTTATTCGTGAAGTTTCACTGAATGGATTGTTAGGTGAGGGGAGTAACTCAGTAAGATTTTGCTGCATGAGATAGACAAATCTTCAAGAAAAAGATACTGATGACAGTCATATGTCATTTTGTGTTCTTTGTTCTTGAGGAAGGCTTGGATGAGGAGAAGAGAACAGTGACACTGAAGAGTGGGATGATTATAAAGATGAAGATCAAGTTGAAGAGCAGAGCGAAAAACCCACTCACACGTCATAGATCTATATCCCCAAACATCCACAAAAGCCACTTCAACAGACGAGCAGACAAAATAATCAAACCGATGGGTTTATTAAGTTTTACATAAAACGCCATATATCTGGTGACAGTTCTTATGGAATTAAAGAAGAGAGAGACTGATGATAGTGAAGATTATGAAGAGAGATCCGATTAGGATTTTTAATTTATTTTTTTCGCTTCTATTTTTTCCCCTGTGATTGTAATATAATTTTCCGATTGTAAAACACCAAGATACCACAAACGCCAAAATGTATATAAAAAATAATAGAACAATGGGCTATCTTGTCTAAGACGCCTTTGAATCTAAGAACAAACAACGGGGCGTCATCCTAAAAAGTCCTGGCCATACTTAGTATGGATGAAGTCATTCAGAGAGATATTCTGATCCTTAGGGTTCTAATGGCCTACGATTTGAAAACGCCATAAACGTCAAAATGTTAGTACAGTGAAACCATTAAAACGCCATGAAATTATTGAATTTGGTTAACGCCAAAAAATCTTAAATGCCAAAAATAAATCAATATTGTGAAAAGCGGAAGATAAAATGACAAAAAAAAACCATACTGTAACACCCTTGCTTGTTTAATACAATATTTTATATAAGTTTCGTAAAAATACATGTTTATACGATTACACATAAGTATGACAATACGAGTTTACTAAAACTTTTACAATTTAAAAGTTTATAGAACAACTTAATGTAATTGAATTCGTCGTTTAAAAGATACGACGAAACGCCGCACGGAAGCTTTTAACTTTATCGTGTTCGGTTCTTCTTCGAGCTTGATCTTCATCCGGGCA
The DNA here is from genome assembly GCA_030545235.1 of Helianthus tuberosus. Taxonomy (NCBI): domain Eukaryota; kingdom Viridiplantae; phylum Streptophyta; class Magnoliopsida; order Asterales; family Asteraceae; genus Helianthus; species Helianthus tuberosus. The sequence continues at coordinate 121,930,384 of CM060365.1, read as the reverse complement.
CTCTTGGCAATCACCTATGATCAAAACCAACTTAAAAGTTAGTTTTGATAGCTAAATAACAAGTTTAAACAAGTTATATGGGTCAAACAAACAAAATTAAACATTTTTCAGGTTCAGGGGGGGCTAGGCGTCACGCCTAGGGGCTAGACGCCCCACCTAGCCCCCTTTTTGGTAGAATGTTCTTAATATGTTGCTGCATATTCCCAGCATAACCTGATTTCACGGAAACGAGCATAACTCTCTCATTTTTAATCCGTTTTACCCGATTCTTTTTCCTACGCGTCCGTAATTTATTTCTCCATCTTATGAAGTTGATATCCAACATCCGGCATAACAAAATTTCAGACCTTTAAGTCTTCGACTTAATACCTTTTTACAAAGTTTTGACCCGTTCATGCATTTACCAAACTAACTTGTTATTTTCCTTCAAAATACCATGGTCATCATGTTATATCCGTTTACTAATTTTCAAGATTTAACTTTTCGGGTTCCTTAAGAAGTTTTAACCCGTTATGCATATATACTCGTTTTGACCCGTTACGAGTATTTTACATTTTTAGACTTAAATCATGCTTCTATTGGTTTACATCCTATCACCGTTTTTATACGAATTCCAAGGACCCAATTTAACAAGTCGCTTAATTCAAAACAACTCTTTAAAGGTTGTTTACTCTATTTACCCCTCAAGGGCTTTTTGGTCAATTTTAGCCCTTCATTTGCGCGATGAAGGACTTCCGATATTATTTGACCAAAATATCACTTTTAGCTATAATTCTAAACATGCGTACCTGACTCGGGTCATAAGATTGACCCGTTTAAATACCTTTTGCTATTACTATCTAGTTAATAGCAATGCTAACCATGTGTTAATTCCTGTGATCACAAAACTCAAAAAGCAATCATCAAGTATTAATGACAAATGGTGTTAACAACACCATTGACCCGTTTAGTCGAAATGACCAATTGTCATTATGAGATGGCACTTAATTACCATTTCACCCCTTTAACCTATCCCGGTTTACTTTTTTTTTTTTTTTGAAATCATACAACTTGAAAGTCGTTTCCTATTTTATTTGACCCATTATGACTTATGCCAAATGGTGTCGTTTTAAATCCCTTTATCTATTCGTTAACCCATGTCCGGATTACCATTTCACCATTTTTACCCCTTTCTACCATAATTTATGGTCTCTACCATTTTCACTTGTTCCGACTAGCATTATATCGCGCCGAAACATCATGTTTCATTTACTTATTATAAATCGTATTCCATGTTCTCAAATAAACATTTTGAAATAAAAGTAAAAAGGGCGTAAGCTTAACTTACCTCGCATCCGAACTATGCTTTTCCTTTCCTTCATGATTCGTTTGACCCGCTCCCTCATCAAGCTTCCACCTAGCTTGTTACGCGTCAAACTATCATCATCGTTTTCAAGGTGGTTAGTTTAATCATAATTTAATACGATCATTCCACCTTACGCATTTCATATCAAAAATTACCATTTATCGTATCATAGGTCAGTTTGACTTTTTGAAAGTCAAACATCCCTTAATATATAAAATGCACATTCATGTTCATTAGCTAGTTTAGGCATTTTCAATTTACCCGGTAGGCGTTCCTTTAAGCCATCGTTCTAACGAATCTTTTAATTCGAGTTCATGTTATTATTATCACTAAGCTAGCCTAGCTCTTGATTATCGAAGACACTATATTTCTTTATCTCACAAAATCTACGGGTTTTCCCTCTATAAATGAAACCCCTTTTTATCATATTATTAGGCATTCTTACGATGCCTAATCAAATCAAATTCTACTTTCAACCGAGTGAGCGCGCGATTTCACTTAGGTATTTTAACAAACACCTAGTGGGCATAATTTTTTACACATTTATAAACTAGTTCATAACTAGTCAATTCTACCAATTTTAACATCATTCTCAATTTCATTACATCTAGCATACATAACAATCCAAAATTCACTTCATCGAAATTCAAACTACACCCTTTTCACAATAAAAACTCTAGTGTTCTTCCTCTTCCTACAAAACCCATTAAACACCTAAGTGGGTGATTAGGAAATTCATGATTATGAACACCAATTCATAAATTTATTGACTAGGGTTCATTCCTAAGCATGGATTCATACTAGTTTCATCAAAACATCAATCATTCAAGCATAAATTTCAGTTTTTATAATTTCACCAAGAATCTCAACTTCATAAATATAAAAAAATTTGACATACCTTATGATCCCATAAGCTTGGTGATTGTTTTTATGTGTTCATGCATACGATTTGGCTCTGATTCACCCTTCAATTTGGTGATTTGAGGAAGAACTAGGGTTTCCCCTTGTTTGGTCGGGAAGTCATAACCCGTGTTATTTTAAGTCCCGTTAACTCGGGCATTTTTATATACTTTGTTTTCTCAAAGTATTTATCCTCTTTCCAATTAATATTAAGTTTATTTATTTAAATTCCTAATATTTACCGGGTTGCTTCTTTTTTTTTTACCACTAACGGTATTTTACCCGCCATTACTATTAACGCGGTTTGATTACCAAACCCGTTTTTGGGGTGTTACAAGTCTACCCCCCTTAGAGAGGTTCCGTCCTCGAAACCTTGTTTACATAGTTCCTTTAATTTGGATTAAATGAACTTAGTTTTGTTTTTCAAGGCATGCATTCATTCCTTTTTGATCTAACATTTCCATTTATATTGACGTGTAAGTCTTTCGTGTGTAGGGCCTCGCAGGCCGTTACTTTTCAGCTTATATCCATTGTCTTCATTGTTTATTCATTTTGGCGGTTAGACTTGTTAGTCACCGGTTACTTCATACCCTGTTACCCGGGTATGCTATTTGCCATCTCCGGCCTTATGTGTGTTTAAAATTCTCTAAGTCACCTCGTACCACTTATGTTTTGTTAAAACGTTACTTTTGACTAAAAACTAAATTCTTAGTTTACGTTTCCTCTTTGTCGTACATCTTTCTCCCGTTTCTAGGAATGTTACTTCCGAGAATCTAGTCCTTTCCGTTATTATTTAATGCGGGGAATTATAACAAATTCCCAAGCTTAACCCCTATGACCCGTAGGTTCTTTCACTTAGCCTCGTAGGCTATTTATTTAGATTTTCACCTTTTTATCCTTTCTAAGGTGAGACCTTTACAATTCGTTTCTTTCTATCTGTGACCCGATGGTCTTTTTGGTCCCGTAGACTTTAACACTATTTATAATCCCGTAGGTTATGATGATCCCGTAGATCATCTTTTATTCGTGTCTTTACTTAACTGTATATATATATATATATATATATATATTTATGGTGTCAAGGTACCCTTTTTATGTTTAGAATCATTTATTTTCGCTTTTGTATTTCATTTGACCTTGACCGTAGTCTAAGGCTACATTTGTTTTCTTTTGAATTATTCTTCCGACTCTATGACTTCTTCCGTCATTTACACGTTGGTTTGTCCCACTCTTATCGTTATTCAGCTTATACCTCTATTTCCTTGCGAACCGTTACCCGGGTTCTTTATCTTGATGTTTTTAACACTCCAGTTTCACTGGTTTGCGTTTTCCTTTCTATACTCTTTTACGACCTATCACATAGGTTCATTAATGTTTCGCGCTTTCATTATTCAGCTCGGGCTTCCTTTCATTTTCGAGCGTTATTCTTTATTAATCTTGTTTGACACGTTTGTGTGAAACTTCATCACTTATGAACGTCAAACTTCGTTCTTTGTTCGACCCGTTCACTTTAAAATAGTTGAACATAATTATCAAAAATTTATGTTTTCAAAATCTTATCATCTTTTAGTCATGACCCATAATCCGAGTCTTTTGACTTTCTAATCCGCGTTCCCGTCTATTGGATTACGCATCTTCTTAAAATCATACCCACCTATCGGGTATCCTTACCGAAGTCATTTTCAATGTAATCATTCTGATATGATTTTAGACTTCGTTTTAACTTATTTGGTCGTCTTAGCGAAATCCATCGCTTTTATTCAATCGTGTCCTTTATTCTTTATTTAATTTGTTTGACTTGTCTGTGTGAATCTCATCACTTGTGACAGTCAAACTTTTATCCCTGTGCCTTAGCATTCCCATTAGTCGGTTTGTATTTTCATTTACCTTGATTTTTGTCCCTTCTCTCGGGCTCGTTATCCTAACGTAATACGTTTCCGTCCTCTGGCTTGCGTTTACGTTTACTATCAAACATCTTACTTGTTTGATTCATTTGGGTATCTTTTTAATTCGTCTCATTCACCCCGCCCTTACTACATCGGACATAAATGCGTCCACTACAAGAAGTTCATGGTATCATATGCCACTACTTACTTGGCCAGAGTAAGCGATTGGTACATGACACACATGACCTTTTCATAGTTTTACATCACGCCCTATGTAAGTAATGCATCTATTTATTTCATATCCCTGATTTCATTTACTAAAGCTTTATTTAATTGTTAAACAACAATCACTAGTTTTACTAGTTTTACATTCGAACATAAAAATGTTTTCCTTTCTATCGAACTATTATATAATCACATTTGTTAATGTGATCACTACCTTTCTTAATAGCATTATATTGAGAGTTTTCCACTTGGATAATTACCCCCCGTCCAAGTTTCCATATAAACTAATCCTGTTATTCCTTTGTTATTCGTCATTGTGAATAACATATATATTTCTATTAAACTTTTCTTGGGAACATCATCCTGAATAGATATTCTATTCAGGTTTTCCAAGTTTTATCACATATATGCAACTATCATTCTCTACATGTTTATTGCATATTGCTATTTGTGCGATTATATTTAAAAGCGTGCACCTGGTAATGCTTGCCCCGACGGGCGTTCCTTGCCATTAACCTTGTTCGCGGTCGTTACACGATTTAGTCCTTGGTGAGCATGCTCCTCTTGTCATACTTCGGACCGTTCCTCTATCATATCCGTAATTCGTTCAACCCTTGTAATCTTTACATGTAAGTGTCCTTCAATTAAGACATTCACAACAGTTAGTAATTTCGACATTAATGGATGCCCGTATTAGAATACAAGGCTTTTCTACTATACGCATCAACGCGTGTAATTTCGTTGACTATATCTACTCTATATCGTTTTTATTGGTGTAACGTGTATTACACGATAACCAAATGTGTTGTTCTCAACACTTTAATCACACTAAATCATTGATATACATGTACTTACCGGATTTGCGATCAAGCCTCGAACCGAACACTTTATTCTTTTTAACCTTGAGCTCTGATTACCAACTTGTAACACCCCTGCTTATTTAAAACAATATTTTATATAAGTTTCGTAAAAATACATGTTTATACGATTACACATAAGTATGACAATACGAGTTTACTAAAACTTTTACAATTTAAAAGTTTATAGAACAACTTAATGTAATTGAATTCGTCGTTTAAAAGATACGACGAAACGCCGCGCGGAAGCTTTTAACTTTATCGTGTTCGGTTCTTCTTCGAGCTTGATCTTCATCCGGGCACTCTTGGCAATCACCTATGATCAAAACCAACTTAAAAGTTAGTTTTGATAGCTAAATAACAAGTTTAAACAAGTTATATGGGTCAAACAAACAAAATTAAACATTTTTCAGGTTCAGGGGGGGCTAGGCGTCACGCCTAGGGGCTAGACGCCCCACCTAGCCCCCTTTTTGGCAGAATGTTCTTAATATGTTGCTGCATATTCCCAGCATAACCCGATTTCACGGAAACGAGCATAACTCTCTCATTTTTAATCCGTTTTACCCGATTCTTTTTCCTACGCGTCCGTAATTTATTTCTCCATCTTATGAAGTTGAAATCCAACATCCGGCATAACAAAATTTCAGACCTTTAAGTCTTCGACTTAATACCTTTTTACAAAGTTTTGACCCGTTCATGCATTTACCAAACTAACTTGTTATTTTCCTTCAAAATACCATGGTCATCATGTTATATCCGTTTACTAATTTTCAAGATTTAACTTTTCGGGTTCCTTAAGAAGTTTTAACCCGTTATGCATATATACTCGTTTTGACCCGTTACGAGTATTTTACATTTTTAGACTTAAATCATGCTTCTATTGGTTTACATCCTATCACCATTTTTATACGAATTCCAAGGACCCAATTTAACAAGACGCTTAATTCAAAACAACTCTTTAAAGGTTGTTTACCCTATTTACCCCTCAAGGGCTTTTTGGTCAATTTTAGCCCTTCATTTGCGCGACGAAGGACTTCCGATATTATTTGACCAAAATATCACTTTTAGCTATAATTCTAAACATGCGTACCTGACTCGGGTCATAAGATTGACCCGTTTAAATACCTTTTGCTATTACTATCTAGTTAATAGCAATGCTAAACATGTTGATTCCTGTGATCACAAAACTCAACAAGCAATCATCAAGTATTAATAACAAATGGTGTTAACAACACCATTTGACCCGTTTAGTCGAAATGACCAATTGTCATTATGAGATGGCACTTAATTACCATTTCACCCCTTTAACCTATCCCGGTTTACTTTTTTTTTTTTGAAATCATACAACTTGAAAGTCGTTTCCTATTTTATTTGACCCATTATGACTTATGCCAAATGGTGTCGTTTTAAATCCCTTTATCTATTCGTTAACCCATGTCCGGATTACCATTTCACCATTTTTACCCCTTTCTACCATAATTTATGGTCTCTACCATTTTCACTTGTTCCGACTAGCATTATATCGCGCCGAAACATCATGTTTCATTTACTTATTATAAATCGTATTCCATGTTCTCAAATAAACATTTTGAAATAAAAGTAAAAAGGGCGTAAGCTTAACTTACCTCGCATCCGAACTACGCTTTTCCTTTCCTTCTTGATTCGTTTGACCCACTCCCTCATCAAGCTTCCACCTAGCTTGTTACGCGTCAAACTATCATCATCGTTTTCAAGGTGGTTAGTTTAATCATAATTTAATACGATCATTCCACCTTACGCATTTCATATCAAAAATTACCATTTATCGTATCATAGGTCAGTTTGACTTTTTGAAAGTCAAACATCCCTTAATATATAAAATGCACATTCATGTTCATTAGCTAGTTTAGGCATTTTAAATTTACCCGGTAGGCGTTCCTTTAAGCCATCGTTCTAACAAATCTTTTAATTCGAGTTCATGCTATTATTATCAATAAGCTAGCCTAGCTCTTGATTATCGAAGACACAATATCTCTTTATCTCACAAAATCTACGGGTTTTCCCTCTATAAATGAAACCCCTTTTTATCATATTATTAGGCATTCTTACGATGCCTAATCAAATCAAATTCTACTTTCAACCGAGTGAGCGCGCGATTTCACTTAGGTATTTTAACAAACACCTAGTGGGCATAATTTTTTACACATTTATAAACTAGTTCATAACTAGTCATTTCTACCAATTTTAACATCATTCTCAATTTCATTACATCTAGCATACATAACAATCCAAAATTCACTTCATCGAAATTCAAACTACACCCTTTTCACAATAAAAACTCTAGTGTTCTTCCTCTTCCTGCAAAACCCATTAAACACCTAAGTGGGTGATTAGGAAATTCATGATTATGAACACCAATTCATAAATTTATTGACTAGGGTTCGTTCCTAAGCATGGATTCATACTAGTTTCATCAAAACATCAATCATTCAAGCATAAATTTCAGTTTTTATAATTTCACCAAGAATCTCAACTTCATAAATATAAAAACAATTTGACATACCTTATGATCCCATATGCTTGGTGATTGTTTTTATGTGTTCATTCATACGATTTGGCTCTGATTCACCCTTCAATTTGGTGATTTGAGGAAGAACTAGGGTTTCCCCTTGTTTGGTCGCCTGGAGGTCGGCACACACATACACACTATGTGTGTGTTGTGTTATTTAATCTTTTATTAAATAAAACCTTGTTTCCTTTTTAACAATTTTGACCCCTCAAGTTTTGTTTTTATAAAAGGTTTAACTATTTCAAGTTTCCTTTGTTATACTAACAACACATAACTAACTAGGTTAATATTCCTAGTCACTTAGTGGGTACGGGAAGTCATAACCCGTGTTATTTTAAGTCCCGTTAACTCGGGCATTTTTATATACTTTGTTTTCTCAAAGTATTTATCCTCTTTCCAATTAATATTAAGTTTATTTATTTAAATTCCTAATATTTACCGGGTTGCTTCTTGTTTTTTTTACCACTAACGGTATTTTACCCGCCATTACTATTAACGCGGTTTGATTACCAAACCCGTTTTTGGGGTGTTACACATACACCCTAATTATATCGCGCGCCACGTGTTGGGCTAGGATGCGTTCTCACACTTTTGGGCGTTTTCTCCTGATCCCGTACCTATATATATATATATATACTAGTTTTATACCCGCGCGATGCGGCGGGAAACATATCACTTAGGTTAGTGAGTTTAGGGCTATCTTAGGGCAGTTCGGTTTTGAGCCATAACCAAAACCAAATTCGCGATGCAAAGGAAAACAAATCACTTCTTAGTAATTCTAAGGGTGTGCATGAGAAGGTTCAGTTCAGATGGGTCATAACTAAAATCTAAATTTTCAGTTAAGGTACTTCAAAACTGGTGATGGGGATTTAAAGAGTTTTACAAGGATGTAAACAAATCGAACTGCGCCAAGCCAACAAAAGCACAACCATAAGCTCAAAACTATTCAAACCAATCCGCCTATAATTTCTGATCTATATTTGACATTCAAAGCGTCGACTTGAGGGTGTTCAAGAACGTCAACATAAGTTGCAACAAATATGTAACTCGGTAAACTCGTTTAATAGCATAAACACGTATGATTCAGGCATAAATTTAAATGCATATACATGGTACTATGAATTATGAATACACATACTAACACACATGCATCATGGCTCAACTTTATTAATTTTATGTGTTAGAAAAGGTAACGCATGTTAGTTGAATTGGTTGAATTCGGATTAAAATTGGTATGCTACGGCTTTGTTTTGTGCAAACAGGTCCCAGTGTGGCGACAATTTACACTTAATAGCCGACCTCCAGTTTCATTATCATCATCAACAGCTCTCCCAACTCCCAATATCTCTCCCAACTCCCAAGATCATCATCATCATCTTCATCGAACAGATCAACAGATCATCTTCTTCGTCTTCATCGAACATCTTCATCATCGAACATCTTCATCATCGAATAGATCAGGTTCATCTTCATCCTCATATTGATTTTTGGTTTGATTCGATGATTTGAATGTGTTTATATTGTGAAAAAACAGATTGTTGATTCTGGGTTTGATTTTGGGTTCCATTCGATGATTTTGGGTTCCATTCGATGATTTTGGGTTGATTTTGAAAAAACAGAGGGTTGATTTTGGGTTCCATTCGTTTGATTTTGGGTTCCATTTGATGATTTTGGGTTTGATTTTGGGTTCCATTAGATGATTTTGGGTTGATTTTGATAAAACAGAGGGTTGATTTTGGGTTCCATTCGATGATTTTGGGTTCCATTCGATGATTTTTGGTTTGATTTTGGGTTCCATTCGATTATTTTGGGTTGATTTTGAAAAAACAGAGGGTTGATTTTGGTATCCATTCGATGATTTTGGGTTGATTTTGAAAAAACAGAGGGTTGATTTTGAAAAAACAGAGGGTTGATGTATCAACTGAGTATATTGTTCAAAATGCATCAAAACAGATGTTTTCAATGTGTTTTGGTTTTGATTCTTGTGTGTTCATCATATTGATTTTTGGTTTGATTCCATGATTTGGGTTCCTCATATAAAGAACTGATCGGATCAGTGGTTTTCAATGTGTTTTGGTTTTGATTCTTGTGTGTTCATCATATTGATTTTTGGTTTGATTGCATGATTTGGGTTCCTCATATTAAGAACTAATCGGATCAGTGGTTTTCAATGTGTTTTGGTTTTGATTCTTGTGTGTTCATCATATTGATTTTTGGTTTGATTGTATGATTTGGGTTCCTCATATTAAGAACTAATCGGATCAGTTTCGGATTGATGTGTTCCTCATATTGATTTTTGGTTTGATTCGAATGTGTTCCTCATTTGAATGTGTTTTGTTGTACAGAATGGCTGCGGATGTAAAGATACGCAAAACACCAACTACGAAGGCGAGAACACTTGACAACCTCCTAGAAGATGGCGCGGTGCACATAAGAAAGTGATTAATATGAATGAATATAACCCCAGTGTAGCTCTTCGATTTTCCTTGAAATTCCAGAGCTCGCTAATTACATATCTACCACTGGGGTTATATTCATTCATATGAATGAATATAACCCCAGTAGTAGATATGTAATTACCTACACTGAGGTTATATTCATTCATATCTGCGTCATTCCGAAGTGCACCCGTCAGTAAAGATCCACAATTGCTTGTGGATCTTTGACGTTTTGTCTCTGTATTGTATGTTACGGTCTTTTGTTATCGAGTCTGTAAGTTCCGTCAAGTCTACGAAGTTGGTATGACGTTTTGTCTCTGTATTGTATGTATTAAAAGTTTACATTTAATATACAGTTTAGGCTTTAATAATTTGTTATACATTTAAAAATAAAAGAGTTAATTTGAATTATTAGATTTCATAAGAAAAAAGATGGTTTGGATGTGTTCCTCATTTTGATTTAGATTTCATAAGAAAAAAGCAAAAAATGAATTTAGGGGCTCGGGTTGATATTTCACTCATGCCAAAAGACGGTCTTACCCCTGGTTGTTTGAGAACTGTTTAAAAAGAACTGATCGGATCAGTTTCGGATTGATGTGTTCCTCATTGATTTTTGGTTTGATTCGATGAAAAAAATAGATGGTTTGGATGTGTTCCTCATTTTGATTTATGGTTTGATTCGATGAAAAAACAGAGGGTTTCATCATGTTATTTGGGTATTTTGGGTTCTTAATGTTTGTTTTGCTTGTGCAAAAACAGAGGGTTCTTCATGTTTGTTTTGCTTTGAAAATATACATTTTGGCGACACCTGTCAGTTTTCAGTTTTCGTGTATGAATGCTACAAGTATAAGTGAAAGTAAGATTCTTTCCATTGCGCATCAAAGAATGAAATCAAACCACGCCAAAACTCTAAGAAGATGATGATTACACAATACAAAAATAACTTTCTTTTTTTCTTAATATAATCTGTGTTCATAAATACAACAAATTGAAATACACATATCAACATGGTCAAAGCTTCTGAAATCATACATAATGACTATCAAAACAAAACTGGTACACTTTAGCGATCGGAATGTTGTTGCCATTAAATTCTTTCTCGTTTCTACTCGTCCAAAGTCTCCATATCGTAGCGAAAGCCACAACTCCCACCTTCTTCCAAGCCTTGGACACTTCTAAAGTACTCCAGCATTCACATTGTCTTAATAGAAGACGATGAATATCTATCACAATGTCTCGAAGAAGCCTCTACGTTTCAGTTTCCCAATGCACTTAGAAGGTTATTTGCGAGATAGCCTCTACGTCTTCTAGTACAACCTAACTCAGGCATATAATTGAGAGATTAACACAGCTACAAACCGAGTTAAGCCATGGCTGCAAACACACGGTGTTTTAAGCACAAGAAACACATATGTAACCTCACAGGCTCAGCTTATGCATCATAGCCTCAACACTTTCAGTTCAGACATATTATGCATCATAACCTCACAGGCTCAGCTTATGCATCAAAGCCTCAACACTTTCAGTTCAGACATATTATGCATCATAACCTGCTCATTTGCTTATCAAAACATCTGGAAGACTCAGACATGTAATTAAGAGATGAACACAACTACGGTTAAAGCCATGGCTGCAACACACGGTTGCAGAGTGAGAACTATGCAACCTGGATATTGCCCCGCCAAGATGCTACTCGGATCTTCTATGTACCCTCAAAATACAATCATCATCACAGTCTATTGTGTTATGTAACCTCGCTTTAAAGCATGATGTACAAGAGTAATTTGCCACTAAACTTAAACAACCTTTAAAGCATGATGTACAAGTGTTTTAAACACATATGTAACTTCACAGGCTCAGCTTATGCATCATAGCCTCAACACTTTCAGTTCAGACAGATTAAGAACACAAGCTCAGCTTTTGCATCATAGTACATCATGCTTTCAGTTCAGACAGATTAAGAACACAAGCTCAGCTTTTGCAATTTAAAGTAACAATTGATTTAAAGTAATGAATCAGGTTAAAACTCTAAACAGCTTTGCACTTGAATCAATTTATAACTCTTTTTAATAAACTTTTTGAATTTAAAGTAAAAATTGATTTAGTAATTTTTTATGACCAAAAAATTGAATAGTAACCTGTCAGAAAGACTTTCGAAACCTTTTTCAGAAACCTAACTCCTGATTTTACAGTTGAACAGTTTAACAGTTGACAACCTTTCAGAATCCAAAATATTTTACTGCCATCCTTTTTGAATTCTTTTACTGACGATGACTGTTCAAATACAACTGTAAAAGCAAACACTGTTCGGATTTGTCAGAAAGGAAGCATGCTTGGAAGTCTATAAATTCAACTACATTCATCACAATTCATCACAACTCTACAAGCACTCAACTTAAACCTTCAGTAACATAAGCATGTAAATCAGCTACAAACATACCAGATCTGTAACAAACATAAAGGCTAAAATCATTTTAAGCACATTATCTATCTATCTATATCTAAACTCTATACTCTATATCTATACTTCTATCTATATCTATACTTCTATATCTATACTACTTTAATTAATAAGCATACTATACTACTTTAATAAGCATATAGGAAGGACAGAAATGGTCATTTGCCACTTTACAACCATTTGAAGCCCATTGTACAACCTTTTAAGCACAAAGGTGTTAAAAAATCCTTCAACACACGCGGACCAGCTCATACAAACTAACCGGATGCATTTGACCCGTTTTACCCAAATGGATCCAATATATACTTTCTTTCAAAACATCTGGAAGACTCAGACATGTAATTGAGAGATGAACACAACTACGGTTAAAGCCATGGCCGCAACACACGGTTGCAGAGTGAGAACTATGCAACCTGGATATTGCCCCGCCAAGATGCTACTCGGATCTTCTATGTACCCTCAAAATACAATCATCATCACAGTCTATTGTGTTATGTAACCTCGCTTTAAAGCATGATGTACAAGAGTAATTTGCCACTAAACTTAAACAGCCTTTAAAGCATGATGTACAAGTGTTTTAAACACATATGTAACCTCACAGGCTCAGCTTATGCATCATAGCCTCAACACTTTCAGTTCAGACAGATTAAGAACACAAGCTCAGCTTTTGCATCACAGCCTCAAACACTTTCAGTACAGACAGATTAAGAACACAAGCTCAGCTTTTGCATCACAGCCTCAAACACTTTCAGTTCAGACAGATTAAGAACACAAGCTCAGCTTTTGCATCATAGACTCAACACTTTCAGTTCAGACAGATTAAGAACACAAGCTCAGCTTTTGCATCACAGCCTCAAACACTTTCAGTTCAGACAGATTAAGAATACAAGCTCAGCTTTTGCATCACAGCCTCAAACACTTTAAATTCAAAAAGTTTACTAAAAAGAGTTATAATTTGATGCAAGTGCAAAGCTGTTTAGAGTTTTAACCTGATTCATTACTTTAAAACAATTGTTACTTTCAGTTCACACAGATTAAGAACACAAGCTCAACTTTTGCATCACAGCCTCAAACACTTTCAGTTCAGACAGATTAAGAACACAAGCTCGGCTTTTGCATCACAGCCTCAAACACTTTCAGTTCAGACAGATTAAGAACACAAGCTCAGCTTGTGCATCACAGCCTCAAACACTTTCAGTTCAGACAGATTAAGAACACAAAATCTAGAGTACACAACTCCTTTACCACCCTCCGGCAACTGTAAAAGCAAAACTGAATCTTATCAGTAACATTAGATCTATAACAAACATAATCAGCTACAAACATAATCAGCTACAAACATAATCTGCTACAAACATACCAGATCTGTAACAAACATAATCAGTAACATAAGCATGTAAATCAGCTACAAACATACCAGATTTGTAACAAACATAATCAGCTACAAACATACCAGTTAGTTTATATGAGCATGGGGGCGGATGTGAATGAAATGAAATTAGGGTTTAGATTTAGTGAAAGAGAGTATATATTGCATCCATTTGATTAAAACGGGTCAAATGCATCCGGTTAGTTTATATGAGCTGGTCCGCGTGTTGTTGAAGGATTTTTCAACACCTTTGTGCTTTAAAGGTTGTACAATGGGCTTCAAAAAAACCTATAGTAAAGAACACATACCACATCTGGTTATCCAGTAGTAAACAAACAAACATTTCGCAGAATAAAAAAACTACGGCTCAAACAATACCTTGCAAGATAAACACAATAATCAATAATCAACTTCAAATTAAAAATACAAACTTTTTTAAAGAAAAAAAAAAACTAAACTACAGAACACATACCACATCTGGTTATTCCGGTGCACCCTAACACGAACAACTCAACGGCAGATCTGAAATATTACACAGATCCGATTCAAATTCCAGATGATACTTGCAAGATAAACACAATAATCAACTTCAAATAAAAAATACAAACTTCTTTAAAGAAAAAAAAAACCCTATATTCTGTTAAACATTTATTCATGGATCTGGGCCTTGCGAGACAGATTTGACCAGGTAAGTTTTTGAGTGTATAACAGATTTAGTAGGCAAGTATTAATGTTTTAGTAGGCAAGTATTAATGTTTTAGTAGGCAAGTATTATAACAGATCTGCAAACAAAACCAAGTATTATAACAGATCTGCTAGAAAAAAGTAACAGATCTGAATATATTTCACAGATCCAGTAGAAACAACATACCGAGAAGTTGAACCCAGTAGATCTGATGTCGGAATCGCTGGAGAAGAAACCCTAAAATTTCACAGATCTAAGTCAAATAACACACAAAAAATGCCGATAAGGTTAAAAAGACGGTACCTGAGAAGTGAAATCGTCGGTGAAATCCGTCGATCTAGTGAAATCGCTGGTGAAATCCATCGATCTAGTGAAATTCACAGATCTAAGTCAAATAACACACAAAAAATGCCGATAAGGTTAAAAAGACGGTACCTGAGAAGTGAAATCGTCGGTGAAATCCGTCGATCTAGTGAAATCGCCGGTGAAATCCGTGCCATGAGACGTATGCAGAGCGTCTGGTGAGAGAGAGAGAAGAAGAATGGGGGCGGATGTGAATGAAATGAATCTAGGGTTTAGATTGAGTGAAAGATAGTTTATATTGGATCCATTTGATAAAAACGGGTCAAAGAGATCCGGTTAGGATCCATAAAGCTGGTCCGCGTGTTGAATGGATTTTTCAACACCTTCATGCTTTAAAGGTTGTACAATAGGCTTCAAATGGTTGTAAAGTGGCAAATGACCATTTATGTCCTTCCTATATGCTTTATAAAGTAGTATAGATAGATATATATATATATATATATATATATATATATATATATATATAGGTAGAGGATCCTGTAAAAAGTGCTCAAAGTGTGAGAAGTGTGAGAAGTGTATTATAACACTATATATAATACTATATAACACCATATAAACACCGTATAACAATATGTAAGACCATATAATACCATATAACACTATGTAACACTATATATCATTATATAACAAATATAACACTATACATCTATCATAGACATGCTATCAGACAACCTATAGTGTTATATTTGTTATATAATGATATATAGTGTTACATAGTGTTATATGGTATTATATGGTCTTACGTATTGTTATACGGTGTTTATATGGTGTTATATAGTATTATATATAGTGTTATAATACACTTCTCACACTTTAGGCCCTTTTTACACTATCCTTGCCCTATATATATATATATATCGTGTCATCAGCGGAACTACCCGATCATATCCATCTCCACTAGGCATAATGCATATACACCAATTCAGGAGGAAACCCAATAAATATGGGAAAAACCTCCCTTGTGGGAATCGAACCCAGGACCTATTGGTCAAAAGCCTTATACCACCCCTAAGATGCCACTAGACTATAAAGCCATGGCCAAAATATATATTATATGAGCAATATGATTAGTAAAAATATAGTATAAAATAGTAAATAATCGGACTTGGAGGGGGATTTATGAAGGTTTTATGTTTTGATGTTGGAAAGTGAATACAAATTTAGTTTTGCTCTATGCACAAAATGGATTTTTTGATTTTTTTTTATAAATTCGTTAAAATATCTGAATCCGTATAAAAAATTTCAGATTTCCAAAATGTGGTATACGAATTCAGATATTAATATTCGATATCCAAAATTTTCTAATATCTAAAGAAACGGGTAATCCTGTCACACCCCGACCGCGTAAAACAACAAATCGCGGCGGAAACGTCGGGGAGTGTTGTAACAGAATTAATTGTTTCATAACCATGGCATACAAAGTTGTATTTTATTTATAAACAAAGGTGTTACATTGTTTCAAACAGGAAATTAAAGAGTTCATAACATAATTAAACATAGTCTATCTTCTTTTAAAGTCTCTAAGGCACAGGTCCGCCCTAGTATCAAGATCAACATCCTATGGAAAAGCACCTGAAAACACATGTGAAAATAGGTACGTCAGCATAAAAATGCCTGTGAGATACATAGGTTTTGTGAAAATAGGTTTCATGACTTATGTTTGAGAAAATGTTTAGTCATGAACCTTGTAATTTGCTTTGTCTTGTAAATCATTTGAAAAACAATGATTTCAGATGATATGTATAAATAAGTGAATAATGTATGGTTAAATGAATAACCATGTAAACTGAGTTTGTATAAGATAAGTTTCTTGTAAAACAATGTATTGTGAAAAGTATGTTATTTGTATAAAATGTTCTATGTCTCAATATTGAAATGATTCAAATAACGTTACGACATGTAATACCATACAAACACTTATATATAGGAAGTACCAGCGGCGTATCCACCATGCTTGTATCATATTACACACGCATCGTTACTTAATCACTTAATCAAACCATACCAACCAATGTAAGAAGTCTATGTTTAAACCAATTGTCAAATGTATTGAATAATGTGTCAAAGTGTTCATGTCAAGATGTAAATCATGTAGTGTGAAACAATTGTCAAACATATTATGTGTCAAATGTAAACCATGTCAAATGTCAATGTCAAATATCCATGTCAAATGTCTATGTCAAATATCCATGTCACATGTCTTTGTCAAATGTCTTTGTGTAAAATGTCTATGTCAAAATGTCATGTATGGCAAGTGAAAATGTCTCAACTAAACCATATGCACAAAAACAAAATGTTGAAGTAAAACATGGTTTAAATCAATTTTATGTCTTTGTGGAAAAATGCATGCAAATATTTAATATGAACATTTATGCGGTATTGTGAAAATGCATACATCCAAGCCTTGTAACTGTGGTGATAAACCCTTTAAACAAATTAAAGGTCTATCTGTCTTATATCATCGAATTCGGTCATTCCTTTCATCCCCTTTCCCTGGGATGTCCGGAACGGGAGTTGTCAATTCCTATGGTACCACTACCTACTAACGAACGGCGTAGCTAATGTTAATGAATGTATTGTCCCATGTAAACAAACCAAATGTCATACCAATATGTAAGCATGTGAAAAACAATGCACTAAGTATGTAATCAAATGAACATACATAGCGTGAAATGTCATGTAAAACGATGTACTAAGTAATGCACAAAATGGGCACACCTAGCATGAAATGTAATGTAAAACAATGTACCAAGTAATGCACACAATGGGCACACCTAGCATGAAATGTAATGTAAAACAATGTACTAAGTAATGCACATAATGGGCACACCTAGCATGAAATGTAATGAAATCATGTACTATAATGTACTATCAAACATAGCCGGTATATGATGTGAAAACAGGAACGCATGAAAGTAACAAGTAGGCACATGTGTTCCACCCCAAAACGTTTGGAAAACAGTAAAAGAGGGGTCTATGTACTCACTTGAGATTGCTCAGATGTATAAAGATAATCACCAAGCAATGCTAGATCTCGGAATCAAACGGCACCTAATATAGGTAACTATGTTAATAAACCGGACCTATATCGGAAGACTGAGTAGCATTAGGGTTTGTAAACCAAATGAGTGTAGGAACTCACGTGACATGGTTTAACAAAGCCTACATACTAACAGAAACTTAACCTAAGTCTTATTGACCCATTATGATCCGTTTAGGTAGCTTATGCTACTTTAACGCATCGTGCGCGTGAAACGCGTTTGGACCGCCTAACTAGTCCTATGACAAGTGTTATATGCCTAAACATGTTACATAATCAGTTATGTGACAAAGGTTTAGGTTACATATGCTTAATTACCAATTATACATGAAAAGGGTATTCTGGTAATTTACCTAAGGCATATAAACTACCTATCATACAACTACTTAAACGATGTGACCATAGGGTATAACCTCGGAAGGTTATTCCCTACACTATGGTCACCTAATGTATTTGGTCGGATCCTAATGATCGACCAAACTGGGTGGGGTTCGAAGGTATAAGCGATTGATCAGATCGCTTACCCTACGACCCTAGACAACGTGGTAATCAGTAGGCATAGTCCCAAGGGACTATGACCATCGTGATTACAATCACGTTGCGAAATTCAAACGAACTTCGCATTGACCATTACTGGTCAACGCTGAAAGTCAAACAAAGTTTGACTTTCTGACTCGAAAAGCAGTAAAATAAGGAAAAGAACGAAAGAATACTTACGAAGGGTCCCCGAATGCTAATCGTGATCACAATAACTCAGGTATGAAACAATGGTTCCAACTTAGAGTTAAATAGATCAGATTCTTGTAAGTAATGAGGTTGGGGGTGATGGGGTATTTATAGTTTTCGTTGAACCGTTAAGATCGTTTCATGGAAAACGTGCCTTAATCCCATCTGTACATTTGTTGCAAAGTTGTGGTGGTTAGAAATGATGTTTATCAGCTGAAAATGCAAGTTGCAAGCATGTGGTTGTGGTTTAATCAGCTGATAATCTGCTGACTGTTTGTTATTATCTGTTCTGGCACAGGCTAGCGCACCGTTACGTTATGAGTGTAGCGGTGCGCTAGGACCTAGTTTGGCAGAATTACCATTTCAGTCCCTGCAATGCAATCAGTCCATTTTTGACACGTTTAAGGCCCGTTAACCCCATTTCAAAGCTCTAAAATGAAGTTAAAGTATAGGGAACTTAAAACATGCTCAAAAATATCTCGGATGTCGGTTCGTTTGGCCGTACGGTCGCGATGTTCGGTTAATTACGACGGAATGCGCACAAGCGCGAAAAACGATTCAAATGACGCGACGAATGGATTTTTCTTAAGGCGAACACTAAAATATAATGTATTCATGCTTTCATAAAATTTTGGATGTCCGGATGTATTCAGAACGTAAGTTATGCGCGAAAATGCAAACTTGTGCACTTTTTGACACTTTTAGTCCCTGAATGTCCCAAAAGTTTATTTTAGCACACCAAACCCCTCAAAGCCTATTTCTAAGCTATGTAAAGGATATTTAAGGTGTGTTTAACTTATGGTCATGTTTCGGAATGTTCGTTACAGTTCAGATTGGCATACTTTCGCAGTTTGTCAATTTTAGACCCTGTAAGCGAATTAACTTGTTTTTGCCATACCAAAGCCTTCAAAACTTATTTCTAAGTTATGTAAAGGTTATTTAAGGTATGTTAAGTATATGTTGATGTTCCGGAGTATTTCTCGCATTAAACTGAGTACGTTTACGCACCAGTTTGCGTATAACTCTCCAGAAAGTGATGTAGAGTTTGAAATTGAACAAAAGTCAAAACATGAAAAATGTAAAGCATAACAAAACAAACATTGTGATCAAATAACATTGTTTTATTGATAACAGAACTGTTCATAGTGATTACAAGCACAGTTGTTACAAATCCAATCTTGAACACGATAATGTCCCTCACTTAAAAACATATAGGCCTGTAAATGAACCGAACGTACACGAACATGAGAATCCAATCTTGAACATGTCTATGTTCGTGTTCGTTCATTTGACTTTAACCGAACATGAACACGAACACAAACATATAATCAAACACATTTTTTTGTACGTGTTCGTTCTTTAAGAAATCGGGATGTTTATGTTCGTTCGTTTAAAGCCCAAACGAACAGTTCACGAACACAAACGAACATAAACAAAAAAAATAGCTGAACATATTTGAATAAACATAGACAAACATAAATTAATATGATTGAACAAACATAAACGAACACAAATGAACACAATTGAATAAATATAAACAAGTCTAATATATTACAGTCCATCCGAAAGCACATCAAAATTAGGGTTCTTAGGTACTAAAATTAAGTAGTTTTTTATATAAATATTAAGTAAGTGATCAGTTACAATCTAAGAAAAATTCTAAAATTTTAACTCAATTACTAATTAATTATACTTATATAAGTAGTTAGAAAACCTAATATTCATATAAATATAACTATTTATGCATTTACTAACATTTAAACGAACGTAAATAAATGAACATAAATGAACGAACATAAATGAGTGTTCACGAACATAAATAAACGAACACAAGGTGTGTTCACGTTCGTTCATTTAATTATTTAATTAAACGAACAAAATTATTTGTTCGTGTTCGTTCGTTTATTAAATAAACAAACATAAACGAACTTGCCAATAAACAAGTTCACCTTTGATGGATGTAATGTTCCTGGTTCATGAGAAAACCACGTGGGCACATATTCTTTGATGGATGTAATGTTATTGTTCCTGGTTCATCTTGTTTTATAAGAAGATTTCAGTTCGCTGGCGATTGGTTGTTTGGTCGCCATATCGAGATTAAGGTTCACCCCCCTCTCCTTACTAATTTATGTCGAAGTAGGGTTTTGTATGTATGGTTTTACTTTCAAATCGCTCGAATTCCTTTCGTTTATTTATTTTTTTGTGGTTAATCCTTGTACCTGTAACTGGTTATGTGACGGTTGCTTGATCTTGTTGTTTGTTGTTATAGTTTATTTTAGGGGTATTTGTTATATGATGATATTGATTGAACTTCAGTAAGCTGGATTTATCGATGTCATCTGATTAATTCCTGGACTAGTTGATGTTTCAACTACTATTTAACCTAAATTAAGATGTTAGAGGAAGGTTACTTAACAGTTTAACATATTATAATGACTTGTGCGTCAATCAAATTGGATTATAGGGCCACAGTTGGGGTTTCCCAAAAAGAGTCTTCTAGGAAAACCAGATTGGAAGATGGGTTTTGCTATGTTGCAGAGAAATACATACACACCACAACCCGTGAACTTGTTTTGTTTTGGGGGTATATAGACTGCCACTTCTGTTTTAACACACATGCCCTAAAAATATTTTTTGCAAAAATTTTAAACCATATCTGTGACTTAAATGAAGTGTTTAAGCAACCCAACCTCATAGTATTTATGCAGGTGATGCCCATTTTTTGCTAGTTATCGACCTGACCCGTTCATCAAAGGAACACAATTAAACCCTGGCCCATTTTGGTATTCAATTATTATGTGAGTAAATAATATTTTTAGGGTTGCATCAAAAAGAAAAAGAATTAGCAGGTTCATTGCCCATGATCCGTTCTGACGCAAACCCATCACGTTCTTTTGGTACTTGCTGGCAAATCGATAGTTTTTAAGAATTTTTTTTGTGTTTAACTAGTGTTTCTTCAGCTCTGCATCTTACTTACTTTTAGTTACTGTGGTTTGTATAAATATACGAAGGAATATTTTGCGAGAAGCTTTTTTAATATTTGGTTAAACTGAAGACTTCGAAAACAACCTTGGTTTAATAAAGCACAAGGCGCCAACAAGGCTCAAGCCTCTGCGCTTTTGTTAGCATAAAGTGCGATTTCTTGGCAAAGAATTTACCCTGAGGTGTGTGCCTCATATATTTCCCATATTTTTTTGCATCAGGTTGTTGTACAGCATGCTTCTCAGGTTGTACATGTATGTAATTTCCATATTAAACATATATAAAGCATACTTGTCTAAGTATTGGGTAAATGCTGCTAGAAACCTATAGGAAATATATAAAGAAAAAATTACATAATTATTTGCGGCTTGGGTATGAAAAGCGGTGCACTTGTGCGCTTGGCGTTTCGCGCCTCAGTTTTAGACTTTGTGCGCTTCTCGCTCTTTAAACAAAGGGCAGAACATAATTTTGATGTCTTAATGAACGGGGTTAATATGCTTTTCATTTTATATCAGATGATTTACTTCTTTTCTTGTTCTTGTTTGTTTTTTTTTTTTTTTTTTATACGATGTGAAGTGAATTTTTGAATGTTTCAATCTGTGCAGTTCCCTCTATTTTGATTGTAAGACGTGGAAATGCATCCTCCATTGACATTACATAGACACCCAATGTGTGCTGAAGTAAGTTAAAAGACTCATTTACCCATTTCGTCTATAATCTCTGAAACTGATGTTGCACTCGTGTTTGGTGTAGATAATCGAACTGTTTCAGAAGTGCCATAATGAGCATCCTTATGGAAAATTCTTTGGTGAGTGCACAGATCTCAAGATAAAGCTCGATAAATGTTTCCGTCAGGAAGTAAGCCTCTTATCTTCATCGATTATTATTATTTTTTTTTTTTATTTTCTTAAATATATGTATCCAAGAAATGCTATAAACATGTGGAAATCTTTTAGAAACTAATTTTTCATAAAGAAATGATAGTGTTCTCATCTTGTTTTCTATGGCAGAAAGCGGTAAAGAGGAAGGCCAATTTTGAAGAGAGTAAGAAATTGAAAGAGAGACTACAAGCATATAGGAAAGAAGCTGCAGCTGAAACTGAGAATGTCATGTGAAGAACAACTTTTTTCATTGAAATGAGAGCATTCATTCATTTAACAACCAAACAAGTTTCATGGTAGCAGTTAAAAGACTATAAATTTACAGACATTCTCCTATATATATCCTCTTGAAAATATCAAATCAGTTAAATCTAAAATCTGTAAGTAGAAAAAGGAAGTATTCAAAGCTGGTTTAAGATGTTTTAGTTGTGCCGGTGGCGACTTAAATCGTGAAAGTGAACAAGACCAATTTTGAATTAAGGACGTCAAACCTACTATTTGAATAAGTAAATTGTGAACATACACATTGAATGGTTGTAATATATGGTTTAATTGAGTCGTAAACAGGTTATCAGGTCATCTTGTTTGATTAAGTCGGTTGACTGAACGACTTGTTTATGTACAGTTGAGGGGTCAACTTGTATGTTTAAATGTAAATAGGTGAACCCGAATGGAAAACATTTAATTAAGCAAGTTAAACATGTCAACTAAAACAAGATCCATTCAATAAACAATTTAGATAATCTAAAAGCGTTATTATTTAAGCCAATGTCCACTCTATAAGAACCCATTAACTTAAAATATATATATATATAGGGATGTGCTCTATAGAAAACTCTATCTTTTTAACAAAACTATGGAAACCCAATGTCATCCATTGATTATCTTTCATCACACTTGATCAAGGGCTCTCTTAATTTTGGTAAGAATTATATTTAAAAGAAATCTTTAAATACACATTAGTACAACTGGAAGGGCATTTTCGGTAGAAGAAAAACACTTTTTGGCATTGGAAATGACAAAACCCACTTGTGTAGTACTAGTATCATCATCTCTCTCCTCTTTCTTCTAGTCAAATCTTTCAATACACTATTATCTCTCTCCTCTTTCTTCAACATGTGAAAGAGAAAAGCTTCATGGTCTTCAATGGTGATCCTTCAATGGTGATCTTCATTTGAAGATAATTTCAGCATCATGTGGTCTGAAAAAATCACAAAGACACACGCACGAGTGGGTGTGTGAGAAGAACGATGACAAGATGAATGTTTTTAGAGAGAGAAAGTTGATGTTTTAGATAGAGAAACAACAATCTTTATCACGAAGACACACGCATGAGTGTGTGTGTGTGAGAAGAAGGTTTGAAGATCTTCTTCGTGTTCATCGGACGGGTATAGATCCGGTAAGTGTTCTTGAAATATCATTTCACACTTGATTTTTTGTTGAAATGGTTGTTAATATGTTTTTGTGTGCTGAAAGTGTTTTAGTAATGGTTAATGGGGTATCCATGTTTAATGTTCATGTATTTTAAATAAATAAAAAACTTTAGGATGAGAGTGTGAACGGGTTTTTTTTTTTGTTTGGTTGCTTGTTAGGGGCTTTTGATCTTAACAGTAGCTGTTTTTTTGTTGGTTTGGGTTGCTTGTTTGGGTTTTTGATCTGAACAGTAAGTGTTTTTTTGTTTGGTTGCTTGATTCACAGACTCAGGCCCATAACATGTGTTAAGCCCCCTGTTAGAATCTTATATAACGCGTGTTGATTTACAGAAACAAACCCATAAAGATATTCAATTGACAAGCTGGATGGATGTACGCGAAGTTAATGCGTGTTATAGTAATGGTTAATGTTCATGTATTTTAAATAAATCCAAAACTTTAGGATGAGATTTTGAACGGGTTTTTTTTGTTGGTTTGGTTGCTTGTTTGGGGCTTTTGATCTTAACAATAATTGTTTTTTTGTTGGGTTGCTTGATTTACAGAGACAGACCCATAACATGTGTTAAGCAAATGTTAGAATGATATATAACGTGTGTTGATTTACAGAAACAGATCCATAAAAGATATTGAATTGACAAGCTGGATGGATGAAGGCGACGTTAATGCGGGGACATTGAATAAGTCACATCCTTTGGGAAAGAAGTCTTCGTTCATTTATAACATGTGTTGGTGGTTCATGCTGTAACAGAACACCATGATGTAACCTGACATGTATTCATGTATAACATGTGTTAAGCCCCTGTTAGAATGATATATAACGTGTGTTAACCTTTTGTTAATTAAAAAAACAAGTAATATCTATTTTATTTTTGTTGATGTTTAAAATATCCGATAATGTGGATACTGAGCGTAAAACTTGTACAAGTAATAAAGGTACAAGTTAGTATGTAACGTGTAATATGAAACGAGCCATTTATGGTAACACATGTACCGGTAATTTTGGAATATATAATATGAAACGGGTCATTTGTTTTGCACATTTTGGAATGTATAACATGTGTTAAGCCACTGTTATAATCTTTTTGTAACCTGACATGTATTCATGTATAAGCTAGTGGTTTACAAAACACCATGATGTGTATATACTTATCTAACATGTTAATCTCGTAATCTTGTTGTAACCCCACTTGTATACATATGATAACATGTAAGCATCCATTATAACCCGACTTGTATTCATGTATATGAAAGTGGTTTGCAAAACACCATGGTGTGCATGTACTGATCGTAACACGTGTACAAGTTAATAATTTAATATGGAACATACAAGTTAATATTGTAACACCGTATACCTGGGATAACATGTGTTAAGCCTCTGTTATAATCTTGGTTTAACCCAACATGGTGTCATGTATAAGCTAGTGGTTTCCAAAACACCATGATTTGTATATACATACTGTAACATGTGTTACGCGCCTGACATGTATAACATGTGTTAAGCCTCTATTATAACGTGTGTTAAGACTTCCAGAATGGATGCATAAACTCCAATAGTAACTTAATAACATAGTATACCTGATATAACGTGTGTTAAGCCTCTTTTATAACGTGTGTTAAGACTTCCAGAATGTGTTAAGTCCATACCGTTTTAACATCATGTACTAGACAAAACAAAATAAGAGTCTCACATTACATATTACTAGTAAACGAAAATACATAGCACTAAGAAAATGGTGGAGCTTCCTTTGAAAGTCTGCCTTAGCTTTTCAGCGGCTACCTTTGCTGCCTTAGCTTTTCAACGGCTACCCTTGCTTTATTGTTTGGGTCGGTCTTGAAACGGTTTGTAAACATGTGGGTGTGCGTATGCCAGGGAAGTTATAAAAATAGTATACCTGATATAACGTGTGTTAAGCCTCTTTTATAACGTGTGTTAAGACTTCCAGAATGTGTTAAGTCCATACCGTTTTAACATCATGTACTAGACAAAACAAAATAAGAGTCTCACATTACATATTACTAGCAAACGAAAATACATAGCACTAAGAAAATGGTGGAGCTTCCTTTGAAAGTCTGCCTTAGCTTTTCAGCGGCTACCCTTGCTTTATTGTTTGGGTGGGTCTTGAAACGGTTTGTAAACATGTGGGTGTGCGTATGCCAGGGAAGTTATAAAAATGTGTTTTCATGTCACACGTTACACGTGTTACGTTGTACATGGGTTTCATGTCACATGTAACACATGCATGTCCGAGAAGTTCAACCTATAACACGTGTTAGTTGTGTTGTGCTGTAACATAAACATGGTCATGATCCTTGAGCATCTAATCCACGTTTGACGAAACCAACGGTCCCGAGAATTGGATCTTATTTCCCTTGAATCCATCACCGTCCTAATAACAAAAAGATAAAATAACCGTTAAGTCATTAACCAGACATAAATATTAACACATTCATAGCCAGAAAATCTTTTTTCTCAGATAACATCACAAAAACAGTTACTATTCAGATCAAAAGCCCCAAACAAAAGCAACCAAACCAACAAAAAACAGTTACTATTCAGATCAAAAGCCCAAACAAGCAACCAAACCAAGCACAGCTGTTTAACACAAAAATAAAAACCTGCAAATTAATCTTACACAACTGAAACAACAACTAACAAAGTACACAGAACTAAAAACCTGCAATTAATTCGTCATACCCTAATACATGTCTCTAATACATCGTCATACCCTAATACATGTCTCTATAACAGGTTACTATGGTTTAGCTGTGAAACAGGAGTTCAGACTATAACACGTGTTACGTTGGTTGTGCTGTAAGACAAACTTGGCTTAGCTGTGAAACAGGAGTTTAGACTATAACACGTGTTACGTTGGTTGTGCTGTAAGACAAACTTGGCTTTTCGTTTCTAAAAACAGATGTGCCGATTATTAGACGTCTAAAAATAAAAACAGATGTGCCGATTATTGAACGATTCAAACTATTCAAGCATGTAAGGTATAATATGAAACCTGCCATTTATGTACTTGAAATTTAGTATGTAACGTGTAATATGAAACGAGCCATTTACAATTTACATATCATAATCTTAACATAATAAACTTTCCCAACGCATCCAAAAGCATTTATCCATGACTCAAACATCCACACAGTCCCCAAGCTCAAAATTTCAATCATCTGGGAAGCTTATTCCTTCTAAAATCTCTGAAGATAGATCTTTGGATGGAGCTTCTTCTTTTTCTTTTGTGAAGAACACCTGTCTTCTTTGACCAGTGTGATTCTGGATTTTGGGCACTAATATTGGTGCTTTGAAGATTATCTTCTTGCCTCCGAAGTTAGCTTGGTACTTGTCTGCCTCTTGTTGAGCTTGAAAAAGTGACCTGTACTTCTTGTGGACGAAAGATGTCTCTTTTATTATATTGGATACAATATTCCAATCATCATAGATTCCTGCATTTGGACCTTCAAATATCACGTAGAACTTTGAATCATCCTTTGCTGGCATTCTTGTCTTGTCCGCATAACTAGGCCGAAGACTAGTTTCTCCAACTTTTTCCAAGTTGTCAGGAGTCAACGGATTTGACTTCTTAGCTTCAGAGCCGTTTGCATCTGAGCTGCTGGAAGAAGATGAACCTTCTCTTTCCATTTTTCGTAAATGGACAACTTCCGACAATGTAGACCCAGGGGTCAATCGGATGTTAGCTTTCTTTGAATGAAGGTCTTGCCTGGCTTGTGAGGCCTTTGGCATGCTTTTTCCCAAAGCATCAGGGATCAACGGATTTGTTGAGTCTTTACCAGTCGCCGTTTGCACTGGACTAGATTTTGTTTTTAGCTTTTCAGCATCCTGGACAGAATTTCCAGTTAAGATCATAGTCGTGTAGACACTGATCTGATCTCTGATGGATCTTAATTCTATTTCTAGAATTTTTTCCTTGAGACGTAGAGCTTTAAGATCTTCTTCCATACTGGAAGTTTTTTATAAAGATAATTTCTTTAGGCGTAAAGCCCTTAAATCTTTCATCTCCCTTTCTTTTTTCAAAGGATTTTGTAACTTGAAAGTGATGATTTTTGGATGAAGAAATCCTTCTATTTATAGGAGCAAGAATGCCAATGACATCATTGCTTGCGATTTCTGAAAAACTCGTGTCGAGCTATCAGTTAACATGTTTTTGGCCCCCTTTAGATGTTCATTGTTGAATGAATATCCTGAAAACCCTGTCTGCCATTTGACAAAATGTTTATTATTTCCAGATAAATTTTTGTTTTCAGGAAATAAATAATTTTTTAATAAACAAATTTCAAAATCGTTTTGTTTATCTTTATCCCCCCAACTAAAAAAGTGGTTGGACTTCATTCTGAGTCTTCTGTATAAGAATCAGATGACATGTTGTCTAATATTTCTAATGTATATACTTGCGTATAGCCATCAAAAATATTTTCAGAAGGAAAATATCCTTCAGTTTCCGCTTTCGAAATAATTTTTAATTTTTCCGGAAACTTTTGTCTGTTGGGACATTCGTTTGCATAGTGTCCTTCTTCAGAACATATCCAGCAACGACATTTTTTCTTCCCTTGAGGACAAACCTTAGGTTTTTCTTTTGAAAAGTATTTTCCAGGAGAAAACTTTCTTTTCTTGGTTTTCCAAAAACGTTTTTTAGTTTTTGTTTTATATTTATTTTTATATTTCTTTTTGAAATAATTTTCATCTTTTACTGGTTCACAACCAAAAGTTAATTGTGGTAACTCAGTAAGTTTTTGCAACAGCTTTTGTTAAAACATTTTAGCTGTTTTTGTTTATCAGAAAAATCACAGTAAACCGCAATTTCTTCTTTGACAAGTCTTGTTGCAAATCCAAGAGAATGCATCGTGAACTGATTCTTTTCTTTGTTCCATCGTTCTTTGGCTTTTTCTCCAACGATAGGAATCTTCATTAAGTAAGCCTCAATCCAAGAATGGAATTCACCTGTACTTAATTTGTATAGATTTGTTTCATAAAGACAAGTAAAATCGTCTAACAAACAAATATCACAAATTTGTGCTTTTGCAAGATTTTGTCTTGCTTTTTCTAGCAATTTTTGATTTTCATGGTCTTTATTTGTTATAAGGTCAAGACCTAAAAACATCATGTATATTGCATTTATGATTTGATCAAAAAGATCAAAACCATGTAAATTTTCATCCCAAGTTGTCCCTTTGATGAAATTTTGTATAATTCCTACGGACTTATGTTCTAATAATAATAATAACAAAGCCTTAGCAATAGAAAATTCATCTGAATTAGTCTGAATGATTAGACTGATTTCAGTGTTCCATTTATCAATTACCTCTTTTCTTTTGTCGAGGTTGAAGATACAATCAATTTTAATAGTATTAATAGTAGTTGCACTACCATTGTCATTACTATTATAATCAGGTATACCTTTATGATACGGCATGGAAAATTCCGTATTCTTTTTACTACGCCCGTTACCTTTGCTAGTAGAGGCATGGTAAGTTCTTTGTTTCGGAGACATTTCAATATCTGAAGAACTTTCTTCAGTATCGGGTTCTTCTTTCTTTACCGGAAAGGTTCTTGGTTCTTCATTCTTCAAAACAAAGACCTGTTCTTTTTTATTTTCAGAAAAATATCTTTCGTTTAAGATTTTATTTTCAGAAAACTTTTGTTCACATTCTTTATCATCTAAAGAAATGAGACTAACAATTTCTATTATTTGTTCAACTGGAAGGGTATCCAATTGTTCATCTAAAATTTGTTCCAATTTTTTAGTGATGGAACTCATTTTATCCACAAGATAAAATAATCTTGTTATCTTTTAATCTTTGAATTTCTTTTTCCATAAAAGAATTTTTTCTTTTTAAATCAGTTAATTCAAAAAGTTTGTCTGAAGGATGAATACTCCAATCCGAATGTAATTCTACAATTCTTTGATAATTTCTTTCTATGTAGAAATAATTCATAGAAATCTTTCGATTTATGTCTCTAAAAGAGTTTCTCAATTGTCCTTTATTGGTCATTTTGAAGTTGATCCAAAAGGCCATGTTAATGTATTGGGACATTTAGAACTTCCTAGAGATGGATTTCCAACGTTGAAGTTTGGAAATGAATACTTTTGAAAGCATTTTTCATCATCAATTTTTTCTTTTTGCCTTTCGGGCATAAGAGTTTTTGAATCCATTTTTTCATCAATTTTGTCTGAAACATCTTTGATGATTTTTGCGGCAGTTGCCTCAAGATTTTCATTGGTAGATAAACTATCCAACTTTTTAATTAAATCTTTAACAAGTTCCTCTATTTTTAAAAGAGTAGTCATGTTGTAGATATAATTACTTTTTTAGCACGAAGCTCAATAATTTTTTGCTTGGAAGCAAAAATGTTTTCCTTAATAATCTTTATATTAAGAATTTTTATTTTATGACTTAACATAATATTTCCTTTAATTTGATTTATTCTCATAAGCTCAAATTGTATATCAGCCTCTTCATAGGTGATTTGTTGATCAAGATATTGTAAATAATCTAAAATTGGTTTTGAAGACATTATTCTCCAATAACTTCTTTTAAAATTCTACCATATCTATCTATTCGTTCTGACATAGAACGAATTAATTGTTCAGTATTACTTGAATCTCCTATTTGTAAAGAGTTTCCAGCATAACTGTGTCTAGGTTCTATTCCTAGCATCTTTTTATTTCGTGCAATATCAATTGCCCAATTTTCTTGTAATTGTGATGGCTCAGCGAATTTGCTGCCTTCAACAATTCCAATTTCAGAAAATATATCTTCAAGAGTTATATTTTCATTTTCCTTATACTCGATTGAATGAGTACTGTTGGTTAAAGCATAAGAGATTAAATAATTAATCGTAAACACTTTCTTACCTGGTTCCATAAGATCAGTTCTTTCGCACTGGTGTATGAGACTTAAAGTTTTATCGAAATCTTTTGAATCTCGATGTAAAGCAAATTTAGGATAGACAGTAAACATAAATTTACCATATGCTAAATTACCTTGAATTGCTCCAAGAAGAGCATCTTGCCTATTGATAATTCTATTATCAACGAGTGCCATTTTTATAGGAAAATTAATTCCATCTCTAAACTGAGCTTTAAGGAGGATTTTAACCGCTCCAATGTGTACCATATTGAGAGATTTTCTCAACTCTGGTTTAATGTGCAAAAGCTTTTTTGCTATTTCACCCTTTGTTAAGAGTGGCAAATAAACTTCACCTGCTGTATTTTTTATGTCAACTGAAAGTTCTTCAGTGTTAAAACAATAAAATATTTTATTTTTTCTAGAAAAGGCTCTAGAAACTAAACTTTGTAAAGTTTTTGGTTGATTAAAAACCTATTTAGTGTCAAGCTTGAATTTAAGCTTACTAATTTTTGTTAGTTGATCAGAATTAATCATGTAATCTGATACAAAACCTTTTTCGTTTTCACTAAAGTTTAAAACTTCAGTTACTTCTTGTTCATTTGATTCTTTCGAATCTTCAAACGAATTTTTAAAATTCATTTTTGATTTTTTTCTTTTAAGAAAACTTCTTAAATTTTTCTTTTTAAGGAAACAGGAACTAATCCCCTCTTCTTAAAAAAGAGCACATGGCTCTGATACCACTATGCGGAGGTACCTCAGAATTTTTGACAAAACCCCTAAAGGACTTAATGAACCCTTTAGTTGAATTTGTCAAAAATTCTGAGGTACCTCCGCATAGTTAAATTTTTTCTTTTAGGTTTTTTTAGCTATTTTAGGTTGTGTTCACATTGGTTCTCGCGGTTCTCACAATAAGGGTGGTTCTCGCATGATCTCCTCCCTATATATATATATATATATATATATATTAGGTTGTGTTCACATTGGTTCTCGCGGTTCTCACAATAAGGGTGGTTCTCGCATGATCTCCTCCCTATATATATATATATATGGTGGAGTTATTGTAAAAAAGACCAAAAGTGTGAGAAAGGTAAGAAAGAATCTCAACCATTAGATCTAAATTAATTGAAAAGGGTATAATTGTAAATGCATTAACAAATTCAAATATGGTAATCCTTGATTTAAGGATTTGGAGAGAGAAAATCCTTGATTTAAGGACTTATAACCGTCCATAAATATAACACCATTCAGAGCATGTTCATACATGGTGTTTTAAAAATAACATCATTCAGAAAATATAACACCATTCAGCACAAACATAACACCATTCAGCACAAAAAAAAACACCATTCACACAAAAATAACATCATTCAGCACAAAATATTACACCATTCAGCACAAAAAAAAACACCATTCACACAAAAAAATAACATCATTCAGCACAAAAATAACACCATTCAGCACGAAAAAACACCATTCAGCAGTAAATAAAATAAACACCATTCAGTACAAGAATATAACACCATTCAGTAAAAGAAATATAACACCATTCAGAAAAAGAAAAAAAACACCATTCAGAAAAAGAAAAAAAACACCATTAAGAAAAGAAAAATAACACCATTCAGAAAAGAAAAAACACCATTAACAAAGGAAAATAACACCATTAATGAAAAGAAAAATAACACCATTCAATAATCCTTACATCTCTGTATCATCTTCTTCTCCGCTGCCGGCACCACCACTGCCGGTCCGCCACCGCCGTCGTCGAACACAACCACCCGACAGTAAAATCTCATGGTTCCCAACCGCCGCCATCGTCGAACCCAACCACCCGCGCGTCGTCGAACCCAACCACTGCCGGTCCGCCACCGCCGTCGTCGACCACCACTGCCGGTCCGCTTCTCCGAGCGTCACCTCACCACACCGGAATCGCTGGCGCCGGACCCTAATTCCCCATCGGACATCAACATCGCCCGTCGTCAGCCTTCGTCCTCAGCCGTCTTCTTCAGTCTCCGATCACCACCCTTCACACCGGAAACCCAACCGTCGCTGGTTTAGATCAACATCCACCTTCTTCGCTGCTCAAGAAGAAAGAGAGAGAAAGAGAGAAATTAGGAACGTATGATAGAGAGAGAACGAAATTGTAGGGATTTTGATTTACAAAATGAAGATAAAAAGACACAATTGCCACTAGATATTTCAATTCTATCCAAAATACCTTTCTAATGGTTGAGATCAATAGGGACCAATATTAATATTAGTAAAATATTTTTATTAATTTGGATAGAATTGAAATATCTAGCGGCAATTGTGTCTTTTTATCTTCATTTTGTAAATCAAAATCCCTACAATTTCGTTCTCTCTCTATCATACGTTCCTAATTTCTCTCTTTCTCTCTCTTTCTTCTTGAGCAGCGAAGAAGGTGGATGTTGATCTGAACCAGCGACGGTTGGGTTTCCGGTGTGAAGGGTGGTGATCGGAGACTGAAGAAGACGGCTGAGGACGAAGGCTGACGACGGGCGATGTTGATGTCCGATGGGGAATTAGGGTCCGGCGCCAGCGATTCCGGTGTGGTGAGGTGACGCTCGGAGAAGCGGACCGGCAGTGGTGGTCGACGACGGCGGTGGCGGACCGGCAGTGGTTGGGTTCGACGACGCGCGGGTGGTTGGGTTCGACGACGGCGGCGGTTGGGAACCATGAGATTTTACTGTCGGGTGGTTGTGTTCGACGACGGCGGTGGCGGACCGGCAGTGGTGGTGCCGGCAGCGGAGAAGAAGATGATACAGAGATGTAAGGATTATTGAATGGTGTTATTTTTCTTTTCATTAATGGTGTTATTTTCCTTTGTTAATGGTGTTTTTTCTTTTCTGAATGGTGTTATTTTTCTTTTCTTAATGGTGTTTTTTTCTTTTTCTGAATGGTGTTTTTTTTCTTTTTCTGAATGGTGTTATATTTCTTTTACTGAATGGTGTTATATTCTTGTACTGAATGGTGTTTATTTTATTTACTGCTGAATGGTGTTTTTTCGTGCTGAATGGTGTTATTTTTGTGCTGAATGATGTTATTTTTTTTGTGTGAATGGCGTTTTTTTTTGTGCTGAATGGTGTAATATTTTGTGCTGAATGATGTTATTTTTGTGTGAATGGTGTTTTTTTTGTGCTGAATGGTGTTATGTTTGTGCTGAATGATGTTATTTTTGTGTGAATGGTGTTTTTTTGTGCTGAATGGTGTTATATTTGTGCTGAATGGTGTTATATTTTCTGAATGGTGTTATTTTTAAAACACCATGTATGAACATGCTCTGAATGGTGTTATATTTATGGACGGTTATAAGTCCTTAAATCAAGGATTTTCTCTCTCCAAATCCTTAAATCAAGGATTACCATATTTGAATTTGTTAATGCATTTACAATTATACCCTTTTCAATTAATTTAGATCTAATGGTTGAGATTCTTTCTTACCTTTCTCACACTTTTGGTCTTTTTTACAATAACTCCACCATATATATATATATATATATATATATATATATATATATATAGGGAGGAGATCATGCGAGAACCACCCTTATTGTGAGAACCGCGAGAACCAATGTGAACACAACCTAAAATAGCTAAAAAAACATAAAAGAAAAAATTTAACTATGCGGAGGTACCTCAGAATTTTTGACAAATTCAACTAAAGGGTTCATTAAGTCCTTTAGGGGTTTTGTCAAAAATTCTGAGGTACCTCCGCATAGTGGTATCAGAGCCATG
This sequence comes from Helianthus tuberosus, assembly GCA_030545235.1. Lineage (NCBI taxonomy): Eukaryota > Viridiplantae > Streptophyta > Magnoliopsida > Asterales > Asteraceae > Helianthus > Helianthus tuberosus. The sequence continues at coordinate 121,895,622 of CM060365.1, read as the reverse complement.
TGCTCTTTTTTAAGAAGAGGGGATTAGTTCCTGTTTCCTTAAAAAGAAAAATTTAAGAAGTTTTCTTAAAAGAAAAAAATCAAAAATGAATTTTAAAAATTCGTTTGAAGATTCGAAAGAATCAAATGAACAAGAAGTAACTGAAGTTTTAAACTTTAGTGAAAACGAAAAAGGTTTTGTATCAGATTACATGATTAATTCTGATCAACTAACAAAAATTAGTAAGCTTAAATTCAAGCTTGACACTAAATAGGTTTTTAATCAACCAAAAACTTTACAAAGTTTAGTTTCTAGAGCCTTTTCTAGAAAAAATAAAATATTTTATTGTTTTAACACTGAAGAACTTTCAGTTGACATAAAAAATACAGCAGGTGAAGTTTATTTGCCACTCTTAACAAAGGGTGAAATAGCAAAAAAGCTTTTGCACATTAAACCAGAGTTGAGAAAATCTCTCAATATGGTACACATTGGAGCGGTTAAAATCCTCCTTAAAGCTCAGTTTAGAGATGGAATTAATTTTCCTATAAAAATGGCACTCGTTGATAATAGAATTATCAATAGGCAAGATGCTCTTCTTGGAGCAATTCAAGGTAATTTAGCATATGGTAAATTTATGTTTACTGTCTATCCTAAATTTGCTTTACATCGAGATTCAAAAGATTTCGATAAAACTTTAAGTCTCATACACCAGTGCGAAAGAACTGATCTTATGGAACCAGGTAAGAAAGTGTTTACGATTAATTATTTAATCTCTTATGCTTTAACCAACAGTACTCATTCAATCGAGTATAAGGAAAATGAAAATATAACTCTTGAAGATATATTTTCTGAAATTGGAATTGTTGAAGGCAGCAAATTCGCTGAGCCATCACAATTACAAGAAAATTGGGCAATTGATATTGCACGAAATAAAAAGATGCTAGGAATAGAACCTAGACACAGTTATGCTGGAAACTCTTTACAAATAGGAGATTCAAGTAATACTGAACAATTAATTCGTTCTATGTCAGAACGAATAGATAGATATGGTAGAATTTTAAAAGAAGTTATTGGAGAATAATGTCTTCAAAACCAATTTTAGATTATTTACAATATCTTGATCAACAAATCACCTATGAAGAGGCTGATATACAATTTGAGCTTATGAGAATAAATCAAATTAAAGGAAATATTATGTTAAGTCATAAAATAAAAATTCTTAATATAAAGATTATTAAGGAAAACATTTTTGCTTCCAAGCAAAAAATTATTGAGCTTCGTGCTAAAAAAGTAATTATATCTACAACATGACTACTCTTTTAAAAATAGAGGAACTTGTTAAAGATTTAATTAAAAAGTTGGATAGTTTATCTACCAATGAAAATCTTGAGGCAACTGCCGCAAAAATCATCAAAGATGTTTCAGACAAAATTGATGAAAAAATGGATTCAAAAACTCTTATGCCCGAAAGGCAAAAAGAAAAAATTGATGATGAAAAATGCTTTCAAAAGTATTCATTTCCAAACTTCAACGTTGGAAATCCATCTCTAGGAAGTTCTAAATGTCCCAATACATTAACATGGCCTTTTGGATCAACTTCAAAATGACCAATAAAGGACAATTGAGAAACTCTTTTAGAGACATAAATCGAAAGATTTCTATGAATTATTTCTACATAGAAAGAAATTATCAAAGAATTGTAGAATTACATTCGGATTGGAGTATTCATCCTTCAGACAAACTTTTTGAATTAACTGATTTAAAAAGAAAAAATTCTTTTATGGAAAAAGAAATTCAAAGATTAAAAGATAACAAGATTATTTTATCTTGTGGATAAAATGAGTTCCATCACTAAAAAATTGGAACAAATTTTAGATGAACAATTGGATACCCTTCCAGTTGAACAAATAATAGAAATTGTTAGTCTCATTTCTTTAGATGATAAAGAATGTGAACAAAAGTTTTCTGAAAATAAAATCTTAAACGAAAGATATTTTTCTGAAAATAAAAAAGAACAGGTCTTTGTTTTGAAGAATGAAGAACCAAGAACCTTTCCGGTAAAGAAAGAAGAACCCGATACTGAAGAAAGTTCTTCAGATATTGAAATGTCTCCGAAACAGAGAACTTACCATGCCTCTACTAGCAAAGGTAACAGGCGTAGTAAAAAGAATACGGAATTTTCCATGCCGTATCATAAAGGTATACCTGATTATAATAGTAATGACAATGGTAGTGCAACTACTATTAATACTATTAAAATTGATTGTATCTTCAACCTCGACAAAAGAAAAGAGGTAATTGATAAATGGAACACTGAAATCAGTCTAATCATTCAGACTAATTCAGATGAATTTTCTAATGCTAAGGCTTTGTTATTATTATTAGAACATAAGTCCGCAGGAATTATACAAAATTTCATCAAAGGGACAACTTGGGATGAAAATTTACATGGTTTTGATCTTTTTGATCAAATCATAAATGCAATATACATGATGTTTTTAGGTCTTGACCTTATAACAAATAAAGACCATGAAAATCAAAAATTGCTAGAAAAAGCAAGACAAAATCTTGCAAAAGCACAAATTTGTGATATTTGTTTGTTAGACGATTTTACTTGTCTTTATGAAACAAATCTATACAAATTAAGTACAGGTGAATTCCATTCTTGGATTGAGGCTTACTTAATGAAGATTCCTATCGTTGGAGAAAAAGCCAAAGAACGATGGAACAAAGAAAAGAATCAGTTCACGATGCATTCTCTTGGATTTGCAACAAGAATTGTCAAAGAAGAAATTGCGGTTTACTGTGATTTTTCTGATAAACAAAAACAGCTAAAATGTTTTAACAAAAGCTGTTGCAAAAAACTTACTGAGTTACCACAATTAACTTTTGGTTGTGAACCAGTAAAAGATGAAAATTATTTCAAAAAGAAATATAAAAATAAATATAAAACAAAAACTAAAAAACGTTTTTGGAAAACCAAGAAAAGAAAGTTTTCTCCTGGAAAATACTTTTCAAAAGAAAAACCTAAGGTTTGTCCTCAAGGGAAGAAAAAATGTCGTTGCTGGATATGTTCTGAAGAAGGACACTATGCAAACGAATGTCCCAACAGACAAAAGTTTCCGGAAAAATTAAAAATTATTTCGAAAGCGGAAACTGAAGGATATTTTCCTTCTGAAAATATTTTTGATGGCTATACGCAAGTATATACATTAGAAATATTAGACAACATGTCATCTGATTCTTATACAGAAGACTCAGAATGAAGTCCAACCACTTTTTTAGTTGGGGGGATAAAGATAAACAAAACGATTTTGAAATTTGTTTATTAAAAAATTATTTATTTCCTGAAAACAAAAATTTATCTGGAAATAATAAACATTTTGTCAAATGGCAGACAGGGTTTTCAGGATATTCATTCAACAATGAACATCTAAAGGGGGCCAAAAACATGTTAACTGATAGCTCGACACGAGTTTTTCAGAAATCGCAAGCAATGATGTCATTGGCATTCTTGCTCCTATAAATAGAAGGATTTCTTCATCCAAAAATCATCACTTTCAAGTTACAAAATCCTTTGAAAAAAGAAAGGGAGATGAAAGATTTAAGGGCTTTACGCCTAAAGAAATTATCTTTATAAAAAACTTCCAGTATGGAAGAAGATCTTAAAGCTCTACGTCTCAAGGAAAAAATTCTAGAAATAGAATTAAGATCCATCAGAGATCAGATCAGTGTCTACACGACTATGATCTTAACTAGAAATTCTGTCCAGGATGCTGAAAAGCTAAAAACAGAATCTAGTCCAGTGCAAACGGCGACTGGTAAAGACTCAACAAATCCGTTGATCCCTGATGCTTTGGGAAAAAGCATGCCAAAGGCCTCACAAGCCAGGCAAGACCTTCATTCAAAGAAGGCTAACATCCGATTGACCCCTGGGTCTACATTGTCGGAAGTTGTCCATTTACGAAAAATGGAAAGAGAAGGTTCATCTTCTTCCAGCAGCTCAGATGCAAACGGCTCTGAAGCTAAGAAGTCAAATCCGTTGACTCCTGACAACTTGGAAAAAGTTGGAGAAACTAGTCTTCGGCCTAGTTATGCGGACAAGACAAGAATGCCAGCAAAGGATGATTCAAAGTTCTACGTGATATTTGAAGGTCCAAATGCAGGAATCTATGATGATTGGAATATTGTATCCAATATAATAAAAGAGACATCTTTCGTCCACAAGAAGTACAGGTCACTTTTTCAAGCTCAACAAGAGGCAGACAAGTACCAAGCTAACTTCGGAGGCAAGAAGATAATCTTCAAAGCACCAATATTAGTGCCCAAAATCCAGAATCACACTGGTCAAAGAAGACAGGTGTTCTTCACAAAAGAAAAAGAAGAAGCTCCATCCAAAGATCTATCTTCAGAGATTTTAGAAGGAATAAGCTTCCCAGATTTCAAAATCCTATGGTCCAAAGCAAGAGCTCTCTCCATAAAGGATTATGAAGCAGAAAAGATTTATACAGACGATAAAAAGTCCAGAAGTCTTTTCGTAATCTGTCCTGATGCAGATACAGTCTTCACTTACCAAGCTTTTTGTGCAGGGTTAGTCAAGACCATTTATCCCAGCAAAGATCTTAAGTAGTTAAGGTCATTTCCTAAGGGATTAAGAAAAGCAGTTGGAAAGTTCATCCAAAAAATTGCTAAGGATGCTAGTATTTACATCCAAGTCACATCCAGCATTCCAGACTGGGTAGATGGAAAAGTCCTTCCAGCCTATCGTTACATTGAGCTAGGCTTAGCGGCAAAAAGAGAAGTTCAATCGTCCAAAGTCATAAACGAGGAAGACGACTTCATTAGCATGGGAATCTATGCCTACAGAGTTGAAAAGATTATTTCCATAATCCAAAAGACTCAAAAGCTTAATTCAAAAAGCAAAATCAAGGTTAATTATGCCAACCCAAATTGCCTGATCACCAGCACTACAGGGAAGACACTCTGTCAAGAAGATCAACGCGCAATCCAAGCGCTTGAAGACAAGATCTTAAAAAATCAGATCTTAGCAGGTCCTACCACAAAGAAGATGCTTTGTGAAAGGCTCCAAAAGGTCGACAAAGATCATCAGTGTGCATTATGTAAAAGCACTAAAGTTGATAGGGACACTACACCAAAAGCAGAGGCTTTGTCCACTACCAGCAGTGAGGGGTCCTTCACAATAATTCTATGAAAAACGTAAGCACTTACGTCATTCAAAAGAAGACAAGCGGCTACAGCTGTAAAGGCATCTTTAATAATTCAATGAAATTATTGGTAGGTCTTGTAAGAGGAAATCTCCGTCTATATAAGGAGCAATACCTCATTAGGAAAAGATATCCCTGGCTTGACCATCGAGCATCTCAATTCTCAATTTGAGAATTCACCAACAACTCTCAACCACCCACCTTTCTTTTTTCTTTTCGTTGATCATTATGATCACTTTTTCAAGTTCTTAGTATGTGTGCTAGTATTATGGAGTAGTAACTCCTTTAAGGGGTGATGTAAATATCAAGAAGTTCTCCTTCGGGAGAACAGTTATGAAATAAAAACTCCTTTGTAACCCCCTATCTTATTTTCTATCATGAAGTTGTTTCTATTCTGTAAAACCTGGAGTCCTGGAGCCCGTTGAAGTACCGCTGAGGCAGGAGGCCGTTAGGGAAATAAGGGTTGGATTGGTCCCTTGCAGAAGAATTAGAAATTTTTCAAGAAGAAAATACAAGAAGGAAAAGGTATAGATTTTATTTCAAACTGTTATAAGACTTCAAGATTGATATTTCATATCTCTCCTTAAATCTTAAAAAGAATTTTATTCACACAAAAAACTAAGATTTTGATAAAATCAAAAAATGATGTTTATAAACAAACACAAAAAGAAATCGATTAACCATTATCGAAATCAAATAATCTTCTCAATAAGAATTGTTAGTCAAAAAATGACTACTAAAAATGAATTTTTAATTCAATTTCGACAATTGATGATTTCTCAAAATCACCGTTTGTTTAGTTGCCTTAGTCAATATATGAAAACATTCGTTTGTTTTAATTGTTTTAGTCAACATATGAAAACAATCTATAAGGATTGTTATAGTCAAAACATGACTACAAGGATTGTTAATTCAATCGTATATTACCGGTTCAAGAACCTTGGTATTAACTACCCAAGTATACAATGAGTATACACCAAGATTTCCTTAAAAAAGAAATCCGTCGGGTTAATCAAGAATTAACCATGTATCAAAGTCTAATTAACCGATTAGAACAGTCTCTTAAGAGATCACCTAGAAATGGGAAAGCTGAACGTGTTCAGTTTAATGGTCTTAAAGCTAACCGCTTTAAGCTAAAAGAAGAACTCAAACGTCTTGAAGACCAAGTTTTCTAATCAATGAGTCTTAACCAGACCACAAAACCCCTAAAGGACTTAATGAACACTATGCGGAGGTACCTCAGAATTTTTGACAAATTCAACTAAAGGGTTCATTAAGTCCTTAGGGGTTTTGTGGTCTGGTTAAGACTCATTGGTTAGAAAACTTGTTTTTCTAGACTTTTTAGTTCTTCTTTTAGCCTAAAGCGGTTAGCTTTAAGACCATTAAACTGAACATGTTCAGCTCTCCTATTTCTAGGTGATCTCTTAAGAGACTGTTCTAATTGGTTAATTAGACTTTGATACATGGTTAATTCTTGATTAACCCGATGGATTTCTTTTTTAAGGAAATCTTGGTGTATACTCATTGTATACCTGGTTTTAGATGATTGAATTAACAATCCTTGTGTAAGTAGTCAAGTTTTGACTATAACAATCCTTATAGATTGTTTTCATATGTTGATTAAAGCAACAAAAACAAATGGTGAATGTTTTCATATGTTGACTAAAGCAACTAAACAAACGGTGATTTTGAGAAATCATCAATTGTTGAATTTGAATTAACAATTCATTTTTAGTAGTCATTTTTTGACTAACATTTCTTATTGAAAAGATTATTTGATTTCGATAATGGTTAATCGATTTCTTTTTGTGTTTGTTTATAAACATCATTTTTGATTTTATCAAAATCTTAGTTTTGTGTTAGAATTAAATTCTTTTAAGATTTAAGGAGAGATATGAAATATCAATCTTGAAGTCTTTTAACAGTTTGAAATAAAAATTATACCTTCTTCTAACTTGTATTTTCTTTTTGAAAAGTTTCTATTTCTTCTGCAAGGGACCAATCCAACCCTTATTTCCCTAACGGCCTCCTGCCTCAGCGGTACTTCAACGGGCTCCAGGACTCCAGGTTTTACAGAATAAAAACAACTTCATGATAGAAAATAAGATAGGGGGTTACGAAGGAGCTTTTATTTCATAACTGTTCTCCCGAAGGAGAACTTCTTGATATTTACATCAACTCCTTAAAGGAGTTCTACTCCATAATACTAGCACACATACTAAGAACTTGAAAAAGTGATCATAATGATCAACGAAAAGAAAAAAGAAAGGTGGGTGGTTGAGAGTTGTTGGTGAATTCTCAAATTGAGAATTGAGATGGTCGATGGTCACGAGTGCCATTTTTATAGGAAAATTAATTCCATCTCTAAACTGAGCTTTAAGGAGGATTTTAACCGCTCCTATGTGTACTATATTGAGAGATTTTCTCAACTCTGGTGTGACACCTGTGTCACTTCAACCATCAAACAAATACCAAACCAATGAAATATTGTATTTCATACTTTGAACTTGTATAAATATGTGTAGCTTTTGCACATATCAACTCTTGTTCGATTTCAAGCTCTAAATCGCTTTCTGGAAGGTTATACGCGCACTAATGCGTAGATATAACCAGTTTAATGCAACGAACACTACGGAATAGTGAAATAGGCTTAACATACCTTAAATAACCTTTACATAACTTAGATATAAGTTTTGGAAGGTTTGGTGTCGTGAAATCAAAGTTTATTCGCTTAAAGGGCTAAATTTGACAAACTCCGAAAGTATGCCAATTTGAACTGTAACAGACATTCCGGAGCATGACCATAAGTTAAACATACCATAAATACCCTTCACATAGCTTAGAAATAGGCTTTGAGGTGTTCGGTATGCTAAAATAAACTTTTGTGTCATTCAGGGACTAAAAGTGTCAAAAAGTGCACAAGTTTGCATTTTCGCGCATAACTTACGTTCTGAATACATCCGGACATCCAAAAATTTATGTAAGCATGACTATATTATGATTTAGTGTTTGGCTTGCCAAAAATCCATTCGTCACGTCATTTGGATCGTTTTACGCGCTTATGCGCATTCCGTCGTAATTAAGCGAACATCGCGTTCGTACGACCAAACGAACCAACACCCGGCATATTTTTGAGCATGTTTCATGTCCACAATGTTTAGGCATCATTTTAGGGCCTTAAAGTTGGCTTTACGGGCCTTGGAAGTGCCGGAAATGGGCTTAAACACGTGCAGGGGCTGAAACTGTCATTTCTGAAACTTATTTCTGATCTGAGCAGCCCAGGCGGCCCGCCTCAGTTTCTGTGCTTTCCCACGCGGGCCGCGTCCGACCTTCTGACCAGGTTAAATGTTTCTAACAGCAGATTGCAGCTGTTTGATCCAACACCACACATTCTCATTTGTCTAGTCAGCTGATAAGGATCAACTTTTAGCCACCATAAGGTTCCAACACTTGTACGGTTAGGATTAAAGCACGGTTTCCATGAAACGATCTTAACGGTGGACCGAAAACTATAAATACCCCATACCCCCCATTGCTTAAATCACTAGAATTTTGATTTGAGAAACTCTAAGTTGAAACTATTGTTTCATACCTGAGATTTTTGAATCGAAATTAGCATTCGGGGACCCTTCGTAAGTATTCTTTCGTTCTTTTATTGCTTTTCGAGTCTTTCGAGTCTGAAAGTCAAACTTTGTTTGACTTTCTACATTGACCAGTTATGGTCAATGCGAAGTTCGTTTGAACTTCGCAACGTGAGTGTAATCACGTTGGTTATAGTCCCTTGGGACTATGCCTACTGATTACCACGTTGTCTAGGGTCGTAGGGTAAGCGATCTAATAAATCGCTTATACCTCGAACCCGACCCAGTTTGGTCGATCATTAGGATCCGACCAAATACATTAGGTGACCATAGTAGGTAGGGAATAACCTTCCGAGGTTATACCTTATGGTCGCTACGTTTAAGTAGTTGTATGATAGGTAGTTTATATGCCTTAGGTAAATTACCAGAATACCCTTTTCATGTATAATTGGTAATTAAGCATATGTAACCTAATCTTTTGTCACATAACTGATTATATAACATGTTTAGGCATATAACGCTTGTCATAGGACTAGTTAAGCGGTCCGAACGCGTTTCACGCGAACGACGCGTTAAAGTAGCATAAGTTACCTAAACGGGTCGTAATGGGTCGAAAGCACTTAGGTTAGGTTTCATTTAGTATGTAGGCTTTAATAAACCATATGACACGAGTCTCTATACTCGTTTGGTTTACGAACCCTCATTCTATCCAATCATCCGATTTAGGTCCGGTTATTAACATAGTTACCTATATTAGGTGCCGTTTGATATCCGCGATCTCTAGCATTACTTGGTGGTTATCTTTAGACATCTGAGCAATCTCAAGTGAGTACATAGACCCCTCTTTTACTGTTTTCCAAACTATTTTGGGGTGGAACACATGTGCCTACTTGTTACTTTCGTGCTTTCCTGTTTTCACATCATATACCTGCTATATTCGTTAGTACATTATAGTACATGATTTTATTACATCTTATGCTAGGTGTGCCCATTGTGTGCATTACTTAGTACATCGTTTTACATTACATTACTTGCTACGTATGTCTATTGTTGTATACGTAGTGCAGGTCACATGCTACGTATGTCTATTGTTGTATACGTAGTACAGGTCACATGCTAAGTATGTCTATTGTTGTATACGTAGTACAGGTCACATGTTAAGTATGTCTATTGTTGCATACTTAGTACAGGTCACATGCTACGTATGTCTATTGTCGCGTACTTAGTACATTTGTTATTCATCACAGGCTTACATTTTGGATACATATTACATGATTTACATTAGACATAAACATTTTACTTTGGTAGTTTGGTTTGATTAAGTGATTAAGTAATGAGGCGTGTGTAATATGATACAAGCATGGTGGATACGCCGCTGGTACTTCCTATATATAAGTGTTTGTATGGTATTACATGTCGTAGCGTTATTTGAATCATTTCAGTTTGAGACATAGAACATTTTATACAAATAACATACTTTTCACAAGACATTGATTTACAAACAACTTATCTTATACAAACTCATTTTACATGGTTATTCATTTAACCTTACATTTATCTATACATATCATCTGAATTTATTGTTTTTCAAATGATTTACAAGACAAAGCAAATTACAAGGTTCATGACTAAACATTTTCTCAAACATAAGTCGTGAATCCTATTTTCACAAAACCTATGTATCTCACAGGCATTTTTATGCTGACGTACCTATTTTCACATGTGTTTTCAGGTGATGATGCGTAGGACTTATCAAGATACACTTAGGCGAACTGGGGCCTTAGTGACAATAAACGAGACAATAACTAGTTAACTTACGTTATGTACCCTTTGTTTCTTGTTTAAACAATGTAAACTCTCATGTTTATTTAATAAAACGAAACTTAAATTGCCATGGATTTGAAACATTAATTCTGTTACAACACTCCCCGACATTTCCGCCACGTTTTGTATGTTCTACGTGGTCGGGGTGTGACATAATGGAATTGCTATCCTAGAAAATCTTGAATAAAACGTCTATAATAACCTGCTAGTCAAAGAAAACTTCTCACCTCCGTCGGTGATTCAGGGACTTTCCACTTAGTAATCGCCTCGATTTTTGTGGGATCTACATGAATTCCTTCATGATTAACCAGGTGTTTAAGGAATTGCACTTCTTGTAACCAGAATTCTCATTTTGGAAATTTAACATAAAGCTTTTCTTTTCTCAGCAAATTTAGAAGTATAAATAAGTGCTTCGCATGATCATCTTTACTCTTAGAGTAAATAAGAATATCATCTATAAAGACAATTATGAATTTATCCAGATATGGTTTACATATCATGTTCATCATGTTCATCATGTCCATAAATGCGGCTGGGACATTGGTTAAACCAAATGGCATGACTGTAACTTCATAATGACCGTACCTTGTTCTGAAAGCAGTTTTAGGAATGTCTTCTTCCTGTACTTTGAATTGATGATATCCTGAGCGTAAATCGATCTTAGAAAAGAATCAAGCTCCTTGAAGTTGATCAAACAGATCATCGATTCTCGATAATGGGTACCGATTTTTAATCGTAACCTTGTTCAATTCCCGATAATCAATGCACATACGCATCGATCCGTCCTTTTTCTTGACAAACAAGACTGGTGCTCCCCATGGAGATGAACTAGGTTGTATGAAACCTTTCTCCAGAAGTTCGTCCAACTGTTTCTTCAGTTCCTGCATCTCCGTCGGTGCTAATCGATATGGCGCTTTGGCAATCGGTGCCGTTCCTGGTATTAGGTGAATTCTAAATTCAACTTCTCTATATGGCGGTAATCCAGGTAACTCTTATGGAAAAACATCTGAGAATTTAGATACTACGGGAATATCTTTTAGTTCTTTTCCTTTAGTGTTAATGATTATGGAAATCATATACACTACTGCTCCTTTCCTTGCACTACTTTTTTATCACATAAAATACTGGCATGATTGGCTACCAACCAATCCATTCCTAATACGATATCAAATCCAGCCAGATTCATTGGGTAAAGGTTAGCAATAAAATCATGGTTGAGAATTTCTATCCTTGCTCCCTGCAGGATTTCACTTATCTTAATGGATTCTCCATTTTCCGTCTCTACCAGACAATCTTGTTGAAGTTTAGTTAATGGTTGATTGAGAAGTTTGCAGAAAGAAGTATTAATAAAACTTTGGTTTGCACTAGAGTCAAATAATACTTTAGCAAAAATATCATTACTAAAAAAGTACCGGTAATCACATCCAGAATCATCTTGGCTTCTTTAGCTGTCAGAATAAATTCTCTGGCATTCTTCTTAGATCCTTCAGCTGCCGTAGCTTTGTTGGTTGTTGCTAGAGCTAGTTTCAGACAGTTTGGTTTGATATGACCCAGCTTCTCCACAATTGAAGCATAGCCTATTACTAGCTTTTGATCGACATTCTTCTTCCTTATGCCTGGATTTCTTGCAGAAATTACAATACCTTGCACATTTTCCGTAATGCTTCTTTTTACAAGACTTGCAATAAGGTGCAGAGGAAGAACCGGTATCTTTTCCATGGTTGGAATTACCGTAGCGAAATTCTTGTGTAAGTCTTTGGGCTAGGTTCTTTCTCTGGTTTTCTTCTTGCGTACGTACCTGTTAGGATCTGAGTTTGGATTGATTGTTTTTTACGTTTGATTTAAGATGAAAATGAACAAGTAATGCAGCGGAATTAAGATGGAATTAAACTTTGCACACAATCAAACAGGAGAAATGCTTTTAACACACAAGTTTAACATTGAACCGGATGCTTGAATTTATTACAAGATTCAATTACAATATGCATGCATATAACAAACTCCCCCTCAGCCTGAGCTCACACAAAGTTTGTTCGTACAGGAAGAAAAGTGATGAAGAGCTAATAGAACAGTACAGGGTACTGTTCTATTTATAGGCATGAACAAATCACTGTGGCATCTTTGCTGACGTCACCATGATAGTGACATCTAACCTCCTAACAAACTATAACTACTGCCCTCATACAACTACTGATAGCAAACAACAGATTACAATATATTACATAGAAATACTCTAAACTACTGATTCTTCATTCCACTGCTTAGTCTCCAGCAGTGCTTCTATTCTTCAGCAGTACTTAAGGCAAGGCAGTTGTTTGAGTCATCAGCACTTTAGTCTTTATCAGTTCTTTGGAGTCAGCAGCACTTAGGAAAGGCAGTAGATTGAAATCATCAGGAGTTAGAGCCATTATCAAGGGGAGAGAATGTAAACATAACATCTGCTTATTTTGGATCCACTGATCTGATCCGGTTTTGGCTTTAATCAACTGTTCCTCTGGTAGGGTTCAATCCCAACAATCTCCCCCTGGAACAGATGATGCCAAAACCCTTCATTATTGTGGAACTTTATTGCCTCATCAGCAGTTCCCTTATCTGACCTTTAAGTTGCAACTCAAAGTCTAGGGCATCTATGTCATCTTCATCCCTGCACAGTGGAAGATCAAGGAGATCCTACAGATATTCAACACTTAGGCCTAGTGTTTGTTCCCTTGATATTTTCTTCACTTCTCCACTGGACTTGATCACAGTCAGTACATGGGTCTGTTTATCAGTTTTCCACTTTAGTACTTTTGAGTCCATTGGGTTTCTTGGGAGATTTTTATTAGATGAGGAATTTGGAGATTGTGGCTTGGTGATGCCTGGCTGAGCAGTGCTTTGAGCTTGAGCAAGTTCAGCATTTTCAGCCATCATCTGCTTAATGACTGATTTTATAATATCATCACTAGCAGCTATATCTTCTGGTGTTTCTGTTTCCATCTCTTTTTGTTTTCTTCTTTGATAAATGAAAGCACCAGGTGGAGCAGTGGCTTTCCTGACTTCCAGCTTTGGTGGTCTTGTTGAAACCTCTGCTTCAGGATAGTCAGGTTTTTGTGGAATCTTTGGATTTTTCTTCCTTAGTTCCTCCAACTTTTTGTAAGTGGCCCTGACTTTGTCTTCTTTCCACCTCATCACTTGGTTTCTTAACCCAAAATCAGTAGTGATTAATTCCTCTTTCATTCTCTTCAGCTCCAGTACCTTATCAGGTACATTTTTCTTGTATTTTGCCCAGTCAGGAGGAGTATGCTTAACCTTGTTTTTTTATCATGTCTTGGATCCTGGCTGCTTCATTTTCAAGCTTAGGAATGGTCCATTCTTTATACATGTATTTTTCTCCCTTGTATTTCTTATAAGCCATGATGTTTTCAATGTAGTCTTTTCTTAAGGATTCATCTGCTCTTTCTGATATTTGTTGACATACATTCTTTGCAAACTGCTCCAAAGATCTGACTTGTGTGAGCAGAAATTGATAATGCCTTTGAATTTCTTTGTTAGATTTTCCTTGTGAGTTTATTTTAGAGATATCCTCTGCTTGTTGAGCCTTAACTTTCAAGTATTCTTCAATGATTTTAGGCATAGGATATCCTTCAACTGATGGCAAACTCCTTTTAGCATGGTCATCCTTAAAGTAGAAGGATTTGATTTCTTCTCTGACTGCTACAAGCTCTAGAGGATATTGGACACCTGCAGGAGTAATGTCAGTGATTGGCTTTTGAACTTGAGCTGAAGAGAGAGGAACAGGGTTTGGTATAGTAACAAGTGACAAAGGTTGTGAAGATGTTGGTGGTGGTGAAGAATCATCATCTTTCATAATTAACCTTCTCCTTTTTGGTTGAGGAGAGGCTGATGAAGTTTTGGATGGTTCAGTGGTGGTAATTTGAGTGATGGTGATGGAAGTGGAGATTTGCTGACTAACAGTTGTTGAAACAACTGGTGTTTCAACCACTGTTGTCATTACAACAGATGTTGTAACATCTGATGTCTTCTGCTTTTTAGCAGGAGGTGAAGGTGGTGATGATGTTTTTGGTGGTGAGGTGATTTTTGGTGGTGGTGGTAAGGCAATGGATGTTGTGTGTGTTGAAGTGGTGTGTGTTGAAATGGTGGTAGTTGTTTGGCTAGCAGTTGTTGAAACCACTGAAGTATCAACAATTGTTGATACAGCGTCTTAACAACTGCTGGTTTGGAAGATTGATTTTTGAAGCCTTTGGTGGGTTTGGAAGCATGTTTTGTTTTTCTAGAAGGTGTGGTTTTGGGTTGCCTCACATTTCTTGTGGGCTGCTTTCTTTTTGGCTCAGGATTTTCATCATCCTTAGGCTCAGAAGTACCCTGCTCATTTAGCACCATAAAAGCTCTTTTCTCCTGTTCCCACCTGGCTTTATCCTTAGCCTCATTGTCCTTTTTCACATCAGCTTTTGCCTTAGCAATTGCATCAGTGGTGACATCAATTTTCTTATAACCATCTGGCAAGGGTATGTCTGCAAGCATGCAAGAATTGTCTGGTGCAATGTATAAGCCATCCTCAGAACCCTTTTTCTTCCACTACTTTATTTTCTCCCCCTTTTTGGCATCAGCTGTTGGTGGTTCATCCAAAAGATGATAGTGGGAGGAGCAGTGCCAGTGGTACTCAGCAAATGGGCCTTTATTGCCTTGATATCAGCTTGGGTGTTTTTAAACCTTGCTTCCATGAGATTTCTGATCTTTTGAACTTGTATCTCATGTTGCTGATCAGCTAATTCTCTTTGATGATGAAGCAGTGGTTGAAATAAATTCCAAAGCTCATTTGCAGCAGGTGCAGGTTGTGGTGCAGGTGCTTGAGCTGGAGCAGCAGTGGGTGGTACCTTTTGAACTTTCAACAACTGTTGCAGCATATCTTTAATTTCTGCAACAGATGTATCAAGTTTATCAATTCTACCCGTCAATTCTTGGTACATTAAACCATCACCCAACTTAATGGGATCATCTGATTTCCCACTAGCAGTGGTTATAACAGTGGTTGACCCAGGAAATGTATCCCAGAAATCATCCACTGATGCCCCTTTGTCTTGGTACTGGGGACCTCTTCCTTTAAATTGAGAAACACTTTTTAGTGAACCAGTAAAAATCGGATACACAAATTTTCCCAGAGATGGAATTGCCTTCAAGGAAGTCTGATTGATGAAACCACTGTCCAAATGCAAACCAGTGGGTTCAGCACTTGTAGTGGTTGCTCCACTTGAACTACCATCAAGAGTTACTTGTAACTCAAGGGGTGTAACCTCCTCAGGTCTTGTTGGTGGGTTAGCAATGATTGATACATCAGACCCAGTCACTTGTTGAGGCATATTCTCATGAACAGGTGATTGAGAAGGACGGGTTTGTGTCTGGTTCAAATCAAGAGCATCCAACAATAATTTTGTTTGTGGGGGAATTTTGGAGGTGAGGTTGGGTGTAGAAAGCGAATTTACCCCGGGCATTGGGCTGTGGATGATGGATTCGAGTGATTCCAGATCATCATATTGTGGTGTCCCTATGTGTACAACCTGTTCTTTTTGAGAAGAAGCAGGAGGAGTTTGAGGCATGGGTTGAGATATTTCTTCCAACTGCTATGAGGAAGTAGCAGCAGTGGTTTCTTGTGACTTTTGTGCTGTCACTGGCAGTTGCTCTGGTATCTCATCCTCCAGAGTTGCCTTTGATTTGGGTTTGGGGGGTTTTTGAGTTTTCTTTTGTCGTGGTTTTTTGGTGGTTTTAGGTGTGGGTTTCACAGCAGTTGTTTTGCTGCTCTGATCACCTAGAGCAGTGGGCTCAGCAGCAGATACCTGAAGAGCAGTGGTAGCTGCTAAATTCTGCTCAGGGACCTCTGCTTTTGTTTTGGAAGGTGTTGATAATCTTGTAAAAGTTTCAGCTGTTAAACTGTTTATTTGAAAAGATTCACCTTGTTGAAGCAAATGAGCATCCTCCTTTCCAAATTTCTTTTGAAAGTAAAAACTTAGAAATCTTGGAAATAGTAGGAATGGTTTTTTATCAACATTTTTAACCAAATCATTAAAGATCACCTGGGAGTAGTTAAAATTTTCATTTTGTAGAATAGCATAACCCAGGTATTGTATCTTTAATGGTATTTCATTAAAAGCAGTTGTTTTATTTGAAACACACATCAAGAGGGTATAAAATAAAAATCTTGTTGCAGGAGGAAAACTACCTTTTTGTAAGGTATCTTTCTTCATTTCCTCAGCATACCCCCTCTCAAGAAAATTAGTTTTATACTCGATTTTGGGAAAAGAGGATTTACCTTGCTGATCATCGAGTTCGAATACTTCTAAAATGGATTGTGGTGTGATTTTGACTGGTTTACCCTTTATCGAGGAATTGATGGCTATGGCTGTTTTACCTTGAAGTTCAAGGGTGACATTCTTCCAAAATTCTCTCTGGGTCGCCAGGAAGATCGGAGCATCAGCAGTCAACAAAATTTTGTACATTAATGCTGACATAGTATCAATGATGGAATCGTAAATATCATACCAAGTTTTGTGAGTAGACCCAGATAGTTATGAGGAGATTTGTACGGAATTTCAATGGGTTTGGGGTTCTGCGTCTTTTTGAGAAGACGAGGATGGTGATTTTGGAGAAGAAGACATGAGTGGTTTGTAAGATGAAGAAGACGAAGATGAATTTGAGAGAAGAAGATGGAAACTGCTTTGAGAAAGGAATTTTTGAATTCGATTCGACAGGAAAACCCTGTTTGGGGTTTTGATCAGGGTTTTATAAGGAAAAAGTGAATGCTGACGTGGCAGCGGTTACAAAAGATCTGACTGCTATGTATTGTCCACGTGCCAACCCCTGACAAATAATGGAGGACAGTTGTTTTATGAAACAGTGGGTGTAATGGTAATAATGAAAGCAATGGGTGATTTTAACTATCAGTGGATAGCATATCAGTGGATAAAAACATTGATTTTGAACAACAATGCTTACCAAGAAAATGAGAGAACAGGGGATGACTTTCAGCAGTGGACAGACTTTAGTGGAACAGATGTTTGAACAAAACAGTGGTTATGGCAGACTTTTAAGGATTTAATGAAAAATTCATTTTTAGCTATTTTAAGGATGGATTTTTGATTTTCTGGAAACATTTTAATGCTTTTATTCATAGAAAAACAAGATTTTGCTTGTTATTCCATGTTTAGCATGCCAATCCTAGAGATCAAGCTTTCAAAGGTGGATGTGTCTAATGCTTTGGTTAGTACATCTGCCAGCTGATCCTTAGTTGGTACATGGTGCAGCGAAATCAAACCTTTTTCATAGCAATCCCTCACAAAGTGATGTCTGATATCTATGTGCTTGGTGGTTGAATGGGAGACTGGATTTTTGATGATATTTTCTGCTGCCTGACTGTCCAACATGAGGGGTGTCTTTAGGGCAGTGATACCAAAATCCAGCAATTGATTTTGAAGCCAAAGCAGTTGGGCTGTACAGCTTGCAGCAGCTATATACTCTGCCTCAGCAGTGGATGTGGAAACAGTTGCTTGCTTTTTACTTTGCCAAGATACTAAGCAACTGCCTAGGAATTGGCATCCTCCTGAAGTGGACTTCCTTGTCTTGTCACATCCAGCAAAGTCACTATCTAAGAAACCTGAAAGCTCAATTTTACCATCAGCTGGATACCAGATACCAAGTGTGGGAGCACCTTTTAGGATCTTGCACAAACACATGTTGCAAACATGATGTCTGGCCTAGATGCAGTTAGGTACAATAAAGACCCAATCATGCTTCTATATAGAGTTTGATCAACCAAATCATCCTTTTCATCAGACATGACAATTTTATTGGTTGCAATGGGTGTACTGCATAGCTTACAATCATCTATCTCAAATTTCTTTAAAAGTTCTTTGGCATATTTGCCTTGATGCATAAAAGTGCCATTTTGCAGTTGCCTTACTTGGAGACCAAGAAAGCACTGGAGTTCACCCATTGCACTCATTTCAAACTCAGCTGTCATGAGTTTCCTAAACTCTTCACACATTTTGTTACATGTGCTTCCAAAAATGATGTCATCCACATAAATCTGGACAATCATCAAGTCCTTTCCTCTCCATTTTAGAAACAGTGTTTTGTATATTTTACCTCTTCTGAAACCAATGGAAATTAGAAAGGTGGAAAGAGTTTCATACCAGGCTCTTCGTCATAGTCAATGCTACAGGGGCAAATGTTTCATCATAGTCAATGCCCTCTTCCTGTCTGAACCCTTGAACCACAAGCCTGGCTTTATTCTTGACAACAATGCCCATTTCATCAGTTTTGTTTTTGAAGACCCACTTTGTGCCAATAGGACTTACACCCTCTGGCAGTGGTACAAGTTCCCATACTTGTTATCTTTTGAACTGTTGGAGCTCCTCTTGCATGGCTTCTACCCAGCTGTTGTCTTTCAGTGCCTCTTGGTACTTGACTGGCTGATGGAGAGATAGAAAACCAGCAAAAAGACAAATGTTTTGGGATTGACTTCTTGTGAGCACCCCTTCATTGATGTTGCCAATGATTTGGTCAGGTGGATGAGATTTCAAGAAGATAAGATCTCCTTGGTATGGAATAATGGCATTAAGTGGTGAAGGCTGCAGATGTGAATCATCTGAGCTAACCACTACTGGTGACTTTGAGGATCCAGCAGTGGCTTCAAAAGGTGGTGGAATAGGAGGTAAAGGTGTGGACACATGCTGACTTTTATCCACTGTTTGGGGACTTTTGTCAACAGTGTTTAATGATGTGGAAGCAGGTGTTAATGGGCTACTTTGGTCAACAACTGTTGAGGTAGCAGTGGTTGAGCTTTGACAGCTGTTTTGAGCATCTGCTGCTCTTCCCATTGAGGCAAACTTTTGTTGAGGAATGATGACTTCATACCCATAGTCTGATGATGAATCCTCTGATGGACCTGCATTGTTAGTCTGGACAGCAGTGTTTTCAAAAGTAAATTTATCAAGATCAAACAACTCTGCAGGATTTGCTGGGATTTTCATTGATGAAAGTTCATTGAACTTTACATTCAAAGTCTCTTCCACTGTTTTGGTCCTTGTGTTAAACACTTTGTAGGCCTTAGCAGTGGTTGAGTATCCCAGATGATAACCACAATCTATTTTAGCTGCAAACTTTGAGATAGAATCTTTTAAGTTTAAAATGAAGCATGGGCAGCCAAAAACTTTGAAATATGAAATCAATGGCTTTATTTTATACAGCAGTTCATAGGCAGTCTTTTGATGCCTGGGGTTGATTAAAACTCTGTTTTTGACATAGCAAGCAGTGTTTACTGCCTCTGCCCAAAAAGTTAATGGCAAACCTAAATCAGCAAGCATGGTTCTGGTAGCCTCAATCAAAGTCCTGTTCTTTCTCTCAACAACCCCATTTTGTTCTAGTGTCCTTTGGAATGCTGTATTGCCTTACAATTCCTTTTGACACACAAAAATCATCTAACTCCTTATTTCTGAACTCTGTGCCATTGTCACTCCTAAAGATTTTCACTAGTAAGTCAAACTGCTTTTCAACCTGTTTCACAAAGTCTTGCAGAATGCCTGCAGTCTCATCTTTTGAGTGTAAAAAGTAAGTCCATGTAAACCTAGAAAAGTCATCAACAATAACCAAACAATATCTCTTTTTCTTAAGACTCATGACTTTAACTGGGCCAAACAAATCCATATGAAGCATTTGCAAACATTTGGTTGTTTTGGACACTTCAGTTGATTTGTATGAGCTTTTATGTTGTTTTCCTTTTAGGCAGGAAACACAATGCCCAGGACAGGTGAACAGTTTTTGAGGTAAACCTCTTACTAACGCCTGTTTTGAAATAGCAGTGATTGTCTTGAGATTTGTGTGCCCCAATCTCCTGTGCCATAATTCTGCCTCTTTGTTAGAGGCAGCTAAGAACAGACAGGCATCAGTCCTGGGGCTCTGTTTTGACATATCAACAATATAAACATTGCCACTTCTTTGAGCAACAAGTTGAGTTTTTCCATTTTTTATTATTACTTCAATCTTTTCAACCATTTTTGGTCCAACAACCCTACAACAATCCTTTGTGGAGAAAGAGCCATAGCCCTTATCACTCATTTGAGAGACACTCAGGAGGTTGAATTTTAGATTGTCTATTAGATTGACATTTTCAAACATAACTTTACCAGACTGCACAAGACCAGACCCCAGAACCTTCCCTTTACTATTATTGCAAAAGGATATATCACCCCCTCCATGAATTTTGAAATCTTTGAGAAGGGCTCTACATCCTGTCATGTGCCTGGAGCCTCCACTATCTACATACCAAAGACTATCTAAGCATGCAGAAGCACCCTGCACATGTAGTAAAGAATTAGTTCATTAGGGTCTCCAAAGCCAATATGGCTTTGGATGGGGTCTCAGCAGTGTCTAGGTTAAGTTCAGATGGATGGGCAGTGGTTAGGTCAGGGGTTTGGACAGTTTTGGGACTGTTTTTCTCTAACCACTATTGGGGGTCTTGCCTAATGATCTGCTGATAACCAAAAGGATGCCTGTTCACTCTTGGTTTAGAGGGCCTTTTGTAAGCCTCATAAACATGTGGGATCCTTTGGTATGGTGGTTGTCTCTTACCTCTTCTGTATTGATTGGCAGGGGGTGCATCAGTCACCTGAACATATCTTTTGACAGATGTTTGGTTCAGCTGTTTGGACTGGCACAAACAGTGGTTGGTTCTTGGTGAACTTGACAGATGAATTTGATGAGCTCAAGGATGTTTTTGCAGTGTACTCATTCTTTTTTACATCAAAGTTTTTGAGATACACACATTCTTGAGTTTTGTGGTTTGATTTACCACAGATGGTGCAGCTCTCAGCAGGAACAATTTCACTTGTTTTGTTTAGATCATATGCTTTTAGATGAAAACAGTCTTTTGTTAGATGATTCTTCTTTTCACAAAAATCACAAAACAAGTTTTTTATCTTTTCTCTTTTCTTTCTCTTTTCAGTCTCCTTTGCAACAGAGTTTTTAACTGCTGTTGGGATATCTTTGAGAGGAATGACTTTTGCATTTGGAGCTTTTACACCATCAGTGGTTGTGAAGTCCATTGGTTTAAAATTTTCAAGAATGTCACATTCATCAGACCATGTGGGTTTAAATTGGTATTTCTCAATTTCCTCAAAGGTTGAGGACCCCACAGATCTTTCCAGGGTGATTTTGTTACCAAGTTTGTCAGTTATCTTAACTTCTTGGCCATTCTTGTTGGTTGGTGTTATTTCAACTAGACCAGCTTTTTTAGCAGCAGTGTTTTCAATTTCATCATATTTTCTAAATCCTATGACAAATTTTACATTGCTTTCAAGCTGTTTTTCTAACATGACCCATAACCTTTGCAAGATTCCACCCATCTTTCACAAGTGATTTGGGTGGATTCTAACTCCTTTTTGCAAACGTGATATTTTTCTACTATAGTTTGGAGTTGGTTCTTGGTTATGCTTTGCTCTTCTTTTAGACTGCAGATTTCTTTGTCTTTTTCAGCCAATTTGTTTTTAAGTTCTTTTAAAGACTTTTCAAATTTGACCTCATCAGTTAAGACTTTATCCCTAAGGTTTTCATTCACCTCTTTAATGCTAGCAAATGCAATAATGCATTTGTCTGAACGCAGATTTTCAAGAACCTAAGGTGATACCTTGGCAGCAGCCATCATGGCACAATCACTTTCTTCATCAGCTCTCTCTTCTTTCTCACCTTCCTTCTTCTTTTCTTCTTCTTCTTTGTCTTCTTTGGACTAGGGGTCAAACAGCGGTTCAATCAGGGTTTCTGAATTTTCTCCCAGCAGTAGTTCACTAGCAACTGCAGTAACCACTGCTTCAGCCACTTCATCCATTGTTTCAGCACTTAGCTGTTCTCCTTCAGCTTCTACCCCTTCTGGTATTGAATCTAATGCCATCAAACAAAATTCATCATTAAAAGTATCATTAGAAGCATAGAGTGCAAAATTTTCATCACCAAGCTCATCAGGCATACTTCTCCAGTCAACAAAGTCTTGGGTGAAAAAGCTTTGCTGATCTGGTTGAACCACTATTGGAGCAGTTTGTTGAGGTGCAACAGGTTGCACTTGAGCCTGAGGGACAGGGGCTTGAACATACTGAATTTGTGGAACAGTTGTTTGAACATAATGCACAGGCACAGGTATATTGGGCATAATGCACAGTGCTTTGGTGTTGTGGTCTAGGGTTTGAGCTGGGATGAGTTATAATTGGACCAGTGGTTTGACTCCTGCATTCCCTAGCAAAATGACCTAGCCTATTGCACTTATAACACTTGATTTTTGACTTATCCAACCCCACTTTTAAATTCCCATGTAACCCTGGGAATTTTCTCCCTTTTCTTTTATAGAATTTGCTTGTTCTCACACTAAGCAAAGCCAATTGATGCAAAATGTCCATTTCTTCTAAGTCAGTGGGATCAAAGTGTTGCAAATTGTGACACCTGTGTCACTTCAACCATCAAACAAATACCAAGCCAATGAAATATTGTATTTCATACCTGGGATTTATAAAAAAATATGTGTATCGTTTACACATATCAACTCTTGTTCGATTTCAAGCTTTAAATCGCTTTCTGGAGGGTTATACGCGCACTGATGCGTAAATATAACCAGCTTAATGCAACGAACACTCCGGAATAGTGAAATAGGCTTAACATACCTTAATTAACCTTTACATAACTTAGAAATAAGTTTTGAAGGCTTTGGTATGGCAAAATCTAGTTTATTCGCATACAGGGACTAAATTTGACAAACTGCGAAAGTATGCCAATTTGAACTGTAACGAACATTCCGGAACATGACCATAAGTTAAAAATACCATAAATATCCTTTATATAGCTTAGAAATAAGCTTTGAGGGGTTCGGTGTGCTAAAATAAACTTTTGGGTCATTCAGGGACTAAAAGTGTCAAAAAGTGCACAAGTTTGCACTTTCGCGCATAACTCACGTCCTGAATACATCCGGACATCCAAAAATTTATGTAAGCACTATAATATTTTATTTTAGTGTTTGGCATGAGAAAAATTCATTCGTTGCGTCATTTGGATCGTTTTTCGCGCTTGTGCGCATTCCGTCGTAATTAACCGAACATCGCAACCGTACGGCTAAACGAACCGACATCCGAGATATTTTTGAACATGTTTTAAGTTCCCAATACTTTAACTTCATTTTAGAGCTTTGAAATGGGGTTAACGGGCCTTAAACGTGTCGAAAATGGGCTGAATGCATGACAGGGACCAAAATTGTAAATCTGCCAAACTAAGGCCTAGCGCACCTCTACACTATCATTGTAACGGTGCGCTAGCCTGGGCCAGATGCAGCAAATCGTTTTTAAACAGCAGTTAACAGCCTTTAACCCCTCCCAAAGGTCAAGTGCCACTTGTTAAACTCCTATGGTGGCCATTTTCAGTTACCATAACATCTTGACAAGTGTACGGGCTAGATCATTCCCTCTTCTCCAAGAAACGATCTTAACGGTGGACCGAAAACTATAAATACCCATCACATTTCACTTCATTTCTCACAAGAATCTGATCATTTGTGCTCTAAGTTGAGACCTTTGTTTCATACCTGAGCTATTTTGATCTAGATTAGCATTCGGGGACCCTTCGTAAGTGTTCCTTCGTTCTTTTATTGCTTTTCGAGTCCGAAAGTCAAACTTTGTTTGACTTTCTGCATTGACCAGTTTATGGTCGATGCGAAGTTCATTTGAACTTCATAACGTGAGTGTGATCACGATGGTTATAGTCCCTAGCGACTATACCTACTTATTACCACGTTATCTAGGCTCAGTGACGAGCCGTAGTTTCGGGCAGAATACGTATTCTTGCGTATTTTGTAACCAAACTACTCTTAGGTATCACAACCGTTTGTTGTGATACCAAACCTGTTTTCTAAACTTAGTTAAGCATGTTTTAACATGCTTAGCTCGTCACTTTTAGTTTAGTGCTTATATAGGGTCGTAAGGTAAGCGATCTAAACAATCGCTTATACTTTCGAACCCGACCCGTTTGGTCGATCATTAGGATCCGACCAAGCACTTTAGGTAACCATAGTGTATAGGGAATAACCTTCCGAGGTTATACCTTATGGTCGCTTCGTTTAAGTAGTTGTATGATAGGTAGTTTATATGCCTTAGGTAAATTACCAAAATACCCCTTTGATGCCGAAATTCGTTTTAATAATATGTAACATAACTTTTGACATCTAAACTGATTTGACAACCATATTAGACATGTTAAGGCATATATTACTTGTCATAGGACTAGTTAGGCGGTCCGAACGCGTTTCACGCGAACGACGCGTTAAAGTAGCATAAGCTACCTAAACGGGTCGTAATGGGTCACAAGCACTTAGGTTAGGTTTCATTTAGTATGTAGGCTTTATTAAACCATACTACATGAGTTCCCATACTCATTTGGTTTACGAGCCCTCATCCTATCCGATCTTCCTATTTAGGTCCGGTTTATTATTGTAGTTACCTATATTAGGTGCCGTTTGATATTCCGTGATCTCTAACATTGCTAGGTGGTTATCTTAGGACTTCTGAGCAATCTCAAGTGAGTACATAGACCCCTCTTTTACTGTTTTCCAAACTGTTTTGGGGTGGAACACATGTGCCTACTTGTTACTTTCATGCTTTCCTGTTTTTACATCATATACCGCTATGTTCACTAGTACATTTATAGTACATGATTTCAATACATTTTATGCTTTGTATGCCCATTGTGTGCATACTTAGTACATCACTTTACAATACATTTTATGCTATGTGTGCATACTTAGTACATCTCTTTACAATACATTTCATGCTATGTACGCCCATTGTGTGCATAGTTAGTACATTGTTTTACATTACACTTATGCTATGTATGTCCATTACGTGCATACTTAGTACATTGTTTTACATGGCATTTCTGTTGCATATGCTCATCCAGCCTATGAACACATTATACTACATTTTGAACCGTTGTAACCATTTGACTATGTGAACCGTTTGTATCTGTGAACCGTGTGAACCGTATTTGACTATACATAAACATTTCTACAATTGTTAGACATCTTACATTGTTTGGTTTGGTTTGAGTAAGTGATTAAGTAACGAGGCGTGTGTAATATGATACAAGCATGGTGGATACGCCGCTGGTACTTCCTATATATAAATGTTTGTATGGTATTACATATCGTAGCGTTATTTGAATCATTTCAATTTGAGACATATAACATTTTATACAAATAACATACTTTTCACAAGACATTGTTTTTACAAACAACTTATCTTATACAAACTCATTTTTCATGGTTATCCATTTAACCTTACATCATTCTCTTATTTATACATATCATCTGATCTTATCGTTTTTCAAATGATTTACAAGACAAAGCAAATTACCAGGTTCATGACTAAACATTTTCTCAAACATAAGTCATGAATTCTGTTTTCACAAAACCTATGTATCTCACAGGCATTTTTATGCTGACGTACCTATTTTCACATGTGTTTTCAGGAGATGATGCATAGGACTTATCAAGACATACTTAGGCGGACCTGTGCCTTAGTGACTTAAAACGAGACAAGAACTAGTTAATTTATGTTATGTACTCTTTGTTTCTTGTTTAAACAATGTAAACTCTCATGTTTGATTAATAAAACGAAACCTTAATTGCCATGGATTTGAAACGATTAATTCTGTTACAACACTCCCCGATGTTTCCGCCACGTTTTGTATGTTCTACGTGGTCGGGGTGTGACAGAAAAGATGGTATCAGAGCCAATGGTTATAGGGAATTAGGTTATTAGTAATGCTTTGACCTAGTCTATAACCTTTCTAGGACCCTAACGCGAGTTTACTTGCGTTTAGTCATAAAACAATACCGTCACCTATCCTTAGGCGACTACCACAACAAGAACATAAATTTCAAAACCGCTTTGAAAACTAATCATCTGTTCTTGGATGATTGATTACAAGGCTTTGAACCCTCTATTGTAAGGTTTTGAAAACTCTGTTATATGGTTTTGAACCCCTTTGAATTTTCAAAATCTCGTCAAGGTTTTGGGTTTTAAATAATGTGAACACGTGCAAACTGGAAGGGTGAATGCCTGTATTCTTGGTTTTCTGTCTAGGCAAGCACTTCGTATACATCTCATCAGACGCGAGACCAGTTGTGCTTACCTGGGAATTCTTGGGATGAGTGTTCACTTATAGGCGAGCATGTCTTCGCGATACATTATTTTTGACCTATTTACTTTGATTAATCACCGGGGTCGTTTGTTGCTTTGTAGTAACAAACAAATGACCACTATCCTTGCTTTCATCAGATTTGTTTCATCTCATTCTTTTCGTCTAATTCTCTCACTCGTTTCCTTTCATGTTTCCTCTTTTAGAATGCCTCCTCGACGTGAAAGCCAGATAGCGACTGCCGAACTGGCAGAAATCATTGCGCAGCAAATGGCTGCTCAATTCCCAAACCTCTTTGCTCAATGGAATCAAGCCAACAACAACAACAATGGTCCATGCAATTTCAAGAGTTTTAACTCGGCGAAACCACTCAAGTTTAGTGGTTCTGAGGGAGCGACTGGGCTTCTTCAATGGTTCGAGAGCATTGAGAATACTTTCCGCCACGTGCAGTGTCCTGACAATCGCAAGGTCGAGTTTGCTTCGAGTGTGTTCCAGAAAAGAGCCCTTACGTGGTGGAACGGGGTTATGAGAGATCGAGGTGCAGAAGTTGCTCTAGCACAGACATGGGCTGAACTTAGGGCCCTTATGATGAAGGAATTCTGTCCTCGTCACGAGATCAGGGCCTTGGAAAGGGAATTCGACAATCTTGAGCAAGACAGCGGTGAGCATCGAGCCTACACGGACCGTTATGAGGAGTTAAGTCTGTTATGCCCAAACATGGTCACGCCTTTGGATAAGGCAATCGAAAAGTACATTGATGGTCTCCCTGACTCAATACAAGACATTGTGACTGGCAGCAACCCTACTACAGTTAGACAGGTCATTGAGCTATCTGCAACCTTGACTGAATCAAAGATCAGGAAAGGTAAACTTTTCCGAAAAGGTGACAAGAAACCGGTCGAGGAATCGAACCCAATAGAGGAATCAAAGACCATGGATGAACAGACTGGATCCCCTAAGAAGTCAAAGAAGCGAAAGGCTTCTCAGAATTTCTCCATGGTTACTCACAATGATCAAGCCGTCCCCAACCAACCAGCTCAACCCCCTGCTAGGAAGCCATACAATGGAACTGCACCCTTGTGCAACCAATGTAGCCTCCATCATCATGCCAATGTAAAGTGCCGCAAATGCCAAACTTGTGGACTTATAGGCCATACAGCAAGAGTCTGCCCAGCTGTAGCTGCACCAAACCAAGCTGGCAACAACCCTGCTCAAGGTCGTTTTCTACCAGGATCTTGCTTCAACTGTGGCGAGATGGGTCATTTCCAAAGAAATTGCCCAAAGCTTGCTAATGCAAATCCAGCACAGGGATGAACATCGGACCGAATGGAAGACAACGTTGTTTAGAAATAATCGATCCTTATGTATTATTTTCTTTAGTTGTCAAGGTCCAAGAAACAGTTGTTATCGTTGTTTATAAATAAATCTTTTATATACATTGAAATGTATTTATGTGGCATGTATAAACAACATATCTCTCACAATACCGACAATCAAGGAACCGTATTCTTTGAAGAACAAACTACCCCCAAAATTTTCCCATTCTATGATCTCTTGCGTTTCCACGAAATTCCTAAGTACCCGTTTATTCTAAGGAAACGAAGTACAAGGCGCAAGTTACAACACTGGATGAATACCCAAAGTACCACTATAAATCCTTAATAGGGTACCTAAGGGTATTTACGTGAATTCTAAAATTGTTGTGTTCCTTAATTCGACTATTACGTTCTTTGAAAACAAAATCGAATTTTTGGGAGATCTTCCTATCTTTTGAGATAAATCCCAGAGGACATTGAAGTCAATTGACTGGTCTCCATATCCGTTCTCAATCGATAACAAATTAATAACCAAGTTAAACAACTATGTGATTATGTGCTTATGAACATTACAAGAGAAACTGTGTGGACTGTGCAAGGAATTACGTAATTATGGATGCATACATAATTATGGAATTTAGTGCACAGAAACCACAGCGAGCTTTGTCATGTGCCTAGAAGTTAACTCTATTCATTTCCATTTCTGAGGAAGCACCCGTTGAAAATGACTCCGTTTGTTCATTTTCGTTTCTGAAGATTTGTCCATTGAGGAAATGAATATCTGTTTGTTTCTCCTTTTCATTTCCATTTCTGATGAAGCAACCGTTGAAAATGACTCCGTTTGTTCATTTTCGTTTCTGAAGACTTGTCCGTTGAGGAAATGAATATCCGTTTGTTTCTCCTTTTCATTTCCATTTCTGATGAAGCAACCGTTGAAAATGACTCCGTTTGTTCATTTTCGTTTCTGAAGATTTGTCCGTTGAGGAAATGAATATCCGTTTGTTTCTCCTTTTCATTTCCATTTCTGATGAAGCACCCGTTGAAAATGACTCCGTTTGTTCATTTTCATTTCTAAAGATTTGTCCGTTGAGGAAATGAATATCCGTTTGTCTCTCCTTTTCATTTCCATTTCTGATGAAGCACCCATTGAAAATGACTCCGTAAGTTCATTTTAAGTTTCTGAAGATTTCCCGTTGAGGAAATGAATCCCCGTTTGATTATTCCTTCATTTCCGCTTCTGAAGAATACTCATTGAGGAAAATGACTCCGTCTGTTCATTTTCGTTCTGAAGAATGTCCGTTAAGGAAATGACAGGATTATGCCTTACATATCTCTGGTGGTTATTTGACACAAAGTCACAAATAGACTCCTACGAATAAATTTCGGGACGAAATTTCCTAAAGTAGGGGAGACTGTGACACCTGTGTCACTTCAACCATCAAACAAATACCAAGCCAATGAAATATTGTATTTCATACCTGGGATTTATAAAAAAAATATGTGTATCGTTTACACATATCAACTCTTGTTCGATTTCAAGCTTTAAATCGCTTTCTGGAGGGTTATACGCGCACTGATGCGTAAATATAACCAGCTTAATGCAACGAACACTCCGGAATAGTGAAATAGGCTTAACATACCTTAATTAACCTTTACATAACTTAGAAATAAGTTTTGAAGGCTTTGGTATGGCAAAATCTAGTTTATTCGCTTACAGGGACTAAATTTGACAAACTGCGCAAGTATGCCAATTTGAACTGTAACGAACATTCCGGAACATGACCATAAGTTAAACATACCATAAATATCCTTTATATAGCTTAGAAATAAGCTTTGAGGGGTTCGGTGTGCTAAAATAAACTTTTGGGTCATTCAGGGACTAAAAGTGTCAAAAAGTGCACAAGTTTGCACTTTCGCGCATAACTCACGTCCTGAATACATCCGGACATCCAAAAATTTATGTAAGCACTATAATATTTTATTTTAGTGTTTGGCATGAGAAAAATTCATTCGTTGCGTCATTTGGATCGTTTTTCGCGCTTGTGCGCATTCCGTCGTAATTAACCGAACATCGCAACCGTACGGCTAAACGAACCGACATCCGAGATATTTTTGAACATGTTTTAAGTTCCCAATACTTTAACTTCATTTTAGAGCTTTGAAATGGGGTTAACGGGCCTTAAACGTGTCGAAAATGGGCTGAATGCATGACAGGGACCAAAATTGTAAATCTGCCAAACTAAGGCCTAGCGCACCTCTACACTCTCATTGTAACGGTGTGCTAGCCTGGGCCAGATGCAGTAAATCATTTTTAAATAGCAGTTAACAGCCTTTAACCCCTCCCAAAGGTCAAGTGCCACTTGTTAAACTCCTATGGTGGCCATTTTCAGTTACCATAACATCTTGACAAGTGTACGGGCTAGATCATTCCCTCTTCTCCAAGAAACGATCTTAACGGTGGACCGAAAACTATAAATACCCATCACATTTCACTTCATTTCTCACAAGAATCTGATCATTTGTGCTCTAAGTTGAGACCTTTGTTTCATACCTGAGCTATTTTGATCTAGATTAGCATTCGGGGACCCTTCGTAAGTGTTCCTTCGTTCTTTTATTGCTTTTCGAGTCCGAAAGTCAAACTTTGTTTGACTTTCTGCATTGACCAGTTTATGGTCGATGTGAAGTTCGTTTGAACTTCATAACGTGAGTGTGATCACGATGGTTATAGTCCCTAGCGACTATACCTACTGATTACCATGTTATCTAGGCTCAGTGACGAGCCGTAGTTTCGGGCAGAATACGTATTCTTGCGTATTTTGTAACCAAACTACTCTTAGGTATCACAACCGTTTGTTGTGATACCAAACCTGTTTTCTAAACTTAGTTAAGCATGTTTTAACATGCTTAGCTCGT
The DNA here is from genome assembly GCA_030545235.1 of Helianthus tuberosus. Lineage (NCBI taxonomy): Eukaryota > Viridiplantae > Streptophyta > Magnoliopsida > Asterales > Asteraceae > Helianthus > Helianthus tuberosus. The sequence goes on along the minus strand of CM060365.1, from coordinate 121,864,569 downwards.
CACTTTTAGTTTAGTGCTTATATAGGGTCGTAAGGTAAGCGATCTAAACAATCGCTTATACTTTCGAACCCGACCCGTTTGGTCGATCATTAGGATCCGACCAAGCACTTTAGGTAACCATAGTGTATAGGGAATAACCTTCCGAGGTTATACCTTATGGTCGCTTCGTTTAAGTAGTTGTATGATAGGTAGTTTATATGCCTTAGGTAAATTACCAAAATACCCCTTTGATGCCGAAATTCGTTTTAATAATATGTAACATAACTTTTGACATCTAAACTAATTTGACAACCATATTAGACATGTTAAGGCATATATTACTTGTCATAGGACTAGTTAGGCGGTCCGAACGCGTTTCACGCGAACGACGCGTTAAAGTAGCATAAGCTACCTAAACGGGTCGTAATGGGTCACAAGCACTTAGGTTAGGTTTCATTTAGTATGTAGGCTTTATTAAACCATACTACATGAGTTCCCATACTCATTTGGTTTACGAGCCCTCATCCTATCCGATCTTCCGATTTAGGTCCGGTTTATTAATGTAGTTACCTATATTAGGTGCCGTTTGATATTCCGTGATCTCTAGCATTGCTTGGTGGTTATCTTAGGACTTCTGAGCAATCTCAAGTGAGTACATAGACCCCTCTTTTACTGTTTTCCAAACTGTTTTGGGGTGGAACACATGTGCCTACTTGTTACTTTCATGCTTTCCTGTTTTTACATCATATACCGCTATGTTCACTAGTACATTTATAGTACATGATTTCAATACATTTTATGCTATGTATGCCCATTGTGTGCATACTTAGTACATCACTTTACAATACATTTTATGCTATGTGTGCCCATTGTGTGCATACTTAGTACATCTCTTTACAATACATTTCATGCTATGTACGCCCATTGTGTGCATACTTAGTACATTGTTTTACATTACACTTATGCTATGTATGTCCATTACGTGCATACTTAGTACATTGTTTTACATGGCATTTCTGTTGCATATGCTCATCCAGCCTATGAACACATTATACTACATTTTGAACCGTTGTAACCATTTGACTATGTGAACCGTTTGTATCTGTGAACCGTTTGTATCTGTGAACCGTGTGAACCGTATTTGACTATACATAAACATTTCTACAATTGTTAGACATCTTACATTGTTTGGTTTGGTTTGAGTAAGTGATTAAGTAATGAGGCGTGTGTAATATGATACAAGCATGGTGGATACGCCGCTGGTACTTCCTATATATAAATGTTTGTATGGTATTACATATCGTAGCGTTATTTGAATCATTTCAATTTGAGACATATAACATTTTATACAAATAACATACTTTTCACAAGACATTGTTTTTACAAACAACTTATCTTATACAAACTCATTTTTCATGGTTATCCATTTAACCTTACATCATTCTCTTATTTATACATATCATCTGATCTTATCGTTTTTCAAATGATTTACAAGACAAAGCAAATTACCAGGTTCATGACTAAACATTTTCTCAAACATAAGTCATGAATTCTGTTTTCACAAAACCTATGTATCTCACAGGCATTTTTATGCTGACGTACCTATTTTCACATGTGTTTTCAGGAGATGATGCATAGGACTTATCAAGACATACTTAGGCGGACCTGTGCCTTAGTGACTTAGAACGAGACAAGAACTAGTTAATTTATGTTATGTACTCTTTGTTTCTTGTTTAAACAATGTAAACTCTCATGTTTGATTAATAAAACGAAACCTTAATTGCCATGGATTTGAAACGATTAATTCTGTTACAACACTCCCCGATGTTTCCGCCACGTTTTGTATGTTCTACGTGGTCGGGGTGTGACACAAATCATTGAGTTCAAAGCACAAATTATCAGAGTTCTGGCTTTCTCCATTTGCTGTGAAAGCAAAGTTGGATGAGTGAGGATCAGAGTTGAAATTACCTCCAGCAGTTATGTCAATAAAATGATCATAACTCTGATCCTTACTGCTGCCAGACTCTTCTTGACCCAGAAGAGTTGTGTTGCCAAATGAATAATCATCTGTAACTTTGCCAGACTCTTGCAACTTCTTTTTCTGGTTTAACTCCTTTTCATAGGTCAGGAGTCTACCATGAAGTTGGGTCAGTGTTAGATCTTTGAACTCAACAGAATTTCTAGTCACAAAGGCAATTATATCCCATTTTTTAGGTAGTGATCTAAGAAACCTGCTATTTTGTGTAGATTTAGGAAATTCAACCTTAACAAGTCTTAGCTCACTAATGAGACAACTGAATCGCTCAAACTGTTGAGTCAATGACTCACCCTTAATGTGACAAAAGGTTTCATACTGCTGATTCAGAATTTCCCTATTATTTTCAATTACTTCTTCAGTTCGCCCAAATTGTTCCTTAAGTGCATCCCATAATTCCTTGGCACTGTTACAATGTAACAACCCAGAATAAATTTCATTGGGTAATGCAGATGCAATGATGCTGAATGCTTTGGCATCCAGTTCGATCTTTTGAAAATCAGTTTTAGTATATTTTTCATATTTTTTAGGTTCGAACTTCTTTGAATCCTCAGCACTCGGAACCATTGGAACATGTGGTCCAAAAACAACAGATCTCCAACATCCGGTATTCTGTTAAGCAAGGATGTGACCCATCCTTCTCTCCCAGATGTTGTATTCATTACGTTTAAGCATGGGTGGTTTGAAAAGTGAACCGATGTTATTCTTATCATCTTGTGATTGTGACGTCATCCTGGTTGTTTTAAAGGCACTGATTAATCAACTTTGAATGTGATTAAACCTTACTCTGTTTTTCAACAAAACAAACAACTATCAGTATCAATGATTGTGAGCTGAACTATTTATGTCAAAATGATTGTTAAATCAAATTTGACTGTCCGAGCTCTGATACCAATTGTTAGGATCTGAGTTTGGATTGATTGTGTTTTACGTTTGATTTAAGATGAAAATGAACAAGTAATGCAGCGGAATTAAGATGGATTAAACTTTGCACACAATCAAACAGGAGAAATGCTTTTTAAACACAAGTTTAACATTGAACCGAATGCTTGAATTTATTACAAGATTCAATTACAATATGCATGCATGTAACAAACTCCCCCTCAGCCTGAGCTCACACAAAGTTTGTTCGTACAGGAAGAAAAGTGATGAAGAGCTAATAGAACGGTACAGGGTACTGTTCTATTTATAGGCACGGACCAACCACTGTGGCATCTTTGCTGATGTCACCATGATAGTGACATCTAACCTCCTAACAAACTATAACTACTGCCCTCATACAACTACTGATAGCAAACAACTGATTACAATATATTACATAGAAATACACTAAACTACTGATTCTTCATTCCACTGCTTCATCTCCAGCAGTGCTTCTATTCTTCAGTAGTACTTAAGGCAAGGCAGTTGTTTGAGTCATCAGCACTTTAGTCTTTATCAGTTCTTTGGAGTCAGCAGCACTTAGGAAAGGCAGTAGATTGAAACCATCAGGAGTTAGAGCCATTATCAGGGGGAGAGAATGTAAACATAACATCTACTTATTTTGGATCCACTGCTCTGATCCGGGTTTGGCTTTAATCAATTGTTCCTCTGGTAGGGTTCAATCCCAACAGTACCAATTCATCAGTCAAGGTATTGGCTAGTTCTACTGCTTCTTCTATAGTTTGTGGTCTAGTTTCCTTGACTACATGTCTGATCTCACTAATTAATCCCCATATGTAACGGGAGATAAATACTAGTTCGGGTGAAGCTAAAGTTGGTACTATCCTAGCATATTCAAAGAATATGGTAGTGTAACCTTTGCAGTCTATTCCAGTCATTTTAAGATTTAAGAACTTATTGGCGATTTGTTTTTTTCATGAGGAGGACAGAATTTCCTTTCGACTATGTCCTTAAAGTCGGTCCACTCCATATTATAAATTCTGTCACTTCCTCTAGACTGGAGAATGGTATTCCACCACTCTAGGGATGCATTCTTAAAAAGATTAGAAGCAAACATAATCTTATCTTCATCCGCATATTTGCTTACTTTTAAGACTGCTTCTGTCTTTTCTATCCAACGTAAGGCTGCAATGACTCCTTCATTGCCAGAGAATTCTATTGGTTTGCAAGACCATAATTCTTTATAAGAACAACCATATGAAACAGTTCTTCTTCTTTTTGGAATATGTAGTTGGATTAGTGGTCCATTATTTCTGTTCACACTGTGACTTGGTTCGGTAAGTTGACGTTTACTTCCAATTACAGATTTATTATTTTCTGCTTCTTTAACAGTCTTGATAATATATGGCATAGCATTTATAATTCCTTGTGCTACTAAATGTTGGATGGCACTGTTATTTACTTGGTTTCTGTTATTATCATTATTCTGGTTTTCTTGATTTACTTCGTTGTCCATCTGGATTGTAAACATTTATCAGGTATTAATATCACAGAACAAGATTTAATACAAACAATCACACAAACAAATTGATCAAAAATGTCGAACATTGTGACTTTACTCTTTTTATATATCTATATGCATCGATTACAAACTACTACTGAAAATAAACACACTGGTAGTTATGCATCGATAGGTATTAGTTTATCTATTTTAGTTGATTTTTTTAATCAAACTACACACATATATATCTATATATACATATATATATATATACACATATATTAGGTGCCGTTCATCCAATACTGCATCTCTCGCTCATCATATTTCCACACGAGCTTCTCTCCTATCTGTCGTATCCTATTTCCTTCTTCTACTAACTCTTCGCTCTATTTTCGAAGTTCCTGCACATTCTCTTCACTAATGGGTGGTAGTGGTGCTGGTACTAGGTTAGGGTATCGAGGTATGGGTTCTCCGTATGGGTATGGGTTACTTAACACACTCCGAATATATCTGTCTGTCGCAACCCCTGATCCCACATCCCCGGGAATGGGTGGCCGTGAGCCAGTTTCGGTGGTATCTCGTATTGTCTAATTTGGCAGCGGAAATTTTCATTTGGACCGTAGTTAGGAAATATTGATCAGAGTAAAATACCACATTCTCATAACATTAAACAAATGGGTTAAAACCCAAGTTCGTAGTACACACGTTTTCATAGGAATAAATCATATTTTATTTTAGGTAACTTTATTGCCACTTTTCCAAGCCTTCAGTGCTGTCCAGCTGGCTTCTATTTGGCTTTCACAGTTTGTTACCTGAAACGCGTTTTAAAAACATTTGTCAGTGGGAGATACTGGTGAGTGAATCCCAGTTTAATCAAGTTTAAATAAAATCCCATTGTACAGTATTGAGGGTGATCCGCAATTATATTTGTTTCCAAGACATCACAATTAACATCCATGGTACTGTCGAACCCGACTTGTGGAAATGTTACTCCTTGACCAGGTGGTAACAAATTTTGTATACAAAACCCCAACATAGTCATGATAATTGTATTCTTACAAATACTCAATCACTGTTTAATATATAATTAATTAAGTGAGGTTTTGTAAAAACAGTTAACAAAAAGCGGATCAACTCACATTGCTGTCTTAGATTTTCCGTAAGGGTTTCCTGGTGACAATCTATAATTTACACAAATGCACACGCGTTAGTATAATAACTCATTTTAACATTAGTAATACCCTCCCCGAGACGGCATTCCAACGACTACGTCGGGCAGAACCACGACAGCCGTTACAGAACCTTAGATCAATCGGGCAGCGTATCTAATACATATCCAGGGGTTATAATACTTACAACGGAGCAGAACTTCGCTATTTAGGGGGTATAACACCCGAGTATTATGCCTATTATCAGAGAATTCATTGAGAATGAAAAGATTTGAGCGACGGAAAATGAAATCCCGAGGCTTTCTTATATAGGGCCTGAATTTGGGTTCTACGCGGCCCGCGTAAATCAAGGACAGGGCCTACGCGGCCCGCGTTGACTCCAGGTCAAAGCGTAGGTGATCTGGGTGATCACATAGGTTCAACACGCGTTACGACACGTGTCAACACAGGGGTTCACTGGACCTTTAAGTTGTTGCGGCCCGTATGAAGGTTGGGGTGGGGTTACGCGGCCCTCCTCAACTTAAATTTCAGATTTTTAATTAAATTAATACTATTTAGGGTATTCGGGGCCCGTTTTCGCGTATGGGGTGTATTTTGGGACATAATGGGATATTTTAAAATATATTAGGGTGTCGGAAATTATTCGAGGGTGTCGGTTTGTTTAGGATTGTTACATCCTCCCCACCTTGTTTTAGAGCTCGTCCTCGAGATCTACTAGAACAAGTGTGGCTATTTCCTTTGCATTTCAGATTCAAGTTCCCATGTGTACTCAGGTCCTCTTTTGGAGTCCCACTTCACTTTGACCAGAACTAGTCTCTTATGCTTGAGATTCTTGACTTTCCTGTCTTCAATCTGTAGAGGCCTTTCTATAAACTTGAGTTGTTCATTTACCTCTATATCCTTAAGAGGTACCATTAGCGATTCATCAGCTAGGTATTTCTTGAGATTAGATACATGGAACACATCATGTATTCCTGCCATTTCCTCTGGCAGTTGTAGCTGATAGGCTACAGGTCCTATTCTTCTAATAATCTCAAAAGGTCCAATATATCTGGAACTTAGCTTTCCCCGTTTGATGAATCTTACCACTCCTTTCCAAGGAGAGACCTTCAACAATACTTTGTCTCCTACTTGAAATTCCAATGGCTTGCGTCGGTTATCGGCATAGCTCTTCTGTCGATCACATGCTGCTTTTAGTCGTTCCTTGACTTGAATAATCTTGTCGGTTGTTTCTTATACTATCTCTGGTCCAGATAGTTGCTTTTCCCCAATTTCCGCCCAACAGACTGGGGTTCGGCACTTTCGTCCATAAGTGCTTCGAATGGTGCAACATTGATACTTGTGTGATAACTATTATTATAAGAAAACTCTATTAAAGGTAAGTGATCATCCCAATTACCTCCGAAATCAATTACACAAGCTCTAAGCATGTCCTCCATTGTATGAATTGTTCTTTCGCTTTGTCCATCTATTTGAGGATGATAAGCTGTACTTAGATTTAACTTGGTTCCCATGGCTTTTTGGAAACTTGACCAAAAATGAGAGGTAAATCGACTATCCCTATCAGAAACAATTGATAAAATAATTCCATGTAATGAAACAATTTCATTTACATATAATTTAGCTAGCTGTTCCATACTGAAAGTTTCCTTCATTGGTAGGAAATGAGCTGACTTAGTTAGTCTATCTACAATCACCCAGATTGTATCATTACCCTTCCTTGTTTTGGGTAATTTAGTAACAAAATCCATTGTTATCAATTCCCATTTCCACACTGGCATTTCTAGCTGTTGTAACAAACCTGAGTGTTTCTGGTGTTCAGCTTTAACTTGTGAACAAGTTAAACATTTAGAAACATAGGCTGCTATGTCCTTTTTCATCCCTATCCACCAGAAATTTTTCGTTAAATCTTGGTACATTTTATCACTTCCTGGATGCATCGTATACTTAGACTTATGGGCTTCTTCTAATATACGATGACGTAGGTTTCCTAATTTAGGTATCCACATTCTCATTTTATGGAATCTCCAAATTCCATCTGTTCCTTGTTCTAATTCTTTAACCATACCTTTTAGTTTTTCAGCATCATCCTTGATTACTGATTCTTGTGCTTTTCTGATTTGATCATTTAAATCTACTTGTAGATTTAATTTAAGAGAACGTACCCTTTTTGGCTTTTCATGACACTTTCGACTTAAAGCATCTGCCACTACATTTGCCTTTCCTTCATGATACTGGATATCATAATCATAATCACTAAGCATCTCCATCCAGCGTCTTTGTCTCATATTCAATTCCTTTTGCCCAAAAACATACCATAAACTCTTATGATCAGTGAATATGGTAAACTTACTACCATAAAGGTAATGTCTCCAAATCTTAAGGGCAAAAATTTTAGCTCCTAGTTTGTCACACCCCCAAAATCCACCATGCGGAGTATCACCGCTTGGAGGCGTGACCTGACCAGGATCGAGTCACCAATCATATTGAACCACGTAATTAAGTAAATAAAGCCAACCACAATATAATTGGTGACCTAAAGAAGGTAACCGACTTTAAGTTAACAGCGGAAGCATAAAACGTAAGTCCAAAACATAAGTTCATAGTTCATAAGTTTAAAGACCAAAACATAAGTTCCATAAATTCATAAGATTTATTTATTAATCACGAGACATAATAGTCCATATCCCACAACGACCTCCTCCTCGTGAAAGCTCCATAAGCATCTAACGACCTGTAAGGCATGTAACAACGAGTCAACAACAAAGTTGAGTGAGTTCACGGTTGGTCGTTTAGTTTTAGTTGTTCCGAAAACATGGTTTGTCTTTCATTGGCTTACTTGCCGTGGGGGTTACCCCAAAGTTGAAAGTATGATTAACCAGTTCCTTCTGTATTACCCGAACCATATCCATAATTAGTGGGGGTTTCCCCATGTGAACCACTAGACCGTACCATATCGACAACTGACGAACAATAGTTGTGCCCAACGTCAATGTTCTATCATCATTGACAGTTTGCCATAGTCCATTAGTACACGCCCGTCCGAACGGCACGGTGTGAGGTTTGTTAAACCTAATAGCGCTATTAACTAATGACCCGCTCGCCATTGGCCTCGGCGATTAAGTCAATATAAAATGAGGGACTTAATGATAGAGTTTTGTCTAGTAAGTTTTAAGGTTGTTGTCCTACCCAAGGAGGACGAACGTACGTATTCTACCCAAGGAGAATGTCACACCCCCAAAATCCACACGCGGAGTATCACCGCTTGGAGGCGTGACATGACCAGGATCAAGCCACCAATCATATTGAACATATAAGTATAAGTAAAAGTAAATGTAATCCGTCACAATACAATTGGTGTTCAATCAAAAACATAGCGTAAGTAGCGGAAGCATAGTATGAGAATCCAACACAAGTGTTTAGTTTAAAGAGTCATAAAGTTTTCATCAAAACATCCACAATCCATGCCCACAACGACCGCGCCTCCCGTGCAAGCTCCATGAGTACCTACGGTCCTGCAAGGCATGTAACAGAAAGTCAACAACTAGTTGAGCGAGTTCACAGTAAGTAAGTTCGTTGCATAACTATGCGTTATTAACTAAGCCGTTTTGTAAGTTCAATTGGTGGGGGCTTCCCATGTTGTATGTACTATCAGTGGGGGCTTCCCATGTTTGTATTTACTAGACTAGTTGTACCATAAGTGTTCTTCTTAACCCGAGAACAGTAGTACGTACGAGGTTTACGTAGGCTTTACGTAAGTGCCCTTCTTAACCCGAGGACAGTGGTACGCGTGAGGTTTACGTAGGTTTTACGTAAAGTGTCCCTCGAAACCTGAGGACAGTAGCAAGCATAAGTATACGTAGGTTTTACGTAAGTGTCCCTCGAACCCTGAGGACAGTAGTAAGCACAAGTATACGTAGGTTTTACGTAAGTGTCCCTCGAAACCTGAGGACGGTAGTAAGCACAAGTATACGTAGGTTTTACGTAAGTGTCCCTCGAAACCTGAGGACGATGGTAAGTAGTCTATTGTTTTACGTAGGTTTTACGTAAGTCTATCATATCAGTCAATACCATTCCATCAATACCATTCCCAACCCACCGGGAATCCCATGCCTTGGAAATGTGAACTCACCTTGGTTTGCTCGGTATGCTAAAGAAGTACACGCTCACAAATAATCAGTCACGACCTATAGTACGCACGTATACTCAATCAGTTCGTGTTCGTAAAGTTTCACGTACAATCAATACCACAGAGTGTGTTTGGCAGCTAACATCATGCATTACACAGCAGTTAGTCTCACGCATATAGTTCATGTCTCATATATCCGTCTTTCACAGTCTATGCAAACACGGTTATTCTTTAATATACTGAACAGGGTTAACAAATTTAACACAGTTAGCAACTTAGCAGGATTTGATGCATAACAGAAATGACAATCAGCACTGTTAATTAACTAACAGAATTAACCAACAAGATTAACCAGAGTTACCCACTTAACAAAGTGTCATATATGAATCTAACATTGAATAATGTTAACTGAGTTAGTAAACTTAACTTAGTTAATAGACTAAACATAATTACATACTTAACAGAGTTAATATGTAACAGAATAAGTTAACCGAGGTTACTGATTTAACAGGGTTAATAGGTTAAACGTAGTTACCTACTTAACAAGGTTATATCTATATATAGCTCAACAAGGTTAACAATTTAACGGGTCTAACAACTTAAGAGGCATAACAGTTGGGCCGAAATCCCATCAGTGACGAAATCCCTTTGGATTTCTTCTAGATATGTTTTCGTCGAGGTGGGAGGTGAGTTTTCGTTGGATTACATCATCGTCCACATCAGTTACACACACACCGATTCAATCAATCATACAATCATCACTAAGTCATTGTGATTATCAAGCATTCTAACCATCATAAACTGTTACGTGATCAATTCCTCATATCATAGTATCACAGTACATATCATTCATCAATACCTAACATTCATCATGGCCGACCACTATTAAACTTCTATGTTTTTTATTGGACCGATCACTATTTAGTGGACTGCATTCCTTGGAGGATTCTAGGTAGTTATTTATATCATGCACATGTAATTTGTGTGTATTAAATCAAAAATAAGAAGCTTTATTGGGCCTTTCAACAAATGCACGTGATAGAGTTGTTATTGTCAACTAAGTATATGAATCTCAATCATCAACACTAAAATATATGCAGCCATCTAGTTATCATCATCATTAAGCCAATCACATAAATATTCTAATCAAACATATACACATATGCAGACATGTATCGATGTATCAAAGTCATGCTCAACCAAGTAACCATACGAACTAACCGAAGCAGGAATAACGATGAACTGGTTGTTAGATGGAAGCTTAAAGGAATCGCTAATGCCGTCGTCACACACAGAGAGACTCTAGGGTTTGCCAGTTAAAAGTTTCTCGCATAAAGGTGGAAAGCAATATAAAACTTATCCACTACTGGGCCTAAAGCCCAGTTTGATTTCGCCAAAGTGTGGGTCCATAAGTATTTTCGTGGGGAGGGTGTTTAGCCTAACACATTTCATTTTTAAGTTATACAAAACATCACAGTAATATATGTCTAATATTAACATACACATTAATACCCATTTATAATGCACACCATATATAACATATCAATCAAACACGGTTTAACATATTACAAACGTGTACAGTTGTGGAACAAACAAGTCTTATAACAACCAACTTAAACAATTAACGTGCAATTAATGCGAAGATGGAATCTTGGAAACTCGAGTTGTCACATTATCCCCAACTTGAAAGAAATTTCGTCCCGAAATTTAGCACGTGGTTACTGAGGAAGCTAGTTGTGTAGTGTAGTTTACTGGTTTTCCTGGGGTGTCACATCCTCCCCCCGTTGATCTGGAATTTCGTCCCGAAATTCCGTGGTAGCTTCAGCCTCAGTAGTGGTTGCACTGTTTCTGAATAACTGGGGATACTTGAGTTTCATTTGATCTTCTCGCTCCCAGGTGAACTCTGGGCCACGACGGGAGTTTCAACGAACTCGAACAAGAGGTATTCTGGTGTGCTTAAGGACCTTAACATCCCGGTCCGTGATTTCAACTGGTTCCTCGACGAATCGCAATTGTTCATCGATAGTAAGCTCCTTCAAAGGAACTTGAGGGTCTCATCTGACAGACACTTCTTCAGATTCAACACGTGAAAGACATTGTGAACCGCACTGAGTTCAGCTGGTAAGTTCAGTCTGTAGGCCACTTTGCCTATTTTCTCAATGATTTCGAATGGTCCGACATATCGCGGATTGAGCTTGCCTCGTTTGCCAAAACGAACCACACCCTTCCAGGGTGAAACTTTGAGTAGCACTCGATCCCCAACCTGGAACTCGAGTGGTTTCCTGTCTTTATCGGCGTATGCTTTCTGACGGTCACGAGCTGCCGCCATGCGTTGTCGTATCTGAGCAATCTTTTCAGTAGTATCAACTACAAGTTCTGGACCAGTGATCTGACTATCTCCCACCTCTGCCCAACAAAGAGGTGACCGGCATTTACGCCCGTACAATGCCTCAAACGGAGCAGCTTTAATGCTGGTGTGGTAGCTGTTATTGTACGAAAATTCTACAAGTGGCAGATGCTTTTCCCAGCCGTTGCCGAAGTCGATTACACATGCATGAAGCATGTCTTCTAAAGTTTGAATAGTGCGCTTAGACTGCCCATCCGTCTGAGGGTGATAAGCTGTGCTCATGTCTAATCGTGAGCCGAAGGATTTGTGCATCGCTTGCCAAAGTTCTAAAGTGAAGCGTGCATCACGATCGGAAATAATAGAGGTGGGCACCCCGTGCCTCGAAACCACTTCCTTCAAGTAGATGTCTGCTAAGGTAGAGAACTTGTCTGTTTCCTTAATAGCCAGGAAGTGTGCAGACTTAGTGAGTCGATCCACGATCACCCAAATAGTATCATGTCACACCCCGACCACGTAGAACATACAAAATGTGGCGGAAACATCGGGGAGTGTTGTAACAGAATTAAATGTTTCAAATCCATGGCAATAGAAGTTTCGTTTTATTAATCAAACAAGCGAGTTACATTGTTGTAAACAAGAAACAAAGAGTACATAACATAAATTAACTAGTTCTTGTCTTGTTTTAAGTCACTAAGGCACAGGTCCACCTAAGTATGTCTTGATAAGTCCTATGCTTCATCTCCTGAAAACACATGTGAAAATAGGTACGTCAGCATAAAAATGCCTGTGAGATACATAGGTTTTGTGAAAATAAGATTCATAACTTATGTTTAAGAAAATGTTTAGTCATGAACCTTGTAATTTGCTTTGTCTTGTAAATCATTTGAAAAACGATACGATCAGATGATATGTATAAATAAGAGAATAATGTATGGTTAAATGAATAACCATGTAAAATGAGTTTGTATAAGATAAGTTGTTTGTAAAACAATGTTTTGTGAAAAGTATGATATTTGTATAAAATGTTATATGTCTAAAACTGAAATGATTGAAATAACGTTACGACATGTAATACCATACAAACATTTATATATAGGAAGTACCAGCGGCGTATCCACCATGCTTGTATCATATTACACACGCCTCGTTACTTAAATCACTTACTCAAACCAAACCATCAAGATGTAATGTTTAACAATTGTAGAAATGTTTATGTATGGTCAAATACGGTTCACACGGTTCATAGATACAAACGGTTGACAGATACAAATGGTTCACAGATACAAACGGTTCACAGATACAAACGGTTCACAGATACAAACGGTTCACAGGTACAAACGGTTCACATAGTCAAATGTTTACAACGGTTCACATAGTCAAATAGTTATAAACGGTTCAAATGTAATATAATGTGTTCATATGCTGGATGAGTATATGCAACAAATTGTAATGTAAAACAATGTACTAAATATGCACTAAATGGACATACATAGCATAAAATGTATTGAAATCATGTACTATAAATGTACTAATGAACATAACGAGTATATGATGTGAAAACAGGAAAGCATGAAAGTAACAAGTAGGCACATGTGTTCCACCCCAAAACAGTTTGGAAAACAGTAAAAGAGGGGTCTATGTACTCACTTGAGATTGCTTAGTAGTCCTTGAGTAACAACCAAACAATGCTAGAGATCGCGGATATCAAACGGCACCTAATATAGGTAACTATGTTAATAACCGGACCTAAATCGGATGATTGGATAGAATGAGGGTTGGTAAACCAAACGAGTATAGAGACTCGTGTTATATGGTTTAACAAAGCCTACATACTACAATGAAACCTAACCTAAGTGCTTTCGACCCATCGAGACCCATTAAGGTAGCTTATGCTACTTTAACGCGTCGTGCGCGCAAAAGCACACTCGAGACGTCTAACTAGCCCTATGACAAGTGTTATATGCCTAAACATGTTACATAATCAGTTATGTGACAAAAGTTTAGGTTACATATGCTTAATTACCAATTATACATGAAAAGGGTATTCTGGTAATTTACCTAAGGCATATAAACTACCTATCATACAACTACTTAACGATGTGACCATAGGGTATAACCTCGGAAGGTTATTCCCTACCTACTATGGTCACCTAATGTATTTGGTCGGATCCTAATGATCGACCAAATGGGTCAGGTTCGAAGGTATAAGCGATTTATTAGATCGCTTACCCTACGACCCTAGACAACGTCGTAATCAGTAGGCATAGTCCCAAGGGACTATAACCAACGTGATTACACTCACGTTGCGAAGTTCAAACGAACTTCGCATTGACCATAAACTGGTCAACGCAGAAAGTCAAACAAAGTTTGACTTTCAGACTCGAAAAGACTCGAAAAGCAATAAAAGAACGAAAGAATACTTACGAAGGGTCCCCAAATGCTAATCTAGATCAAAATAGCTCAGGTATGAAACAAAGGTTTCAACTTAGAGCACAAATGATCAGATTCTTGTGAGAAATGAAGTGAAGTGGGTTGGGTATTTATAGTATTCGGGTAACCGTTAAGATCGTTTCATGGAAACCGTGCTCGAATCTTGTGCGTACACTTGTTCAATTGTTGTGGTAACTAAAAATGATCCCCCATGAGCTGAAAGGGCAAGTTAGAATGTGTGGGTGTGGATCAAACAGCTGGAATCAGCTGACTAATCGATCTTATCTGTTCTGGAAGGCTGACGCGGCCCGCTTTAGGATACACCAAAACTAATGCGGGCCGCATGGGGGTTCTGATCAGAAAATAAGTTTCAAAAATGACAGTTTCAGTCCCTGTTGTGTTTTAAGGCCGTTTTCGACACTTCTAAGGCTCGTAAAGCCAACTTTAAGGCCCTAGAATGATGCCTAAACATTGTGGACATGAAACATGCTCAAAAATATGTCGGATGTTGGTTCGTTTGGTCGTACGAACGCGATGTTCGCTTAATTACGAAGGAATGCGCACAAGCGCGAAAAACGATCCAAATGGCGTGACGAATGGATTTTTCTTGTGCCAAACACTAAAATAAAATATTTTAGTGCTTACATAAATTTTTGGATGTCCGGATGTATTCAGAACGTAAGTTATGCGCAAAAATGCAAACTTGTGCACTTTTTGACACTTTTAGTCCCTGAATGACCCAAAAGTTTATTTTAGCACACCGAACCCCTTAAAGCCTATTTCTAAGCTATGTAAAGGATATTTAAGGTGTGTTTAACTTATGGTCATGTTCCGGAATGTCTGTTACAGTTCAAATTGGCATACTTTCGTAGTTTGTCAACTTTAGTCCCTATAAGCGATTTAACTTGATTTTGCCATACCAAAGCCTTCAAAACTTATTTCTAAGTTATGTAAAGGTTACTTAAGGTATGTTAAGCCTATTTCACTATTCCGGAGTGTTCGTTGCATTAATCTGGTTATATTTACGCATCAGTGCGCGTATAACCTTCCAGAAAGCGATTTAGAACTTGAAATCGAACAAGAGTTGATATGTGCAAAAGATACACATATTTATACAGATCCCAAGTATGAAATACAATATTTCATTGGCTTGGTATTTGTTTGATGGTTGAAGTGACATAGGTGTCACATATCATTCCCACGTTGAGATCTAGGCAGGCCAGTAACAAAATCCATGGAAATTTGCTCCCATTTCCATTGTGGTATCTCAGGTTGTTGGAGTGGGCCTGAAGGTTTCTGATATTCCGCTTTGAATCTTGCACAAGTCAAACACTTGCTAACGTAAGTTGCTACGTGAGCTTTCATGCTAGGCCACCAATATGTGGTTTTCAAATCGTGGTACATCTTATCCGAACCAGGATGTACTGAGTAGCGAGACTTGTGTGCCTCATCCATCACAAGCTCTCGTAGGTTGCCATGGTGTGGGACCCAAATGCATCCTGTTACATAGTAGGCACCGTCTGCCTTTTGTTCCAGCCGTTGTCTTGAACCGCGTAGGGCTTCAGCCCTGACGTTTTCTGGTTTCAATGCTTCTACCTGCACATCTCGTATCTGAGAAGGAAGACTAGACTGAATAGTGAGTTGCAACGCTCGTACACGCCTAGGTGTAGTATCCTTTTGACTAAGGGCATCGGCCACCACATTGGCTTTGCCCGGATGGTACTTGATGGCACATTCGTAATCGTTCAGTAACTCGACCCATCGACGTTGTCGCATGTTCAACTCTTTCTGCTTGAAGATATGCTCGAGACTCCTGTGATCGGTGTAGATGGTGCACTTGGTGTCATACAGGTAATGTCGCCATATCTTGAGCGCAAAAACAACAGCTCCCAGCTCTAAATCATGTGTGTTGTAATTCCGTTCATGAATCTTAAGTTGGCGCGAAGCATAAGCAATGACTTTATCCCGTTGCATCAACACACATCCAAGACCCTGAATAGATGCATCGCAGTAGACTACAAAGTCGTCTGTGCCTTCAGGCAATGAGAGGATAGGTGCGCTACAAAGTCTATCCTTTAAGTGCTGAAACGCTGTTTCCTGTGTATTACCCCAACGGTAAGCAACACCTTTTTGTGTCAGTAGTGTAAGCGGCTGCACAATCTTTGAGAAGTCTTTGATGAACCGTCTGTAATAACCCGCCAAACCCAAGAATTGGCGTATTTCGGTTGGTGTGCGAGGTGCAGGCCAGTTCTTGATCGAATCTACCTTGGAGGGATCAACATGAATCCCATCCTTGTTTACCACGTGGCCTAGAAAGTGGACTTCACGAAGCCAGAAGTCGCATTTTGAAAACTTGGTGTACAGCTGTTCCGTTTGAAGGAGTTCCAAAATAAGTCGCAAATGCTGCTCGTGTTCCTCCTGACTCTTCGAATAGATCAGGATATCATCGATGAAAACAATGACAAACTTGTCAAGATAAGGTTTGCACACCCTGTTCATAAGATCCATGAAAACCGCAAGCGCGTTTGTTAGCCCAAATGGCATGACTAGAAACTCGTAGTGACCGTAGCGAGTTCTGAATGCTTTTTTGGAGACGTCCTCATCCCGGACTCTCAGTTGGTGATAGCCTGACCTCAGGTCAATCTTCGAGTAATAGCTCGACCCTTGCAACTGGTCGAATAAGTCATCGATGCATGGAAGAGGATAGCGATTCTTCACGGTCACCTTGTTCAGTTCACGGTAATCTATGCACATGCGGAAAGTACCGTCTTTCTTCTTCACAAATAATACTGGAGCTCCCCAGGGCAAAGAGCTAGGACGTATGAAACCCTTTTCCAAGAGTTCTTGCAATTGCTTAGACAGTTCTTCCAGTTCAGTTGGAGCTAAGCGATAAGGTGCTCGAGCTATGGGTGCTGCTCCTGGAGCTAGCTCGATCTGAAATTCGACCTGGCGATGAGGCGGTAACCCAAGTAACTCTTCAGGAAACACTTGAGGAAAGTCGCGTACAACAGGAATATCCTCTAACTTCTTCTCTTTCGTCGATGTATCTGTAACAAGTGCTAAGATAGCGGTGTGGCCCCTTTCGCAAACACTTCTGGGCTTTAAGGGAGGAGATGATGCCCACTACATCACCACTCTTGTCGCCTTGAATTTCGAGAGGTTCTTTGCCAGAACGGGAAATACGAACAATCTTCTCTTTGCATAGGATCTCTGCTTGCTGTTGGGATAACCAATCCATCCCAATAACGATGTCTAAACTACCCAGAACTATAGGAATGAGATCGATGGAGAAGGTCTGACCAGCTAAAACGAGGTTACAACCCTTGACTACCAGAAGATTGCTGACCAGGGCTCTGATAGTCATCAATCATTCGCTGCTGTGCCTGGGACTGAACTGAAGTTGAACCCTTGCTGGAGGTTCCATCCCACTTTCTCTTGTTGTCACTGGGAATAGCAGAAGTAGTGGTAGTAGCACCAATGCGTTTAGGCAGCTTGTTCTGTTCCACTGCCTGGTCTGTGAGACGATGAGTAAGACGAGTAACAACTTGAATGGTAGCATGATTTTCCGAAGTCACATGACTTTGAATCTCTGGTACTAAGCCTTTGAGGTACAGCTCAATGCGTTTGATGGGATAATCCACCATAGTTGGACATAACACTGCCAGTTCATTGGATCGTTTCGCGTACGCTTCTATCTCTGACCCCGTCATCCTCAAGTTAAAGAACTCCACTTCCAGCTTGTGGATGTCATCATGACTACAGTATTCATGTTTGATCGGTTCCTTTAAATCATTCCATGGGGTGGCATTAGCAGCCGCCAGCCCCAGCATCTAACTTGCACGTTCCACCAAGTTTGCGCAGTGCCTTCGAGAGTACCAGTGGCGTACTTCACCCTATGAGCCTCAGGGCATTCACACATTTCGAAGACCGATTCGAGCTTTTCAAACCAATGGAGGAGTCCAACGGCCCCTTCAGTGCCACTAAAAGTACTAGGACAACAGTCCATGAAAGTTTTGAACGTGCACACAGGTGGCTGAGCGTGTTGACCTGTCGTGTGTGTAAGAGTAAACATACTTGAGCACGAGTGTTGGTTTACGAGAGTAGGATCTAAAGATCCTAGAGTAAGTGGTGATGGCAGGTTACACCTCCTGCCTGGGCAGCTGCGAGTGCTGCAGTAACTTGTTCAGTGATCGAAGCCGCCAACTGGGCTTGAGTTAGGTTAACGCATCCACTCATGATCTTGATATCAAGGAGAGCATGAGTGAGAGAGGTTCGCGAAAGTGCGATGACAGAAGAAAGTAAGCACATAAGTGTTTCAATCGACAGTTGTTACGTTTATCTAAGCATACTGTGAGCAAAGTTCTATGTAATCTAGCAAGTAGGTAATAAAACATATACCATATTACCTAGGATGTTGAATCTTGCATGTGGAGCGAGGCGTCGTTGTGGATCGTTGAGTACTGTACAGGTTATAGTCTGGTTTTAATAAAAACGTTTTCCCCTTATTAAAACCGAGTTCTCTATAACCAATGGCTCTGATACCAATCTGTCACACCCCCAAAATCCACACGCGGAGTATCACCGCTTGGAGGCGTGACATGACCAGGATCAAGCCACCAATCATATTGAACATATAAGTATAAGTAAAAGTAAATGTAATCCGTCACAATACAATTGGTGTTCAATCAAAAACATAGCGTAAGTAGCGGAAGCATAGTATGAGAATCCAACACAAGTGTTTAGTTTAAAGAGTCATAAAGTTTTCATCAAAACATCCACAATCCATGCCCACAACGACCGCGCCTCCCGTGCAAGCTCCATGAGTACCTACGGTCCTGCAAGGCATGTAACAGAAAGTCAACAACTAGTTGAGCGAGTTCACAGTAAGTAAGTTCGTTGCATAACTATGCGTTATTAACTAAGCCGTTTTGTAAGTTCAATTGGTGGGGGCTTCCCATGTTGTATGTACTATCAGTGGGGGCTTCCCATGTTTGTATTTACTAGACTAGTTGTACCATAAGTGTTCTTCTTAACCCGAGAACAGTAGTACGTACGAGGTTTACGTAGGCTTTACGTAAGTGCCCTTCTTAACCCGAGGACAGTGGTACGCGTGAGGTTTACGTAGGTTTTACGTAAAGTGTCCCTCGAAACCTGAGGACAGTAGCAAGCATAAGTATACGTAGGTTTTACGTAAGTGTCCCTCGAACCCTGAGGACAGTAGTAAGCACAAGTATACGTAGGTTTTACGTAAGTGTCCCTCGAAACCTGAGGACGATGGTAAGTAGTCTAGTGTTTTACATAGGTTTTACGTAAGTCTATCATATCAGTCAATACCATACCATCAATACCATTCCCAACCCACAGGGAATCCCATGCCTTGGAAATGTGAACTCACCTTGGTTTGCTCGGTATGCTTAAGAAGTACACGCTCACAAATAATCAGTCACGACCTATAGTACGCACGTATACTCAATCAGATCATGTTCGTAAAGTTTCACGTACAATCAATACCACAGAGTGTGTTTGGCAGCTAACATCATGCATTACACAGCAGTTAGTCTCACGCATATAGTTCATGTCTCATATATCCGTCTTTCACAGTCTATGCAAACACGGTTATTCTTTAATATACTGAACAGGGTTAACAAATTTAACACAGTTAGCAACTTAGCAGGATTTGATGCATAACAGAAATGACAATCAGCACTGTTAATTAACTAACAGAATTAACCAACAAGATTAACCAGAGTTACCCACTTAACAAAGTGCCATATATGAATCTAACATTGAATAAGGTTAACTGAGTTAGTAAACTTAACTTAGTTAATAGACTAAACATAATTACATACTTAACAGAGTTAATATGTAACAGAATAAGTTAACCGAGGTTACTGAATTAACAGGGTTAATAGGTTAAACGTAGTTACCTACTTAACAAGGTTATATCTATATATAGCTCAACAAGGTTAACAATTTAACGGGTCTAACAACTTAAGAGGCATAACAGTTGGGCCGAAATCCCATCAGTGACGAAATCCCTTTGGATTTCGTCTAGATATGTTTTCGTCGAGGTGGGAGGGGAGTTTTTGTTGGATTACATCATCGTCCACATCAGTTACACACACACCAATTCAATCAATCATACAATCATCACTAAGTCATTGTGACTATCAAGCATTCTAACCATCATAAACTGTTACGTGATCAATTCCTCATATCATAGTATCACAGTACATATCATTCATCAATACCTAACATTCATCATGGCCGACCACTATTAAACTTCTATGTTTTTTATTGGACCGATCACTATTTAGTGGACTGCATTCCTTGGAGGATTCTAGGTAGTTATTTATATCATGCACATGTAATTTGTGTGTATTAAATCAAAAATAAGAAGCTTTATTGGGCCTTTCAACAAATGCACGTGATAGAGTTGTTATTGTCAACTAAGTATATGAATCTCAATCATCAACACTAAAATATATGCAGCCATCTAGTTATCATCATCATTAAGCCAATCACATAAATATTCTAATCAAACATATACACATATGCAGACATGTATCGATGTATCAAAGTCATGCTCAACCAAGTAACCATACGAACTAACCGAAGCAGGAATAACGATGAACTGGTTGTTAGATGGAAGCTTAAAGGAATCGCTAATGCCGTCACACATAGAGAGACTCTAGGGTTTGCTAGTTAAAAGTTTCTCGCATAAAGGTTGAAAGCAATATAAAACTTATCCACTACTGGGCCTAAAGCCCAGTTTGATTTCGCCAAAGTGTGGGTCCATAAGTATTTTCGTGGGGAGGGTGTTTGGCCTAACACATTTCATTTTTAAGTTATACAAAACATCACAGTAATATATGTCTAATATTAACATACACATTAATACCCATTTATAATGCACACCATATATAACATATCAATCAAACACGGTTTAACATGTTACAAACGTGTACAGTTGTGGAACAAACAAGTCTTATAACAACCAACTTAAACAATTAACGTGCAATTAATGCGAAGATGGAATCTTGGAAACTCGAGTTGTCACATTATCCCCAACTTGAAAGAAATTTCGTCCCGAAATTTAGCACGTGGTTACTGAGGAAGCTAGTTGTGTAGTGTAGTTTACTGGTTTTCCTGGGGTGTCACAGAGAATACGCAGGATTAATATTGGCATCCTACCTATGGAGGATGGCCGTACATATCCTACCCAAGGAGGATATGTAGGTTCCGTTTTAATTCTTTAACCCATTCCCAACCACCGGGAATCCCATGCCTTAGAAAGTGTGTGAACTCACCTTGGTTTGCTCGGTTAGATTAATTACTCTAATAATCAGGAAATCAAGCACGTCCTAATAAGGTACAGATAACAATCAGTTTCTCAAGCATAACACGTATCCTACGTACGGTTTATCTACTCATTACTTTTATCACGTACCACACAGTTCTAATGTCAAGGTACTTTGTTAAGTTATATTATTTTTCCTTGAAATAATATAACTATCTCATAAAATAAACAAAGTATCCACACAAGTGTTCTAGTATAAGATATATGTTCTAAATATATATATATTTATCCATTTTTATTTACAAAAAACCAACCTCCGACTCTTTGTATTTTTGTGACAAAACCCATGGCGAAGTTTATATTTGAAACACAAGTTGTAAAATATACTAGTAACATTTGTTAGAAAAATATTCTCTAAGTGTTGAAATTTTAGAAAATTTCACCAGGGTTTCCTTTGTAACGGAGGTGTCCATGCTAATAAGCATATCATTTTCTTTTCTAAAAACCAAACAATCAACAACAATTTACTAAGAGCAAACTATTCCAATTACAACCCAACATGAACTTGATGTTTCGTAAAAACGCGTAGTGACTTGGTATGGCGTTTAGTGGACTTAGTTACCTTCCAAAGTGTATTCATTTCTTTAAAAATCATTTTCTTAAAAGAATTAAGCGTTTACAACTTGTAAACCATTTTTACAAAAATTAGAACTCTTGAACTCTTCTTGTAAATAAAAGGTTCTTATACTTATTTCATTTCCAAAAATATATAAGTGTATGTAAAAGTCATAATCTTTTAGAAATCGGTTCTTGAACTTGGTTTATTTAGAAAAGTCTTTTGTAGAACCCGGATCTACTTGATCACCAACTTATTTTGTTTACTTCTATTTCAAGAAAAATATTTCTTTTCAAGTTCATGTTTAACTAAAAGGTGGTTACTTTTGTAGCACATAACCACTTACTAATCATGTTAAATTATACTTCTAAATATTATTTAACAAGATCCATATGGTGATTAACATCACACAACCAAGAATCATCATACAATCAACAACATGTTCACTACAACATTTCATCTTCATGTTTCATCCATATGTAAACTTTATGTAGCTTCATGTTTATGTTTTTAGTTCTTGTTCTTAGTGTTCTTGTAACATTCATCATACTACATCTTTTAACTAGAAAGACAAGATGAACAAGGGTGTAACAAGGACTTACTACTAGCACAAGGGCTAGGGATGATTCTAGTGAAGAAGATGATGAAAAATGATGATGAAAAAGCAAGAAACAAAAGTCCTTTGAAGCTCCACAAGTTGCAACTTCCTTGAATCACCTTATATGCTTGAATATGACTTGAAACTTTGATGAAGATGGTGGTGTTGGATCTGAGTTTCTTTTTGATTGTATTTTCGTTTGAAATTAAGATAGAAATGAAAGAGTTGTGCAGCGGAATTGTAATGAAAACAAACTTTGCATACAATCAAACGAGAGTAATACTTTTATCAAACATCTTTACACAATGAATCGAAAGATTGAATTTGTTTCAACACCGATTACAATGATTGATGAATGAATGCAAACTCCCCCTCAGCCAGAGCTCAGTAGTTTGTTCGTGCAAAGAAGACGATGTGGTGAAAGAGCTAATAGAACAGTACAAAGTACTGAACTATTTATAGGCACTTGCAAACCACTGAGCATCTTAGCTGACGTCACCATGAAAGTGACATCTAACCTCCTAACAAACTCTAACCTCTGATCTATAAACACTGATGTACTAAACTACTGCTATTACATTACATTACATAAAAGACACTTAAACAGTTGCTGCATCCTTCCACTGCTGTGAACCCAGCAGTGCTTGTCCGGATCAGCAGTACTTGACTCAAGGTAGTAGATTGAGTCAGCAGAGCTTTGGTCTTCCATCAGTCTTTAAACATTTGGCAGTAGATGCAAGGCAGCAGTTGTGAATCAGCACTTGGTAAGATCAGCAGATAGGAGGTCAGCAGATACAAAGCCACTTTCAAGGGGAGAGATTTGCATGAACTAACTGTAATCGTCTGCTTATTCTGGATCCACTGCTCTGATCCAGTTTTGGCTTTAATTATCTGTTCCTCTGATAGGGTTCAATCCCAACAATCTCCCCCTGGAACAGATAATGCCAAAACTCTTCATTATTTGTGGAATTCTTTATTGCCTCATCAACAGCTCCCTTATCTGACCTTTAAATTGTAATTCAAAGTCTAGGGCATCTGTATCTTCATCATCCCTGCTAAGTGGAAGATCAAGGAGATCCTGCAAATCTTCAAGACTCAGGCCAAGAGCTTGTTCCCTTGATATTTTCTCCACTACTCCACCAGACCTGAGCAAAGTCAATACGCAGGTCTGTTTGTCAGTTTCCCACTTTTGTATTTTTGAGCCTGGTGGGTTTCTTGGGAGATGTTTATTTGCAGAAGTATTTGGAGAGGCTGGCCTATTCATGACTGGCTGAGCAGTACTTGCAGATTGTTCCAATTCAAGATCTTCTTTTATCATTACTTTCGTGCCTGCTTTTACAATGGCATCTCCAGCTAATAGATCTTGAATAGTTTCCATGCTAAACTGGTTTTTGCTCCTTCTTTTGTAGATGGCAGCACCAGCTGGAGCAGTGGTTCTTTTGACTTGCAGCTTTGGTGGTCTTTTTGAGACCTCTGCTTTGGAATAGTCAGGCTTTGGTGGAACTCTTGGATCTTTCTTTCTTAATTGTTCCAACTTTTTGTAAGTAGCCCTGACCACATCTTCTTTCCATCTAGTAACTTGTCTTTTGTTTCCATAATCAGCTGCTACCAGTTCCTCTTTCATTCTCCTCAGCTCTTCCTGTTTGTCAGGTACATTCTTTCTGAACTTTGCCCAGTTAGGAGGAGTGTGAATGACTTTCCTGTTTATCATGTCTTGAATTCTTGCTGCTTCATTTTCAAGTTCAGGAATAGTCCATTCTTTGTACATGTATCTTTCTCCTTTGTACTTCTTGTGAGCCATAATGCTTTCAATGTAGTCTTTCTTTAGAGTTTCAGCAGCTCTTTCAGAAATTTGTTGACTAACATTTTTTGCAAATTGCTCTAGGGATCTGACTTGTGTGAGCAAATATTGACTTCTCTGTGCAATTTCTTTATCAGATTTCCCTTGTGTGTTTTTCTTTGAGATATCCTTTGCTTGCTTGGCCTTGATTTCCAAATATTCATCAACATTTTTAGGCCAGGGATATCCTTTTATTGATGGCAAACTCCTTTTGGCAGGGTCATCCTCAAGGTAAAAGGATTTTATTTCTTCTCTAACAGCTGCTAATTCAAGAGGAAATTGAACACCTGCAGGAGGTAAGGGCTTGTACATTTTGACTGAAGAGAGAGGAACAGGTTTTGGAATTGTGACAAGTGCTAAAGATTTTGAAGATGTTTGTGGTGGTGAATTGTCATCATCTTTGAGAATTAGTCTTCTCCTTTTTGTAGGAGGGACTGATGATGTTTTGGATGGAACAGTGGTGGTAGATGTAGTGGCAGTGGATTGTGATTGACTAACAGCTGTTGAAACAACTGGTGTTTCAACCACTGTTGTCATTACAACAGATGTTATAACATCTGTTGTCTTCTGCTGTATGTCAGCAGGTGTTGTTTTTGGTGGTGATGATGGTAAAGCAGTGGATGTTGTGTGTGTTGAAGTGGTGTGTGTTGATGGAACAGCTGTTTGGCAAGCAGTAGTTTTTGTAACTCCTGTTGCATCAGTTGTTTTGTATGGTGGTTTTTTAGCAGACTTTAAACGTCTGGTTGAAATGGATTTGGGTTGCCTCACTTTTCTAGTAGGCTTCTTCTTTTCCTCAACAGGATTTTCATGATCCTTTGACCCAGAAGTACCCTGATCTGGATGATCCATTCTGTCCACCCTGGCTTTCTTTTTGGCCTCTCTATCCCCTTTTACACTTGCAACTGCTTCTGCTAGTGCATTTGTTGTCACATCAATTTTCTTGCTTCCATCTGGCAAAGGGATCTTTTTGGTCATGTTTGAATTTTCTGGTTCAAGATAGAGACCATCCTCTATACCCTTCCTTTTCCACTCCTTAATTTTCTCCCCTTTTTTGGCATTATCTTCTGGGAGTTGATAAATGTAGCGGACTTTTGGAGGAGCAGTGCCAGTGGTTTGCAAGATCTGAGTTTTGAGAGCCTTTAAATCAGCCTGAGTGTTCTTGAACCTTGACTCCATTGCATTTCTCAGCTGTTGTACATGTTTTTCATGTTGCTGATCTGCTAATTGTGCTTGTTGTTGGAGAAAAGATTGAAATAGATTCCAGAGCTCATTTGT